>CM046875.1:683567242-684810159 GCA_025667525.1 Glebionis coronaria | reverse complement strand
ACTATGTTTGTATCAGTAGTCACAGTTTTCATTAGAACTGTCAAACTAACTTGTTAAATAGTAGGTTATTGCATTAGCTTGTAAAATATCTTTTAGATCTTCAAAGTTGATTTAATATATTTATTTGGCATAAATGTTCATCTTTCTTTACAAATTGAATTGTAAGAACACACGGTGTAGTCGAGCCGTCAAAGTCGTGTCGTGGGCAAAAAGTGATGCCACATCACCTTTTACTCTCACGACACCAAAACTCCCCACGATGGCACAACCCTCCTCCCTGGTTAACACCAACATTCTCGTGTCGTCGTCACTCCACCACTTTTTTTTTCAACAATGAATTAACATAAACTTAAATTTTTCATTAGTAAAAAAAATATACAATCACTAACCATTGATTCGGGTATTGGTTTGGATTAGGATTTTGACTCATGGTGGATAGAAAAAATATAGAGATCAGATGTAGAGAAGTATAGAAGAAGGTGTGATGTTTGGGTAAAATTAGTGGGGATTTATAGGTAAAAAAATGAAAAATTGGGGGTTTTTCCCCTCCAACGGTCAAAAACGAGCAAAAAAAAATTAGCCGTTACCCCCAACGGTTATTTTTTCAAAATTTCAAAAAAAAAACATCTATAAAGCCACCCCATGGCGCGAGCCACGGTGTGGTTGGTTGCGCCATGGGCTCGCGCCGTCGCCCACGGCGTCGGCTGGTTGTAGCCAGCCCAAACATGACGACGTCACCCACGGTACGATTGGTGCCGCCGTCGCCTCGCGCCGTGGTGGCCAGCCGAGCGGCCAGCCACCGTACCGTAGACTCTAACAATGTGTTTAATAAATCTTTCATTTAAAACTGCCTTAATAATAAGGAGTGTTTGGGGTTAGAGTTTTCAAAAAGCTCAAAGTTAGTAAAAGCTCTAATAAGGTTTTAATCTTGTTGCATAAGCTAGCAGTAGGTTAAAATTCATTTTTATATAACTGGATGTGATCGATACATGGGAATAAGAATCGGTTTGTAGCTACTATAGTTTTTCAAAAGTTTTGTGAGTTTGAATCTAATAGTAACTTTATTGATAGTACGATGTGTTAGACATCTTTGAAATAGGTAATTTGAATTTTAGGTTTTGTGTTAGATGTATCTAAATGAGGTTTCACAGGAATAAAACATTGGTATTTTTTAATATGTGTAGATTTTGTAGCCGATGGACTTGAAGCTGGTACACATGAGTGTGATCATAGCATGAAAAAAAGGAAGAGAGGGGATATTGGCTGCAGTTTGCGTTGGGTGTTTGGTTAGAATGTAGCACCATTTAATTTTTTAATGAAAATGTGCACATTTTAAATTTCCTTTTTGTTTGATACATGAGCTTAAGGACACTCTGAAAGCAAAGTACAAAACGGCGGCAAAGACTATAGAGGAGGGGGCAGACTATTGGATGATGCATAATGTCGATAACCCGTTTGATGCAGATTTGTTGGACATAAAGGATTTAAGAGACTTTTTTTCTTTTTCTTTTTTTTTGAACGGCTAAGAGACTGTTTGTTTGGGACGCGAAGCACCAATGGACGTCAGAATGTAATGCTGAAGATATGGATTAAGAAAATGTTGCAGGGTGTGAAGTACAGAAAGTTGGTTCAGTAGAGGAAAAATCTGCTGGTGTAGGATCAAGAACACCAAAAGCTGATCCAAACATGAACAACAGTTTCAAGACACCACAAGAACCGTTACGGTGTACGCCAGTACATGGTACACCATCTGATTCGAAAGTGGGGTCAGTAGAGGAAAAATCGTATGGGGTAGGACCAAGAACACCAAAATATGATCCGAACATGGACAACAGTTCTAAGACAACACAAGAACCGTTCTGTATACGCTGATATATGGTACACCATCTGCTTACGTCACGTATGCGGACGAGTTTGAGTTACAAATAAGCAAACAAAAGAGCTGATTACCAGAAAACCATGATGATATACCATCGTTTGATTTGAAGATTACACAACTCTTTGAAGAGCATAGGAATTACGGTGGTTGTCGAAAGTCGATGAAGGTATAGGAGAAACACATAAGTTGTTGGAATCACTAGCATGTTATGATTCACAAGAAAAAGTGATTGTGGATGTTTTACACACACCTGTTAATGACAGAGGTACGACTTCGGTAGCATATGTACCGGTCAATGGATATGTTGTGGCCGGGATAAGTTGTAATATGGGTAATAGGAATGTTAGTGTCTATAATATATGGGAAAGTGAACGATCGTGTATCATAGATGCTTTAAAATATGTTATGGTCTTTGTGTTTGTAAGACATTAGTAATCTTTTGCATTTTGTGATGATTGCTTTTTGCATATCTTGTTAAGACGCTTTTGGCATATTTATATAAGTATAGGTTTGCATTGATTTCAAGGTTTGCTTGTTGAATTATGGTTATGTCAGAATAGTCTTTTGTTGTTTTTATAAAACCAGTTTTTTTACGTAATTGAAATGTGTGAATCCATATTTTGTCCAGGTCATTACATGTGCATGTAATGAGTCTGTGGAGATGTATCAGCTAGAAAAAGTATGGTACCAAAGTTCATGACTGTGTTTGTGTTTTTTTTATATTGTTTGTTTGGCAACTACGGGATAGTCTGAAACCAAGACTGTATCGTATATGGAAGGAAATGGGTGATTCGTCCAAGTCGGTATATTTTTAGTTTGTTTTTTTGTGATTTTTGCAGGACGAGAATGCTAATGTATCAAATGTTGCTGGTTTTTTGTATTGGATTAGTGTATCAAGAATATGGTTTGATCCGATTTGTTGGGTACATTTTGTTCGGTTGTATTAATTAACTCACATAGGAATGGTGATTCTTGGTTAGTTTCAGCTGTGTATCATATAATTTAACATAGAATCAATTTTAGTAGACTCGATGTGAATGTGTGTTTGGGTTATATAGTATGATAAACAAGTAAGTTTCAGGTAATGTGTTGATACATGCTATATGGGGCAATATACGACTGGTAGCCTATTGTGCTATTGTAGGCACATTCTTGTTGATAGAGTGATACGAGTGTCGCCCACGGGACTGAATTATAGGTTTATAATTGTGTAGACTGGTGGTTTATATGAGGCACGTGTATTGTGTAAAAAATGGGTGAGAACTGATACTATTTGTTGATACAAATAGTGTATGACCAATAATCTACGACTTGCCATATATAAAAGGTACACCCGTACGTTGACACATCAGGCCGAAAGCTTGTCAGTCTAAATGAACGTGTCAGTAGACTAATGTGTTGTACTTCAACAAGGTCGGTAAACTAATATGCAATATGGGTATTCTTCCCGTACTGCATATTGTAGCTCCTACCTGCACAATCGCCTCTTAAAATATGTGTTACTGCATTTTGTAGCTCCTACCGAGTTGGTTGGTGTCGTTGATAATACACCAACTGGCGCCGTTTGGGAGACAAATTAACACATTTGGCACATAACCTATTGTATGATTCTTATGATATAAGCAACTTTAAATTTGAAGACCCCTGCTGATATAGTTATGACTTTTAAGTTACTGTATGATGCCCAATTGCCCATACAGTAACATAGTATATCAAAAGGTTCAGGATTTGTAGAGTATTTATTGAAGCTTTTAACATATTACATCAAAAGCAGTTTTGCCAAACACAGTTACACCTGACCTGATTAGTTATTCAAGCCTCTGTATAAATGTTTTTTTTGTAAACCAAACACCATGAGTGATACTGATGCATATGCATGTTAATGCATAAATTCAATGTAAATTAAACAAACTTGTGGGTGTCAACAAAAACATAGTATAAAAAGGAAACTAAATTCAAATAAATGTCGCATAATCCAAACACACCAGTAACATGAATGCCTATAATCTCAATAGTGGTCTTATTACACACAAAAAAAGTACCGACATCATTTAAAAAGAAGCAAAACGGAAACTATTATAGGGTGTAACCAGAATCATCTATCGGTTCCTGAGATGAAGTCCCATTTCCTGTTGAGTTGTTGGGGTTAGCCTCATTCTTGGTTGGGAAATTTTGTGATAAATGAAACCCATAAGTCTTACACATCCTGCAAAACCGTGGACTTCTGTTTGTTAGGTGATCATAGCTATATCGGCCTGCGATTGTAGGCGTTTTGAAGAGCGCTCACCTTTATCGGGTGCGACTGTAGGCGGCTTTATGATAACCTTTGTTGGTTCCGTGACACCAAGCGCAGCTGCACAAGCATCATTTTTGTTAATTTTTGGGATGTCTGGTACCTAATATTTGGTTTATCAAAGATTGTTCTTCTACCGGTTTATTACTAGCTTATGGTACCCAATAATTGATACCTTGAGGAGAAGGTTGGACAAAACAAACTTTGACAGGAGATGAGTAATTAACTTCAACAACTGCTTCTTGATCAATTAACACTGATTTAGGAGTTAATGGTACACCTAAAACATGAAAAATTAACTTGTTAAACATAATAAAATGAAAATAATTACTACTAAAATTAAAAACATAATATTTAGAAAAACTAAAAGCTGGTACATGTTTATCACCAATAATCAGCGAAGGGAATGAATTATAGCATTATGAAAAGGATTGATAAATGATTTACCTTCGACATTATTAGAATTCATGATCTCAAAATGGCTGGATGAATCATAGTGATAATAAATCTAATTGGATGAATTATGCGGTGGTTGAATAAAAACGAACACTATACATGAACTATATGAATAATAACGTACTGAAGCAAACATAATGGGATGATTAAATGACGAATTTGAAAGATTGCTAGTTGTGGAGGTAATGAAGATGATGCATTGTAACAGACGATCTGAGTAGAGTAATGAAAAGAAGATTACGCGATATACCCTTTTTAATATATAATAAGAATTAATTGTATTTTTAATTCTTTTATTTCCTTTAATATGATTGCTATCATCTTGATCAAAACATTAAATCTAACGGCTTACAATACTTTTCATTTTAGCAATTATATGACTCTAAACCATTAAACCAAAATCAATATATATATATATATATATATATATATATATATATATATATATATATATATATATATATATATATATATATATATATATATATATATATATATATATATATATATATATATAGAGTGAGGTTATTCTAAAACATATTTTATAATAAAATAAATGAGGTGAAATCTCATCCCTTGGATCAAAATCACCTAATTTGATAAAAAAAAATGGTGTCTTTTTTGTAAATTCTCAAACTTTATGGGTAATTATCGAAAATAATAAAAACTAAAACAGCCCAATTAGCCCGATCAAAAAAACACAGTTCACGCACTAAAAAAAGGATCAAAAACACACAGTACACATTGAATCCTCTCGAATCCACCAAATCCACCAAATCAAACCTACTGAATCCTATCGAATCAAACAAATTAAACAACGCATCGACATGGTTCGTACGTTTACAAGACGATCGTCGCCCGATTCATCTTAAAAATCATGATCGAATGACCGAATCGTTACTAATCTTCGATCGAAATGTCATAAGCGAATCCAATCAAAATCGAAACTATGAAAGTAAGTTATTGTTGTTATTTAAGTGTTTCTATTGATTTAAATATGTTATATTCAGTGTTTTGTTCTAGGTCTGAAAAATTGGTTGAGAAAAGTTTAGATACAAAATGTGTTAAAGAAAGTTGCATACAAAGTGTTTGATAAAATGACTCAACTAGAATTTCTTACTGTAATGCACTAATTTATATTCTGATGCAGTTGTTTTGAACTAAAATGTGTTACTGTAATGTCTTAACTAGAAATTGTTAATGTAATGTCTCAAATAGAATTAAAAACTATAATTCACTAAAATGTGTGTGATTTGCTAAAAAATGAACTATGATGTAGTAGGTTATTCTACTAGATTGTAGTCTTCCATTCTATTGCATTATAGTTTTATTCTAATACATTGCAGATTCTATGTAACGAAGTAGGTTTTGTACGGTAATGCATTAGGTTTTATACTACAACAATATGTTCTCTACTACATTATTGTACTAAACCTAATGCATTACTGTACAAAACCTACTACAAACATACAAAACTACTAAATTGAGTAATGAACTAGAACTTGAACTAAAATGCAGTAGGATTATGTGTGATGTACTAAAACGTGAACTGAATGTGGTAGGATTGTGTGTGATTTATTAGAACTGAAATGCAGTAGCTTTTATATTTATAGTTTTTAATGCATTACAACTTAATATTTACCATCTTATACTGCATGATAGTTTAGATTCTAATGTATCACATAATATATTTTGGTATTCCTAGCAAGGTACACTTACCAAGCCACAAATACTAGATTGCATCCTCTAATACCAAATGATACACTCCAATTCAAAGACGGTGCGATACAAAGATGCATTGAACGCGTAACAAAGATTATTGGAGGATACTCGTGGATCATTTGAAAACAATGTTTTAATTTTATTAGATGTAATACTTTGGAATACTTTATGTCTACACTATATTGTATATTTTGATGATGAATGTGTTTGTTCGTACTCATATTTTATATTCTACTACATTTTTGTCTTTAATTCTACTGCATTTCTGTCTTTCATTCTACTGCATTGTAGTTATATTCTGCTGCACTAAACTAATATTCTACTGCATTCCAGTCATACATTAAGCATCACAATATATTTTGTTAATGCATTAAAATTATAAAGTAAGTACATCTTATTTTTAAAAAGTTAATGCATTAAAATGTTTCTTATAATGCATTACACTTAAAATTAGTACATATCACTTAAAATTCTATTACCCGAGTGAATAACTGTAAAAAATAAAAGAAAAAAGTAGAAAAGACATCATTTTCGGTGTTGTAGATTCTTTTAAATGAGCTCTCTTTGGTAAAACTTTTTTCTTTTCTTGGATTTCTTTGATGTTGGTAATAGTTTGGTAAAGTCTTGGAATTGTGACATCCTTCCTCTCCACATACCGAACAAGCCATTATCTTCGATAGTTCTTCAGCTCTTGGTTTAAACCTTGAAAAGTATCCAGAACGTTTAGTAGTAATAACTTTGTAATGCTGTAAAAATAACATTGTAACGCAGTATAAAAATCATTGTAATGCTGTAGAAATAGCATTGTAATGTAGTAGAAATAACACTATAATGCAGTAGAATAACATTGTAATGTAGTAAAAAATAAGATTGCAAAAACACATTATAATGCAGTAAGATTTATTTCTACCACATCAGAGACTTATCTCTACCACAACACGGTTTGTATTGTAATGTGGTAGGTTTTACTGTTGTTTACAAACTCAAATACAACATTACATCCTAAACACCTAATGCATTAAAAATGTTATTTTTAATGCATCACAATCTAAAACCCTTCGATATTCAATCACTTTTACTCAGTTTCAAAAAAACAGTAAACATTAATAAAGCCTAACTCATGAATATGAACATCAACAAATATCTTAGAGCATAACAGTTCAACTTTTACCAAATTACTTGAAAAATCAATCACTTTTACTTATTTCTGAACAAAAGGCAAATACTAATATATCATAACTCATGCATATGAACATCAACAAAGATCAATGAGCATCACGGTTCAACTTCTACCAAATCACATGCATATAATCACTTTTATTCATTTATAGAAAACAAAAAACACTAATAAAGCCTAACTCATGCATATGAACATCAACAAAGATCCTACAACATCACAGTGTAATTTCTACAACATCATAGTCCAATTTCTAAAGTTATAAAGTTTAAATAAGACATTTTATCAAACACTTTGTATGCATATAAACAGCAGCAAAGACCCTACAACATCACAGTCCAACTTCTACCAAATCACATACATATTCACTCACTTTTACTCAGTTTCGATAAAATAAAAACACTAATAAATCGTAACTCATTCATATGAACAATAGCAAATATCCTACCACATCACAGTGCAATTTCTACCAAATCACAGACATACTTTATCACTTTTACAAATAACTTTTACTGCATTACTGTTACCTTCTATTACATTACTTTATATCCTACTGCGTCACATATATGTTTCTACCGCATTGCAGTTACGATCTACTACATTACTGTATATCTTACTGCATCACATTTGAAAATCTAGTTCACTATAGTTAAAAAGTCTAGTTGAGACATTTTACCAAACACTTTCTATACAACCTTTTAAACATGTTTTGTTATCTATATACTTCTACACTTTGTTCCAGATCTAGAAGAAAAGGTGATCTAAATTTGAAGGAAACTCGAAATTAAACATAATTAAATCAATAAAAATGCATAAAGCAAACATAAGGTGTTTAAATCAAGATCTTACATTCTTTAACATTAAAGAAACTACCTTGTAAGATTACAACGAATCATTCTACATCTCGAACGAATCGTTCACTTTGAATTAGGTGGTGATGAACGGTGATGGGGAAGACGATGGTAGAGAACAATGGTGAAGAGTAGCGATGGCGAACGGTGATGGTGACCAGTGGTGGGGAAGAAGGTGGTTGGTTACGGTGGTTGGTTACGGTGGGGAAGAGGAATGATGTTTGTGTGAAAAAAACAAATTATATAGGTTTAAGAAATTTTTTGAAAACGGCCCGAGAAGTTTTATAAATTACAAAAAAGACACCATTTTTTTTTTTAAAAAAAAGGGGGACACATGGCAGCTTGTGGTTCCACCTCACCTATTTTATTATAATTTTTATTTTATTTTACCCCAACTCTATATATATATATATATATATATATATATATATATATAGAGTAGAGTTATTCTAAAACAAAACTTATAATAAAATAAATGAGGTGAAATCTCAACCCTTGGATCAAAATCACCTAATTTGATAAAAAAATGGTGTCTTTTTTGTAAACTCTCAAACTTTAAGGGTAATTGTTGAAAATAGTGAAAATTAAAACGTACCAATTAGGCCGATCAAAAACACACACTTCACACCTACCAAAAAACACACAGTACACTAAATCCACCAAATCAAACCTACTGAATCCTCTCGAATCAAACAAATTTAACAACGCATCGAGATGGTTCGTACGTTTACATCATCTCATCAATGGTATATTGATCTTCGTTACTTTAAAAGTAAGCTTTTTTATGTTCTATTTATTTATCGTTGATGAATACGGTATATTGATCTTCGTTTTTACTACTTTCGTAATGAATTTTGAGAGAAAAAATAGCTGAAAGAGTATATATGAAACCTTCATACCAGGTGTTTGATAAAATGTCTATATGATTTTCTATAACTGTGATGCGTTAGTTCTAACTGTGATGTTTTAATTCACAATGTGATGCAGTAAGATATGTAGTTATGTAGTAGATCGTAACTGCAATGCGGTAGAAACATATATGTGACGCAATACGATATAAAGTAATGTAGTAGAACGTAACAGTAATGCAGTAAAAGTTATTTGTAAAAGTGATAAAGTATGCCTGTGATTGGGTAGAAATTGCACTGTGATGTGGTAGGATATTTGCTATTGGTCATATGAATGAGTTACGATTTATTAGTGTTTTTTTATTACGGTAATGTTGTAGAATATACGGTAATGTTGTAAAACACTAATGTTGTAAAACACTAATGTTGTAGAATATACGGTAATGTTGTAGAATATACGGTAATATTGTAGAATATACGGTAATGTTGTAAAACACTAATGTTGTAAAACACTAATGTTGTAAAACACTAATGTTGTAAAACACTAATGTTGTAGAATATACGGTAATGTTGTAGAATATACGGTAATGTTGTAGAATATACGGTAATGTTGTAAAACACTAATGTTGTAAAACACTAATGTTGTATAATATACGGTAATGTTGTAGAATATACGGTAATGTTGTAAAACACTAATGTTGTAAAACACTAATGTTGTAGAATATACGGTAATGTTGTAGAATATACGGTATGTTGTAGAATATACGGTAATGTTGTAGAATATACGGTAATGTTGTAAAACACTAATGTTGTAAAACACTAATGTTGTAGACTATACGCTAATGTTGTAGAATATACGGTAATGTTGTAGAATATACGGTAATGTTGTAGAATATACGGTAATGTTGTAGAATCTAATAAGAGATCGATTACGCGCATCATCGCTGAATCTATTTTCTTGGAAGGAATTAGCTAACTAGCCTAGCTGACAAGGCATTACGGTAATGTTGTAGAATATACGGTAATGTTGTAAAACACTAATGTTGTAGAATATACGGTAATGTTGTAAAATATACGGTAATGTTGTAGAATATACGGTAATGTTGTAGAATATACGGTAATGTTGTAAAACACTAATGTTGTAAAACACTAATGTTGTAAAACACTAATGTTGTAGAATATACGGTAATGTTGTAGAATATACGGTAATGTTGTAAAACACTAATGTTGTAAAACACTAATGTTGTAGAATATACGGTAATGTTGTAGAATATACGGTAATGTTGTAGAATATACGGTAATGTTGTAGAATATACGGTAATGTTGTAAAACACTAATGTTGTAAAACACTAATGTTGTAGAATATACGGTAATGTTGTAGAATATACGGTAATGTTGTAGAATATACGGTAATGTTGTAGAATATACGGTAATGTTGTAAAACATTAATGGGTAAGTGTGTGGGTATGATTTATGCATACAATGTGTTTGATATAATGTCTCAATAAGACATCATAATTGTGATGCACTACTTTAACATTCTAATGTACTAGGAATGAGACCGTAATGCAGTAAGTTACTTACGGGTTTGATGTGGTAGAAATTATAGTGTAATGAAGTTGGTTACTTTCATTGTTCATAGGTAGAAAATGTGTTAAAAATGCACTATAATGCTCTAGAATGCAATAGGATATCAAACATATATAAGGTTTTGTGAAAGTGTGTGTTTATGATTGATGTATAAAATGTGTTTGATATAATGTCTCAATGAGAATTATAAAGTTCTCTTTGATATAGAAGTGATTTGGTAAAATCATAACTGTGATGTAGTAGGATTAACACTATAATTGAGTAGAATTAATATTACGATGGAGTAAAACTAATACTATGCATGTGATTTGGTAAATTAGAACTGTAATGGAGTACAATTATTTTTATTCTACTGCATTACAGTTAATGTTTAATGCACTATAATGCAGTAGGTCACTTGCATTGTTCTTTCTACTACATTACTGTTTAATTTTAATGCACTATAATGTAGTACGATACTTGCATTTTTCTTTCTACTGCATTACAGCTTAAATTTTAATGCACTGTAATGCAGTAGGTTACTTGCATTGTTCTTTCTACTGCATTACAGCTTAATTTTAATACATTGTAATGCAGTATGTTACTTCCATTGTTCATATGCATGATTTACTGCATTAAAAACTTTATTTCTACTACATTAAGGTTTAAGTTTTAATGCATCGTAATGCAGTATGTTACATGGGTTGTTCATATGCATGATTTATTGCATTACATTCTTATTTCTACTGCATTATAGTTTAAATTTAATGCATTGTAATGCAATAGGTTACTTACAATGTTCTATCTACTACATTACAGTTTAATTTTAATGCATTGTAATGGAGTAGGTTACTTACATTTTTCATATGCATTATTTACTGCATTAAAACTTTATTTCTACTACATTAAGGTTTAAATTCTAATGCATTTAATACAGTAGGTTACTCGTGTTGTTCATATGCATGATTTACTACATTGCAGCTTTATTTCTACTACATTACAACTTTATTTGAACTGCATGCTAGTTTTAAATTCTAATGCATCACATAATATATATTGATACTTATATATATAATTCTTGAACTATTCTACAGGTAAAAAGGCACAGGAAAAAAACCCAGGGGACAAAAGAAGATGCATTTAACAAGCTGCAAAACAGTATATAGCTTCCTCTAATACCAAATGATATACTCTAATTGAAAGATGAAATGGTACAAGGATGCATTGGGCGCGCAACATGATTCTTGGAAGATACTTGTGCATCATTTAAAATAATGTTTAAATTTTATTATATGTAATACTTTGGAATATTGAATGTCTAATACGATGTAGTGTATATTTTAATGATGACATTGTTTGTTTGTAATCATATTTTATATTCTACTACATTATTATCGTTTATTTTATTGCATTACCATATTTCATTCTACTACATGATAGTTATATTCTAAGACATTACAATTATATTTTACCGCATTGTAGTCTTATAATTTACATATAACTGAGATGCAGTATAATATAAATTGAATGAGTAAAAATAAACACTAATGTAGTAGGATATGATCCTATAATGCAGTAAAATAAAATTTGCTTATTTAATGCATTATAACTATATGCTACTGCATTGCTGTTATTTTATATTCTACTACATTACATTTACTTGTTACAGTTATTTTATTATAAAAAAGGAATGATACACTAACAAAATAACTGTTGTAGGATATAAAATAACAAAAATGCATTAGAACATAACTGTAATGAGACAAAATCCTGAAATGCAATAGATTTAACGTTGTGATGCAATAAAACACATTCAAATCAATAACTATAACGTATTCATGTTTACATTGAAGTTGTAACATAAAATCATAATTTTATTTGTAAAAAAATGACAAAAAAATTGAAAAACTATTCATTTTCGATGTACAGATTTTCTTAAACTAGCCTTCTTCGACATATCTTGTGTCTTTGCTTTCTTCGATACAAACAATAATTTATTCAACTCGTAGAACTGGAATTGTGGCCTCATTTATCTCCATATGTCGAACAACCCCTTCTCTTGGTTAGTCCTTCAACAGTTACTATCTGTTATAAAATGAAAGTATCGTACTGCATTACAGTGCATTAAAATTAAACAGTAATGTAGTAGAAAGAACAATACAAGTGACCTACTGCATTATAATGCATTAAAACTTAACTGTAATGCAGTAGAATAAAAATAATTCTACTTCATTACAGTTCTAATTTACCAAATCACATGCATAGTATTAGTTTTACTTCATCATAATATAAATTCTACTCAACCATAGTGTTAATCCTGCTCCATCACAGTTATGATTTTACCAAATCACTTCTATATCAAAGAGAACTTTATAATTTTCATTGAGACATTATATCAAACACATTTTATACATTAATCATAAACACACACTTGCACAAAACCTTATATATGTTTGATATCCTATTGCATTCTAGAGCATTATAGTGCATTTTTAACACATTTTCTACCTATGAACAATGAAAGTAACCAACTTCATTACACTATAATTTCTACCACATCAAACGCGTAAGTAACTTACTGCATTACGGTCTCATTCCTAGTACATTAGAATGTTAAAGTAGTGCATCACAATTATGATGTCTTATTGAGACATTATATGAAACACATTGTATGCATAAATCATAACCACACACTTACCCATTAGTGTTTTACAACATTACCGTATATTCTACAACATTACCGTATATTCTACAACATTACCGTATATTCTACAACATTAGTGTTTTACAACATTAGTGTTTTACAACATTACCGTATATTCTACAACATTACCGTATATTCTACAACATTACCGTATATTCTACAACATTACCGTATATTCTACAACATTAGTGTTTTACAACATTAGTGTTTTACAACATTACCGTATATTCTACAACATTACCGTATATTCTACAACATTACCATATATTCTACAACATTAGTGTTTTACAACATTACCGTATATTCTACAACATTACCGTATATTCTACAACATTACCGTATATTCTACAACATTAGTGTTTTACAACATTAGTGTTTTACAACATTACCGTATATTCTACAACATTACCGTATATTCTACAACATTATCGTATATTCTACAACATTACCGTATATTCTACAACATTAGTGTTTTACAACATTAGTGTTTTACAACATTACCGTATATTCTACAACATTACCGTAATGCCTTGTCAGCTAGGCTAGTTAGCTAATTCCTTCCAAGAAAATAAATTTAGCAATGATGCGCGTAATCGATCTCTTATTAGGTTCTACAACATTACCGTATATTCTACAACATTACCGTATATTCTACAACATTACCGTATATTTTACAACATTACCGTATATTCTACAACATTAGCGTATAGTCTACAACATTAGTGTTTTACAACATTAGTGTTTTACAACATTACCGTATATTCTACAACATTACCGTATATTCTACAACATACCGTATATTCTACAACATTACCGTATATTATACAACATTAGTGTTTTACAACATTAGTGTTTTACAACATTACCGTATATTCTACAAAATTAGTGTTTTACAACATTAGTGTTTTACAACATTACCGTATATTCTACAACATTACCGTATATTCTACAACATTACCGTATATTCTACTACAGTACATTAAAAATGAAAAACACTAATAAATCGTAACTCATTCATATGAACAATAGAAAATATCCTACCACATCACAATGCAAGTTCTATCAAATCACAGGGATACTTTATCACTTTTACAAATAACTTTTACTGCATTACTGTTACGTTCTACTACATTACTTTATATCCTACTGCGTACATATATGTTTCTACCGCATTGCAATTACAATCTACTACATTACTGTATATCTTACTGCATCACATTGTGAATTAAAGCATCACAGTTAGAACTAACGCATCACAGTTATAGAAAATCATATAGACATTTTATCAAACACCTGGTATGCAGGTTTCATATATACTGACAATTTCATATCCAAAAGGAAACAATATGAATCTGAACTAAACTCCTAACATATCATGTCTATATCAATAACAATAACAAAAAATCCAAATCCTACTGACAATTTCGAATTATAATAAAAATATAATTAAAAACAAAATTGACTTACCTTCACTTTTAAATGATGAATCTACAGAGATCTTTCGTTTTGAAATGAACACAAGCAAATATGATGTATAGTTAGGGTTATGAAATCAAACAACTTAATCTTAAATGAATAAGGTGGATTAGGTGGTGGTTCACGACTTGGAAGGTGGGGAAGATGGTGGACAAGGTGGGGAAGGTGGCGGTTTGCGATGGAGAAGATTGTTGTTAGTTCAGAGATTAGAGAGGATATAAAAGTATCGATCCAGATATTGATATGTGTGTGAAAAATAAATATTCTAAATCTGCCCCTGAAGTTTCTAAAATTACAAATGTACACCATTTTTTTTAGAAAAGGGGGGGGGACACATGGCAGCATGTGGTTCCACCTCATTTATTTTATTATAAAAAATGTTTTATTTTACCCCAACTCTATATATATATATATATATATATGCAGTTGGAAGCCAGGAGTATAAGGTGGTCTGCACGAGACCCGACATAACATCTGCAGATATGGGTATGTTGGATGGGTTTGATCGTAGATTACAGACAAATATATAGGTTTTTGTGGATTTTGACTACACCATGGTTAGATCGATCACTGTCATGGGTAGATCAATCACAAGGTATGTGTTGCTGATACATGGATGTGCGCGGAGTTGGGAAGCTAAGTTGCAGCGCACAGAGGATTTGTGGACAACTAAAGCAGAGTATATGACTCTAACGGAGGTTGTGAAAGGATCTATTTGGCTTAGAAGATTCTTGGAATAGTTAGGCGTGAAGCTTAACACTGTTGCAGTTAATTGTGATAATCAGGACGCGATTCATTTAACGCAGAATCGTGTTTTTCATGATAGGACTAAGCACATCAATGTGCATTATCACTTTATCAGAAAAGTATTGACGAAGACGGTTGAAGTTCTTAAGGTGAGTACTGAACACAATGCTGCGGTTGCCTTGACGAAGGTGGTACCTAGACGCAAGTTACAACACTGGAGTTGTTGAGTGTTGGGATAGGCTAATATAAGCCTAAGGTGGAAATTGTTATGTATTAGTCTTTATTAACCTAAAGTCGTGTCTAGGGTCTAAGTTCATTATTTCCTTAATAGCTTATAGCAATAAGGTTGGTTGGTTGTGTTGAAGCCCAACCCGACCCGTGTCGATGTAATAGTCGGTTCCTCCTCATCTCAATAAAACGAGGTGAGAGGGGATAGGATTCACAATGCATTCTTTATCAATAAACTAATTGGAAGATTAGGGACTCATACCTTGTGGGTTTTTCTGTCGATTCGTCTGTGTGTGTTCTTTGATCGAGTATTCTGCATATAGGTTAACCAGGGTTGTAGAGATTATACCCTACACTATTTAGCTTATTTAACCTTTATAATGCGTCAACTTTTGAATATAAAACATGTTTAGTAGGTCAACCCTTAACCCGTAACTTGTTTAACATTTCAAACCATGTAACCTCATAAACCCGCTAACCTCAGTATATATATGAGTTAAACGGGTCAGGCTCGGGCTATGTATAAACTTGTCAAGGTTGACATATGGCCCGGTTATTTTAATGAAACGAATTTAGCTTGAAGTAGTTTGACCCGTCAACCTGTCAATTTAACCCACCAACCCAAACTTAATCTAAATTCCCATTTTACCTTTGAGTCCAAATATATTGTAAAGAGTAGTAGAACACTATGTTCGGAACTTAACATATGTGATTTAAAAATCTTATTATTGGGTCTTCAACGTTTTTTTCTAGTGCATAAATAAAAAAAATTTAATGGCGAGTTATTAGTTAGTGATTCGAGCTTACAGTGATATTCAATTGAGCAATATGCAAGCCCTGAACCTTCTCTTTATGTGATAAACTCCACTACTGCTTCTATTTAATTCGGACCTCTGAAGATCCTTAGTAAGACTCGAACCCGAAACGTCTCCAACAATACCTTCCCAAAGTTACCTTTGGTGGCCAACTGAGCTAACTTACTTGTTTAGTGCGCAGATAAATTGGCCGGAGTAAAATGTTGCATAAAGTACAAATTCTAACATAAAATAAAACTCAGGTAATCTCTAACCTCGAAATCACGTTTTGTTTTTTCTAAACTTGTGATAAATTCATATACATATAACATATAGGTCTAGTAGTTGAAAATGTTTTATAGTTTCACAAATTAAGATATTAGTAAGTGGTAAGTTTGATGTTGGGCAAAATGAGCAACCCACATGGAAAAAGGAATAGAAGTAACGCTGGTATATAGAGTTGAGTGTTTATGACAACAAACATGTTGTTATGTTGGTTTCGAGTGTATAATTTTTACACAAAAACATAATTTTATGAAAGGTCATTGTTTTTGGTAAAACTAAATGTAAGTAAAAACATAATTTCTAGACAGAAACATATTTTTTTGTGAAAAGTCATTGTTTTTGGTAAAAATAAATGTAAGTTGTTAAGGACGTTTATACCTTTTATCGAGACCAAAAATTAAGGAGTATTGGAGGCAAAACCCCCCAAAATTTATAACTTTTGCATCTTTGAGCAATTGGACCCAATCTATAACCTGATAGAGTTGTAGAGAATTTATAACTTGAACACTTATCTTGAAATTCATTTGGTCTCGAATAATTACCATTACACATAAGTTGATTGATGACATTAAAATCACCAACACAACTTAATTGCAATAACATGTTACAAGATATAAATAACAAATTTCTAACAAAAAAAACCGTGAATTAATCTTTGACATCGAAACTATGTTTTGTCGTTCCTAAAGTTCTAGTCACATACATATTGTTGTGCTAGTTTTAGATGATTAGTAGCCTTAAAAATTAAATAGAAATTATTTCTTTTAACAAGTCAGAAAAAGTTGAATTTGATGTTGGGTAGAATAATTGTCCTACATCGAGAAAAGATTAAAAGAAAAATTTGTATATATAATTCGGTGATAGCAACAATGAACATGTTGTTGGGATGGCTGTAGGTGCTCGAATTGAACAAAGTTCATCTACTGCCCTTTCGATAACTTTTTACACGACTTTATTTTTTCTAAAGCTAATTCATTTTATTGCTAACAAAACATTCAACTAGTTAAATGGTTCATTATATTAATTAGTTGGACCTACAATATTTTTATTTTTAAAGTTGTTATCAATCTAAGAGGCTAGGGTGTGCATGGTGTGGTGTCATAATATGACGTTATAGAAAAAATAAGTGACACGTCAACATTCCGCTCTGTAATATTAGAAACTTTATAACATCACAAATCAGCTTTCTTCGTTAACATTAGATTTCTGGTGTTATAAAAGTCCCACAATTTTTTTTAACAAACTAATATATAAAAACTAAATTTTCATTAAATAAAAAACATTACAAATAAAAAAAACATTACAAGAAAAACGGTACAAAAAAAAAATTTAAGCCGAAAAAAACATTCGAATAAAAAAGGATTAAAAGTTCAAATATTTTTTGCGGGTTTCTTCCTTCAATTTTTTTGTTTTTTCGACAACTTCTTGAGTCCATCTCGTAGTGTTCATGCCAAGAATCTTCAAATCCACATTTCTTTTTTGTAGCTCAAGAAATGCAAGTCTTTCGCTCATCTCAAGGTCAAACTTTTCTTGTTTTTTTTCCGATCGGCTAGAATTTGTTGGTGTATTATTTTGGCAAATAGGTCTTTTTGTGAACCGGAAGTGACGGTTTAGCATGTCGAACGTAGAGCTTTAGGATTTCGGGAAGCACAGGATGGTCGAGGTATTTCGTCATCACCAAACATGTCGAGCTCAATGGTCGGCCTCGGTTCCTTCGTGATTGTGTTGACTCAGAATTTTTTCATTTATTTCTGTCCCTCAAAAAAAGCCACGCACTTTTGTGAGGGAAATCCTTGTGTTTGTTAACTTGTTTAGATAAAGTTTCCACCGAGTCAACAAATTTTCTTCATTTTCACCACTAAGCAACTTTGTTGAGTCGTATTAGCGAATTAAACTTTGTTACTTCCTGATTCATTGGTATCCACTTTCCCGTCAAAATATTTTTGTTAGGCTCCCTAAGTTTTAAACCGAGAGCACGTTCGTTATAACCGTGCTTAGCATTTTTGGAAATCTCAATAAAGCATTCGGACAAAATAGTTCTTCATCCTCTTGTATCCAAAACATTCGCTCGGATCTTATTTGGGCCCCCTCTTCAAGAATTTCACATGGGTTCTTACACGTATTTTTTCTTCGACATTTTTTAGCCGAAGAAGAATCTTCCACTTGTGTCTCGGGTACTTGGGTTTCTTGAGTATCGGGTACTAAAGTTTCTTGAGAAGATTGTTGTGGAATTTGTTGTGAGTTTTGGGATTGTTGAAATTGTTGAGAAAGTTGAAATTGTTGGAATTGTTCGGGTGAACAATTAACAAATGGATTGAAGCTAGGAGGTTGATAATTCGGAAGATAAGCTTGTGGCATTTGTTTTGACATTATATTGATGAACGACGGAATAGGATTGCTACTTGGAGAGTTTGTGAAGGATGGTGAATTCGGGTTTGAAGATGATGATGAACCCGCCATTTGGTTTTCGAAAAAGAATTCACCAATTGATTCGGATTCATTTTTGTGTTTGGAGATTAAAGATTTGTAGAAGGTATATAAAAATATGATTTTTGATTGGATTATGTAGAAAATATAATTTTTTAAGGTTTTTTTTTGAAAAAAAAGTTAAAAATGAACCCAATGGTCAATTTATTTGAAATTTTTTGAAAATAACGGTCACTAGCCATTAGAATTTAAATTTTTTTAAAAAAATAAAAAGTAAAATAACCCATAACGCGAGTTATAACACGAGCCACGGTACAGGGCTCGCATTATAGCCATAATTTTGGATTGACAACTACGACGTCAGATCTCACGGCGCGAGCCACAGTGTGACTTATGACTCCATCGTCTTCGCGTTATGACCATGGCTTGAGCCATGCTCTACCGTACCCCAGCCGCTAAATAGATGTATATAGTCGAAGGTGAAAACATTTTAACATTTAGTATCAGATCATCTCGTTGAGAACTATGTTCACAATGACATCATGTGAGACTTTTTCCGCTAACATATTATGGTTTAACAAAAATCTGGATTTTACAATTCTTTTTATCTTTAGCAATTCTTTTTAAAAATCTATATTAGGATGACAAATAAAGTTTACCTTCAATGTATCGACACGGTATACCTTCACCTAGGGGTGGCAATTTGTGTCGGGTTCGGGTTAGCGGGTTCGGGTTGTCAGGTTGGCGGGTCAAAAAATCCCAACCCAAACCTAACCCATTTAAATAATCGGGTTAGTTATGTCAACCCTAACCCGTTTACACATAACCCGAACTTAACCCATTTAACCCATATATATATTTGGTTTGACGTTAAATATGTTACATATGTTGAATACGTTAAACGGGTTTATATATTGATCTATTTAACAAGTTTTATACATAAAAGTAGGCATATTAGATGTGTTAAACATGTTAAATGTGTTTATGTTCGGTATGTTTAACCTAGTAAAAACGTATGGTAAAATATTAATCATTTTTAATATAAGGAAAAAACTCTTAAACGGGTTGTCGGGTCGACCTGCTTAATTTTTTTCTAACCAGAACCTAACCTGTTTAATAAATGGGTTAGATAGGCCGACCCAAACCTGACCTAAGATTCAATATATTCAACCCGAACCTGTTAATTTGCGTGTCGGATTCAGGTCAGATTTCGTGTCGGGTCTGAAACCCCTACCTTCACCATCATTGAAGTCCCCGTTGTTTAACACTTTAACTCATACCTGTTCTTAAATGTATCAACACACTCCAACATCTGTAAATTCTGCCACATTTGAAACTTTATTTCATACCACCGTAACAACCTCAAAGATGGTAGGTTTGTAGCACCACTTTAGCAATAGTTTGTCACTCTTACCTTGATAAAATAATTACCGAATGTTTCTAAGATTTTGCTAGTTTTTTAATAAAATTGTCGTTCAATGAAAATATATATAAGAAGTCCTCTGTATAATAAAAATATATGGAGATGCTTTCATATAGTTTGTCACTCTGACCTCGATAAGCCGTTGCACAACCATATAATGAAACACCATAAGTTGTATGTGGACGTACACATAAACTAATTGTATTCATATATGTCATTAATTCGTTACACTTGATATAAGTGAATATTGTCTACCGAACAAATTCATCCTTCTTATAACGTTTGTACCTTCGAGCCGAAAATCTATAATTAGCAAAAATTAATCTCAGTTACTTCAAGTGTTACTTACTGTTAAGATATGCGATCGTTTAGCCACCGGTAAATGAGTGAGCCTATCGGGGGCACACACTTAAACACGAAGAGTACGTTTATTATATATTTAATATATGTAACTCGTTTATATTTATTAAATATTTAATTTGTTTTACGAAATCTATTTAACGTTTTTTAGTTTAACCGTTAGACGTTGTAAACTAAAATAATACGTTTTAAATTGAATAAGAAGGATATGTTCGAATATTTTGATGCATATGATATTACATCTCATATTCCATGCGTAATATTTGTCTAATGTCAGACATGAAATTTTTATAAATTGATAGTTGATTTTCTTTTTATTTGTTTGGCAAATTTATATGTAATATGATCATGTTGTCTTTGTCAAAGAGAAAAGTACATGCACAATATTTATATTATTTGCCATCTACGTCAACTTTCATATACATGTTTTGTATATCCTTTCTTTGTCGGTAAGGAGTAAAAAACATATATATATATATTCCTTTTTTGATCAAATGTTGAGAGCTATAAAAGGTTTTGCTTTTGTTTTAGTTATTCCACTGTGAGAACACAAGTAAGCAAATCAATAACGAAACAATTTCCAGTATCTTATTCAAAACTCATCTAGACGTATATATTCTTTTGAGTATTCGGCTGGTTTGAGAAAGAACATAACACTTGTTGTTAGTATTCGTTAAGCAACTACTAGCATCGTAGCGTGCTCACTTGACGTGTGTGTGAGCAACCGGTGGAGACGGTTATTTTACCGTTAAATTTCAAGATCAAGACCAATTTAATTGATTTAATCAATTAAATTAAAAGGTTAGTATTTTATTACTTTATTATGTGTTAATCATAAATGTTATACTAGATCCATTCCGCTGCGCACTCGTAGTTAATGGTTAACTAGTATTCTAAAATCCCAACAGTGGCATCACGAGTCATCGTATGGCATTTATGGGTTACACATAGATAAACACGCTAGATCCGCTTAAATACTCGCTTTATTTATTTTCTATGGCAATAACATGCATTCTTGCCATAAAATTTTAATCTTGATCTAGATCTAATAAAATTGGGTAGGTTTATTAAATTGGTTAATAAACAAAATTTTATTTTTATCCGTCAAAGACTTTAGCAATCACGTTTGTGATGCATGCTCGTCACCAAGTACCTAGCAACTTGGTGAGGGTCTTTGATCCTCAAATTAGGGAAGACTCATTTGAGATCTTGGATCTTATATGATTTACTGCTTTCATATAGAGTCTGTCTTCTTCTTCTACCCCTTTCTAGTCTGTTTTTATGTGCTTATTTGTTTTCCATTAAGAATTGCAAAACGTAATAATACAAGATTCTAGAAATCATAAAAACGGATCTCTACTTATATCGAAACTAGCTTTAAAAGTATGTCATATTAATACACTTATTTTTCCTTGCGAATCGGCAATGTGTTATTTGTTAAAACTTGTTTTTTGAACAAATCTTAATATTGACATAAGATCTATGAAACTTGTTTTTATTATAATCTAATTATTTTGCAAAATCATATTGTCACTCGAGTTGGGCTTACATACCGTAATGATGGCTTATAAACCATCTTCTCAACGACGTGATTTGCAAAATTAATTGGTTTATAATACTTAAAATTACAACACCATTTTGTGCCTTACTAATGATAGACTTGCTATTGCACTACGTGTTCTAGTCAAGCTATCTAGGGTTTGAATGATCTTTAATGTTTCCCGTGTCACATAATGTTTCGACATCTATGTGATAATTATCCCAAGCACTTGCGCCTTCGGGCGCATGAAGAGTAGGATATAGGGTTTGATCATTCTTTAATGCTTTCCCGCGGTAAACACGCCTAAAACCAAAAAGTTAACAAAAGGTTTTTCTTAACTTGTGCTAAAGGATGATTGCATGCATCTTTTACACGTTTTGACATTTGTTTTCTAAAACTTATGTGATACCTATTTGAATTTTTAAGTCTATGCCATCCATTTTAATAGCACTTGTTGTGGTTTTTCGCCATCTGGTCAGACCTAGGGCGAATCATGCACCCAAGGCGATTTTTGTCACTGGTCAGACCTTTGCCAACTATTGCATGCTTTAAATTGGTACGACTTAAGTCGAGTTCCCGGTCAGATTCGGAACCCGAGGCATAAGATGAGATGAAACATACTCATGATTTATTACATGTAGAACAAGTTTGTTTGAGATGTTCAATGGTACTCGAAAGAGATGTGAGAACTCCCATCCAAACACTCTACAACAATAAAATTCATGAATCGTCTCATAAATCTAAGAGTTGCACTTGTAATGCAATTAACGCTCGACGCTTACCTCTTGCCCTACTTGATATTAGACGGTCGGACCTCTAATATTAAGTGGGAGTGCAAGCAAGGATCTTAGTCTCATAATGATTAATTGGGTAGTTAATTCTTTTGAGAATGTAATTATCGAAAATACTAATCGTTGAACTTTTATTTTGTAGATGAATAATTCTACCTCTTGCTTAAACAGCACGGTTGTTAAGTCTTTCCTTGAGAGAATGAAGCTGACTGAAACTAACTTTGTTGATTGGTATCGTGCTCTTCGGATAGCGCTCGAAACTGATGACTTGGTTAAATACCTTGAGCAACCTATTCCTGATCTCCCGTTTCTTCCTCCTGGTGTTGAAGGTCCTCAACAAGACCCGGAGTACCACCCTACTTGGGTTAAAAGGTCCAGAGAAATTGCTGGCCTTATGCTCATGACTATGTCCCCTGAACTCCAAAGGCTTTTGGAGGGTCATGGCGTATGGTCAATGATGGAGGAGTTGAAAACCATGTTCACTGAACAAGCGGATCAAGAACTCCTTGATGTTGCACGTGCCTTTCACGCGTGTAAACATGAGGATGGACAATCTGTGAGCTCTTATGTCTTAAAGATGAAGGGCTACATAGAGAACTTGGAACGTCTCGGTCATCCCGTGTCACTGAAACTTGCAGTTAGCCTAATCTTAGCCTCACTGAACAAGGATTATGATAGGTTCGTGCAAGATTACAATATGCATGGCCTGGGGAAGACAATACCTGAGCTGCATGCCATGCTCAAGCTACATGAGAAGACGTTGCCAAAGAAGGTTGCACCTGCTACTGCTAATACTATCAATGCTATTAGGGCAGGAAGGATCCAAAAGCCTAATAAGGCTAAACCGTCTAATGCTGCGAAGGGTAAGAATCATGGCAAAGGGAAGAAAGTAGCAAACTTTACTCCTAAAGCTAAGATTCCCCCTCCACCAAAGAGAGAGAATCCTGCAAAGGACGCCACTTGTCACCAATGCGGTGACATTGGTCATTGGAAGAGAAACTGTCCAGAGTATCTCGCTGAGTTGTGGAAGAAGAATAAGCTATCTCAAGGAGCTAGCACTTCAGGTATCTTCACTATAGAACTCTTTACTTTTCCTAATAAATCTTGGGTTTATGACACTGGTTGTGGTACTCACATCTGTAATACTACTCAGGGACTAAGGATAAGTAGGAAGCTGAAGCCAGGAGCTTTGAACCTGTACGTGGGCAATGGTCATCGTGCAGCTGTCGAAGCCATTGGTGTTTTTCAATTATTTCTCCCTAGTGGACTAGTAGTCATTTTGAATAATTGTCATTACGCACCTTCTATTTCTAGAGGGATTGTTTCAGTTTTCCGTTTGTATGACGATGGTTTTGTTAACCGTTTTGAGAATAATGCAATAATTTCAGTTTCGAAAGATAATATGTTTTATTTTCGTGCTATTCCTCGTGATGGTATATATGAAATTGATATGTGTGATTCTAATGCAAACGATAGTTCTATTTATGTTGTAAGTAACAAAAGGGCCAAGTCTAACTTGGACTCTACACTCTTATGGCATTGTCGCCTTGGCCACATAAGCAAAAAACGCATTAAGCAATTACAAACTGATGGATTGCTTAAGTCAAACGATGATGATTCCTTTGACAAGTGTGTTTCATGTTTATCTGGTAAGATGGCACGTAAACCTTATTCACATCAAGTGGAGAGGGCTAAAGATCTGCTTGGACTTATACACACCGATGTATGCGGCCCATTCAGAACCGTGTCAAGACAAGGTGCAAGCTACTTCGTCACTTTCACTGACGACTATAGTCGTTATGGTTATGTTTACTTGCTAAAGCATAAGCATGAAGTGTTTGAAACATTTAAGGTGTTTCAAAAGGAAGTAGAAAATCAACTCGGTAAAACCATAAAGGCACTACGTTCTGATCGTGGGGGTGAATTTATGAGTTATGAATTTTTGGATCATCTTAAGGAGCATGGGATTGTTGCCCATAGAACTCCTCCATACACTCCACAACATAATGGTGTGTCTGAGAGGAGAAATAGAACCCTACTAGATATGGTTCGCTCCATGATGGCCCAAACAACTCTTCCAAAGTCCTTTTGGGATTATGCTCTTGAGTCTGCTGCACGCATTCTCAATATGGTTCCAACTAAGAAGGTTGAAAAGACTCCATACGAAGTATGGCATGGGCAAGCCCCTAAGTTGTCTTACTTAAAGGTCTGGGGATGTGAGGCTCTTGTTAAGCGTGATACGCTTAATAAACCTGACAAACTTGAACCCAGATCGATTAAGTGTATCTTTGTAGGATACCCAAAGGAAACAATGGGTTACTCCTTCTATTACCCACCCGAGAACAAGGTTATTGTTGCTCGTAATGCTGAATTCCTAGAGAGTAATCTTATGAATCAAGAAGCAAGTGGGAGTTTAGAAGATCTTGAAGTAATTCAAGATGAAGATATACATCCTTCTGAAAACACTAGCGATCATGAAGAGGATGATCAAGAAATTGATGAACCTATAAGTGATATAGCTCCCATTCGAAAGTCTACAAGGACTAGGCGTGCTCCTGACCGTATGTGTTTATACATTGACGTTGAGGAACATGAGTTAGGGGATCATGGTGAACCTACTAACTATAAAGCTGCATTAGCAGATCCTGAATCTGAAAAATGGCTTGATGCTATGAATGTGGAGATGCAATCCATGAAAGACAATGATGTCTGGATCTTAGTTGACCTTCCTCCTAACGCTAGAACCGTTAGCGGCAAGTGGTTATACAAGAAGAAGACCGACATGGATGGAAATGTACACACCTTTAAAGCTCGATATGTAGCGAGGGGCTTCACTCAAACCTACGGGGTTGATTATGAAGAAACCTTCTCTCCTGTTGCAGATATCAAAGCTATAAGGATTCTCTTAGCCATAGCCGCGTTCTATGACTATGAGATTTGGCAAATGGATGTTAAAACCGCTTTCCTCAATGGACATCTTTACGAAGAGGTCTATATGAAGCAACCTGAAGGTTTTGTCAATCCTAAATATCCAAACCGTGTATGCAAGCTTCAAAGATCCATTTATGGACTTAAGCAAGCATCAAGGCAATGGAATAAGAGATTTGATGATGAAATCAAGAACTTTGGTTTCAGTCAAAATCCCGATGAGCCATGTGTATATATCAAAGCTAGTGGGAGTAATGTGGTGTTCCTAATCTTGTATGTCGATGACATATTAATCATGGGAAAAGACATTCCAACGTTGCAAAGTGTAAAAGCTTACCTTGGAAACTGTTTTGCTATGAAAGATCTAGGAGATGCTGCATATATTCTTGGAATCAAGATCTATCGAGATAGATCAAGGCGGTTAATTGGTTTATGTCAAAGTGCTTACATAGATAAAATTTTGAAGAAGTATAACATGGATAATTCCAAACGTGGATTTATTCCCATGCTAACTGATTCAAAATTATCTAAGACTCAAGGAGCATCTACCCTTACTGAGGTGAAACGCATGCAGAGAGTTCCTTATGCTTCGGCAGTAGGATCAATCATGTATGCTGTTAGATGCACTAGACCAGATGTTGCGTTCTCTCAGAACATGACGAGCCGTTTTCAGCAGAATCCTGGTGAGGATCATTGGACTGCTGTTAAGAACATTCTGAGGTATCTTAGGCATACCAAAGACATGTTTCTGGTTTATGGAGGAGATATGAAACGAGAGCTCAGGGTTGCTTGCTACACTGACGCTAGATATCTGACAGACGCTGATGACACGAAGTCTCAGACTGGATATGTTTTCAAAATGAATGGAGGTGCTGTAAGCTGGAAAAGCTCAAAGCAGACCATCCATGCTATCTCATCTACAGAGGCTGAGTATATAGCCGCTTCGGAGGCTGCTAAAGAAGCAGTTTGGATTAGGAAGTTTATTTCTGGGCTTGGTGTTGTTCCCACAAATAATGAACCTATGAAGATGTATTGTGACAATACCGGAGCCATTACTATAGCTAATGAACCAGGAATCACTAAAGGTGCGAAACATTATCGTGCTAAAGTTCACTACCTCCGAGAAGTGATTGAACTAGGTGATATTACACTGGAGAAAGTTCACACAGATGACAACTTAGCTGACCCCTTTACGAAGGCTTTGGAACTTAAAAAGCATTCAATGCTTTCTCATAACATTGGTTTGCTTCCAGCTAATAGTCTCATGTAATCTGTGTTACGTTAGTATTTGGATAATTTGGGATTGTAAGACAATTATTATTTTCTGATGAATAAAGATATTTGATGTTTGTTATCATTCATATAATTATTGTTGTCCTATATTTGTATGTTTAAATCCTTGAATATTTGATTATTCAAAACATGTCCATTGTCGGTTAGCAATATGGGAATATTGACTACATTAAGACAAATATGAGTCTTGGTTATATTTTTTGAATATAATGGACGGTTCCCACTAAACTCATATGTTATTCATAAGGGATGAATATTGGACACCCCGAACTTTCGAATATTACTTTTGGATCCTTGTCATGAGTAAATTTTCGAAAATGGTGATTAAGTCGTCCTTAGACTTGAGATGCAAACAAGTTGTGCATGTGTGAATATCGCTTCTTGATTATATGTTAAATGCTAGCTTGCAAGAGTTAGTTATAAAGGCTATAGTTGGAAGTGTTGTGAAGCAGCATCCACAGACACTTGCAGTCAATATAGAATTTGTTCCTCCACTTGATATAGTGCAGTGAAGTACCACTGGATCCTCTCCAGAATTAATTAGGTAATTGTATGGCCGTACCCAAAGCGTGATCAAGATGATTCTTGATACATTTGGACTATCTAATTTAATTCGATCACGAGAAATTAAAATTAAACTATATGGAATGAGTTAGGATCCATATCCATGGTTTAACAGGTACTCGAAACAAAAGGATGATTACCAGCAAGCTTTAAATAATCATATACCATCGTATACTTTTGAGATATTTTTCTTGAAACTATCAACTCAACATTTACTGGTTATAATGAAGTGTTGCTAGATGTTTCATTATGAACGCTGTATGTCTAAACTCTCACAAGTGGGAGCTGTTAAGATATGCGATCGTTTAGCCACCGGTAAATGAGTGAGCCTATCGGGGGCACACACTTAAACACGAAGAGTACGTTTATTATATATTTAATATATGTAACTCGTTTATATTTATTAAATATTTAATTTGTTTTACGAAATCTATTTAACGTTTTTTAGTTTAACCGTTAGACGTTGTAAACTAAAATAATACGTTTTAAATTGAATAAGAAGGATATGTTCGAATATTTTGATGCATATGATATTACATCTCATATTCCATGCGTAATATTTGTCTAATGTCAGACATGAAATTTTTATAAATTGATAGTTGATTTTCTTTTTATTTGTTTGGCAAATTTATATGTAATATGATCATGTTGTCTTTGTCAAAGAGGAAAGTACATGCACAATATTTATATTATTTGCCATCTACGTCAACTTTCATATACATGTTTTGTATATCCTTTCTTTGTCGGTAAGGAGTAAAAAACATGTATATATATTCCTTTTTTGATCAAATGTTGAGAGCTATAAAAGGTTTTGCTTTTGTTTTAGTTATTCCACTGTGAGAACACAAGTAAGCAAATCAATAACAAAACAATTTCCTGTATCTTATTCAAAACTCATCTAGACGTATATATTCTTTTGAGTATTCGGCTGGTTTGAGAAAGAACATAACACTTGTTGTTAGTATTCGTTAAGCAACTACTAGCATCGTAGCGTGCTCACTTGACGTGTGTGTGAGCAACCGGTGGAGACGGTTATTTTACCGTTAAATTTCAAGATCAAGACCAATTTAATTGATTTAATCAATTAAATTAAAAGGTTAGTATTTTATTACTTTATTATGTGTTAATCATAAATGTTATACTAGATCCATTCCGCTGCGCACTCGTAGTTAATGGTTAACTAGTATTCTAAAATCCCAACACTTACTTAGGCAAGTTGATGTTATAATCCAAATTTGATCCTACTTTACATGTGGTATTAGTGTATTACCACATATTTTGAATATTACCCGTGGTATATAGCTTGTATTTCGAAAAAAGATCTAAAAAAATGCGTATATATATACATGGTTAATAGCAACAGTATCGATGGCATGTTCGCACGCAGTATCAATGCCTTCCATTTTACACATATTTTTTTAGGCTTCTTACTTTTTCCAGTTAGTTCAAAGTGTGCGTATGGTGTTAATTCTCCTTCACAAGAAATTTTTTTTTTAAAACGTAAATTTTTTGAGTTTCATGTGAGTAATGAAAAATAGACGTAAGTCATTTATGTAAAACTATGTCTAGAAGAGCTTAAGAAATATCATTTAATGATCATGTTATCGAGTCTTGTATGATTTTCTTTCTTGTACACAAACAAATTGGTCATAGTAGAATGTTGTTATAAGATACAGAGAGTAAAATACATAAATTATACTTGTGGTTTGTCCAAATTGCATTTTTGGTTACCGTTTTTTTTAAATGAAGATGCATCACCGCTTTTTAGGTATGTGTTCATTTTCATACTTTGACCCTAACATTCGTTAAACGTTGACCATTACTAAAAGGATATATTTGTTTTTTCATTGTCTTTCTTCCCTAAAACACCTCTCTATCATCACCGCCACCGCCACTCCTCTCACTCCACCGTCACTGCTCAATACTCAGATCCATGTTGGGGTAAAATATACAACTTATTTATATATACTATATGAGTCGGGGTAAAATAAAACAAAACTTATAATAAAATAAATGAGGTGGAACCACAGGCTACCATGTGTCCCCCTTTTTTTCCAAAAAAAATGGTGTACGTTTGTAATTTTAGAAACTTCAGGGGCCGTTTTCAAAAAAATTCTTAAACCTATATAATTTGGTTTTTTTCACACACACATCATTCCTTGTTTTTGATCGACTGTTTCATATCCATCGTAACCAACCACCGTCTTCTCCACCATTTTCTCCGCCATCTTCTAAATCGTGAACCACCACCTTCCCCGCCTGGTCCATCGTCTTCCCCACCTTCGCCACCACTATTCACCTTTTACTTTATGTATATCTACTTTCTCTCTCAACTCTCCATCACGCCATCCTCTACACCGCACATTCACCATCACAACACAATCTGACCACCTTCTGACCATCGTACTTCCACCACCGCACCACCAGCGCCATTGTTGACAAGCGTTCCCCAGTTGGTATGTGATTAGATATGACATAAAACTTTAAAAGTTTGATTCACATTATATCTTGTTTTTTTTAATACATACATGTTCTTAGATCTGTAACAAAATATAGAAAATATGAAAGTTGCATACGAAGTGTTTGATAAAATGTCTAAACTAGACTTTATAACTGAAAAACACTTAATTCACAATGTGATGCAGTAAGATATACAGTAATGGAGTAGATCGTAACTGCAATGCGGTAGAAACATACATGTGACGCAGTAGGATATAAAGTAATGTAGTAGAACGTAACAGTAATGTAGTAAAAGCTATTTGTAGTGTTTTTATAGTTTCTACTGAATCACAACTTTATTTCCACTACATTATATTTATACTCCGGTGCATATGCTTGAGTAGGACAAAGTCGTATTTGAGTTTGTGTCGAAATTAAGTATTTGTATGTAATATAGAAGTGATTTGGTAAAATTATAACTGTGATGGAGTATGATTAACACTATGATTGAGTATAATTAATATTATGATGGAGTAAAACTAATACTATTCATGTGATTTGGTAAAATTAGAACTGTAATGGAGTATGATTATTTTTAATGTGGATATGCTTGAGTAGGATAAAGTTGTGAATGAGGTTTTGTCAAAATAAAGTATTTGTATGTAATATAGAAGTGATTTGGTAAAATTATAATTATGATGGAGTTGGATTAACACTATGATTGAGTAGAATTAATATTATGATGGAGTAAACTAATACTATGCATGTGATTTGGTAAAATTAGAACTGTAATGGAGTAGGATTATTTTTAATGTGGATATGCTTGAGTAGGATAAAGTTGTATTTTAGGTTTTGTCGAAATTAAGTATTTGTATGTAATATATAAGTGATTTGGTAAAGTTATAACTGTGATGGAGTATGATTAACACTATGATTGAGTAGAATTAATATTATGATGGAGTAAACTAATACTATGCATGTGATCTGTAACAAAATATACAAAGTGTTTGATAAAATGTCTCATTTAAAATTTATAACTTTAGAAATTGCACTATGATGTTGTAGAAATTGCACTGTGATGTTGTAGGATCTTTGTTGATGTTCATATGCACGAGTTAGGCTTTATTAGTGTTTTTTGTTTTCTATTAATGAATAAAAGTGATTATATGCATGTGATTTGGTTGAAGTTGAACCGTGATGCTCATTGATCTTTGTTGATGTTCATATGCATGAGTTATTATATATTAGTATTTGCCTTTTGTTCAGAAATAAGTAAAAGTGATTGATTTTTCATATAATTTGGTAAAACTTGAACTGTGATGCTCGAAGATATTTGTTGATTTTCATATTCATAAGTTAGGCTTTATTAATGTTTACTGTTTTTTTGAAACTGAGTAAAAGTGATTGAATATGCATGTGATTTGGTAAAAGTTGTACTGTGATGCTCTAGGGTCTTTTGGTGATGTTCATATGCATAAGTTTCTTTATTAGTGTTTGTTGATCTTGACAGGCATGAGTTAGGCCATAATTTTGTTTGACATGTTTTTGAAATTGAGTAAAAGTGATAAAGTATGCATGTGATTTGGTAGAACTTGCACTATGATGTTGTAGGATCTTTTCTACTGTTCATATGCATGTGATTTGATAAAATTCCTACATGATAGTTTCTACTGAATTATATTTTATGTTCTACCGAATTATAATTTATCTTCTACTGAATAATAGTTTATGTTCTACTGAATTATAGTTTATTTTCTACCGAATTCTAGTTTATCTTCTACTGAATCATAATTTATCTTCTATTGAATTATATCTTTTATAAGTTTGAGATGAAGGTTAAAATCAATAATCTAGGGTACGGAATGATAAAGCGAAGAACTGGAGTAACTGTTGAAGGACTAACAAAGAGAAGGGGTTGTTCGACATATGCAGATAAATGAGGCCACAATTCCAGTTCTACGAGTTGTATAAATTATTGTTTATATCAAAGAAAGCAAAGACACAAGATATGTCGAAGAAGGCTAGTTTAAGAGAATCTATACATCGAAAATGAATAGTTTTTCAATTTTTTTTGTCATTTTTTACAAATAAAATTATGATTTTATGTTACAGCTTCAATGTAAACATGAGTACGTTATAGTTTTTGATTTGAATGTGTTTTAGTGCATCACAACGTTAAATCTATTGCATTTCAGGATTTTGTCTCATTACAGTTATGTTCTAATGCATTTTTGTTATTTTATATCCTACAACAGTTATTTTGTTAGTGTATCATTCCTTTTTTATAATAAAATAACAGTAAAAGTAAATGTAATGTAATAGAATATAAAATAACTGCAATGCAGTAGCATATAGCTATAATGCATTAAATAAGCAAATTTTATTTTACTGCATTATAGGATTATGTCCTACTACATTAGTGTTTATTTTTACTCATTCAATTTATATTATACTGCATCTCAGTTATATGTAAATTATAAGAATACAATGCGGTAAAATATAATTGTAATGTCTTGTAATATAACTATAATGTAGTAGAATGAAATATGGTAATGTAATAAAATAAACGATAATAATGTAGTAGAATATAAATATGATTGCAAACAAACAATGTCATCATTAAAATATACACTACATAGTATTAGACATTCAATATTTCAAAGTATTACATCTAATAAAATTTAAACATTATTTTAAATGATGCACAAGTATCTTCCAAGAATCCTGTTGCGCGCACAATGCATCCTTGTACCATTTCGTCCTTCAATTAGAGTATATCATTTGGTATTAGAGGAAGCTATATACTGTTTGCAGCTTGTTAAATGCATCTTCCTTTGTCCCCTGGGTTTTTTTCCTGTGCCTTTTTACCTGTAGAATAGTTCAAAAAATATATATGAAAGTATCAATATATATTATGTGATGCATTAGAATTTAAAACTAGCATGCAGTTGAAATAAAGTTGTAATGTAATAGAAATAAAGCTGTAGTGTAATAAATCATGCATATGAACAACACGAGTAACCTACTACATTAAATGCATTAGAATTTAAACCTTAGTGTAGTAGAAATAAGGTTTTAATGCAGTAAATCATGCATACGAAGAATGTAAGTAACCTACTCCATTACAATGCATTAAAATTAAACTGTAATGCAGTAGAAAGAACATTGCAAGTAACCTATTGCATTACAATGCATTAAAATTTAAACTATAACGCAGTAGAAATAAGACTGTAAGACAGTAAATCATGCATATGAACAACCCATGTAACATACTACATTACGATGCATTAAAATTTAAACCTTAATGTAGTAGAAATAAAGTTTTAATGTAGTAAATCATGCATATGAATAATGGAAGTAACCTACTGCATTACAATGTATTAAAATTAAGTTCTAATGCAGTAGAAAGAACAATGCAAGTAACCTACTGCATTACAGTGCATTAAAATTTAATATGTAATGCAGTAGAAAGAAAAATGCAAGTATCGTACTACATTACAGTGCATTAAAATTAAACAGTAATGTAGTAGAAAGAACAATGCAAGTAACATACTGCATTACATTCCATTATAATTTAACTGTAATGCAGTAGAATAAAATTTGCTTATTATTATTAAAATTTTACCAAATCACATGCATAGTATTAGTTTTACTCCATCATACTCAATCATAGTGTTAATCCTACTCCATCGCAGTTATAATTTTACCAAATCACCTCTATATTACATACAAATATTTAATTTTGACAAAAACTCAAAATACAACTTTATCCTACTCAAGCATATTCACATTAAAAATAATTCAACTCCATTACAGTTCTAATTTACCAAATCACATGCATAGTATTAGTTTTACTCCATCATAGTATTAATTCTACTCAATCATAGTGTTAATCCTACTCCATCACAGTCATGATTTTACCACATCACTTCTATATCAAAGAGAACTTTATAATTCTCATTGAGATATTATATCAAACACATTTTATACATCAATCATAAACACACACTTGCACAAAACCTTATATATGTTTGATATCCTATCGCATACTAGAGCATTATAGTGCATTTTAACACATTTTCTACCTATGAACAACGAAAGTAACCAACTTCATTACACTATATTTTCTACCACATCAAACCCGTAAGTAACTTACTGCATTACGGTCTCATTCCTAGTACATTAGAATGTTAAAGTAGTGCATCACAATTATGATGTCTTATTGAGACATTATATCAAACACATTGTGTGCATAAATCATAACTAGACACTTACTCATAATCTTCTACATCTTTGATGTCATACCGCAACACTGACCATGGTTACTATCATTGGTTATCATCAGAAGATTAGCGTGACCGATTTCGATTACCAGAATCATCGACGGTACCGTCACCGATCGTCGTCACCACATTTGACCACCTTCATCGTTGTAGATCACCATATATGTTCGAGCCATGGATTTACAGTTTTGAATCGATTGATATTGAAAGATTTGATAGATTTGATTGGATTTTGATATGAAAATGATCGATTTTTACGGTTGTGTGTTTTTTAAGAAACAGAGATGATCTTTTTTATTAGTTTTTAGACTTTCATATAATTGGCGTTTTAAATTTTATTATTTTTAAGAATTGCCCCTAAAATTTGAGAGTTTACAAAAAATCATCATTTTTTTATCAAATTTAGTGATTTTGATCAAAGTGCTGAGACTTCACCTCATTTATTTTGTTATAGGACTTGCTTTATAATAACCCCACACCTATACTATATTATATTTATATTTTTACATAATAGAATGGTTCGGTTCGGTTCGGTTTTTGGATGAAAACCAAAACCGAACCGAAATTTTTCGGTTTTTGAAAACGTAAAAACCGAACCATCGGTTTTTATATTCGGTCGATTTTTTCGGTTTTCGGTTCGATTTCGGTTTTTTCGGTTTTTTCTCACCCCTACGACTAATAGGTGGAAATAAAGAAAGAGTGTACAACATCGGAAGTTGAAAAATGGTTTTGTTTTGTTTTAAACAAATACGTAGTACCTTTTAAGTTAGTTTTAGTCAAGTTTCAATCCATATACATGTCTGAATTTCACAATGAATAAATCTTAGAAGATAATCCAATTAAATCTAAGTAATTGTCGACATATCTGTTTCTAATATCCTATGATAGAGATAGATTGATTTTAATAACAGGATACCCGCGCGATGCGGTTACTGGTACCTTTTAACATAATTTCGGTCAACAATATTTTAATTTTATATTTTTTAATAAAAACATCTCAAAAAGGAAAATTAAAGGATAATGTAGCTTTATCTAATTGTCTATCCGAATCGATGGTGGCTCCGGTTCTCGGTTGAAACAGTTAATCTTGATTGGTATTCAAAATTGTAAATATATATGTTTTGAACTGTTCTGTAAGATGAATATAAAATTGTATATATGAGTAATGAGGTATATTAATTATATATTAATTGTTATTAATTGATTTTAAAAAAATAAGATGTAGTGACATTTGTAAAATATGTTGTTTTATTTGTAAGTTGTGGTAATGAGGTGTTTTAATTATAATATTAATTACATATTAATAATAGTTTAAAATGTAATGTGTTGTAAAAGTTATTATGCTTGTTGTGGTTGTACATATGCCTTAATAGGTTGTATTAATTAATTCTTAGTTTGTTATTTGCATTAATAAGTTGTAAATTATGCTTTATTTGTTGGATTACTTAAAGTTTTTACATTTATTAAAGAGAGAGATACCAATTTGTTTTATAAGGAGTATAGATCATTTTTAGTCAGTTAAATGTAACTTAGTTTTGACATTTTTCGATTGATTTTATAACTTTTAGTTAGCTAAATGTAACTTAGTTTCGACATTTTTCGATTGATTTTATAACTTTTAGTTAGCTAAATGTAACTTAGTTTCGACATTTTAAGTTTGTTAAGGCAATAGATATAAGAATGTATGTTATACGTGTCGTAATATTGTATTTTACCCAACAACATTTATAAAACACAAACAAAAAAGAGCATTTACCCTAATAACATTGTTGTAACACACTATTAAAAACTATGCTCGCAGTAAAAAACAACTTATAACACTTGAGAACCGAAGGTTGGAGAGTTATAACGCGCAACCCCAGTTGCAACCATAACATCCATAACGACAGCATAGGAGAAGGAGGATACACATAATAGGGTGATATTATTGGCACGTCATGCCTTCTTATGTTGATATGTGTTAGCTCATATATCATACTAAAAATAGTGTGTTCGTTTGTTTTGTATGGGGCATTTTTCAAATATCTCGCGCCTAGGCCATCAAAAACCTCAGGACCGGCCCTGCCGAGACCTCTCCAAAGTTACCTCCCCAACGATAACTTGGTGGCCTCCAAAACTTGAACTTATACCATCATATAGTTTCAAAGATACATGATACACATTGTAAAAAAATTACATAACATCCCAGACATGTCTGTATTCGCTATATACTCTAATAGCCAAAACTAAAACACAATAAAAAACACGTTAACATAAAATCACTTCTTTTGACATATTAGAAAATGCTAAGTTTTATGTCGGGTGGAATGAATGTCCCACATCGAAAATGGATCTAAAGAAATGTCTAGATATATATACTTGTTGATATCAGCAAAAATGATGAATTGGTTTTCTCGTAGTGAACAATGTAATGCTACGTACGTGTCTTTCCATTTTATACGTATTTATTTTGGCTTGTTACTTTTCTCTTTTCAGAATATATATTTGGCACTTTTAACAATTGTGCTCAATCATTTCAAATCTCCTTTACTTGAGTTGTTACGCTTAAAATCCAAAGTATACATGTGGTTTTAGTTATCCTTTACGAAAAATGGTTTCCTTTTATGAAAAGGTGTTTCATTTGTTTTTTATACGTATGCTTTTTAAATTTTGTGTCATTATTATTTTTCTAAACTAATGTTTACATCTCTAAGAGGTAAAACCAATATTCACATGCATCTTTAATAACTTTGAGTTATCATAAAAAAAATAGACAAAAACTGGTCTTAACACATGTGATTTAAAGATCTTGTTATCAGGTCTTCTACATTTTCATTCTGGTATTCAAACAAATTGGTGGCAATAAAATGTTTGCGATATAAGTTATATCAGCATAGAATAAAGAAAAAAACATTGGCCAATTAATCTTTAAGCCTCAAAACTGTGTTTTGTTCTTTCAGAAGTTCTAATAAATTCATAGTCCCACATCGAAATCACTTGTTTTAACATATTAGAAAAAATGATAAGTCTGATGTTGGAAGGAATTAGGGTGTGTTTAGTTGTGGAAAAATTTTCACATTTTTCTGTTTCCAAATTTCTAGAAAAGAGGGGAGTTTTTTTTTTCTATAAAAGAGTTGAAAATTTAGAAAAGGGTAATATGGGGCTTTCTAATTTTCTATATAAATTTGGAAAATGAAAATTTTGAAATTTTAGAAAATTTTCGGAAAATGATGCTACTAAACAGCTTTTCTGTTTTTTAGTTTTCAAATGAAAAATTTTCTGGAAAAATGTAAAAAAATTTCACCAACTAAACAGGGCCTTAGTATCCCACATCGAAAAAAGATAAAAATAATTATTTTTACATATAGTTAGGTGATACCAACAACAAACGGTGTTTTGTTGCTCCTACAATATATTGTACATTGTGTGATTAATATATAGTTTTAGAAATTAAAGAGAAATCACTTTCTTTAACATGTCAGAAACTGGGAAGTTCGAAGCTGGGTCGAACTAATATTTCACATCGAGAAAAGACTGAAAAAATATTTGTATATATGGTTTATTTGGTGATAGCAACAACAAATATGTTGCCGGTATAGTTTTGAGTGTTCAAATTGAACAAAATTCATTTCAGTTACTTTTTAAACGACCTTTTTCATAGCAAACCAAGCGAAAACAAAAAAACAGACCCATAACTAGTTAAATGGTTAATTTTATAAACGCCCAGAAATGCATTATAGAAATGCATTTTTATCTCTAAAATTCTGGATTCTACATATCATCCTTTCAGTCAACATTCTTATAACTTTGCTATGAAAGCAACACATGAAACAATTTGACTGGTTCGACCCATTTATCATACATGCGATCACAATGAGATAGGTAAGCTTTTTATATAGGCATATCTTCCATGCATATGTGAGCTCTTAATATGTATATAGAATGGGAAAGTTTATTATCTCTCGGAAGATCAACATTTTCATGTGGCGTATGCTTCTTGATAGACTCCCTCATGGTCTTAACCTTTCATCTAGTGGTTTGGATATTGATTCGATTTTATGTCCAGTATGTTCCGAGCACGTTGAAACAAATTCCCATGAACCCAACCCCTAACCTGTAATATAACTATACTTCAATCGCGGTACCATTTCACGATCTCACTGATCATGTAAACGTCGCGATTCCGTGTAGGACCTCACGTAGAACTAATATTCCTTCCCCATATAACCCAAAGGTTCATAAGTGGCAATTAAGTGCATCCTTTTTTTCGCCATTAATTTTCCCTTGCAGATATAGGTTCAAGACTCTTACTAAATTCAACCATATTTAATATTGTTTGCATCAAAAATAGTTTTTAACACTAAATAATTTTGTGTCTCCATTCTCCATCTACCATACAACAAATACTAGATTGAAGCCCCATCCTCACATCCGGTCCATATTGGGTTCAGTGATTTGGACTCCGTCCGACTCATATTCAATCTCCTCCTCTACTTCAACCTCGTGTATTTTCGAGTATGAATTAGAAGACGGCCATCCCAATTGTATCTTGATGTCCTTCCATCATCACAGCCAAAACTATGAAAAGTGCATCCTTCTAAAAATGCTATACATTTCCTTAAAAACGTCTTCGCTCTCGTATTCGATCACCGTATCCATTTGCAATAGCTTAGATAATGCATCCCGATTCGATGCCATAAACAATAAATCGGAAGAAGAAAAATAATAATAATTTTTTTTCTGATGAATAGTAACGGATGAACAATAGTCGATGAACAATAACTGGGTGAACAGTAGTCTCTAAGAACAATGTCGGGTGAACAGTAACTCCTCCTGATGAACAGTAACTTCCTATATAAACAGTACTTCTTTTTAAATGATTGGAATCTTATCAAAAACCTTCAACGAGTTGAGGGCTCTCAATGCAAGCACCAACTGATACGACCCTCTCGGGTAGTATAGGGATAGTGGCACCCCTTCGAGCGTGATGCTAGCTCCATAAGAAGAAGATGAGAAAACCATAGTCATTTATATGTTTAACTTCATTGATTTGATTAACTGAATGATTACATTGTGAAACCTTAAATAATAGTTGTGTGATAAACACTAAAATAAATGATAAACATAAAAGATACTAAACATATATCTAAATAAATAAAAGATATCTTGATTCTTTTTGAATAGGCATATCATAAGCCTTCCTCCTTCTTTTTTGAATAACTTTAGTTTAAAGCCTTTTTACCGTTATTTTTTAAACAAATTCTTTGTTTTTCAACTAAACCCTTTTAAGAATTCTAGAAGACCATATCTTTTCGCCAAATTTTATATACTCAATTTTTACATTTTATAACTCACTTTTCCTTACTTATCTTAATTTTTTACTCACAAGTATAGATCTAAACAATGTTAACATCATCGAAGTATACGATACATTTTTCAAAGACGTTTACGAACAATATATGTGAGATTTTACGAAGTATGAGAGATTTTTAGCTATGTGTAATCAAGAAGCTGGTGGTTCAGGGTCATCGCTCAAAAAATGGACATATATATTGCGTGAACGAGAACACACGAGATAATGGTTACTCCATGACTATCTTGACGATGAGAGTCTTTCAAAATACACGGAAGGGAACTTCCGGTGAAAGTATTGCACGAAAAACAAATACATCCGACGCCACATTTTGGCCCCAACAACTACCCCTAAAAATGTGGTGCCAAAGCCATTTTGACCTACGTGATAAGCACTTTTTCTTTCGCCCGAGATATTGAGGCCCAATCGCTCTAGTGCTCTAAGGATCCTGTAAGTTTCCGAGACATTTTTAAATTCTTTCCATGTTATAATTGTAGGGTTTAATACCTACAACCCTGATTAACTAGATGCGGAATCACCGATCGTAAAGAACACACACACAGATGAATCGACAGAAAAAGAAAGACGACACCCACAAGGTAAATCCCTAATCGACTCTTTACGATTAGTTTATGAAAGAATGACGTGTTTGGTTCGTTCCCCCTCACCTCCTTTTATAGAGATGAGGGGAACCGACTATAGCAAGTCCTACGGGTCGGGTTGGGCTTAGACATTGCCAACCGACCTTTATTCATAGTTATTAGGCTACTCGACTATTAATCCTTAGACACGACTTAGGCAAACATAAAGACTAAATATAACAATTTCCACCTTAGACTTTATATTAGCCTATCCCAACACTCAGCAACTTCAAGCAGTGTTGTAACTTGCGTTCAGGTACCACCTTCGTCAAGGCATCCACAGCATTGTGTTTAGTACCCACCTTCAGAACTTCAACCGTCTTTGCTTCCAAGACTTCTCTGATAAAGTGATAACGCACATTGATGTGCTTTGTCCGTTCATGAAAAACATGATTCCGTGATAAGTGAATCGCGGCCTGATTATCACAATTAACTGCAACAGTGTTGAGCTTCACGCCCAACTCTTCCAAGAGTCCCCTTAGCCAAATAGCTTCCTTAACAGCCTCCGTAAGGGCCATATACTCTGCCTCTGTAGTTGAGAGAGCCACCACGTGTTGTAGCGTTGCCTTCCAGCTTACAACACATCCTTGTACTAAAAATGCGTAACCAGTGAGAGACCTACCCTTATCCGGATCCTTAGCGTAGTCTGAATCAACAAAACCTGTTACGTCCACATGGTTGCCACGATTAGTCCCATACACCAAACCCACGTTTATAGTGTCGTGCAAATATTTCATAATCCACTTCACTGCTTTCTAATGGAGTTTACCCGGATTCGCCAAATATCTGCTAACTACACTTACTGCATACGCTATGTCTGGCCTTGTGCACACCATCAAGTACATTAAGCTCCCAACCGCATTTGCATACGGCACCCTACACATTCTTTCAACATCACAATCCCTAACCGGGCAATCCTTCAATGATAGCTTGAAGTGCCCACCCAATGGTGTCTGAACCGACTTCTCATTGTTCATTCTAAACCTTTTTAAAACTTTAGAAACGTACCCGGATTGTGACACCCTCAGAATCTTGCGACTCCGATCCCTGACGATCTCCATACCAAGAATCTTCTTTGCTTCCCCGAGCTCTTTCATGTCGAACTCCCTTTTAAGCAAAGACTTGGTAGCCGCGATCTCAGCCTTGTTTTTACAAGCAATCAGCATATCGTCTATATATAACAATAGATAGATATACTCCCCTGGTGCATAACTTCTGTACTATACGCAGATGTCGTAACTGCTACGCTTAAACCCATTGCTCAACATATACTCATCGAACCTCTTGTACCATTGCCTAGGTGATTACTTCAAACCATAAAAAGATTTCTTTAACAAACATACCTTGTTACCTTGTTCAAATCCCGGTGGTTGCCTCATGTAGATCACTTCTTCAAGATTTCCATGTAAAAACGCCGTCTTTACATCAAGCTGCTCCAGCTAATAATCTTTACACGCAGTCAATGCAAGTATAACCCAAATAGATGTGTGTCGAACTACCGACGAAAATACTTCATTGTAATCAATACCTACTGATACACGGTTTTTGCTAGGTTCAGATTTCTCGGAATCCTCTCGAATTGATCTCAGTTAAAAGTGGAACGATTTGTTCTTGGTGACAAAAAGTGGATTTGGTTTTCTAGTCTACTAAACAGATAAGTGAGTATAATGGTAATGAAGTAAACTTAAAACAATCCACAATTAATAATCTGAAAAATAACTCTTACTGAAGAAGACCCTATGCGGAATAAAACACCATTCGGAAAGACAGCTCTATTCGGAAAGTATGGCCATTCGGAAAGTCTTCCTTATGCGGAAAATACTTCTATTCGGAAAATATTGTCTCATGCGGAAAATTAAGGTCATTCGGAAAAATCAGGGATATGCGGAAAACTAAGGTCATTCGGAATATCTAAAATGTTCCGAATAGGGGGAAAGTGGAAACCCCTATTCGGAATACAAACTCTATTCGGAATATATGGAAAGTTCCGAATATGACAACCAAAAAAAATGCCTATGCGGAATATTGAAACTATTCCGAGTAAATGAAATAAAAACACCCCTGTTCGGAATACCTGAAAAGTTCCGAATAAGGGAAATGAAAAAAAGAGCTATTCGGAAAGATTGAAAAGTTCCGAATAGGAAAACGGGAACAACCCTATTCGGAAAAAAATGAAATGTTCCGAATAAGGCAAATAGAAACTTGCCTATTCGGAATGCTGTCTTGTTCGGAATAAAACTGGGCAGCGAAGAACAGATACAGCAGCAAGTAAAACAAGGACACGAGATTAAATCCAAATCAACTTGAATACTCAAAAAGGTTTTACCAAATTAAACACAAATCATTAACATACCATAAGAAACAAATCCCACCAATAAAAACTCTAAATCAACAACTTTTTAAGATCAAACTAGAATCAAAGAAGAAACTTAGAAACTTGCAATAAAAATGATGAAGAACAAGATGAATAGAAAGATGGAATGGATTGATTAATGAAAGAGTAACAAGGTTAATGATCAATGATTACAAGATGAAAAGAAAAAGATGAAAATCACCAAACTCCCTAATGGAGTTTGTGATGGGACGAACTACAAAGGAACTGGGAAAAGGAAAAATGAAAAACTAACTCCCTAATGTGTGAAGGGAGTTTCTATTTATACTCCTAGTGGTTGGTTGGTGAGTGGGCTTTCTCCTCTTCTTCTTGTCTTCTCGTCTTTTCAGAAAAGTTGACGTTTTCGATTCTGATTCGGGATTTGTTGTCGATTAAATCCAACTCGTCTTTTAATTTCTTCGTTAAATAGACTCGAGTTTCTTCGACTTAAGAAAATTTTCCGTCTTTAGTCCTTTTCTTCGATAAATCTTCGAATAGGCCCAGTGACTTCAAATCTTTTGCACCTCTTGGACAATAGACTTCGTCTTGAGTCTTTTTCCTTGATAAAACCCGTGCAATCCCATGTTCTCTTTAACATTCATCCGGTTAGCTCTGAAAACACAATAAACACAAAAACCACGCATAATTCCAAACAAATGATATTAAATACGTGTTTTGGTCTTGTTTTAGCCCGAATTAAATGGTAAAAGGATGGGTGTTTACACACCTATCAAATCCCCTACACTTAACCATTGCCATGCCCTCATGCAATGCTTAGTGATAAAGCAATTTTACATTTTTCTCATAATTAATCAACCTCGGCCTTATTCAAATACTACTAATTACGAATCAAATAACTAGGAGAAATAAAAACTTTAAGATAAACAAAAAGAAATGAAATAACTTGTAAAGAAATCAAAGACTTACATTAGGGCTTTGGTGTTGCGAAGATTTATCACCCTCAAGTTTCACGTTCCCCAAACTAAGCTTAAAAACGAGATCATTGTTATTATAAGTTAGTAAATCAAACACTTACACACATGGCTTAATTAAATGCTTAAACTCCCTTATTCCTAGGTGTATCTCTTATATTTTATTTTTGTCTTAGAATGATCATGAAGATGCATTTTTGGACTTATTTCGATAGTTTATTAAGGCTGAAAGCAAAGTAGGACGATTTGATCAATAGTTAGCTAAAGGACAAAATCTCTTAAAACTGCTTCTCGGGATATCAAAAAGTTCATATCTTGGCATAACTTGGTTCACGATTTGAGACCTTTCTCGGGCCGATATTTGGCATGTACTTCATACTTCATATCTTCGAGAGACGTTCTTGAGATAATGGTCTTCTCATCATAATAGAGTTTCTTCACTTGGAGACTTTTGAGGGGTACTCCAACTTTGTTGACCACGACTTCATGATTATTTCTTCAATCTCTATTTGGGATTTTGAGATACAACGATCCGCCTCCTTTTCGGACTTGGATCTATTTATCCTCATACCTTGTTAGGGTCTTTTCGGATAGACTTCTCCATGATCTTTACGGGAGTTGATTGCTTTTCGTCGTGAGTCTTGATCCTTCATATTGACTTTAGGAATAATGCTTTTCACATCACTTTGGATCTTCAGCAATAAAATTGAATCCTCATGCCTTGTTAGGGCCTTTTCGGACTCGCCAATCTTCGCGCCCCGCTTCAGAAGTTATGCCTTGGCTATGAACTCTTATCATTACCGAGCAACTTTTAAACGATTTTGGGCTAGAAGCTAAGTAACTTTTCAAATCGTAAGACCTTACTTATTGCAGATAAATTATTAGCAAGTGATGGGAGAATAGGCAAATAATTACACCAAGTGAGCTCGCGCAAGAATACCGACTTATAATTGACTCTATCATTTCTCGTCCTCCACAATTTAAAATCTCAAGTAATGAGACTCGTGGACACTTAGCCTAATAAACCAATTAAGGTCTACATGGTTAAGGATACTAGCTAGAATAAACTTGGATAAGTCTATTCGGGTTGAGTCAAAATAAACGCAACGGGCCTAATATGTCAAAGATATCTAAACTAGCTACACCAATTTATTAATATTTTTGACTTTATTGCGGGATATATACATATGAAAGCAACGATAAAAATTTAAAAATTACGACTAAATGGCCAAAGTTAATTAAAAATTAGAAAAATGTTGAAAAAAAATGATTTTCCGGTTAATTGAAGGCATTTTCATGGAAAAGTCCACTTAAAACTTCGATAGAAGTCTCCCCTACACTTAAGATAAACATTGTCCTCAATGTTTAAGCATGTGGGAAAAGTCTCCCCTACACTTATGACATTGTGCACGTTGGTTAACTCAAGTTAAGGAAGAGACGACTAAAGTGATCAATTTCAAATGTGAGTATGAAGAAAATTGAATCACGATAGTTGAGAGATAGAACCGGATTTCGGATAACACGGGAGCACGGTGCTTCAAAGATTTCCAAGATTGCAGTTATCCCTGTAAGCACATCACCACACAAACACAAATGACCAAAATAGGTCCTCCCCTACACTTAGGGGGTTAAAGGGATAGATACTCGGGCTGCCTCCCGAGGAGCGCTTGTTTTTGATAACCGAGTCACGAGCCTGACTCGACCCAACTTCAGTTCATGGGGAACGTGGTGAGGGATGGAATCACCTCCTGAGAGGTGTCCTCACCAAAGTACAACTTCACTCGTTGGCCATTCACCTTAAAATTTGGTCCATTAGGTTGAGCGAGCTCGAGAGTACCATATGGAAAAATTTGGGCGATGGTGAATGGGCCGGACCAACGAGATTTGAGCTTTCCCGAGAAGATTTTCAACCGAGAGTTAAAAAGTAAGACTTTGTCTCCAACATGGAACTCTCGGTTTTTAATCTTGGAGTCGTGAATGAGCTTAGTTCTTTCCTTATAGATTAAAGAATTTTCATAAGCCTCATTCCGAAGTTCATTCAGCTCATTGAGTTGGATCTTGCGTAGGTCACCGGCTTTGTTTATATCAAAATTAGCCCACTTCAAGGCCCAATAAGCCTTGTGCTCCAACTCAATGGGGAGGTGGCACGCTTTCCCGTACACAAGACGATAAGGCGTACAACCGATCGGGGTCTTGTAAGCAGTACGGAAAGCCCACAAAGCATCATCAAGTTTATCAGCCCATGAGGCACGATGCTCTCCCACAGTCCTTTCAAGAATTCGCTTCAGCCCTCGGTTGGATATTTCGGCCTGGCCATTAGTTTGTGGGTGATAGGTTGTGGAAAGACGATGGTTTACACCGTACTTAGCCATGACTCGAGCAAATTGGTCATTGCAGAAATGAGTCCCACGATCACTAATAATGGCACGAGGCACACCGAAGCGAGCGAATAGAGCTTTCAAAAAGTTACAAACCACCCTTGCGTCATTAGTAGGTAAAGCTTTGGCTTCAACCCACTTTGAAACGTAGTCAACGGCTACAAGGATGTATTTGTTTCCTTTAGATGAAGGGAATGGCCCCATAAAGTCGATACCCCAAACATCAAAAATTTCACACTCTTGAATGAAATTCTGAGGCATCTCGTCTTTATGTGTGATTTTGCCTTGCTTTTGGCAAACATCACATCGCTTAACCATATTGTGAGCATCACGATATATGGAGGGCCAATAAAATCCCGAATCAAACACTTTCTTAGCGGTGTAGTTGGGACCAAAGTGACCACCGGTGGGTCCTTTGTGGCAAGCATCAAGGATGTCCGACGCTGCCGGTCCATCAACACATCGGCGAATTATCAGGTCGGCACATTGTTTGAATAGGTAAGGGTCGTCCCAAAAGTAAGTCTTGATGTCGGTAAAGAACTTCTTCTTTTGCTGGGACGTCAACCCTTCCTTGAGAATTCCACCCGCCAAATAATTTGCAAAGTCCGCAAACCACGGGGTTTCATTCGGCTTCGAGTTTATAGACATTAAGGTCTCCAAGGGAAAAGAATCATTGATTTCTTTGGTCGGATGATCCCCTTGGTATGGATCCTCAAGTCTACTAAGATGGTCCGCGGCTAGGTTTTCTGCTCCTTTTTTATCGCGGATTTCGATTTTAAATTCCTGGAGCAGCAAAACCCAGCGAAGAAGTCTTGGTTTGGAATCTTGCTTTGTCAACAAGTACTTCAACGCGGAATGATCGGTATACACAATGGTGGTGGAAAGGACAAGATAGGGGCGAAATTTTTCAAAAGCATAGACAACCGCTAAAAGCTCTTTTTCGGTTGTCGTATAATGCAATTGTGCCCCAGTCATTGTCTTGCTAGCGTAATGGATCGGTTGGAAGTGTTTGTTCACTCTTTGTCCAAGAACCGCTCCAATAGCAAAATCGCTAGCATCGCACATCAACTCAAAGGGCAGCTCCCAATTAGGGGTAACCAAGACGGGTGCCTTAGTTAGCTTATCCTTAAGTGAGTTGAAGGCTTCAAGGCACTCTTTGGAAAAGATAAAAGGAGTATCTTTTTCCAAGAGGTGGGTCATCGGGCGAGCGATTTGAGAAAAATCTTTAATGAATCGACGATAGAAGCCCGCATGACCCAAGAAACTTCTCACACCCTTCACAGTGGAAGGTGGAGGCAACTTTGCTATAACATCAACTTTAGCACGGTCTACTTCAAGACCGGCTTTCGAAATCTTATGTCCAAGCACGACGCCTTCTTTTACCATGAAATGGCATTTTTCCCAATTTAGAACTAGGCGAGTGTCTTCGCACCGCTTTAGCATACGTTCTAAATTGGCAAGGCAAGCAGAGAAGGAATCTCCGAAGACCGAGAAATCATCCATGAAGACTTCCATGGTTTGTTCAACCATATCATGGAAGATAGCTAACATACACCTTTGGAACGTCCCTGGCGCATTACATAAGCCAAAAGGCATTCTTTTGTAAGCGAAAGTGTCATAGGGACAAGTGAATGTAGTCTTCTCTTGATCTTGGGGATCGATGGGTATTTGAAAATAACCCGAGAAACCATCCAAAAAGCAGTAATATTCATTACCGGCTAATCGTTCAATCATTTGGTCCATAAAAGGTAGAGGGAAATGATCCTTTCTCGTGGCATCATTGAGTTTGCGGTAGTCTATACAAACTCTCCACCCAGTAACGAGACGAGTGGGAATTAACTCGTTGTGTTCATTGGGAACAACGGTTATTCCGCCCTTCTTGGGCACACAATGGATTGGACTAACCCACGGGGAATCCGAAATAGGGTAAATCATACCCGCATCAAGAAGTTTGATAACCTCTGTTTTGATGACTTCATGTATTTTTGGATTCACCCTTCGTTGGCTTTGAATAGTGGGCTTGAAGTCGTCCTCCATGAGAATTTTGTGCGTGCAGAAGTGAGGATCAATTCCACGAATATCCGAGATTTTCCAAGCAATAGCCTTCTTGTGAGCTTTCAACACAGCAACGAGGCGAGTCTTCTCTTCATCTTTCAAATCCTTTGCAATAATGACGGGCGACTTCTTGTTGTCGTCAAGGAACACGTACTCGAGATGTGGCGGCAACTCCTTAAGTTCCAAATCCGGAGGATTTTCGACGGGAGGCGTTTTCAAAGTCGTGGCATCGATAGCAATGACCGTGGGAGATGGAGGCGAAGGATTGTCTTCAGTGAGAAGATTGTCAAAGAAACTCATGTCTTCATCCCCCTCGGTGGGAGAATCATTAGTAGCTAAATTCGCATCTCCCATGGTAGCTTCAAGATTGTTCCAGAATAAATCACTATCTCCAAATAGAGATAACGATGAATCAATAGAGGACACGGTCTCAACAGTGGGAAGAGAGGTAGGAATACTTTTGCAAGCATCATTAAAGTGTTCTTCACAAGCCTCATCGAGAACGTCAATACAATTAACACTCTCATATGAATAAGGCTGTTTGGACAACTTTCCCATGTTGAAGACTACTTTGTCGTCACCCACTCTCATGATAAGCTCACCGGCTTCAACATCAATGAGAGTGCGACCGGTCCTAAGGAATGGACGACCAACAATCAGTGGCACACGAGGGTCCATCTCGTAGTCGACGACAACAAAATCAGCAGGAAAGGTGAATTTGTCGACTCCTACAATAACGTCTTCGGCTATCCCCACTGGATAAGCAACCGTACGGTTGGCTAATTCCAAAGTCATTTTAGTGGGGACTAGCTCTGGGAGAGATAATTGCTTCCAAACACTTAGAGGCATGAGATTAATACTGGCACCTAGATCGGCTAGGGCCATGCAATTCTCTACTCCCGGGAAATTGCAAGGGATAAGAAAACGACCCGGATCACCAAGCTTGGTTGGCAATTTCCTTAAGAGCACTGCAGAGCAGTTCTCATTAAGTTGGGTGTTGGCTATGTCGAGGAGCTTTTCCTTGTCGCTCAGAAGGTCTTTAAACATTTTAGCATACTTGGGCATGTGAGCGAGAGCCTCAGCGAAGGAGATATTGAAATTCAGTTGTTTAAACATTTTAAGAAAGTTAGAAACCTGAATATCATCCTTGCTCTTTTGCTTCTCTTTCCTCAACCTTGAAGGATAAGGTATATTGGAAGAAGAGGAAGGCTTTAGGGGAATAGGGTCACTCACAACCACGGGTGGAGGAGGGGTAGAAAGAAGAGGTGGAGAAATTGGGGAAGGAGAAGGAGGAGGAATAGGAGCAGGCGACTCGTTCTCCTTAGTCACAACCACCGGTGGGGGTATAGGAAGCTCGGGTTCCTTTGTACCTTTACCACTTCGAGTGGTGATTGCTTTCATCTCCCCTCTTGGGTTCGCAACGGTGTTACTCGGAAGAGTACCCGAAGAAGAGGGTTGACTACTTTGGAAGAAACTAGCCATCATGTTCCTTAAGTCATTCGTCTGACTATCCAGCGTGTTCCGCATATCGGCTCTCAAATCATTTCCTTGCTTTACCAAATCTGCCTTCAAATTGTGCACTTCCTCTTGGAGGTTTCCCACTATCACATCGTTGGTTCTCATGTAGGTGGCGACCTCTTAGTGTAATGCAGTGGTGGCTTGGTTGGGAGGAGCGTTGTATGCAGGTGGTTGGTAAGCAGGTTGTTGGTAGACTTGATTGTTACGTTGAGGCGGTTGTTGCTGCTTGTGAGGTGGGATGTATGGTTGTCGAGGTTGTTGTTGTTGTTGAGGAGGGCGATTAAGGTTTTGTTGTTGGTTTGGGTTGGTAGGAGGAAAACCAGGTGGGGAAAGATAGTTGTTGCTGCGGTAGCTAAGCAAGTTACGGTCACCTTGAGGTTTTGCTTGATAAGCGGGTTGTTGGTAGGTGCCATATGCCGCATTCACATTCTCAGCAGGATAATCTTGGGTGGCGGTACAAGTTGTATAGGAGTGGGGACCACCGCATATCTCACAAGGTTGGCTGACAGCGTTCACTTGTGCGTTTTTGGCGTTGTTGCTGTTGTTGTTGCTGACGGTGTGGGTGACAAGCGTTTCAAGAAGCGTAGTGAGTTTGTCGAATCGCTTGTCGCTGTCATTAGTGCTAGCACTAGCAACATTGGTCCTAACGCTCTTGGTTTGCACACGAGATTTGTTCTCAATGATGTCCCAAGCAGCATTGGAAGTCTTAGCCAATAAATTACCCCCTGAGGCACTATTCAGTGAATCTTGGTCACTCATGCTTAAACCATTGTAAAAAGTATTAATTTGATGTACTTTGGTAAAACCATGTTGTGGGCATTTTCTTAAAAGATCTTTAAAACGATCCCAAGATTCACTGAATGACTCATCGTACTTTTGTTCAAAGTTTATAATCTCATTCCGCAAAGCGGTAGTACGAGAGGGTGGAAAAAAGTAGTTAATGAACTTTGTTTCCAAATCCGTCCACGAGAGAATACTCTGTGGCGGTTCCTTAGCAAGCCAATGCCGGGCTTGTCCCTCTAAAGAAAAGGGAAAAAGTTGTAACCTTATAACCTCCTGTGGAACCCCATTGAACTTGACCGTGTTGGTGAGTTGTAGAAATCTCTTGATATGGTCATGTGGGTCATCAATGGTGCGTCCCAAGAATGGCTGAGCGGAGACCATCTGGATAAAGCCTGACTTGAGCTCGAAATTGTTGGCGGCAATTGGTGGTATAACAATTGGATCCGTGTTGCCATCAACATGAGCTTGCAGCAGTTCAATCATTGGGCGATTATCCGGAAGGTGCTCATTGTTGTTGTTATTCATGTTGTTGAAAGGCGGGTTGTTGTTGTTATTATTGTTGTTCGGAGGTGGTATGTTATTGTTGTTTTGGACACCAGCCATGTCTAAGTTATCGAGAGGCTCGGGCTCTTGATAAGACGTGGATCGAGTGCGCATACACCTGCAAAAGAACGAACAAAGAAAAACAAGGCAAAAATATTTTTGGTTTTTATTGTTTTTTAATTTTTAGGATTTTTGAAAATTTTATATTTTTTTAGTGTTTTTGAAAATTTTATGAAAAAGTAACGTTCACGGGGAACGGATCCCAAAATCCAATTTCTCACAAAAAACTTTTGATCTTAACGAGAAGAGCCGGCAGCGGCGCCATTTGATACACGGTTTTTGCTAGGTTCAGATTTCTCGGAATCCTCTCGAATTGATCTCAGTTAAAAGTGGAACGATTTGTTCTTGGTGACAAAAAGTGGATATGGTTTTCTAGTCTACTAAACAGATAAGTGAGTATAATGGTAATGAAGTAAACTTAAAACAATCCACAATTAATAATCTGAAAAATAACTCTTACTGAAGAAGACCCTATGCGGAATAAAACACCATTCGGAAAGACAACTCTATTCGGAAAGTATGGCCATTCGGAAAGTCTTCCTTATGCGGAAAATACTTCTATTCGGAAAATATTGTCTCATGCGGAAAATTAAGGTCATTCGGAAAAATCAGGGATATGCGGAAAACTAAGGTCATTCGGAATATCTAAAATGTTCCGAATAGGGGGAAAGTGGAAACCCCTATTCGGAATACAAACTCTATTCGGAATATATGGAAAGTTCCGAATAAGACAACCAAAAAAAATGCCTATGCGGAATATTGAAATTATTCCGAGTAAATGAAATAAAAACACCCCTGTTCGGAATACCTGAAAAGTTCCGAATAAGGGAAATGAAAAAAAGAGCTATTCGGAAAGATTGAAAAGTTCCGAATAGGAAAACGGGAACAACCCTATTCGGAAAAAAATGAAATGTTCCGAATAAGGCAAATAGAAACTTGCCTATTCGGAATGCTGTCTTGTTCGGAATAAAACTGGGCAGCGAAGAACAGATACAGCAGCAAGTAAAACAAGGACACGAGATTAAATCCAAATCAACTTGAATACTCAAAAAGGTTTTACCAAATTAAACACAAATCATTAACATACCATAAGAAACAAATCCCACCAATAAAAACTCTAAATCAACAACTTTTTAAGATCAAACTAGAATCAAAGAAGAAACTTAGAAACTTGCAATAAAAATGATGAAGAACAAGATGAATAGAAAGATGGAATGGATTGATTAATGAAAGAGTAACAAGGTTAATGATCAATGATTACAAGATGAAAAGAAAAAGATGAAAATCACCAAACTCCCTAATGGAGTTTGTGATGGGACGAACTACAAAGGAACTGGGAAAAGGAAAAATGAAAAACTAACTCCCTAATGTGTGAAGGGAGTTTCTATTTATACTCCTAGTGGTTGGTTGGTGAGTGGGCTTTCTCCTCTTCTTCTTGTCTTCTCGTCTTTTCAGAAAAGTTGACGTTTTCGATTCTGATTCGGGATTTGTTGTCGATTAAATCCAACTCGTCTTTTAATTTCTTCGTTAAATAGACTCGAGTTTCTTCGACTTAAGAAAATTTTCCGTCTTTAGTCCTTTTCTTCGATAAATCTTCGAATAGGCCCAGTGACTTCAAATCTTTTGCACCTCTTGGACAATAGACTTCGTCTTGAGTCTTTTTCCTTGATAAAACCCGTGCAATCCCATGTTCTCTTTAACATTCATCCGGTTAGCTCTGAAAACACAATAAACACAAAAACCACGCATAATTCCAAACAAATGATATTAAATACGTGTTTTGGTCTTGTTTTAGCCCGAATTAAGTGGTAAAAGGATGGGTGTTTACACACCTATCACCTACCCTTTGTGTAAATCCACGAGCCACCAAACTTGCCTTGTACCTAGGCTTTTGAACACCTTCAATCCCTTCCTTTATTTTGTACAGCCATTTGCAGCTCACCAGCTTTTGCCCAGCTAGATGATCTACTAACACCCAGGTCTTGTTCTTCTTCAGAGAATCCATCTCTTCTTTCATAGCAGCTTTCCACTTAGAATTGTCTTCACAAGCAACTGCTTCCTGGTATGTCAATGGTTCATGAGTATCTTCTTCCTCTGTTGCAGCAAACGCGTAAGCAACCATATTACTCTCATCCCGAAACCTTGCCGGTTTCTTCTAGTCCTTGGCTCTCTATCCCGATCCAATTGATAATCTGTGAGATCCGATGGATGATCAATTTCTTGAACCCCTGCATCTTCATCATAGCCATCTTCCTGATCTGTCTGGTCTTCCTGATCTGTCTGATCTTCCTGACCTGGATGGTCTTCCTCAGGCGTATGATTATTTAACCTCTGCAGTTCCACCTCAACCTGTGATTCCTCAACAGACTTATCTTTTCCTGCACCAAAATCCTTCAATGTGTCTTTGTACATGACACTTTCATTGAAGACCACGTTCCTGCTTGTGACTATTTTAGGTGATTCATTATCAAGCCTATATAGTCTGTACCCCTTCACACCTTCAGGATACCCCAAAAGAACGCATTTTACCGCTCTCAGCTCGAGCTTATCTTGTTTAACGTGTGAATACGCGACACAGCCGAAAACTCTCAACATCTCATAATCACTAGGATGTCCCGACCACATCTCCATAGGTGTCTTCTTCTCAATCGCTGTCGATGGTGACCTATTTATAAGATATGCGGCCGTACATGTCGCTTCCGCCCAGAAGGTCTTGGGCAATCCAGACTGTATTAATAAACAGCGTACCTTGTCCATGAGAGTTCTGTTCATCCGTTCTGCTAACCCATTCTGCTACGGCGTCCCGGCAACTGTCAAATGTCTAGCAATCCCACTCTCAGTGCGTAGCTGATTAAACTCCCGGTTACAGAACTCAAGACCATTATCCGTCCTAAGCTTCTTAACCGTCCTCCCAGTTTGATTTTCTACTAACTGCTTCCACTCTTTGAACTTCCCAAATGCTTCGTGTTTGAACCTGAGAACATAAACCCATACCCTTCTGGAATAATCATCGACAATAGATAAGAAATACCTCTTACCTCCCAATGATTCCACCTGAGACGGACCCATAAGTCTGAATGAACATAGTCTATCACTCCCTGAGTAGTGTGCCTTCCTACACCGAAACGGACTCGATGTGACATTCCCAGAACACAATTCTCACAAAAATCGAGCTTACCTAGACTCTTCTTGCCAAACAAACCCTACTTTTCCAGCACGTGTAGTCCCGCCTCACTGATATGTCCTAGTCTTTTATGCCAAACCTGCACAAGACTGTCTTTCTCTTCAACACTAGCATTAAGCTCACCGGCCAATGCATGGCCATCCAAAGAGTACAAACAGTTCTCCCTTCGGGTTCCAGATATAATAACCCTAGAACCATTAATCAACTTGATTTTGCCTAACTGCAATTTTACGGTATATCCCTCTTTTTCAAGAGTTCCCAGCGATATCAAGTTTCTTTTCAATTCAGGAATGTACCTGACATTGTGTAACACAAAACTTGAGCCATCTTTCAGTTGTACCTTTACCTTGCCAATACCCCTGATCTTGCACTCCCTGTTGTCTCCCAACAGTACGCTGCCCCCATCGCATTCCAGAAAATCAAAAAATACATCTAACCTGGGTGACATGTGATATGAACCTCCTGAATCCATGATCCAATCTTGTAGTCTTTCTGCACTCATCACTATCATCACCTCAGAATCGTCGTAAATCGAACCACTGGAGCTTGGTTGATCATCTTTCTTGACGTATCCTTTTGATTTCTTGCGATTATTCTTCGGACAGTCTCTTCTCAAGTGCTCCTCAGATTAGCAAATAAAGCATTTGAGTCTTCCACCTCGAGACTTTGATCTTGACTTTCCTTTTGACTGATGCGAGTTCTTGCGATCAGTTCTTCCCCTCATGTATAACCCTTCACCATCATCCCCATTCGCCTTGGACCTTTCTTTGATTTCCTTTGAATTTAGTGTGGCCATCACGTCCTCCAAAGTCAAATCTTCCCGTCCATAAATCAAGGTATCCACAAAGTGTTCGTATGATGCTGGCAAAGACATGAGTAACAATAAAGCAAGATCTTCATCTTCGAATTTTACCTCAATATTTGCTAAATCAAGAACGATTTTGTTGAACTCATCTATATGCTCGGAAATCTTTCGTCCAGCCGGCATGTAGAATGTATACAACTTCTTCTTTAGGTACAACTTGTTGGCCAATGACTTTGTCATGTACAAAGACTCGAGCTTTGACCAAACCCCCGCTGCAGTCGTTTCCCCGGTAACCTCTCTCAGGACCTTGTTACCTAAACACAAAATCATGGCACTGTGAGCTTTCTTGTCAAGCTTAGATTTCTCTTCAGCTTCCATATTCGTGGGTAAAACCTCCAGAGCTGCTTCACATCCGGTTTGGATTAATAAAGCACGCATCTTGATTCTCCATAACCCGAAATCACCAGTTCCATCGAATTTCTCGATGTCAAACTTGGCTCCCGTCATTCTTTAATTCCTTTGTTGATTTGTTAAACCTTGTGATAAACCCTCACAATCACAACCGACAAAGCCCCTTCGATGATTCGCTAAACCTTGTGATACGTTAAACCTCACAATTACGAATTACGAAGTCCCCTTGTGTTCTATTACAAAGTAAATAACTTTTTGTTTTATAAGCAAAAACAAAATAGTTTTTATATCTTGGCCCAACAATATCTTTTATCCCAAATTAAAAATTTGGCCAAAAAAAAGATATTTAATGAAAACAGCTTGGCCCAACCCTTGGTAATACTCGGTATAGATTTTAGCCGCCACTTTACTTCTTCTTTGTCACTAACATGCGACAAAAACAACAACAATGGCAGCAGACTCTACACCAACCTTCGATCGATCCAAAGACAACCACACAGAATCTTGGCTATCTGAAGAAGATCGAAGCCTTAACTGTCAAACACCCTGCTGCTAGATCGATCCTAGTAACCAGCCACTCGTTGACCAAGCTCTGATACCACTTGTAGGGTTTAATACCTACAACCCTGATTAACTAGATGCGGAATCACCGATCGTAAAGAACACACACACAGATAAATCGACAGAAAAAGAAAGACGACGCCCACAAGGTAAATCCCTAATCGACTCTTTACGATAAGTTTATGAAAGAATGACGTGTTTGGTTCGTTCCCCCTCACCTCCTTTTATAGAGATGAGGGGGAACCGACTATAGCAAGTCCTACGGGTCGGGTTGGGCTTAGACATTGCCAACCGACCTTTATTCATAGTTATTAGGTTACTCGACTCTTAATCCCTACACACGACTTAGGCAAACATAAAGACTAAATATAACAATAATATTGAGAAAAAACATTAATATTTTTTAAATGAGTCTTAAATACACACAATCCAATGAAATATATCTTTTTTTTAATTTTTGTATTAATTCCCTTTCAACTATGTTGCTTTGATAAAAACTAGTTGGAGCTATAAGTTTTGTATATCTCAAAAGTTATGATCAGCTAAAAATCCTACATATTTTAATGTTGTTTTGTAGTTTTACAAAAGTGAATCACTTCTTTTGACTTGTGTGGAATCACTCTCCCACATCGTAAAAGGAATGAAAGAAATATATGTTAAATACTCGGCTGATAGCAAAAACAATTGTAACCCGGTCATCTTGGTGTGAATATAATAAACAGTATGTTCACCCCAAGATCGTCGGGAACATTTTGGGTGACGTTCTTTTACTTTTTTTCATTTTAAAATTTTCATCATTTGATAGAAATTAAAAAAATATTATATTTTTATTATTTTTCTTCTTTTCTTTTTAATCGAATAACAATTTTATTTTTAACTAATAAATTAATTATTTTTAAAGTTTGTAATAATAATTTCAAACAAATGTAATACGGTTTACTTAATCAAGTATTCTTATCTATTTTTTAATTCATATATATTTTTAGTAGTAGACAATTATATTGAAACATGTAAAAAAGTAAAAAACCAAATGTCTTGATACAGTTGACCACCAAGGTATCCTTGGGAAGGTTCCTTGGAGAGGTCTCGGCTTCGAGCCTCACCATGAAGTTTCTCGGACGGAATAAAATAGAAGCAGGAGTAACATTTATCCCTAAGGCAAAATGTTTGAGGCATACATACTATCCAAATGGTTGTTACTGCGAGCTCGAATCACTAACAACTAACTAAAAAATAATTTAAATCAAAAAAAGTATTTTTGCGTCATTTTTACTTAAACTGGTTACGTCCAACTAAAATTGGATTTTGTAAATTGTTATATACTTATATGTTTAGGCACTCTATAAAATTTATATTAGAGTGACAATAAAAGATTTATGTTCAATGTGAATTCGCTCCCATTCGACACTCTAACTCATATTTTTATTGTTCGTTATTTCTAGAGTGGGCGAGCTTATATATTTTTTTAACGACAATTGTATTTAAAAAAAACTAACAAAAGAGCTAAGAAATTATAATGATACAAGATGCGGATTTTTGAGCCAAAATATCTAACTAAAGGAAGCCTTGCATTTATATCTACACCAATAATAAGAGTTAGATACGATATCCCCAAATATAGACGCCTTGTTTTGATGACTTGAGCCGAAAATATTCTTATTGTGGAAGTTTGATGGAGGCCCAACTATTGAACGGGTTGACATATTTTTGGAAGCACATGATCATGTAACGAAAAGAAGATTAGTAAAATGGGCATAACTTGGGCGCCGAAGGAGTTAGAAGGCCCACGACCTGTCAAAACGTTCGTAAAAGGAGAGAAATGTAACTGTAACCACCTTTTAGCTCGTTATGGATTTTTTAGGCCCGAAAAGTCTTTTTATTATGAGTTATTTACCTTTTTTATGTTTTTTTTTAGTTTTTTTGGACTTTGTCTTTGGGCTACGGTCGAGCACTTTGATGTTTTAGGGTTTTTCTTTATTTTCTGTCGTTATTAAAACAATCTGTTGTAACCGTAGCACGATAGTTATCATTTTAATAAAAGTTAAACTATTGATCGCTGTTTGTCAAGTTTTTAATAGTAGAATCAACGATTGTTAGAAGAATTGTTTCTCTCATTAGAATCAACATACCCAATTTATTTATCTGGTTTCTACTTTATATATCAAAGTTCCAATAGTCCACCACACTGAATAACAAACTCCTTCAATCAAATTTTTATGTTTAGAATAAAGGTGAACATTTAAAAGCCAATCTAACCCTTTGTCATATGAAGATAACTTCATAAAATTAACATCTCACAAGAAGGACATAAGATAGTTTCAATATCATACCACATCTAAAAATGCTCAACCTAGATGATTCTATCGCCACACCACAAGAAGGGCATACGATAGTTTCAATATCATACGCATCTAAAAATGTTCTACCTAATGGGCAAGCAATCCAATTATACCTTCCAAGCATGGACATTAAACTTAATGCGAACAACATTAGTACAACGAGTCTTGGTTGAAACATTAGACAATCAATGATTATCAATCATCTCTCGAACAGAAGCGACGGTGAATTCTCCTAATCCCTCTATCGACCAAACACACTTATCCCGCATGTCAACAAGAGCAACACCCTCTAGATTATCCAAAAGCCGAAGGAATTAATTCTTCTCTATACCATCTTAAGGACTTTGACGAAAAGAAGAAACCAAATCCTCAAGGAAAAATTTTCAGCTACGGTAATACATTTACATGATTCTAGGGCCTAAACTCTATGGTATAAAGATTTAAACTTAATCTCACCTCTCCAAACACCCTCCCAAAAAAACTATATGTCCCATTACCCATTTTTTTTATGAATAAGTATATCTTGATTTTTTAGATGTAATATTTCTCGCCCAATATCCCACCAAATAAACGGGTGATTATGTTTTAACTTTTTTATTCAATTTACCATCCTCGCCATGAATACCTTTAATAACCTTTGCCCATAAAGACGACCTTGAAGTATGAAAATGCCATACCCACTTGAATAAGTGGGCACTATTCAACGCGTATAAGCTCGACACGCTTAAACCTTCTTCTCTTTGAAGCCAAGACTTTACTCCGTTTGATCCAAAATCGGTTTTTTTGCCATTTCGATCAACACCGTTAAAAAGGTGACATCGAATAGATTCCATTCTTTATAGGATCTTCATGAAATTTAAGGGTTTGTGGGTATAGACACCCATTACTTAGAGGGAACGGTGTGGCGGCGAAGGTGGCTCGCCGTGCCTAGGTGGCAGGCTCGTCGCCGCTCGCCGCCCTTCGCCGTTACACCTACCCCCCTCGCCGGTTCTCAAATGTCACAAAGTGACATTGCTCGTTGGAAAAGAAGTGGGGCCCATTTTTTTTATTACCGTTTGAAAACGGCTATATTAATTAAAAAAAAAAAAATTTTTAAAAACTTTTTATTCTTATAAATACCACCCAAACTTCTTTAAAAACCACACACAACAAAAACATTCAATTAAACTTTCACAAAAAACTTCAATATGAGCACCTCGTCGGATTCGTACCAGTCAGATATCGAAGAAATGGAAGAAGTAGAAATGGTGTGGAAGATTAACGAAGAGGAAGAAGATGAAGAAGATGAAGTTCATTCACATCGCAGATACATTTGGCGTGAACGTGACGTCGCCGAACAACGTTTAATGGAAGATTATTTTGGTCCACATCCAAAATACCCGGCAGAAAAATTCAGATTACGATATCGGATGAGACGGGAGCTGTTTCTGGAAATTGTTGAAGGTATTGAAACTTATTGTGCAACAAATAATCCTTTACCCAAGCATTTTCATTTTTTTACTATTCGATATGATGCTACGGGTATGAAAAGTATGAGTGTCATCATGAAATGCACATCCGCTCTTCGTCAATTGGCAAACGCCACGGTGGCGGATGGGGTAGATGAATACTTGCAAATGGGTGAACATTGTGCCCGTGATTGTCTAGACTATTTTTGTATGTGCGTTATAGATTTGTATATGCCCGAATTTTTAAGAAAGCATACACCAAATGACGTTCAAAACATATATAACGCACATAATACGATTCACGGGTTACCGGGTATGCTAAGTAGTCTTGATTGTATGCACTGGGAATGGATTAATTGTCCTAAAGCGTGGCACGGGCAATTTAGGAGAGGTGATAAACAACACCCAACCCTCATTCTAGAAGCCGTTGCATCATACGATTTGTGGATTTGGCATGCATTTTTCGGGGTTGCAGGTTCGAATAATGATATTACTGTGATGCATCATTCACCATTGTTCGACGACCTTTTGGCTGACAACGAACCAGTGGCACCATATCTTGTAAACGGGCAGCTATTCGAAAGAGGGTACTACCTTACAGATGGTATTTACCCTCGATGGTCATGTTTTGTTAAGTCGTTCAGCCAAGCACGTGATGACAAAATCGTTGCGTTTAAACGGCGTCAGGAAAGTGCCCCGAAAGATATTGAAAGGGCATTTGGTGTCCTACAAGGACGATGGCGTATAATTGCTCAACCGGCGCGTGCTTGGACTGTGAACAAGCTACGCAGGATCATGTACACGTGCATCATTTTGCATAATATGATTTTAAAGAATCAAGGGTATGCGATTTCCGAAGCAGTTGAAATGTACATCACTCCTGGGAACCATTTGTTAAGGACATGGGTCGAGCGATGTGAAATACGTCGCAGGAGACAAAGAGAACTCTGAGATAGAGACGTACATGCAAGGCTTCAACGGAACCTCATTGAGCATGTTTGGGCACAAGAGCAACCATGAATAATCGACCGTATTGTATTTTTTTTTTTGTATTTTTTTTTTCGTATTGTCTTTTTTTTCCGTATTTTTATATTCCTAGCGTAATTTTATTTCTCGTATTTGTATTTTATTTTTTAGTATTTTGTAATTTTTAATTTTATGAAATGAATTTTTATTTTGTGTGAAAATTGAAAAATTAAATAAAATGGTGAGTGGTGGGACTCAAGTGAAGAGGAGAGAGACTAGTTGTGATAAAGGGGGTGTTTTTGGAGAAGAGGAGAGAGATTAGTTGGTATGACGTGGCGCTGATGTGGCGCAGTGAAGAGGTGTTTACCTCTTTGTGATACCTTTCCCTCTTAGTAACAAAACACCTATCAATCATTTTTATGTACTTTCTCTTTTGTTAACTTCAGTAATAGTATTTTTATGTACTTTCTCTTTCGTTAACTTCAGTAATAGTACATTTGGTCAGTCACATAAGTTAAATCCAACATTACTAGTGCATAAAATATATATCTAACATCACCACCATCTCAGATCTCAGCCAACCACAATTGCTGCAATTTCCGGCCAAAACACTACAGCCGCTGCAACTTTTGGCTACTTTAAAACCACAAGCGCCGCCGCCTCACCTCTGACCACCTTAGCCGCAGTACCTTTCCCAAAACTCACTTTTTGTTCTAGATTTGATTTGAGAATAGATCTGAGACTATAGTCTTGAATCACATCACAAATTAAAAGAACAGATCTGAGACCATAAATCCACCGAGATGGTCGGGCCATAGATCTGAGACTATAAATTACATCACATGAAGTCGTTGTGGTTTTCTGATGATGAACCGTTATGGCCGGCCGGATTTTTAAAGAGAAATTTGTGAATAAGTGTGTGTGACTATGTGAGAGATAAACTTTTAGAGAGATAAATTATAAGTGTGTGTAACTAGGTGAGAGATAAATTTGTGTGTAACCCAGTTTTGTTTTGTCAGTGTTTGTATATGTGTAAGAGGTGTCCAAACCATACATCTCAAATTTAAATAGCGACATATGATAAATGGGTAGCCACCAACTACAAGCTCAAAAGGTGTTTCTCTTTATTTCCTTTTATCCTACTTTCCTTTCTCGTGTTTAATTGTTTAATTATAATTAATATTAATACAATATTAATAATTTATTACTTAATGTTTTACGTGTGTCATTTTAAGCTCGGGACGACTTTCGAACATATATTATTTCTTTTCACGTTTGATACATTTGGTTTTCTTGCACCTGAGGCGGTGGAGCTACTTACGAGAATACAACGTGTTATGAATAGTAATGTTTTGACTGTTAAATCCACAAACGTTATATTTAATAGACATGGTTTTGCTATACAAAAAGGCTAGCGGCGCAGTTTGTTGCCCGTTTGCCTTCTCCTAATATGTAAATTATAATTATTAATAAAATTATATTCATTCTCTTGAAAAAAAATATATTATTTCATATCCATATTCTTTTAAGTCGTGGATGTTTAATTAGTTTTAAAAATTAACGAGAAATGAATTTTTTTTATAGATATTAGAAAGTGGTAAGGTTTGATTTTGGGCAGAATAAGTATCCCACATCCCAAAAAGAATGCAAGAAACGGGGTCTTGCTATTCCCACTCGGGACATTTGAAGTGATGTTTAAGTGAAAACATGTCAGCCCATTATAATAAGCGTATATACATATTCATCATTTTATGGCAATCTTAATTAGTATCAACTTGTGTCATCAAATGTTACGGATAACGGTTGTCAAATAAGAATAATTAAATTTATTTAATTGTAAATCCTAAATATAAAAACTAAGCGGGTATTAAAGCGGCTGCGATTACTTTGAAATTAAATTATATGGGCATAGTATTTATAATTTTTTTATCTTATCATTTATTAATTTAATAGTTATAATTTATATAATTAAATCAAATTAATTAGGAAATTGATTAGTATTTTACTAAACTTGTACTAAAATACATATATAAACGATAGGGTGTGTACGGTTCGATTTGGGTCGATTTTTGGCTAAATCCGAAACTGAACCGATATATTCGGTTTTTAAACAATAAGATAAATATATTACTTCGATTTTCCTAAAAAAACGAATATTAATTTAAAATTTAGATATTACTTATTTATTTATATTATATTATATCTACACCTTTTATATAATAAATGGCTCGGTTCGGATTTTACGGTGCGTTTTTTAGATGAAAACCGAAACCGAACGGAAATATTTTTGTTTTTAAAAAGGTGAAAACCGAACAATCGGTTTTTGGTATAAGTCGGTCTTTTGGCTCAGTTTTTTTGGTTTTCGGTTTGGTTTCGGTTCTTCGGTTTCTTTCCTACCTCTAATAAACGAAATATGTTGTTATTAAAAATAGATAGAGAAGTTTGATTAAAATTACCATATAATCCTTGTTTAAAGTTGTTATTAAAAGTTTTAAGAAGATTTAATTAGTTAGTTAATTGTAAAATTATCATTATTTAAGAGAGAGAAAACAATAATAAATAAAAAATTTTAATTGTATGTTTTTTTGTAAGAGATAATATTTGGACGAAATGAGTAATATGTATTGCGCACCAATTAATAAAAAATAAATTTATTAAATTTTGGTGTTGTAAAGTTGGGTCGGATGTTTTCAACTTTTTTAATAAAAAAACTCATTTTATAAAAAATAAACGCATTACTCTTATCATACTATCTTATAAAAGAGATTAGGCCTTCTCTTTTTATTTAATACCACAAAATTAAGTAGTACAACACATATAATATAATGTACAAAATATTAGTGCAACCAATAAAATAAAATTTAAGTAATATAAGATTTTAATACATATGTACAACTTTATATCTTTAATATATACAAAAAAATTTAATCATACTTAGTTAAAACATAATTAATAATACAATTAAAACATCCTATCACCATAATTTACAAGCAAAACAACACTTTGTACAAATCTCCCCTATCATATTTTTCTCCTTTTTTCCTTGCAATCATATGTACAAACCACTTTTAGGTTGATCTTCTCATTCAAATGTTCAAAAGAGGTTATGTCAATTCTCGCGTTTAATTAAGTTCCAAAAATAAAGTTACACTTATTACATATTACATATACGACACAAGTAATAATATCCCTATATCAAAATTACGTTTTTGAAACATGTTTTTAAGTGAAAACTATCGTTATCCATAAATTATTGCTATGAAAAACGAATAACCGAATAATACTTACTCTCAAAAAAATTTAGTCACAGGGTACCTGTCGCCGTATCGCGCGGTTACCCTGCTAGTCATTATTGGAGTACCTAATAAAAAGAGACTTAAAAGTTTAAACGATTTAACTAATCAAGCAAAAAACCGTTACAAAGTACAAACATTTAACATTCATAAATTGACGAAAAGAAAAAAATAACATTTCAAAAGATATTGAATATACTCAAATGGTTGTCCACTTGTTTTTTCACTATTATATACTACTACTATGTTTCGTGTGTAGAATACAACTTGACCATATCATATTCATTGTGAAATGAATAAAATATTTAAATACAATCCACTTGACTATCAAAACACATCAATCACACGTCTGGAGTGTGATTAGCCCAGGCTCAAGAAACGCTAGTATAGAGAGTTGGGTGATAGTGACTAGAAACTTGTTGTTATGTTGGTTTTGAGTGGACAAATCATTAAAGTTTACGACAACCAATATCACAACATATTTTTCATTTATGAACATTATATGCCTAATTTTTTAGGAAGACATGCTTAATTATGCTATGTAGTCATAAAAATGTTGTTTTAAAATGTTTTTAAACATATCAATTATAATCGTAACCTTTCTTCCAAATGATGATACAGCCTACGCAATGGGTTAAGACTATACCGATCAAAGTCAATGTTTTGCTTGGAAGGTTTTCGTTGATAGTCTTCCAACTCGTTTAAATTTGTCTAGAAGGGGAGTTCACGTATCTACTTTGTCTTGTCTGATTTGCAATTGTGTTCATGAAGACATGGACTGCCTTTTGTTTAGTTGCAGCATGGCCGCCGATGTTATGCATTTAGTTTGTAGATGGTGGATTTAGCGTGGATTCGTCTTAATTCTTATCATGATTGGCTCTCTTGGTTTAAATCTCTACGTATGAATTCTATGATTAAAGGAGTGCTCGAGAGAGTTCTTTATACCATGTGGTGGAGTATACGGAGTTTCAGGAATCAAGTTATTTTTGCGGCTAAAAAACGGAGGAAAGAATCTCTCGTTGATGATATTGTTATGCGTTCATATACGTGGTATACTGCTAGGGGTAATTGTTGTTTTAGTTGGGATAGCGTCAGCACCCTTATTTGATTAGTTTGTAATGGTTCTAGCTATTTGCTAATGGTTTTTTTTCATAAAGATGTCGTTTGATAAAAAAAAATATATCGTAGCCTTTATGAGTTAGTAATATTTGTTTGCAAACAATTTGGCCCAGATGAGATAAAAAAACAAGAGTCAATTAATCTCAAATCCTTAACTGTGTTTTTTCATTTGGATGTTATGACACGAAGTGAATAATTTCATTTGTAATAAAACGTTAAGTGAACCTTTTGCTTTTAATGAATAATTATAACTATAATAAGAAATGGGAATTTACGTAATAAAAAAAATAAAAAAAATAAAAAAACCGCCTCTCACATCTTTTGTTTTACGGTTAAAAAAGGAAAAAAAAAATCCAACCGAACTTCTTTCACATCCACTTTAATAAGAAATCTCTCATAAAAATCCTCCATCTGCGTTCCAATCTCCATTTTTATATTCGTGCAAAAAGATATTAAGATTCATCTCCGTTACAAACAAAGTTTATGCTTCCCATCGGTTAGTATCGCTATTTTATGCATGTTTTGTCCGCTATTCTTTATTTTTTTGGGTTGAAACATGTTAATTAGTGGTGATTCATTATTTTTTGAGGTTTAATTTGAGGTTTTCGGGGTTTAATTAGAAATTCAGATTTGTTACTCTCTGCTATTTATGCGGGTATATATTTGTTTTTACACATTTTTACTGTGTGTTTCTATGCCTTTCAATTTTGGGGAATTCATGTTTAGCTTTTGTTATAAAGATCCCTGATTTATAGGTTAATATAAGAATGATTTTTTGTACTGATGAATTTAGGTTTTCGGCAAAGGCTTTGGGTTAAAACATGATTTTTTATGTTCTGTGTGTTTCACCAAGGTTGAGTTTGGTTCTGCATAATTATTAGATGTATGTTTGTTTGGTTATAGCCGTTTATGTACTCATACTTCATTCATTGATTTTTATGTCCTCAATTTAAATTTTTTTTGTTAACCTTAAACAACCTGAAATTCACAAACAAAATTTGTTTATTCAAACATATAATTAGATAGTTGTAATTTCCAAAACGCATATCCAAATACCCCCTAAGATGTATATGGTTTTGCTTTATTAGAGTAGGTAGAGAATTCTCAAATTTTGAACTCATTTGTGACGTGGCAGTAACTTAGATATATATAAATGAAAATCTGCTTAACATATCGTTGGTGCATGAACCATTACGATCAATCCTTGATTAAGTACAAGTCTACTTGATTACGTACTTAGACGTTCTGCCGAAGCCATAAGATTAAACAAATTAGACGAAACTACAAAGATTAAAAGATAGATTCAAACTGGTAAAATTCGTAAAAGCCCACTTCATACAGGTCTTATCGATGAACGCTGTTTTAGATGGTAACCTTCCTAAAATGCTTCACGACAGAAAAATTAAGAGAAATAACCGAGTAAAATAAAACGAAAAACCTCGAAATGGATAAAGGTTAAAATAAGACTCGATCGCAATGTGAAACTGTAAATAATGAATATGTAGTAAGTTTAAATGAAAAAACATGAAGAAATTGAATTATAAATCGATGAATTAGCGTTCGAGCGTAGCAAGGATGTGTTCCTGGAGGCCCGATCAATGACACCCTTTATATAGATCAACAGAAAACTTAGACACGGCCTGGTGCAGGAGTATCAACTATGTAGAAAGAAATTACGTTAGATGGTCCAAGTAAGTGCTAGGTAGAAACCTAATTATGGATTTGGTCTCCTAATTTCTTAGTATTTCTTAGTATATTCGTATTATGAACTAAAGGTTGCTTTTTAAATGTAAAATGTGGACCATTGAAATTCGATTTTGATTGTATTTGTTTACAATATATATAGTCTTTTCGTTATGAAATAATGGTGCAATAAATAAATTAATCTCCAAACATATACAATCATACAACAAATTAGTAGATGCACTACAAACAAACTTAATACAAATACATGCTTATCCAACAAACTATATATTATTGATCACCATTCACCAAGCAATAGGACCACATTTCATTCTCAAAATGTTTATAGTATCGTTAAATTAGCTTAAAATTTATCACATATGAACTAACACACTTGATGTATGGACTGTATATTCAAATGAAAAATCTAACTTGAGCGCCTTACACATTGATTACTTCCTCTTTTTAACAGCAAGGGATTATATTAGACATTTTAAAAAAGTTTAATTAGAAGCTGCGTGCAGAAGTATCACTTAAGGAGGATGTCTGCACACATATCATTTTGTTTGATTTAAAATGTGACATAGTAACTTAGGAAAAAAACGCAAAAGATCAAGGTGTTGGAAAGTGTCTCAGGATCCAGAAATTCACAATCTCTGTAGTAAACAAAATTAACGGTAGGTAAGGTTTTGGTTCTTTTAAAGAGAACTTACACCATAGGTGCTCAGCAAACAAGTATAATAGATCAGAAAACATAATTGAACTTTTTGTGTTCATTTATGCATCAGATCAGTCATTTAACTGAGTAAAATAAAACGAAAAACCTTGAAATGGATAAAAGTTAAAATAGGTCTCGAGAATGTGAAACTGTAAATAATGAATATGTAGTAAGTTTTGATGACAAACATGAAGAACTCGAATTATAAATCGATGAATTGTCGTGTCGAGCGTAGCAAGGATGGGTTCCTGGAGGCTCATTTTGTTTTAAACGAAGGTTAACGGAAATTCCAGCTTTGGTATGTTAATTAGGCCAGATCCTTGCTGACACAGAAGCATAACAAGACGAGAAACAAAGCAACAACTAATCCACTCACCTAATACTTAACCTAGGAATCTATGCTGTCAACTGGAACACCATCTGCTTTGTCGAAGCAAATAAGATGCGGATTTGCGCATGATGCCTGGTCACTATAAAACTAAATCAGAATTTAGATGCAACAGCATTCTTATCTGATAAAATATGATCTTTATAAGTTTTCTCCCCTTTTCATAGGTTTTTACCTATTCTTGATGCTTGATTTCTGTAATTATCTGATAAAATTCCAAACTTTATAAGTTTCCTGCCCTTTTTATAGTTTGTTACCTAATAATCTGGTGTTTTTAGTGTTACTGATACATTCTTCATGCTAGATTTCTTTGGTTATCTGATAAAAATCCAAACTTCATTTCTATGTTTATCAGTTAGAATCGTATCTTTGTAAGCTTTCTGCCATTTTCGATGCTTGATTTAAGAGTATCTGATAAAAACCCAAACTTTAAAAGTTTTCTGCCCATTTTAGAGGTTTTTACCTATTAATATGATGTTTTTACTGTTTCTGGTGTATTCTTGATGTTTATGCTTCATGTTAGTTGTGTCTCCTTGGTGCTCGATTTCTGAGTTTACCTTCATGTTAATAATCTAATCTTTATAAGCTTTCTACCCTTTTAAAAGGTTTTAACCTGATAATTTGGTGTTTTTACTGTTACTGGTGATTCTTATTGCTTGATTTGTGTGATTATTTCATACGAATCCAAACTTTATAAGTTTCCTGCCATTTTTGTAGTTTTTTACCTAATAATCTGGTGTTTTTACCGTTACCAATGTATTCTTAGTGATCAATTTCTGTGATTATCTGATAAAAATCTGAACTTTATAAGCTTTCTCCCCTTTTTATAGGTTTTTACCTGTTAATATGGTGTTATTATTGTTACTTATGTTTGATTTTTATACTTTTTTATTGTCACTTTATTATCACTTGTGTGAGTGTGATTCATAGTCTCAACAGTATATAGTTTCTCATTGTAACACCAAAGTTTTCAGCCTAACGAACAATAAAACTACCAATGTTCAAAAGCCGCATATACCACATATGTCTACATACAGTTCTACATTATATCACATGTTACGATATACATTAGCTATATGTTCATAATTATGCAGAGTATCATGTTACTTCATTTTCTTAATTTCAGTAATTTTTTGATTGCATTAATATTCTAAAGATAGCCCGAGTATCATAGTACTGGTAGTATATCATTTGAGGACAAACTATTCTTAAAACTTATAGGAGTATTTTGACAAACATCTTAATATCTTACAGTACTAAATAAAATGGTAGTAATGGAGGCCAGACCTTTAATTTGAACAAAGCTTCTTCTACACTTCAATTTCTAATTGAGTGAATTAATAATACGTAAGTGGATGTTAAATATAGTAATATACGCATTACCCTATATCAAATGTGCCCAACTCTTTTTAATACAAATTAGCCGCTGTGATTTACTGAATTTTTATATTTGTACTACACTAAATTGTTATATTTGTACTAAACTAATATGAATAGTAGTAATATTGGTGCATTTAAGGGCTGAAAAATGAGATTTCTAGAAGTATAATATATAGAGGAACACTTATAAGGTACAAGGTAGGCTGAGGATTTATGTGGTCATGGTAGGCCTGAGAGACATGTTAGCAGACCTATTGCTGTCGGAAAGTAAATGGGTATTCTCTGAGAGGTAAATAAGGCGAGGTCCTTGAGTGAGTTTTACACTTGCGACTTATAGTATCAATTTTTTATAGACACTAATGTTAAATTGGATAGTTCATTTTAAATGTAATTAATTGGTTGCATATGTCAGTTTTATAAACTTGAATTTCGTTTTAAGTATCAATAAAGAATGAACGAATTTAGTTTTAACCCTTTTGTAGAAATCTGCTTATCAGATATTGGATGTGTTGTTATTTTGTTAAGTGAATGTATATTTTTTTGTTACAGCCAGGCTGCCAGCTACTATGTGACAAATGTATTTGTGCAGACCCGTAGATAATCAGAAGTAGCATTCAAACGTTACAAAGAAAATAAACGGGAGCAAGTAAAAGTCTTTTGTTTCTGAACATTGATCATGATGATGCTCTTGTCTAATTAAGATGTATTGCAAAATCATACACATAATTTTAGTTGAAATTAAGATTCTACTAATATCAGGATGCTAATAAAGATGCCATTTTGACAGCAATTGATTATATATAAGTCGTGAAAAACTCTGTGCTTTTAGTCAGGGCCGCCTTGCAGATATGTTTTATTAGGATCTTTATGGTGAACATGATTTGAATTTTTATTCTTCGAAGTTTTTTAAATTTCATCGGCCTTATGTCTATTGTCACAATGTCGGAAAATTTTGAGGGCAGACACAGCTGAAGGCAAAGAGGAGAGACAAAGATGTAATAACATATCCAGTCCTGGAATTGATGATTGACACGAACTAACCAACGGACTTTTAAACTATGGTACATAGACACTGCCTTAGAGCCATTACTCAGAGCTGTTTTACATAACCTACCTGTAATTTGTTTAGCCATGCCCCTATTGTAGCAGCAACTAAAGAAACTGCCCTTCTATACATGGCAAGAATCATTAGGCATCTGATGTAATTTCTGTACACCGCTGAATTTTTTATAGATGTAGTTGACATAGGCTAGAGAGTTTATCATAAAATTTTCCTCAAAACGCCTTGCTGTTGCGTTGACCGTGCCGCAAATGTGTTCTGAAAGGATTATCTTCATCCTGCATCATTCAACAAAACGTTACCACATATTTCTAACTAATAATATTTCATTCTGCATATCCATGTGCGACTACTATTTTTCCATAAACCTTACTTAACTATAGACAAACTGTTACCAAAATATACATTGTTGTATTTACTATATTTTTGAACTAACTATGTTATTTGTCTTCATATCTAGATACCCTTCCAAAAGACGATGTGCTAAACATTGCTAAACCACCTATTGAGACAACCAAGGAAAAACAAGTGAAAAGAAGGTCTACGACCGGCAAGCGTTCACTCCTACCTGACATAAAAGCAGCTGACAAGAAGAAAAAATCGGCCTAGCCAGATTACAAAAATACAATACTTATGCTATTGTTGGAACCATATATAATGAAGCGTACGTGTAACGTGACAACATTCTAACTAAGTAATTATTATGGATCCATGCCACATGTGACGATACTCATGTAAAAACTATTTTCTGGAACTTTAATGCTACAGGTGCACATAAGTTTGTCTAATAACTACGCTTTTCCCCAACAAACGTCCACAAAAAACCCGCAGCAAAGCGCGGGCATCTACCCTAGTTGTGTCAAAATATCCGGTAACTTTTTTCATCCATAAAAAAAAGGCACCATGTAAATGCCTCAATAGTTCAAATCTAACTTTAATGTTTTTTTTTTCAAACTTCATCCAACCAAACATCATTGTGAAGAGTTTTTATTTATTTATTTATTTTCAAATGCTAAAAACTACATGTGTCAAATCGGAGGTGGAGACAGAGGTAGGATGGGTACGTATCTCTTAGAGAGGTGGGTGTCACGATGGTGGGTAGCTCGTCGAAACGACATAGCATGCTCGTCGTCCCTCTTCGCCTATCGCTGTCACACCTACCCATTCTTCGCCATGAAGATTTCGGAAAACCGAAATCTGAACGACGAGGGATGTGAGGCTTTCTTCTTCTTTTTTCTTCACTTTTTTCTTTTTTCTTATTATTTTTTTTATAGTGTATGTTTGTGTGTGTGTTTCTGGTAATAGAGAAGAGGAAGAGAAGAAGAAGAGAGGTTGAGACGGGAGTGTTTGGTGGAAGTATAAGGTTTAAGGTAAGTTTGTGTTTTATTTAAGTATTTGTTGTGTTTTATTGTTTTTTTAGTTAAATTTTTTTTATTTTTGTAATTTTTTAAAATGTTTTTAGTTTAGGATTGTATTTTTATTTTTGTAGTGTATTTTATTTAAGTATTTGTAATGTTTTATTTGAATGAAATAAATTTTATTTTGTGTGAAAATGAAAAAAAAAAGAAAAGATAGTGGTTACTTGTCGAGCCTAATACATTCGAAGCACCACAAAGCTTATCTTGGTCCAATTTAATAATTATCCACTTGTAATCAAACAGATGGCACAAAGGTAAATAATGTAATAAAATATATGAGTAGAGTTATTTTGAATACCAAGGACTCATCCTTATCATTTATTTTTATCTCATCCAATGGATAAGATTAAATGTATTTTATTATATAATTTAAATATCTTTTAAACCGTTAAGCGTTCACTACTGATATCATTATGATATACTTTTGAAAATTTATTTTTTTTGTCTTTCTTTTTGTTTTTTAAAATTTGCGTAAAATATCATATATGATAATAGTGTTTTATCATATATGATATTAGTTTATATCATATATGATAAGTTATATCATATATGATACTAGTGTTAATATTATATATGATATTTGGTATCATATATAATAATTTTCGATAATGAAAAAAACGTGAAAAAAAGAAAAAAAAAATTGTCGAAAGCATATCATATAACATATCTATAGAAAGATAATTAAATGCTCGTCGTAATGGTATATATGTTTGAAAAAAAAAGGGAGATGAGTTTTTCTTTAATCTTATCCATTAGATTATTATGAAAATGGATGATGAAGATTAGTATCTTTATATATAAATAAACTTATGGTATTCAAATGAACTTAAATCAAAATATATACACACGCAAAAGAAAAAAGTATTGCTACATGTGAATATATATTCATTACATTTGACGAAACTAATTAGTTACATACGTATGTGATTTAAAGATATTGTTATCTGGACTTTTACGTTTTTCTTGTACGCAAATTAACGATATGGTTGCAATAAGATGCTATAAGATATACAAATAACAAATTCTAACAACATATAAGAGAGAAAAGAAAAGGAAACAGCTAATCTTTAACCTCGAAACCGTATTTTGGTGTTCCTAAAGCTGTGATAACTTCACATACATATAGGTGTATTAGTTGTAGCTTATTTATAGTTTTAAAATTTTACCTAAAACCAGGGACGGAGCCAGTGGGGGGGCTGGAGGGTGCTCCGCCCCCCCTAACTGGACCAACTAGCAGGGACACTTTGAGTGTATACGGGGTGCTAAATCGTTAGGTTTAAGTGATTCTAAAAATTTTGTATTTACAGAGCTGGGATTTGAAAGAGATGAAGAAGATGATAACTTCTAATAATTTACATTTCACCCCTTAAGATTTATACTTTTTGCACTTTATGTCTAAATGGTTTTGTTTTATCTTCAAACTAGTTTCTAATATTGACAACTTTAGCCTATAAGTGAGAAATTTACTACAAATTGTATGAAAGGTGATTAGAGGTGGCAAAACGGGCGGGTGGGCGGGCACGGGCGGCGGGCTAAACGGGCAACGGGCTAAACGGGCGGCGGGCTAAACGAGTGCGGGCTAAATGGGCACGGGCGAAATGGACGGGCAAAATGGGCGGAGTCTAAAAAATTATTTAGTCTTCAAACAATTATTTGCAACATTTATAATCTTAATTTACTACGCCGGTACATGTTTTAATTGGCCTTTTTGAATTCAATTTATTGTAGTCTATACAAATTTCTAACTAGTCTATACTTCGTCTTTGTCGGAGTCTAAAAAAAATTTCAAGCCCCTCCTAATACAAAATCCTGGCTCCGTCTCTGCCTAAAACCACTTCCTTTAACATGTTAGAACATACATATAGGTGTACTAGTTGCAGTTTATTTATAGTTTTAAATTTAACAACAAATCACTTCTTTTAACATGTTAGAAAGTGTTAAGTTGATGTCGGTGGAATTAGAATCCCACATCGAAAAAACAATAAAAGAAATGTTAATATATATGATCGGGGTGATAGCAACAACAAACATGTTGTTGAGATGGTTTGAGTGTTCAAATTGCACAAATTTCACTCTACCTTCCTCGATAGCTTTTTATTGATTTTGTAATTTACTTACCTTCTTCTTAAACGCATGCGATCAATATATAAGCTATAAAAGTGGGCTAGGCTTATACTAATTAAATAAAGCCCACGAGCATAATAAATAATATCCACTAATACTCGTTCACATTTGAAGCGGGAGAGGATCGGACACTCAAACTGATACGAAATTCTTCAAACAAAGTAGACGACAATCCTTTAGTGAAAATATCAACATACTGATAGTGTGATGGTACATGAAGAATATGGACTTGACCCTGAGTAAGCATGTCATGGACAAAATGGATACCGATCTCTATATGCCTCGTTCTTTGATGCTACACAGGGTTAACTAACAAATAAATGGCACTGAATTATCACAATAGACTAGAGTGGCAAATAATAACGGGAAATGTAGTTTTCGAAGTAGATTACGAATCCAAGCAGTCGCAGCTACAACATTGATAGCACCTCGGTATTCAGCCTCGACACTCAACCTATATATGGTATGTTGGTGCTTAGAAGACTAAGAAAGAAGATTATCGCACAACCATACACAATAAACAAAAGTAGATCGTCGGGTAAAAGAACAACCCGTCCAAAATATCCCACGTCAAATTTGGACATAAAAAGCTACGTCTCGAAGCTTAGTACGTAGATTCGACTAACAAACAAACAATTAAACAACTCTTTTTGTTGAGCATATAAAGAAAAAAACACTTCGATCTCTAAAACAAAATAAAAATGTCCCACGTCAAATTTGGAAGCCGATCTTTGAGGATTAACTATTAACGTGGCTAATGGCAACACTACCATCTACTTTCAATTTCACAAAGCTTTATCTCGTGAATTTCAGTTAGGGTATGCACATTTATAGTAGAATTATTAATTATACTCTATTCCCGGGATGGGTGTTGTGGGTCGGGTTTTTACGGGTCGAATTTATTAAAGTCGGGTTTTCCATGATTTTCATTAGGCGCGATTGTTTTGTTTATTTGTATATGAGCTAACACTTGATTTAGTTTATCGAATTTATGGTATACACGACCTATTTGGTAAAAGCTCCTTTTAGCTTTTTTTGAACCCGTTAACTTTTTGTTTTAATAATAATGTTTTTCAGAACAAGTAGCTTTGTTTGGACACATGAGATTCAAGTTTTTATTTTAAACAAGTGACTTCAATATGAAAAACTGATTCATGAAGCTTTTTTAATTGTTGGAGAGTAGTTAAAAAGTTACTGATATACCCTACAACAATATTATAATCTTTTTAAATGTCTTTTTTAGTCAATTTACATCTTAATAATACCGTAAGCAACTAATTTAACAAACATTTTTATTTAAGTAACACACAACTCGTGTTAACAGCTTTGTAATTGTAAGCTTACGGCTAACAACTTACAATTAATTTTGCCAAATATAGACTAGAAATTTCTATGTGATCGACTAAAACATATATATAGTGAACAAAGATAAGCTTACAATTTCACATTACATTAATCTGATTAAAAAACAAACTTTGAAAACATGTAAAAAAGACAAAACGAAGGACAAAATGAAAGGCCCAAAAACAAGTGGAAATTATACTCATTAGTACTTTAAATTAATATGTCCAGAAGTTATTGTTTTGAGTGGATTGGGCTTGGGAAGGGATATGGGTGTGCTCAAACTAAAATTATACTCTACTAACTTATTAACTAACCCTATTGACTTTTTGACATCTTCTTCTTCAATGCGCAGACACATTACTCAGTTACAAAACATAGTTTTTTTTTCTTCTTCATCTTTTCTTATTCTTGTATTTTGTGGGTATGCACAGATATTTTTTCAGTATTTTGTAGGGTGTGCACTCACAGATTTGTAGTGTATTTTATACCAACCTTTTATAAAAACAATTTTTTTATCTCGTAAATAAAAATAAAAATAAAAGAAGCTCTTTCGCGAATGTGTGCAAGAACATGAAGAGAAAAGCACACATGATGATCTTTGTCACATGAAAAGGCACCATCTATCTTCGTCAATGGGTATTTAGGATTTTGATGGAGAACTTTTAGGGTTGTTTTGCGGCTGATTTTTTTTTCTTTTTTGGGGTTAGGATCGGGATATAGTTTGATACTAAGTTAGAATGATTAAACTCGCATGAATAATTAATTGATGTGTATTTATACTCATACACAGAACATTCTAGAAACCTTAATCCCAAAAATCAGGTTTGGGCCATTTTATTGTCTAATAAATCAAAGACGGATTTTAGTGGAGACGAGGGTGGGTTCCGACCCTCCAAAATTCGTGATAAGATTTCATTTTAAAGTTATTATTTATTTTTTTTATTTTTTCATATATAAAATAATTTGCCCTTCCTGAAATAAATGTGAAGGTCCGTCATTGTCCACATCCTATACTACATATAAAAGAGATGGATATCTATCTCTTCATTTAATATTAAGTAGTACAACTCTTAAACATTATAGTACAATTGTAAATGCACAAAACTTAATTTTAAGTAATACAACTTATGAAGCTTATGTTACAAACCATTCATTCATTAAATATCTTTTAAATTTTAAATATAATTAATACATACATATAATAAAACATAATGTACAAATACAAAAAATTTAAATACATCAATTAATGTTATTTTTAAAACACTTTAAAACAAAAAATATATATATGTTTCAATCCATCTATATATATACTACATATAAAACATTTAGCCATTTTATTGATAGAATATTTAAAAATTCAAGTTACTATTAGTGCATTGTGTACAAACAAAACAAGCCTAAAAATTAAAATAACAAACTTTAACACCTCTTTAATACAAACACAATTTAATACTTATATTAAAATAATTAATACACAATTGAAAATAAAAATAACTAATACTACTTAATATATAATTAAAACGCCACTTTACTTAAAAGTATAAGTATATATTCATATTGTACATCAATTTAAAACATATATCTATAAAAATATACATTTGTTGTTACCTAAAATGATAGTGTATATAGTTTTAAAAACTGAACCGTGCCAACGGGGTTAATAAAAAACCAGAGTCACCATGGGTTCGGCTAGCCAGTTACATAAAGTTACCCAAAACTCAAATTATCGTTTTTCGAGATATCGTTGTAAGAAAAACGTAAAATTAAAATTAAGTTCGTCAAAAATTACGTTACATGGTACCCGCCGCCGCAACGCGCGGATACCCTGCTAGTTTCCGTTAAATGGCAACAGTTTTCTTTAATTGCACATATAAGAGCTAGATCAAGAGTGCTTATAACAAAAATGGTTATAAAAAAAAACTAGAATTCTATATCGATCTTACTTGAGTGAAAAAAAAAATTCAACCAAGTACAAAACTTGTATGTAGTTTTACAAGGACTCAAACAATACATTCACACATTTATTGAGTCCTAATAAAATTAATCTAGTTATTACTATTCATATAGTCATTGTTTAAATACATATTCTCGTTTGCACTTATGAGCAATGTGGGATAGCGCTAAGCAAGTAATTGGCCGACAAATCTTTCTTTTTGGGTTTAGTTAGAATTACATCTAATTTTTTCGAACAATATCAGACACAATCAATCATTTTTTGCTAAGATTAGTTATTGGATACTTGGTTTTGTGTTCTGTTTATTAGATCAATTGCAATGGTGTGGTTTTTGTATAGCTTTTCACTGTTTCAAAAAGTTATGGCATGACTTTTTGCATTGTAGTGAAGACTTGGCTAATGGCTTTTCAGTGGATGACTTGTGAAGTAGCAAGCGTTTGACAGATTTTGCAACAAGTTGTTTTCATTAAATGTAAAGTTGTTGTGTTTTCATTTTATACCCTTCATCAAGTACATTTCTCCATTTTCTTCCATTTTCATTTGACCAATACTAAACATTAGCTGCTTTGATCCATTACCCAACAAATCCATTTCACCACCCCTAACTGATATTTCTTTCAGCCAGCCATGTTACGAACTGTGAGGATGTGTCTTTGTTGACATATGGCTCTGAAAATAACAACAAATTCATTGGCATATGCCTCTGCAAATAACAGCAGATTCATTGACATATGGAGTCACCCTCACACCATTTAACTAGCGCAAATAACAGTAGATTCATTGACATATGGCTCTGAAAATAACAGCAAATTCATTGGCATATGCCTCTCCAAATAACAGCAGATTTCAGGTGGTCTTTTCTTTTCACGTGGTCTTTTTTTATGCTCTATGATAGTCTAATGAGATAACACCAAAAGAAGTACACGCCAAGAACAATGACAATAAGTATGTTGCTGCTCATCGAATGTAAAATCAAGTGCAGGCCTACCACACTTTGCTTCAAATGTACACATGATACTTTCTTGTCACTATCCATAAACATGTCAAGTCAAGTGCAGGTATTTCTTTTCTATAAGATTATGATTGCTACAACAAGTTTTAACCAAAGTACACAAAACATGACCGACGAGCAACTAGGGTACCCTATGTAAGGCATGCATTTAGTTTCTTTATCAAGCATTTTTTTTCATCATGTACCACTGTGATTCTTTGCATCATGTACCACTGTCATTGTTGCATACATGAAATGTCAATGTGAGTGAAGATGAAGCATTTCTGTACAATTATAAATAGATTAGGATAGTTTGTATAAAATGTTTGTGAAAAGCTATTGAAAAGCTTTGTTGCACTGGAAGTGTTTGACACAAATGACTTTTTGATTTATGATATTTATTGCAACATAAATGTGGAGTTCACAAAAAGTCATGAAAGACTTTGCACCAATGCTGATGCTCTTAGCTTATTATACACATGGTGAATAATAAGCCTGAGAGTCTCACTAAAAAACACGTATATATGCCGAACGAAATAAACGTGTTTTGGGTGAACATAAACCCAACTTATTTCCACTGGTAAAGTTAGTCGTTTATATATGATCACAATTCGTCATTATCCCACTTGTCACACGAATGAGCCACAATAAACACAGGGGAACCTTTTAATTCGAAACTGAAAAAACATTAAAGTGAAATCACGCCTTTTAACATATTAGAAGATGTTAAGTTTGATATTAGGTTGAAAATAGTGTCTCACATATTGAACAAAGTTCACTCATACATTTAATTAGGATTTTAATATTTTAATTTTGGGTAAAAGATTATAACATCATAAGTTTGTATCGTTAAACCATTGAGATAAATTCTTCCAAATGTTCTTTTGAGGAATGACGAGTTTAACTAACAAAACATAAATAAAATTGACAAAAGAACGAGAGTTCCAAAAAAATGGCAATCACATGAATTCTTTCAAATGTTGTACTTAGTTTGAAAAAGAGAACGTTAATACTGCGTGTAATTCGTAAGTAGGAAGTATGAAATTTACTCAAAATCCAAATTGTATATTTTGTTCTAAGAAAGGTGCTTGATTATTTTCCTTAAAAATACACTGAACTCACTTATGTAAATTTGTGCCTAACTGAGTTTAATATCAGTGACTTAAAGATCTTGTTATCGGGTCCTCTACATTTTTTTCTCGTACGCAAGCAAATTTTTCACAATAAGATGTTAATAAGATGCAAATTCTAGGAGCAGAATATATTCTTTGACCTTGAAACCTTGTTAATAAGATGCAAATAGTATCACACATTGAAAAAAAGACTAAAACAAAGGTCGTATATAGAGTTGGATGACATCAATTACAAACATGTTTGCTATGTTCGTTTTTAGTGCACATGTATTGAACAAAGTTCACTACAAGCTTTTAATTTTGTAATTTTGTCAAGTCTATGTAATTTTGTCAACTTTAAAAACATATAATTATGAACTTGTTGTTGAGATATGCGATCGTTTAGTCATCGGTAAATGCGTGAGCTTATCGGGGGCACACACTCAATACGGAGAACACACGTTTATTTACGTTTTATTATTTATAATTAAACGTATAATAAAAACTTTACGTTTTATTTAATTAACGGTGGTTTAATTAATTACGGGATTTAATTAATTAAAGGCGAGTGCGCTATTTAAATTTAAGGAAAGGAGATCGACTTCTAGAACCCTCCGGTGCCCTATAGGCGGCCGATTATCACAAGGGGTCTAGAAGATCCTTTGTTTGTTGATCAAGTAATTAAGTTACTTAATTTAGGTGTTGGGTTGGGCCTAATTAATTTTGAGGAGGTTCAAGGATGTGTATAAATACAATCCCATACCCCTCATAATTTTTTTTCATCCCTCTTCCTTTGTTTGTTTTGGCCGATCGAATCAAACACCACACCCAAACCCTTACGAACTTTTCCTTTAACCCTAAATTCACTTAAAGTGTAAACCTTTGCAAGATCAACTACCTTAGGTTACTTACTTGTGAAGTTTCTTAGCCTTATACTAAACCTTTGATCCTCGTATCAAAGTTTTGGTCTCTTGTTTGGTTCCCCTTGTGGTTCGTCCAAACCCTAACCCTAATTAGGGTTTCCGGTGAATTTTTCCAAGTATCTTGTTTCTATCTATAAACCGTATCCTTAACCTATCCAAATTAGGGTTTTGGATATTAGGGTTTCTAGTTGCAAGATAATCGAAGTGAAGTTACCACTAGCATCGTGGTGTGTTCGTTTGACGTGTCGTGTGAGCAATCGCTAGAGGACGGTTACTTTACCGTTGTAGATTCAAGATCAAGATCAATTAATTGATTTATTCAATTAATTAAAAGGTTGGTTTTATTATTGTTTTATTATGTGTTAATCGTGAATATTATACTAGATCCATTCCGTTGCGCACTTGTAGTTAATGGTTTAACTAGTTCTAAATCCCAACAGTGGTATCGGAGAGTCAAATCGTATGGCATTCATGGGTTACACATAGAATAAAACACGCTTGCTTCGCTTTAAAATCTCTTTTATTTATGTTTTTATGACAACTACATGCATACTTGTCATAAAGTTTTAATCTTGATCTAGATCTATTAAAATTGGGTAGGTTAAAATTGAACCGGTTAATAATTACTTCTGTTTTTTATTATCCGTCAAAGACCCTTGCATCTCACTTTTGTGATACTTTGCACGTCATCAAGTACCTTGCTCGAAAACTTGATGAGGGTCTTTGGTCCTCAATTTGGGGAAGACTCATTCGAGACTTGGATCTTATATGATTTACCGCTTTCATATAGAGTCTGTCTTCTGCTTCTACCCCCTTCTGTCTGTTTTTATGTGCTTATTTGTTTTCCATTATGAATTGCAAAATGTAATAATTCAAGATTCTAGGAATCATAAAAACGGATGGTACTTATATCGAAACTAGCTTTAAAACTATGTCATACACCATATTTTCCTTGCGAATCGGCTATGTGTTATTTGTTAAAATCTTGATTTTTTGAACAAATATTAATATTGACATAAGAACTATGAAACTTGGTTTTATTGTATTCTAATTGTTTTGCGAAATCATATTGTCACTCGAGTTGGGCTTACATACCGTAATGATGGCTTATAAACTATCTTCTCTACGACGTGATTTGCAAAATCAATTAGTTTATAATACTTAAATTACAACACCGTTTTGTGTCTTTACTAATGATGGACTTGCTATTGCACTTCGTGCTCTAGTCGAGCTATCTAGGGTTTGAGAAATCTTTAATCTTCTCCCGTGTTCCATAGTTGTTTCGACACCTATGGAATAATTATCTTAAGCACTTGCACCCTCGGGTGCATGAATAGTAGGATATAGGGTTTGATCTCTCTTTAATCTTCTCCCGTGGTAGAACACGCCTAAACCGAAAAGTTAACAAATTGTTTTCTTAACTTGTGATAAGAGAATGAATTGCATGCATTCTTTTACACACTTTGACATTTGTTTTTTCTAAAACTTATGTGATACCTATTTGAATTTTTTTAAGTCTATGCCATCCAATTTAGAAGCACTTGTAGTTGTTTTTCGTCAACTGGTCAGACCTAGGGCGAATTACATACCCAAGGCGATCTTTGTCACTGGTCAGACCTTTGCTAATAATTGCTGCTTCAAATTGGTACGACTTAAAGTCGAGTTCCCGGTCAGATTCAGAACCCGAGGCATAAAGATGAGATGAAACATACTCATGACTTTATGTGTAGAACAAGTTTGTTTGAGATGTTCAAAGGTTCTCGAAAGAGATGAGAGAACATCCCATCCAAACACTCTACGACAAAATAAACTTCATGAATCATCTCATACAAACTAAGAGTTGCACTTGTAATGCAATTAACGCCCGTCGCTTACCTCTTGCCCCACTTGAATACTAGACGGTCGGACCTCTAATATTAAGTGGGAGTGCAAGCAAGGATCTTAGTCTCAACATGATTAATTGGGTAGTTAATTCTTTGAGAATGTAATTATCGAAAATACTAATCGTTGAACTTTTATTTTGTAGATGAATAATCAAAACTCTTGCTTAAACAGCACGGTTGTTAAGTCATTCCTTGAAAAGATGAAATTGACTGAGAATAACTTTGTTGATTGGTATCGTGCTCTTCGGATAGCGCTCGAAACTGATGACTTGGTTAAATACCTTGAGCAACCAATTCCTGATCAACTTGCAATTCTGCCTCATGGTCATGAAGGACCAGAGCAAGACCCGGATTTACATCCAACTTGGGTCAGAAGGTCACGAGAAATCGCTGGCCTTATGCTCATGACTATGTCCCCTGAACTCCAGAAACTTTTGGAGGGTCACGGCGCATGGTCTATGATGGAAGAGTTGAAGACCATGTTCACTGAACAAGCTGATCAAGAACTCCTTGATGTTGCACGTACCTTTCACGCGTGTAAACATGAGGATGGACAATCTGTGAGCTCCTATGTCTTGAAGATGAAGGGGTTCATAGAGAATTTGGAACGTTTGGGTCACCCCATGTCTTTGAAACTTTCGGTCAGCCTAATTTTAGCCTCACTGAATAAGGACTATGATAGGTTTGTGCAAGACTATAACATGCATGGCCTGGGGAAGACAATACCTGAATTGCATGCCATGCTTAAGTTGCATGAGAAAACGTTGCCAAACAAGGTTGCACTTGCTACTCCTAATACCATTAATACTATTAGGGCAGGAAGGGTTCAAAAGCCTAACAAGGCTAAACCGTCTAATGCTGCAAAGGGTAAGAATCGTGGTAAAGGGAAGAAAGTAGCTAACTTTACTCCCAGAGCCAAGATTCCCCCTCCACCAAGGAAAGAGAATCCTGCTAAGGATGCCATTTGTCACCAATGTGGTGAAATTGGTCATTGGAAGAGAAACTGTCCAGAGTATCTCACTGAGTTGTGGAAGAGAAAGAAGTCCTCGCAAGGAGCTAGCACTTCAGGTATCTTCACGATAGAACTCTTTACTTTTCCTAATAAATCTTGGGTTTATGACACTGGTTGTGGTACTCACATCTGTAATACTACTCAGGGTCTAAGGATAAGTAAGAAGCTGAAGCCAGGAGCTTTGAATCTGTACGTGGGCAATGGTCATCGTGCAGCTGTTGAAGCCATTGGTGTTTTTCAATTATTTCTCCTTAGTGGACTGGTTGTTATGTTGAATAATTGTCATTACGCACCTTCTATTTCTAGAGGGATTGTTTCAGTTTCATGTTTGTATGACGATGGTTTTGTTAATCGTTTTGAGAATAATGCAACTATTTCGGTTTCGAAAAATAATATGTTTTATTTTAATGCTGTTCCTAGTAATGGTATTTATGAAATTGATATGTGTGATTCTAATGCAAACAATAGTTCTATGTATGCTATGAGCAACAAAAGGGCCAAATCTAATTTGGACTCTACATTGCTATGGCATTGTCGCCTTGGCCACATAAGCAAAAAGCGCATTAAGCAATTACAATTTGATGGATTGCTCAAGTCAAACGATGATGATTCCTTTGACAAATGTGTTTCATGCTTATCTGGAAAGATGACACGTAAACCTTATTCACATCAAGTGGAGAGGGCAAAAGATCTACTTGGACTAATCCACACTGATGTATGTGGTCCATTTAGAACCGTGTCAAGACAAGGTGCAAGTTACTTCGTCACTTTCACTGACGACTATAGTCGTTATGGTTATGTTTACTTGCTAAAGCATAAACATGAAGTGTTTGAAACATTTAAGGTGTTTCAAAAGGAAGTAGAAAATCAACTCGGTAAAACCATAAAGGCACTACGTTCGGATCGTGGAGGTGAATTTATGAGTTATGAATTTCTGGAGCATCTTAAGGAACATGGGATAGTTTCCCAAAGAACTCCTCCATATACACCGCAACACAATGGTGTGTCTGAGAGGAGAAATAGAACCCTACTTGATATGGTTCGTTCCATGATGGCCCAAACAACTCTTCCTAAATCCTTGTGGGATTATGCTCTTGAGTCTGCTGCTCGCATACTCAATATGGTTCCAACTAAGAAGGTTGAAAAGACTCCATACGAAGTATGGTATGGGCAAGCCCCTAAGCTGTCTTACTTAAAGGTCTGGGGATGTGAGGCTCTTGTTAAGCGTGACACGCTTATCAAACCTGACAAACTAGAGCCCCGATCTGTTAAGTGTATATTTGTAGGTTACCCAAAGGAAACGATGGGTTACTCCTTCTACTACCCACCCGAGAACAAAGTATTTGTTGCTCGTAATGCTGAATTCCTAGAGAGCAATCTTATGAATCAAGAAGCAAGTGGGAGTATAGAGGATCTTGAAGTAATTCAAGATGAAGATATACATCCTTCTGAAAACACTAGCAATCATGAAGAGGATGATCAAGAAATTGATGAACCTATAAGTGATATAGCTCCCATTCGAAAGTCTACGAGGACTAGGCGTGCTCCTGACCGTATGTGTTTATACATTGACGCTGAGGAACATGAGTTAGGGGATCATAATGAACCCACTAACTTCAAAGCTGCATTGGCAGATCCTGAATCTGACAAATTGTTGGATGCTATGAATGTGGAGATGCAATCCATGAAAGACAATGATGTCTGGAACTTAGTAGACCTTCCCCCTAACGCTAGAACTGTTAGTGGCAAGTGGTTGTACAAGAAGAAGACCGACATGGATGGCAATGTACACACCTTTAAAGCTCGATATGTAGCGAGGGGCTTCACTCAAACCTTCGGGGTTGATTATGAAGAGACCTTCTCTCCTGTTGCGGATATCAAAGCTATAAGGATTCTTTTAGCCATAGCTGCGTTCTATGACTATGAGATTTGGCAAATGGATGTTAAAACTGCCTTCCTCAATGGACTGCTTTACGAAGAAGTCTATATGAAGCAACCTGAGGGTTTTGTAGATCCAAAGTATCCAAACCGTGTATGCAAGCTACAAAGATCCATTTATGGACTTAAGCAAGCATCAAGGCAATGGAACAAAAGGTTTGATGATGAAATCAAGAAATTTGGTTTCAATCAAAATCCTGATGAGCCATGTGTATATATCAAAGCTAGTGGGAGTAGCGTAGTGTTTCTTGTCCTTATGTTGATGACATATTGTTGATGGGAAAAGACATTCCAATGTTGCAAAGTGTAAAAGCTTACCTTGGAAGGTGTTTTTCCATGAAGGATTTGGGAGATGCTGCATATATTCTTAGAATCAAGATCATACGTGATAGACCTAGACGGTTAATTGGTTTATGTCAAAGTGCTTACATAGATAAGATTTTAAAGAAGTATAACATGGACAATTCCAAACGTGGCTTTGTTCCCATGCAAACTAAATCAAAATTATCTAAGACTCAAGGAGCATCAACACCTGATGAGGTGAGACGCATGCAGAGAGTTCCTTATGCTTCGGCAATCGGATCAATCATGTATGCTGTTAGATGTACGAGACCTGATGTTGCGTTCTCTCAGAACATGACTAGCCGATTTCAGCAGAATCCTGGCGATTCTCACTGGACTGCTGTTAAGAACATTCTGAGGTATCTTAGGCATACCAAAGACATGTTTCTTGTTTATGGAGGAGGTATGAAAAGAGAGCTCAGGGTTGCTTGCTACACTGATGTTGGATATCTTACGGATGCTGATGACATGAAGTCTCAGACGGGATATGTTTTCATGCTGAACGGAGGTGCTGTAAGCTGGAAAAGCGCAAAGCAGACCATCCATGCAAACTCATCTACGGAGGCTGAGTATATAGCCGCTTCGGAGGCTGCTAAAGAGGCAGTTTGGATTAGGAAGTTTATTTCTGGGCTTGGTGTTGTTCCCACAAATAATGAACCTATGACGATGTATTGTGACAATACCGGAGCCATTACTATAGCTAATGAACCAGGAATCACTAAAGGTGCGAAACATTATCGTTCCAAAGTTCACTACCTTAGAGAAGTGATTGAACTTGGTGATGTTAGTCTGGAGAAAGTTCACACAGACGACAATTTAGCTGACCCCTTCACAAAGGCGTTAGACCTCAAAAAGCATTCCATGTTAACTCATGGAATTGGTTTGCTTCCAGCTAATAGTCTCATGTAATCTGTGTTATCGTAAGTATTTGGATAATTTGGGATTGTAAGACAATTTAATTATTTTCTGATGAATAAAGATATTTGATGTTTGTTATCTTCATATAATTATTGTTGCCCTATGTTTGTATGTTTAAATCCTTGAATAATTTAATTATTCTAAACATGTCCATTGTCGGTTAAACAATATGGGAATATTGTATACATTAAGACAAATATGAGTGTTGGTAATATACTGGTATATATGGTGGACGGTTTCCAACCAAACTCATATGTTATTCATTGATATGAATATTGGACACCCCGAACTTTCGAATGGTTACTTTTGGATCCGTTGTCATGAGTAAATTCGAATACATAAATGGTGAGGATTAGGCCATCCTTAGACTTGAGATGCAAACAAGTTGTGCATGTGTGGATATCGCTTCTTGATTTTATGTCCAACGCTAGTTCGGAAGATCTAGCTATAACGACTCTAATTGGAAGTGTTGTGAAGCAGCATCCACAGACACTTGCAGTCAATATAGAATTCGTTCCTCCACTGTGATATAGTGCAGTGAAGTACCCTGGATCCCCTCCAGAATTAATTAGGTAATTGTATGGCCGTACCCAAAATGTAATCAAGATGATGCTTGTTACAATTTGGACTATCTAAATTAATTTGTAAACGAGGAATTAAAGTTGAACTATATGGAATGAGTTAGGATCCATATCCATGGTTTAACCGGTACATTGTAACGAAGGGATGATTATCAGCAAGCTCAAATAATCGTACACCATTACTAGTCTTTAAGATCTTATTCTTGAAACTATTTAACTCAACATTTTCCGGTTATAATGAAGTGTTGCTAGATGCTTCATTATGGACGTTGTATGTCTAAACTCTCACAAGTGGGAGCTGTTGAGATATGCGATCGTTTAGCCATCGGTAAATGCGTGAGCCTATCGGGGGCACACACTCAATACGGAGAACACACGTTTATTTACGTTTTATTATTTATAATTAAACGTATAATAAAAACTTTACGTTTTATTTACTTAACGGTGGTTTAATTAATTACGGGATTTAATTAATTAAAGGCGAGTGCGCTATTTAAATTTAAGGAAAGGAGATCGACTTCTAGAACCCTCCGGTGCCCTATAGGCGGCCGATTATCACAAGGGGTCTAGAAGATCCTTTGTTTGTTGATCAAGTAATTAAGTTACTTAATTTAGGTGTTGGGTTGGGCCTAATTAATTTTGAGGAGGTTCAAGGATGTGTATAAATACAATCCCATACCCCTCATAATTTTTTTTCATCCCTCTTCCTTTGTTTGTTTTGGCCGATCGAATCAAACACCACACCCAAACCCTTACGAACTTTTCCTTTAACCCTAAATTCACTTAAAGTGTAAACCTTTGCAAGATCAACTACCTTAGGGTACTTACTTGTGAAGTTTCTTAGCCTTATACTAAACCTTTGATCCTCGTATCAAAGTTTTGGTCTCTTGTTTGGTTCCCCTTGTGGTTCGTCCAAACCCTAACCCTAATTAGGGTTTCCGGTGAATTTTTCCAAGTATCTTGTTTCTATCTATAAACCGTATCCTTAACCTATCCAAATTAGGGTTTTGGATATTAGGGTTTCTAGTTGCAAGATAATCGAAGTGAAGTTACCACTAGCATCGTGGTGTGTTCGTTTGACGTGTCGTGTGAGCAATCGCTAGAGGACGGTTACTTTACCGTTGTAGATTCAAGATCAAGATCAATTAATTGATTTATTCAATTAATTAAAAGGTTGGTTTTATTATTGTTTTATTATGTGTTAATCGTGAATATTATACTAGATCCATTCCGCTGCGCACTCGTAGTTAATGGTTTAACTAGTTCTAAATCCCAACACTTGTGTGATCATATTGACAAAATTTTATCAAGTTACATAAACCACACGCAGAGAGCTTCGTAGAGACATCTTACATGTCAAAATTGGAGCTTGTTGAACTCTTTTAGCTAGGTAAGTTGTCAAATTACCGTTCATGACATATTATGGGTGATTTGTTTTCGATTTTTGTTCCATCCAAGATTATATTTTACGCTTTCGTGTACTAAAATGCTCAAATTTCATCTATGGGCGTAACAATGCTCAAGTTTCACCTCTTTGTGTCGTGAAATTCGATTTAATGTGTTTTGATATGTTAGACGTGCATTATGGTTTCGTACGTCGACAAAAACACACACATCCTGTCATTTCATGGTGTATGAAGTAGTAGCACAACAAAGGATAGGACAGTTTTGGTCTTAAAATCCGAAGTTTACCACTTAATTCTTGGTATAGTAGTCCTATCCTAAATGTAGCAAGTAACTCTAATTAAGGATGATACGCTTGCATGATATGATAATCGGTCCTCGTTGTCCATTTTTTTTTTGAACGGCGAATTTTATTAACCACTAGCAAGATGCTAGAAAAATATTACAAAGAAATAAAATGGGGATTTTTTAACCAATTCTCCCATGTAAACCTCCTATTACAACGGCTAGAACACCAATTAAAAGCAAGAAGGACTATGTCGTCAAAAATATCCGATCGCCTAGGATGAGTGTCATGAAAAATAAGCCGATTTCTGAAAGACCAAATAGCCCACCAAGCAACATAAAAAACACCTTCTAACAGAATCTTGACCTTGGAGGGAATCCGAACAGAAGTAAACCAACATTGCCACTCTATGAAGGACGTCCAGGAGTTCGGGTTTAACTCCCACCATCTACAGATTCGATGTAACACGGACCGGGCCAAATCACATTGGAATAAGATATGATGAATGTTTTCATCACAAGTATGACAAATCGGGCAGGAGCTATTCTCAGTATATACCCCTCTACGAATTAAATTAACCTTTGTAGGTAAACAATCCCGACGAGCCCTCCAAACAAAAATATTGATCTTAACAGGAACATATTTTACCCATCTCGTAGCATCAAAAGAAGGAAGGAATAAGTCATCAATAAAATTACGAACCTCTTTAACCCGGAACTCCCCATCACCCGTCAAGTCACATCGCCAACGGTCCCGAATATTAGAGAGGGAAATCATCTCCAGCTTAGCTTTAAGATCCGTCATTTGCTGCAATTCAACGCCATCACGAACACCTATACTAAAAGAGAACTCCAAAGGAACATTGAGTTTACTAGCCACTGAAATGTTTTTATCCTGCTCCAGAGCAAACAAACGTGGGAAAAGAATATTTGGCGGAGTGTCACCAATCCAACAATCAAGCCAAAACCGTGTATCAGCACCATCCCCAATACGTCTTGTACAATGGGACCAGAAGTCAAAACCTTTGTCTCTCAAATTATGAAGCTCACGTAGGATGGAACTCCAGTTAGACGAACCATGACTCGAGTGAGAGTTAATAAAATCACCATATATAGCACAAATAACCCGATACCAAAGAGAACCATCTCGAGAAATAAAACGCCAGACCCATTTAAGAAGAAGAGCTCGATTTAAAGCGAAAAAACTCGAAACACCTAAGCCTCCATTTTTCTTGGAAGCTAAAACCTTATCCCACGCCGTCCAAGTCATTTTCCTGTCCGAAACATCAGCTCCTATGAAAAAGCGATTCCGAAGAGCCTCCATAACCTTCAAGACACCTTTAGGAACCTTAAAGATAGACATGGAATATATAGGAGTAGCGCCGAGAACCGATTTTAAAAGAGTTAGACGGCCACCAATAGATAACGTCTTCGCTTTCCATTTAGAAAGCCGAGATGTTAATTTATTAATAGTATCAATCCACGCTTTGTGACGGGACATTTGCTCTCCCACCTGCACTCCAAGGTATTTGAAATGGATGTTCATAACTGAACATCCAATGGATAAAGCCGCATGTTCTACAGTAAGACGAGGAACCCCTAGTCCAAGAATCTGACTTTTAAGAATGTTGATATGCAATCCTGAAGCTAAATGAAAGCATTTCAATGTTTTAAGAATGGTTGCTAAATTACCTTCCGACCATTCTCCAATAAACATTGCGTCATCCGCGTAAAAGAGGTGAGAAATAGAAATCGATTCCGACAATTGGACACCTGTGAACAGCCCCTCATCAACCACGCGCAGAAAAGAAAGATGCAACGATTCCATCACCAAAATAAATAAGTATGGAGCAAGAGGGTCTCCTTTTTTGAGGCCACAATGAAAAGAAAACTCTTTGGAGGGACTCCCGTTCACCAAAATAGAAGCTTTAGCATGATATAAGGTCCCACGAATCCACTTACACCAAGTAGACCCAAATCCAAAGGCCTCAAGAACATCAATTAAATAATCCCATCTAACCGAATCGTAAGCTTTTGCGAAATCAACTTTAAACAATAAAGTTTTAGACTTCTTCCTTTTACACCAATTTAAAATTCATCAAGGATGAAGGGGCCATCCAAAATTTGTCTCCCAGAAGCAAAAGCGGATTAAGTGTCAGAAACTAGGTCCGAAATAACCAAAGCTAGGCGATTAGCAAGAATCTTCGTAACGACTTTATAAACACATCCAATCAAGCTAATAGGATGGAAATCTTTAACAAATTTAGCATCCACGACCTTAGGGATAAGAGCAATGAAAGACGAATTACAACCTGGAGGGAAAGAGCCACTCATAAAAAAGGATTCAACCGCCTCGCAAAAATCTGAGCCAATAACATCCCAATAATTCTTAAAGAATTCAAAAGTGTAGCCATCCGGACCCGGAGATTTATTGTTACCACAGTTCCATACAACCAATCGGATTTCATCACGCGAAACATGTCTCTCTAGATCAACCATCTGATCCTGCGTAACCTTCTTAGGAAACACAAAATTTATTTTGAATCTATGTGAAACAGGTTCCTGAAATTGAGTCCCAAAATGTTTAAGAAAAGCATATTTAATACATATAGGATCAGTACGCCAGATACCTTCAACAAAAATACCCCGAATCGCTAATTGAGATCTCCTTTTGTTTATAATCCCATGAAAAAACCTTGAGTTCTCGTCACCTTCCGCTGCCTATTTAAGCTTGGATCTTTGAAGGTTATCTTTGGCAGCCATCGCATTAACGTCTATAAGCTTACGTTTCAATTCTACACGGCGAGGCATCTGCTCATCAGAAATAATACCACGATCAAGATCTTTGTCAATCTTTCCCAACTCTGAGATTAGATCAGATTTCAAACAAGATGAGGCACGTCTTTTTTCGTTAATCCAATGTCGAATAATAACCTTCAAGTCTTGAAGTTTTTTCTTAAAGCGAATCAACCTGTTTTCATCACCATGAGAAAAAAACTTCCACGTACACTTAATCAAATCATCAAAACCAACCATATCCATCCAAGAGTGATAGCACCGAAAAGGAATTGGGCCAAAGTCTAAATGGACTTCTTTAAGCAAAATTGGACGGTGATCCGAGATGTGTCTATCAAGACATAGAGCAGTAAGGGAAGGAAAAACCAACAAAATACCTTGAGAGACCAAGAACCGATCAAGTTTACTCATCTTGGCCGCCGACGGGTGAGACCAAGTAAATGAGTAACCTTCCAGATTAATATCAACAAGACCCGAAGATAGGATGAACTAATCAAAACGACGAGCACTATTAGGATTAAAATTAGACCCACGCCTTTCATCAAGGGATCGAACTTCATTGAAGTCTCCCATTATGATTGTATCTCCCACCCATCGATCTAAAAGAATAGCAAGATACTCCCACAAAGCCATTTTAGAGGCAGCTTGTTGAGGAGCGTACACAACTATGAACATAATCCTTGAATTAGTAGGTAGCCATGTTCCATATAGAGAAACAAAATTGTCTGATATAGTGGCATTATCTTTCTTAAACATGGACGCTTCCCACATACATAAAATACCACCCGAAGCGCCTAAAGATCCACTACAAACATAATCAAAGTTAGAATTCCCCCACATAAATTTAGCATCCATGGGAGAGACCGACGACATCTTTGTCTCTTGAATCGCTAAGAAATTAAGTTTGTGTTTGAAAGTTAACTCCTTTACCCACTCCTTTTTCGTCTTGTGACCAAGACCTTGAATATTTAGAGACAAAGCATTCATTTAAACACATTCTCAACTCCTTGATTACCTATAATGTTTTCCAAGTCTTTCGCACAACCCTCCATAGTGTATCCCATCGAATGACCAAGCTTGATAATATCATCAACAACACCCAAAACAGAACCCCCATTAGACGTAGGGATCTGCTGTCCCACAAGTTCACCGTTTAATTCTACTGGAACCTCTTGGGATATATTCATAACCTTAGTAGTGAAAGAAGTCGAAAATTCCTTATTCGCGTTACTACAGGAGTCTCCAATATTATTAGGTATGGCATCATGATTCATAGAGAACCCAGGAGGATGAGACAAGGAAGGACTAGGTTCACGGTTCTCAGCAAGTTCACGTTTCTTTAATAGGTCATAAATTTCAAACGGATCATCAGACACTTGTTTGTCCCCCTCACCATTATTCTGTAACTTCGAAGCCGAGTCTTTATTGTTCCCAAAATTAGTATCTACCACCTCCTCATCGTCACTATTTATATCAGATGCAGCTTCATTAGGGTGGGAAACATCATGAACCGATTCATCCTCAGAGTTATAACCTCTCTCCTTAGGAACCACGAACGACGGATTCCATGTAAATAGTTCTTTAGCTCGTACCAAAAAAACCTTGCCTTTTAATATGATCTTAAAGGACTCCAAAATAGAAACAGGGTTCTTCGTCTTGATACATAATCGTTTACGTCCAAATGAGTTGTCCGTGTTGTCTTCCAAGTCCAACTTTTCGCCCCACTGTTTAGTAATTCTAGCAAAAGTTTCACGAGACCAAGCTTTAATGGGAACCCCCTCTATATCAATCCACACAATCCGCTCCTCACTAACAAAATCAGTTACAGCATCTTGGTTAACATCAAACCAAGATTTGATTCAAGTATGTCCCATTAGATTTTTTTTAGTATCTTCTGTTTCAAATCCTAGCATGACCCACATACCTCCAAGGTAAGTTAAGTGCACATCCGAGAATCCTTCATCCAGCAGTAAAGTCGGTAAGTTGGGGAAAGATGAAAACTCCTTCAATTTTACCATGACATGTTTGGATAAGTCATGATCAACCAAACAAGAATCATCCAACACTAACGCTAGTGCTTGTGAAATATTCAGCCCCACAGGAGCACCATTAACAATATTAGCATATGACCTAGCACGGTCATTAGAATAATTGGAGTCTGAGGCTTTGAAACTCTTACCAGACCCATGATTAGCAGCAGGAATCGGATGGGGTTTAATGGGTCTTTCAAAACGAACCTTATTTGCGTATAAGTGATGTTTTCCTATCCAAAGAGTACATAGATTGTCTACAAGCCGATCAACGTTAGGTACCCTGATGAACCGAACAAAAGAAAAACGCTTACATGCCTTTGATTTCTTGGATGGAATGAACACATCCACCACCACGCCGTACACACTACAAACTCTCCATAGTTCACGGTAATTGACAGAATCTGGAAAATTAGTCACGAAGATCGAATGGGATATCTTGCGTGTTTGGTCCTCCTTAGATTGGAATGAAGACCTTTGAGATGGAGCTGCCATTACTTGGAACATAAAAATCGTGAGCATACCAACATAAATGACAGTTAGGACGACACCGTATACAATCATGAATGGGACTACGGCAGCTTCGGGGATGTAGTACGAAAACACACACATGTAAGGTACAAGAATCACTAGAAATGCAGTCCAATGGATATCATAATCGTTGAAGCTTGTGTCTTGTGTATAAGCATAACAATGGAATTGAACTTACATTTTATGGGTTAGCTAGCTGCAGATGGTCCTCTTCTTCTTTTTCTTCTTCCCTTTACAACTCCATGCTAGCGATGATATAGACGTATGTTAATAAGGTTTCTTTTTATTTATTATGAACATCTTAATTAATTCACGTAAACAATATTGTATTCAAACAAGATTCGACGAACCGTGTATAGCCATGTATTGGTTCGTGGGATAAGCCGGAGAGAGTACTATTAAACTTAACTTTTAAGTGGACACTTAATATAAGACGGAGAGACTACTATTAAACTTTTGTATATATTTTAATTTAGTTAATCACGGTTGCAACATTATATACTTATGAAATACCATTATCTCTACATGGGCATAAGAAACGAATAATGTTATTTGTAATGCTCGCTATACTAAGTGCAAATGAAGTCTAGCTCAGTTGGATGGATGCATTTGGTTATAGTCTCCATGTGGGGGAGGTCAGGGGTTCGACTCTTGTCATTCCCTATATGGGGGATTTTCCCATAATTGGCAGCCGGGTTTGAATCCCATCGCAATGCCTTGAAGCCCCTTAATGGAAAACTGGATGGCTAGCATGGGGGTTGATATTCTCTTCGTGAGATGATTCGAACTCGGGTTGAGAGACTTGGTGCCTCGGTAGCACGCAAGATACTCCGCTGCACCAAACTGTCATTCAAAAAAAATGCTCGCTATACTAAGTATTATAGTACGGTGGTAGCCATTTAAACTCCAAGCTACATCATTAAAAGCCCCAACTACAAACATGTTGTTGGGATGCTTTTAAGTGTTCAATCGAAATAATTTCACTGAAAAGTCTCTCAATAGCATTTTACACTACTTTTTTTTAAGGTTACTCATTATTTTATTTTTTACTTTTTTGAAATACTTAAAAATTTCCAAGAAAGAGTAAAAAGAAACTGTAAAAGAAAACTACAGAGATACCATGATCAGGGAAATGGCGAAAAATACAATCTAGATTTTACAAATTTTTACATATTTAGCATCTAATAAACTCTATCTTAGAGTGACAACAAAAAGTTTACATTCAATGTACCGGCACAAGGGGAATTCCGCTATGTTTAACACTTCAACTCATACCTCTTCAACATATTGACGTTATATACCATCACTAAATCATTACATGTTTAGCATCTAATAAACTCTATGATAGAAAATGTTTTTTATCGTCCAAAAAGTCAAAATTGAATACAACTTAGTCGAAATTAAAAAATGTTAGTGAATGAATTTGATGAAAACAAAAAAAATCATAAAAAAATAAGTGTCAGATTTGTAAAATAAAAAATTTAATAAAATTTGTGTTACAAGGTTATCGGCGCAATCGGTCCTCCGCGTCCGTTCATGGTGGGTTGACACAGTTCCTCCATTGTTCGTAAATCAGGTTGGGGAATATTGTTGTTGTTATTTAAATTGGGAAGAGGAGGGTTGTTATTGTTGTTATGCACACCAGCCATATCTAAATCTTCACGAGTCTCGGGCTCAGAATAATTTGAAGATCTAGTACGCATACACCTGCAGAAGAAAAAGATACCAAAGAAACAGAGAATATATATATATATATATATATATATCTTTTTGGTGAAAAACCTTTGGAAAAGAAATTCTTTTTATGATTTTTTAATGTTTTTGTATTTTTGAAATTTTTTATAATTTTTATGGATTTTTGAAAATTTTTAGCAAGGAAAATAACATTCCTAAAAGAACGGATCCCCAAAATCCAACGCGTCTCTCACTAAAGACCGTTAATCTTAACGAAAAGAGCCGGCAGCGGCGTCATTTAATAACTAACTTTTCACTAAGTATCAAAGTTCGTTGTCCCGATCTTTTCGAATTGATTACCGATTAAGAGTGCGACTCAATTGTCTTTTGGTGAACAAGAGGATGGTTTGGTTTGATTATCTATTTTTAAACTAAAAGCAAATAATTGACATTGAGTAAAGTAGAAGCTTTTATAAAATTAAACTAAAAGTTATTTAGAAAAAGACTTAACATATAAAACTTTGTAAAACTTTAAAACTTAACAAACTTAATTAATCGGAATGTAACAAGTCCTTTCTATCAGAATGCACCAAAGGTAGAACCATCGGAATGTTATTAAAACAAGTCATCGGAATAATATAAGTGAAAAGCCATCGGAATCTTCATCTGAATACCCATCAGAATAACAAAGCCAATGTCGTCGGAATGCAGTGTTGTCGCAATGTTCAACTCTATCGCAATGTATCTATCGGAATGTCCAGATCGGAATAACATAAACACTTCTGTCGCAATGCACTACTATCGGAATGTTGTACACTAAAATTGGACAGAGTTTCGACTTAAAATGACCTTAAGTCCCGTCGAAATATGCGATCGCAATGAGCGATCGCAATCCCAGATCGGAATAAGGGGGAAAAATCCAAGCTATCGCAAAGTAGAACCAGAGATGGTTATTGCGATACAAATAGCAGCCGTTGGAATGTGTAATACCCAAATATTGCGATGCATACAACACTTAATCCGAAAATGAAGAATAAGCCAAGGTGTCAATAAGCAGTTCCAATAAGCTAACTTAACTGAATCTTTAACAACTCAATAAGCATAAATTTGGCAACTTTCAAAACTCCAAATAAGCAAACTTAATAAATCGAATCTTTTAAAAACACTAGACTTTTTAAATAATCCGAAAATGCAATAAGCTATAAATAAGAAATAAACCAATAAGCACAAATAGCTTATAGCTTTTACGTATAAAAGCTTAGAAAGGACTAAAAAGACTAACTTTTTAATCACTAAAACTTCAAAATCAAACACGAATAAAGAACTATTCGGATCAAAGATGAATTTTTGGATCAAGGACAATAGCAAAATCAAGAAAGGTAGAAAGAGATAAAAGATTAAAATCTTAAACTTGAACTTTTGATTAATGAAACTCTAATACAAAGATTAAACAAACCTTAATTTGAAAGAAAAGATGAAGTTTTAGTGAGAGAAAGTTAAACACTTCCTCTCTCTAAAATGAAAACTAAAACAAAGAAAATTAAAAGTAGCTAATGACTAACCCCCTCCTAATGTGTCATTAGGAGGGTTTATATAGGGAGTGGGGAATGCATGCATGCTTTCTTCTTTCTTTCTTTTCTTCTCGACTCGATCTAAATTCTTTGTCTTTCTCGATGTCGTCTCGGGATTTGAACTCGTCTTTTAATTTTTCTTCTGTAATTAGACTTGAGTTCTTCGGCTTCATTAAACTTCCGTCTTTAGACTTTTTCTTCGATAAATCTTCAGAATAGGCCTTGGACTTCCGTTCTTTTTGCACTCTTGATCTTTTGACTTCGTATTTTCTCGTTTTCTTAGATAAAAGCCCGTGTAAGCCCGTGTTTTCTTCCTTTTTCATATTTTGATCCTAAAACACAATAAAAACACAAACCACGCATAATTCCGACTTTTAAGACATAAAATACACGTTTTGGTCTTGTTATTATTGGAAATAAGTGGTAAAAGGATAAGTGTTTTCACACTTATTAGGTACCAATCTTTAACACCCCCTAATTTACACGCAGCCGAATACATCTTTGGGTGCTAAACAATGATACAAAAACACATAATTTATAAAGAACGACTCGAAAAGAGACGTTTTAATTTTATCGTTCCTAAAATATTCGTTAGAGTAGCGTAGTCCCAAGACATCGTAACCAAAGTACAATTAAAACAAAAGATTTAAATTGTTTTAAACAAAGGAACGATAATTATTCAAAGAGTTTATGTTGCAAAAGCAGTGCACAACTTCATTCCCGTGACCTCCAAGCTTCACACTTCTTGATTACCTGAAATACATGTGAAAAAATCATCAGCAAAAATGCCGAGTGAATCTATAGGTTTATATAATCATTTTGAACACAAGTAAAGATTATAAGTTTGTGGCATACTTGAAGGCAACAAGCATCTAATAATTTGCATCAACAATAATAATTGTATTTAGCATAAATTGCAATAAGCTCATGGAACCGAGCCCTTAGACACTCCTTTTAGAGGTCTGATAAGACAGGAGATTTATTAATTGTCAATTACCTCCAGATTATTGGTACATTGCCGTATACCTGACTTCTCAATACAATATGTTCAAACAGTGTGGAGGTCGGGCCTAAGCTTCTGTGACAAGTCCACACAAACTGAACCGGGGTTGCTTCCCCATAGATCTATTAATTGTACTAGCGGTTAACCCATCATAGGTTAATTAACGATCCATAATTGAGGTTTTAATAATGGCAATCACTTAATGCAATTTAAAGACAACCACAAGTACATTCATAGAGGGACAAGCACACCATAAAATCTTGTGTTCTAAGTTTATAAAAACATGTATTCCCCCTCGCGGGTTTTTAAAATATTTAAATGAGCTCAAACGAGGCTATAGACTCACCTTAGTATTTATAGTAGTTGAAGACGATCGCCGACGATAGATGATGCCCGGTAAACACGATAACCGCAACCTAGCAAATAGGGTGCGTACGTTAATAATCTCAAAAATCAATTAAAATGCATACTTAGAAAAATTTGACAACTTTTGCCCTTTTTCGGATCTGCATCAGGTAGTGTGCGGGAAATAATTAGATAAATTTTCAGAATTTCAAACATGCGTAACTTTTAGCTCGTTTGGAGTTAGAAGCTCTACTTGGTATCAAATCGAAGCTCTCGAAATTCTCTACAACATGATCCCATAATATCAACCTATACTCAGACTTAAGACTTCTGAAAATGGCCTTAAACCCACGGCTAAAAATTAAATATTTGAAAAACATGTAAAAATTTATTTTTCAACACAATTTACCCATTTCTAATCAACTAAAAATTATCCTAACCAAACATTAATAGCCCTAGACCACTTGCATGTCCAAATCTTACTAGATCCATATCAAAAATCTTACATGCAAGCATCCCCACTTTTAATATAATAAAAATAACACTTATTTGTAACCATAAAATAGATCAAACCAAGATGATTTTTCAAGAAAATCATTTTAAGAAAAAGTTCATGCATGTTGTAAATTTTTATAGCAAAATGACCCAAATCATATTACAAACATGGGACTTACTTTGGTTTTTAAGGATTCAAGCTAGAAATTTGAATCCAAGGGTATTTTGGTTTGAGGGTGTCACGAAAAAAAAAGAAAGCAGAGAAGAAAAAAAATTAATTTGGTTGTGGTTTTTATATGTTTTTAATTAGTAGAAGTTGATCAAAAGTTATAAAATCAAAAGAAATGTAATGCATGTAAAATGTTAACAAAGATCAAATACAACTTTTTAACATGAAAACATGATGATCTTACCTAGATCATCACATGCATGATGATTTAAACATAGATCTACCATGGAAATTATAAAATCTTGAAAGTGTAATGCATGTAGGAGATTTTCATACCAATGTGTAGATCTCGAGATTTCCAAGATGAGACTTTGATTTGTTTTTGAAGATTAAAGCTTGATCATCAAAAATTTGATGATCTTTGTGTTGGAAGCTCACAGCAAAGGAAAGAAAGAAAAGAAAGATAGAGAGTTTTTGGTGGGAGGTGATGTATGTGTGTGTAAAATGAAAGAAAATTTCCTTTTATATGGTGGGTGAAGGGTAATTCTTGCAATTTGAGCATTCTTTTAGACTAGAAGACAATTAACTATTTTATTTTCTTGCAATTTGAGCATTCTTTTGGACTAAAAGACAATTAACTATTTTATCGGGTAGAAAATGACTATTAGTCAATTTAAAATTATTTACGAGGCCCGGGTTTCATAGGAATACTTTTTAAAAGTTTAAACGCACACGAAAAATAATAATATAACGACCCGATACATAATTAAAATGATTTCGTCGAAAATATTAAATATCAAAACACTCGATAATAAATATAAAATTTTGGGCATCCGTCGGTATCGCGATCAATAGTAGTCCTCGTCATTCGTCAAAATATTAAAATAAAATGTTCAATATAGGTTTCAACTTAAACCGTTAAACATAATAGTATTTAACGTTATAAAATACTAATAAAAATATTAGTAAGATAGAATTAAATAATGACCTTATTTTTGCGGGTTTTACAACTATCTTCACGTTAGTGTTGCAACACGGACATAGCATCGAATCAATATCTGTCCCACGGAGATGTAAACAAGAACGCGTAGGAACCCTATTCAGCCTAGCTCTCCACACAAACACATTCACCTTAACCGGAAGTATATTGGACCAACGAGTCTCCATTCTATCAACCGGAAGGCGAATAACGGCTAAAGTGTGCCTAATGGTCCTAACTGTGAAAAAATCTTCATCATTAAAATTCCACACCCATATGTCTTGGTCCAAGTTCAGACGAGTTACCTCGATACAACTCATTAATTAAGTATGTTGAAATAACTCAACCCCTCCACGAATTTCTCGCCGCCAATTTATACTCCACCCCTGCAAAGACCAATACTCGTTAACACAAGCATTGATTTGTCACCACACTAGATATCTTTCCAAAATATAGTATTCAAGCCATTTCCCACCTTTCTCCTAATAGCAGAACTAGGAATTAAATCGCGCCTATGTAGCTCCAATGAAGTGTGTACAATCCTAGCCCACACTCCACTTTTTGGAAATCTCGGACCTTCATTAGGAAACCCCCATCTCTCCTATGGCAGCTTTTTATAAGATTAACCCACAATAAATCCTCTCCATTTAAAAATCTTCATCAACATTTAAAAATTAACGCTTGGTTAAATGACGAAAGACTACCAACATCAAGCCCACATTCTCTTTGGAATTTAAGATCACGTCCCATTTAACCCATTGAATTTTCTTCTCTTTGTCACCAGTACCCCAAAAAAACTAGCTCTTATCGATTCAAGTTGTTTATAAACATGATCCGGAAGAGAAAATAAAGAAAGATAATATATTCTAAGGCTTCCTAAAACCGACTTACCAAGAGTAAGTCTCCCACCAAATAGCTACCAAATAAAAAAACGATAAAAAAACGATCAACACATATAAACACCTGTAGATTACTACAGGAAGCCAGAGTGGCTCAATCAAAATCCATAGTCTCGTAGTAGGATTTGATGGCGTCTTCTAATATGTTCCCTTTAGCGTCTGTAATACTGTTACGGTATTCAATATACCTTAAACTTTAGAGGCTAGCTAGTAGCTAGTCTTCGGTAACTTGTCCTAGAGGTCCCTCATCTACCTTTATATTCCGGATAAATGCAGTTGTCACTAGCAAAACGCTGTCTTGATGTCCTTCCATCATCACACTGTGAGACGGTGCTTCGTTAGCCAAAACAATTGAAAAGTTCATCTTCCTAAAAATGCTATACATTTTCTTAACAAAGTTTTGCTACACGAAAGGTACATATGGATAACCAATTAGGTACATAAATTTGTCACGATATTGGCCTCCATAAGTCGTTGCAACATTACATACTTATTAAACAACAATAATCTTTGACCTAAAAACCGTGTTTTGTTCTTTCTAAAGATGTGATCAATTCAAATACATATAGTTGTATTAATTTTAGAGATTAATAGTTTTATTAGAAAATGGGTAGTTTGGTGTTGGGTGGAACAGAGTATCCCACATCGAAAAAAGATTGAAACAAACGCTCGTATATAAAGTTGGGTGACATCGACACCAAACATGTTACTATGTTGGTTTTTAGTGTCAACGAAGCTCACTATCAACCTCTATAGTATCTTTTTATACAGAATGAAATTCCTAACAAAAAGATGATATTTTCTTGCTAAGAAGACAAAGTTATGTAAGGTTTTCCAACTTTAAAAACATATAATTACAAACTTGTGTGATAATATTGACCAAATTTTATCAAGTTACATAAACCTCCAGGAGAGCTTAGTAAAAATATCTAATAGTGTAAACTGTGAATGCAAAAGGCAGTCTTCCAAAGAAGTGTCGAGTCTATCCCGCGTGGGTCAACGCGTATAATTGACGTGTTTATAACTAAGAATGCAGACAATTGTTTAGTTTATAGTTGAACTAGGTGAGGTGACTTGGCAAACTACCGTTCATGCCATATTATGGATAGATTTTTTTTAATTTTTTTTGTTCCGTCGAGGATTATGCTCTACGTTCTCGTGTACTAAGGTGTGACAATGCTCATGTTTCAGCTATTTATGTCGTAAAATTCCATTTTTAGTCGTTTTGACGGTTAAAATCCATTATGGCTTCGTATGCCAACAAAGATGCACACACATACTGTCATTTCTCGGGGTATGAAGGAGTACAATGGAGCACAAATATATAATCGTTACATGCATGTTTTAAGCTGTTAAGTTATATCCCGAAACTTGACACGACTTTACACTCTAATCTATAATCTTCTTTTTCTTCTTCTTATCTACACTTAATATATAAAGGGTAGATATACACATCTTAACTCCAATTCTAACTCCAAACCAAAAATTAAGATAAACATATTAATAATTGAGAAATGATACATCCACAAAAAGTTTACAAAAGAATATCCACAAAATGATGTGGCAAATGTTGTGGTCCAATCATGTTGTTCTATAATCTTGCTTTTTACTTTTTTACCCTCCATATTTAGGTGACAAATCATTATGTGAAAATATTTTTGTAAATTTTTTGTGGATATAGCATTGCTCTTAATAATTTGACTATTAGATCATTTTTAATCCAAACTTAACTTTAAATCTTAACCATCCATTTCTTTTGTAACAAACTTTTATAACAAATTCTTAACAACTTATTAAAAAACCATTTTTATTTTTAAATTGAAATATCTTTTAATTCATTTATTTTTTTCATAATCTAATTTCACCATATTTTTTAAATTTTTTTTCTCTTTAATTCAACATCCATTTTTATATATATTTACAAATTTTTAGTTTTTTTTTATTTTTAGTGATTTTATTTATTTTAATTCAATTTTTTTACATTTTAACGTTAAATCGATTGCTAAAAATTGTTACTTATTATTCGTCGCTGCATTACGCGGGTACCATGCTAGTATCCAAACCTAACTCCGATCTTAATTTTCAATCCCGAACCTAAATATAACCCCCGAACCTAAACACATACGTCCCTGATATAAAAGCATCGCCTCTCCCTCCAAATCCAAATAACTAAATTACCGAACCTGACCATCTCTTGTACTTCACCACCATCTCCACCTTATACCACCGCCACCACCACCATCTTCACTTTATACTGCCGCCTCCACCACCACTACATAGTGGTCACACAACTTAGAAGGTATTAATTTTCTCCTGATGATTTTTTTTTTCAAGTTAATTAGTTGTTGATACTTACATTAATTAGTTGTCAGATTGATTGTATGATTGTAGTAATAAAGTTTCGGTTACATGTATGATGATGCACACCCATTGTGTTTTGGTTACATTGTTTTATATTGATTTTAATTACTTTGGGAAGGTATGATGTGAATTTGGGTTGCTTAGTTATGATCTGCGATGTCAATCACTTTTACACATTTATGGTTCTGCCTTAAGTTGTTAGGCATGGTAGTTGACGAATATTTGATATGCATTTCGAATTTTAGTTTTACACAATTGCGATATAGTTGTTAGGCAGGCATTGTAGTTGTGATGTGCATTTCGAATATTTGATGTGTATGTTTGACAATACGTTTTGAAAAAAATGAACAATGACAAAAGTTTCAATTACGCTGGACCATTTTTAGCAGCAACCGGTTACAAAAAGAATGATTGGTGGTTAGTATGCCAAGTATTTTTTACATTGAATTTTGAAAAAAAGAATGGGCAAACAATGCATTTATTTTAGACTAGGGGTGTCAAACGGGTTATCGGGTCGGGTTTGGGGTTTATCGGGTTTTTATAAAATATAAAAACTAACCTGCAACCCAACCCTATAACACTACAACAAAAATGACCTAATGCAACCGTTGAAAAACGATGCAAAGCGGTTGCAAAAGGCGCTTTGCAACGGAAATGCAACGGATTTAGACTATTGCAAAAAGGCTCCATGCAAATTTAATTTGCAACCGAATTGCAACAAGGAGACAAAATTTTGCAACCGTTTTGCAACAAAAGATAATTCGTTGCAATTACACTCTTTTTGCAACGAAGAAATTTTCCCATAATTTTGCATCGAATAATTTTTCCAACAATTTTGCAACGAGTATATTTTGCTACGAATTTTGCAATGGTATAACTTTTGCAACCGCAACATTTTGCAACAATTAAAATTTCAATCAATGAAGATGCAAATCCGTTGCAAAAACATTTAGGATTTTTTTTATAAAAAATGGCATTATTTAGTCCTTCGGCCTTCTAGTTTTATCCTATATCAAGGTTAACGAAAATTAAATTCCATGAGATTATCACTAATTATAACACAAAAGGAGAACAAAATCCAGATTGTATTATTGCAAATTATGAAGTAATAACAAAGGAAACTAACTATATTAAGTCAGAATAAAAGAAAATAGATATTTGATTGAAGATACTTGTAAAGCTACAAATTTCTGTGAATGATCATGCTCTATCAAGTTGCTTCGAATGTCTCTGCGTTTTTCAGGCCATTTTACCGCAGTCTTGTCCGCAACCTGATTGTCGCTGAACTCTACAGAGACGAAACCAAACATAGCCAGCAATATTCTATCTCCATTGCAATATCGATTCGGTCTGAGATTACATATATCTGCTCCTTTTTTATCTGCATTTGAAAAAAAGAAAAAAAGTCAACTTCCTCATATGGTTAGCTAATGTTATAAAAAAATGGAGTATTTAATAAATAGATAAGGTATAGTGACGAACTTTTATTTCAAACATATTGCTTCTCTTGGATTTCATTTTACTAGTCATATCTTGCTGGTAAATCTTGAAAAATGTGTCGTGACTATATGTGACGTTCTTGTATGACCTTGGTGTTTCATATGTGACTAGTGCATCCACAGGTCCAACATCCTTTTCGGGTTGAGGCTCATCTTTTCGCGAGATGATACTCACAACCTGTAGCATAACAATAACCATGCAGTTTTTAATCAGTTTACTTGAACTCTGTTGTAGAGTTTACTTTTAGAATGAAAAGGAATGGAAAGAATGAAAGCGGAGAGGTGCGTGAAAGGGGAAGTAACCATCATCTTCTGAGGTGTTCTCGAGTCACTGAAAAAGAAAAGATTATCATGTTCCTTGAAAGGTAAAAATGAAAAAAACATCACAATCCACCCCTTTAATCAATCGCTGCAACTTATGAACAAACTACACAAATATCAACCATGAACATATATGCCATCCTTAACCATCATATAGTACCAACTACAAGACCCACATTCTTTCCTACTATTGCAAAATACATGAATGATACTTATTACTGAATAAAAAATTGTGAAGATCTATCAAGCATATGAGATCAGTTGAATCAATCTTGCATAAAACTTAAACAATTATTATTATAGCATAATAGAGTTGATATAATTTGGTAAGCTTTTGGCCTTTTGGGTGCAGTAAGCGATAAACCATGATTTGCTATCTCAATAATTCTAACACAAAATTTTGAGTAAAGATTGTAAGATTGGCCTTTATACATATGATCTTAAAACCATGATTAGTTATATCCATATTTCTAATACAAAATTTTAGTAAAGATAGCTTCAAGCACCTCAAAATGCATGACGTGAAACCCCATCACAAACATAAATGGAGTTTAAACACTACTAACTTAAACTACCCACAAATATTAAATAAATATGAAAAGAAATATACATGTAACATCAAATGTATGAGCATAAAGAAGCAAATCAAACTACTAAGTTTCATGAGTATGCACTTAGAAACAGACCTAATAGTCGAGCCACGCTCGAACACATTTCAGTTTGCATTATCTTCATAATGCTTCTTCTGATCAACAGGTTCTTCGTCCGACCTTAAACCAATAAACAAAAGTTCACACGTAAATAAATAACAAATCGTCTTTCACAAACTAGAAAACAAAGTCAACAAATACTATAAGTGTTTAGTCTTAGCAATGATTTTTTTTTCCTGAAGCGTGCAGGGAAGTTTAACATTTAGAATATAATGCTTCTTAGGTAACGAGGGTGGATTTTTATAGGCTCATATTAGAAACGCTTATACAAGAAGCTTTAAGTTCATTTCCCCCTACATTTACATTAACAAGCAATTTGTATGGCAAATAACTATCGCTAGTTAGATTTGTGGAACATAGCCTTAGGGGGTGTTTGTTGAAAGTTATATGCGGGCTTATGAGCTTATTGATTTCGGATTACGAGCTTATTTTTCAAAAGCCTCAAATTTTCTGCTTATTTCAAGACTTTTCAGCTTATATAAGCTGATAATATAACAAACTTATATTAACACACAAGTCTTAAAATAAGCCAGAACATTAGGCTTATGAAATATAGGCCGAAACACAAATAAGCTCATAAGCCACTTATAAGGTTAAACATACACCCCTACTTTTTTAGCTTAAATATGTGTATGAGCTTATCATAAGCTCAAATTTTTGGCTTATTTCAAAGCTTGTTGGCTTATATAAGTTTGTAATGACATAATTAACTTATATAAAAGTCCCAAAATAATCACCAAATAATATAATCCGAAAACATAGAGTACCAAAATCGAAATAAATTGCAGACTTTAACTAATTCACAAAATTATTAAAAATATCTTTAGCTAATAACACGTAATTATTAGAAATCAAATATTTAATAAATCAATGAAAACAAGTAAACAACCTTAAATGTAGTTGTGGTGGTAACGTCGAAGATAGTGGTCATCGGTATGTAGCTACAGTGAAGATGGTGGATTGGTGGTTTTTGATGGTGACGAGAGTTGCAGAAGCTCGAGTGTATTGGTAGTCTTCGATGGTTGCTGTGGTGAAGTAAGTGGTAGGCGGGAGTGGTGACAGATTGACGCCACCATTTGTGAAACGATATAGATCTGGTTTTAGATAATGGAAAAAAGAAAAGATAAGATCTGGTTTTAGATAGAATGAAAAGTTAAAAAGTATTTCACGAATCTTTAAGAGGGAAATTTGACTTTTCGTGAAATTTTTGGAGGGACAATTTTTTTTAGAGGATAGACTAGTTAATTAATGTTTTTATTAATTATTTTTTATACAACATATAAATATTATTTATAAACTAATTATAAAAACATATAGTAAAAATATTTAATTTTGTCGTTGGGTTCGGTTCGGTTTGTCTGATCCATCATATCGTTTCGGTTCGGTATATTCAGTTATCGATCGGGTCTAGTTCGTTCGGGTTTCAAGTCAATTTGATATATTTGTATATGAGATATTTAATGGTGTAGTCGAGAATCTATTGTTATACAAGACAAGTCCACGAATGAGTTGAGATGGTATCTTTGTACATCAAATGATATCGTTGGTGGGAAAAATTATCCTCACAACCACCAACATATCAATCACTCTTACCATCACAACCACCAACAAATCACACACATTCTTACCATTATAACCACCAACATACACGTTGTTATTATGAAAATGGTGTCATATGAAGCTTTTGTGTGTCATTGTGGAGTCGGAGTATGTCGACTTCTCTTGAAGCTTGAACCACTCTTAGTTATTACCGAGGACCTTCAGCAACTCCAAGTTATTTCCCAGAATCTTCAACAACTGCAAGTCATTCTCGATGTGATATCGTTATACATGTGATGTTAAACGAAGGAATCGAGATAGTATAGTTGTACTTGAGACGTTCAATGGAGGAGTCCAGGTGGTGTCGTTATACATGAGATGTTCAATGGAGGAGTCGAGACGGTATCATTGTATAGTTGTGAATTAGTTGTATACATGCATAAAGATGCATTTTCAAGCATAAAGAAAAAGATATTGGAACAACCATAAAGAATAAGACATCGAGACATGCATAAAGAACAAGACATTAGGACGATCTTAAAAACAAAAGGTGTAATTAAGGAGGTCTCCATTTGAAAGATACTAAACAAGTATGTTAGATAAATTAGGTTGTTAAATTTCAACAGTACGAGAGTCAAGCTTCAAGGGATTTTCACGTTTAATAGCAATGAAACTTAAACCATCATCATTAAACGCCCTATGTGAACACCATGATGTTTAACCCAAACTTGGACATACCAACATATTCGATTAATAAATTCACATCTAAATCCCATTTTTTTAGGATAACTGAATTATTTCGAATAAACAAGGACCCTTTTTTAGCATTGCATATCCTAGGGTAGAACCAGAAATCAGCACATAGAACTGAATCAATAGGGGTGTACCATCATGACAGATTGTCATGACAAGTAATCTGCAGGTACAGATTACCTATTAGTTCTAATAAAGTGTGCTCGATTACCCACTCGAACGGGTAACACAAACAGATTCGTTACTTCCAATAGATATATTCACCATATTAGTGCACACTAAATAACGTTAACGATTTATGAAATTTGGGTAGCCAGTAACAGTTCGGGCACTCGTGCAATAACATATTTTAGTAAAATCATACTGTTCAAAAACACATGTATTCCAGTTTAGCATAATCCCCCTCACGGATTTTCAAATCAATTAGAAAGCATTAAAAGTGAGTGTAGAAACTAGAGGGGGGGGGGGGGTGAATAGTTTCTTATATTTACTTGTTAAAAGATGGTTTTCAAAAATCCTTTTTTCAAAAACTTAGGCTTGAGGAAATATGTGAAATCTTCTTATGCACAATATGAACAATGATAGTGTAACTAAACTAATACTAACTAAAGTATATGCACAAAGAATAAAGAATGTAAAGAGTTAAGGGTAAAGAAATATCAAACCAAACACCAAGGATTTATAGTGGTTCGGCAACGAAGCTCACTCCTCGTTCCTACTCCACTCCTCGAGTACTCCTTACTCGAGAGTTCACTACACAACAAGCTCCTTATGGTGGAGAAAATCGTACACGTCGTTTAACCAAATTCCGACTCTAAGCTAAAAGTCGAGCCCTAATCGTATCTGATCGCGGTTCCTTATCTCAGTCGGCGGTTCCTTATCGATAAGGAACCACATAGGCACTAGGGAACCGCCGCATAGACTCCGCTCCCTTTTTTGTCCTTTAGTGGTGGAGGTCTTATCTGGATTAAAAAATATCCTGATAGAATATTCCTAATCAAATAAGAATATGCCTAAGGAAAAGAGGATATACACTTGCCTTAGTTAGATAGTGAAGATCAACCTATTCCGAGTCATTATCTCTTCCTTAGGCCGCAAGAACAGGGAGCCCAAGCCTGGACTCTCTCGAGTATAAAAGGGACCCCATGGTTCCACAAAGGTACGATACACACAATACCCTAAACACTTACATACTCAAACCGATTACTTACTCTCACGCTGGAGTCTAATCGTGGGTCACAAACCTACAGTAAGCCTAACGGTGTCTGTTTTGTGCGCAGGGTCCTCAAACAAGTTTCACTTGGTGCAAGAGCCGGAGTCCACAAGACCCCGAATTAAGCCTAATTCAGGCCAAGCTCGGTCCATCCAACTTTTGTATCAACATACTTCGTGCTTTACTTTTTTTTTACATTGACTTGAAGTAAAATATAGCCTTTCTATGATACTTAGTTGAGTTTTATAATTGGTAAAAGATTAGACTTTAATTCAATATGAAATGGATTCTAGGTAGTGATCTAGACTATCATGTACATTTACTTGTACTTAGCTTTGTATGATTGGTACTTACTATTCTTAGATGAAATTATACTTCAAAATGATAGTTTACAACTTGTTTATAATCCTTGATTACATATTCATATGTGTTGTACATTCATAGTTCATAATTATAGAGTTTACAACTCATTTATAAGGATTCTAAGGGAATTTAGGGCATCATAGTTATAATTGAGATGTTCTTATTCATAAGTACTTGTTAGATTACTTTTAGAACTTAGAACTTATATATACATTGTGCTTACAACATATAGGAATATGTTGAAGTGGTAGTACAGGTTGTGAGAACCCATTCACCTTACCAAATAAGGCACAAAAAACAAAAATTTCTAGTCAAATTTTCATATTCATACCATCGTAACACATAACACATAAGTGAAAGTTGAGGATTGTCACAATAATAAAATCAATATTTGTACAATTATTAGAACATTTTGCTAAACCTTTCATGTATATTATAAAATGTCAGTTCGGTCACATATGCAATCGCAAAAAAAGAAAAAAAAAAAAAAATTAAAACCATGATAAGTGGGTTTCTTCGGTTTTACTTTTAAAATTTTCCAGTTTTAGATTTTTTCGGTTTCTTCAAAAGTAATCCTTTGCAACTGAATTGCAACACAAAATCAGTTATAGTTTATCTTAGATTTATTTGTTGTCTTCCATTGCAATTTCATTGCAAAATTTGAAATTTGCAACCGAATTGCAACGGAAAACAAATGATAATTTTTCTTCATATTTAAATATATTTTTCGGTTGCAATTCCGTTGCAAATTATGAAAATTTGCAACGGTCTGCTTCTTCGTTGCAAATTTTTATATTTTTGCAACGAATTTGCAACGGAAAAAAATAAAAATAAATCAAAAAGAAAATAGTTTATGTTTTGCAACCGTTTTGAAACCATTTCTTTGACGTTGCTTTTCGGTTGGTAATTCGTTGCAATACGGTTGTAAATTTGCATCAGAATTCGACCGTTGCAAACTTTTCGTTGCATTAGCCTGTTTTTGTTGTAGTGTAAGCTATCGGGTCTATCGGTGTCGGGTCTATCGGGTTGCGGGTTGTCGGATCGGGCTTATCGGGTTATCGTGTTACATACGAATCTTACATCATAATTTACTTTTTTTTTGTTTAAATACAATCCGATATTAAATGAACTTAAATATTTAATGAACATGAGATTGGTAATTCTTTTTCGTAATATATAACGAAAAAAATAGAAAGCTTATAACAAGTGTTCGGAAGTGTATGTTAAATTTTGTTGACAATAGGTTCATTAAAACCAAACCATGAAAATGAGAATAGTCTGCTGCTACTGTGGTATACACTAGGTTCATTAAAACCAAAACAGAGAATGCAAATTATCAGATTTCATGCGGCAACTGTTCTTTGAATCAAGAAATAAAGACTAAGAACTAAGAAACTTATAACATACAGAAGATGCACATTGAGTTCTTTTACTTTTACCAAATCAAATGCTAATTAAAAGATTAAATAAATTCACACAAGTGAAGTGACCCTAAAAAGTTGCTTTTCACAGTCCACACCATATTGTCAGATTATGTTAAATTTTGTTGACAATAGTTAGCATTTGCATCCACGACCGCTGTTTGAGCTGTTCTTATTCCATTTCTTCTCGAGAAACTTTCTTCGACTATTCACAGTTAAGTATCATTCACAAGAATGCTAAAAAATCACAAAGCTCTTTGTTCATCATTGAAAGATTTAGTTTTCACTTCTGCAACATCTTCTTTGGTTGTTGGTCCAGAGCAGCTGGATAACATTGTTGCTGAAGCTCTCATTCTTCTTCAAAAGCTTATTCAACAAGATAATGCGTCATCTCTAAATCTAATTATGCAGGATGCGGAAATGAGTACGACTCTAAAGGCCTTTGGAATTATAAGAGTTGCCAGATAATCAAAGTATAAAAGAAAGCACTAACGATGTCAGTAGTCATTATAGTTTTCTGGTGATCAAGTCCTTTTTTCTGATTTATAGTGTACATACTATTTGTCGCCGCTGCTGTGCGCGAGCACCCTACTAGTTATTTAGAATGTTACTTTAGTTTGGACAGTTGGCCTTAAAATCCAAAGTTTACTTCAACTTTAGTTAAATATGAGTACGGTTAATTTAAATTTGTCATTACCTATAATTCACGTATACCATTAAAATTTAATAGAATTCATATTACCGTGACCATTAGAAAAGTTATCTTTTATGCATTGATAGTAAATATGTTTAAGTTACTCGATGAAAGGGTGTATCTAGTACGTTTTTAATCTGTTTCTTTAATACAAAATTTGGTGCTTGCGCGGCATGTTATATCTAAAAAAAGCAATACAAACCACTTAACTCATAAGTAAATTAGTCAAATAATCACCCTTTTGCTAATCTGTTAGAGCTAACGTTTAGCAAAAAAAAAAAGATTCATTTGTTAAGATAACCTTCATTTGTATTTTTGTCTTTTCAGTATCCTTTGACTTTCAAGTGTTATTACTCCCTATTAAATCAAATACAAATAACTTGATCTTCGGTTTCTGTTGTGTCAAACATTCCAAGCTATCATCTTTAGCATCCGGTTCGGATGCTTGTAGTGTGTTGCGCGGGTATAGTTTCTTAACTGAGAATGAGTTCATGCTTTGCTAGCTACAGAATAAGGTCTTGCGGTCTCTTTTCGAAGCTCAGAAAAGTTGGAGACAGACTGTGCAACAGAATTATCGAGTTGTGTCCTCCATTTCCCCGAAAGTATAGGTCAATTTGGTAGCGGGTGCAAATGAACAACCTTTTAAATTGAATATTTCTCTAAGGTTGGAAACCTGGTAGATCTCCATCATCTTGAAGCTGCTCAAAAATCATCATTACACATAAATATAGATCCGGTTAACAAAAAGTACCGTTATTTTTGTCATTCTGTTACTATAGATTATATATTCGGTAGTTTATTTTCATATTTACTAACATTTTAATATTTTGACTTATTAAAGATTATATTTTTTGTTCCTCAGCTTCCATGACTGATTGTGACAAAATATTCGGTAACTTGTTTTCATTCATATGTTTTGTAGTCATAGTTTTAAGGCATATATGTTCTGTTGTTTTACAAAATGTGTGAGTGATAGGTGGAATAATGTCCCACATCGGCGAAACGTTGAAACAATTATATGTTTATATAACAGTTTTATGCTAAAACTAATAATTTAGATTAATTATCAAATGCACATTTACGGGTATGTTCGTTTGATATATAACTGAATTTTTTCACTTTCTCAATGTTAGTTTTGGTTTTCATCAAAGTATTACGAGAAATGAAATTTAGTCGAAGATGCAATTCAAGACGTGGCTCCACATGGAGTTTGTAGGGTTTAATCCATACAACCCTGATTACTAGATGCGGAATATCGATCGAAGAACACACACCCACATACGAATCAACAGAAAAATAAAGCGACGCCCACAAGGTAAATCCCTAATCGTTTTGATTAGTTTTATCAAGAGCTCGGTTCTTCGAGTAACTGATTTTCTAGGATCGATCAAGAATGAGGAGTTGGTCTTCGGGTTATAGAACATCGACGGAGTAGCAGTAGATCGATAAAAAAAGGTTTCTTGGTTTTTCGAATTTTCGAAGATCAAGGTTTGGTGACTGGTTTTCTTTCTTTGGTGGCTGGAGCAGTAATTGATAAGAGAAGAAGAAGAAGATTACGTGTTTTCTTTTTTGTGGGTCACCCACCAAGATATAATACTACAAAAAGTTTATAGGTTTCTTGTTGGGCCAAAGTTACAGTAGAGTTTATATTGGGCCAAGGTTATACATAAAAGTCATATTGGGCCACTCTAATTTTAAGTATACTTATTTTTGTTTTGTTTTTAATAAAACAAAAAGGTTAAATACTTTGTAGTATTGTACACAAAGGACTTCGTAATTCGTGATTGTGAGGTCACAAGGTTTAGCTAATTACCGAAGGGGCTTTGTCGGTTTATGATTGTGAGGTTTTAAAGAGGTTTAGCAAATCAGTAAAGGGAATAAAGAATGGCGGGATCCAAATTTGACATCGAGAAATTCGATGGAACTGGTGATTTCGGGTTATGGAGAATCAAGATGCGTGCTTTATTAATCCAGAACGGATGTGAAGCAGCTTTGGATGTTTTACCTGCGAATATGAAAGCTGAAGAGAAATCTAATCTTGACAAGAAAGCTCACAGTGCCATGATTTTGTGTTTAGGTAACAAGGTTTTGAGAGAGGTTATCGGGGAGACGATTTCAGTGGGGGTTTGGTCAAAGCACGAGTCTTTGTACATGACAAAGTCACTGACCAACACGTTGTACCTGAAGAAGAAGTTGTATACATTCTACATGCCGACTGGACGAAAGATTTCTAAGCATATAGATGAGTTCAACAAAATTCTTAGAAAAGTGACTTAAACTCTCAAGGAGCGTTTGCGATTTGGTATTCGGATATTTGAATTTGAAGACCAAGATTCGTTTGTTTTGAAGTTTCGTATGAAGTTGAACTCACGGTGGAGATTGTTGGAAAGTGAGTTAAACTTTAGGGTTTGTTTAGTAAATTTGTTTTGCTTGTCCAACAAGTTTGTTTTAGCCTATAAATAGGATTAATTGTTTTTAGTTTTCTTTGTAGCTTTCGTATTGTAACTTTCGGTATCTAATAAAAGCTTCCGCTTATTTTGTTCGTATTTGTTTTGTTCGTTTGATTTATCCAACAAATATCGTTCTTGATTTAGCATATATTGAGGTAAAATTCGAAGATGAAGACCTTGCTTTATTGTTACTCACTTCTTTACCAACATCATACGTCATTCTTTCAATAAACTAATCGAATCGATTAGGGATAATACCTTGTAGGCGTCGCTTTATCTTTTCTGTCGATTCATTGTTGTGTGTGTTACGATCGATATTCCGCATCTAGTAATCAGGGTTGTCGGGATTAAACCTTACAGAGTTTATACCCGATAAATTGAACCGAAAACCATTAGGAGAGTTCGGGGATTGTCTTTGGTCTTTTGGAGTGCTGGTCTGCGGTCATATTATGATATAAGCAAGTCTTGGCCTGGTTTAGAAGTAAGCAGTGTCGAGAAAATGAGAGATGTACATTGGACTGGTTCTAGAAGAGTCGTAAATTGGACCCGCCTAAGTGGTTTAGTTAAACCGACTCACAATGACCTTTTCCGTATTACGAGTTCGTTTTGGTTGATGGCATCTAGCATGTTGAACAATATTTTTTTTTTCAGTGTTTCAAGATTGTCCCAATCGTATAACCGTATTTGAGACTAGTTTGTCAAATCGAACCAGTTTAGAAGAAGTATATTGTTAGATGGATAGATTTGTTAGCCGATCCTATTGTCGTTTTTTACACAAATTGGGTCGAATCAACTGTACCACAACGAGAAAGATCGAAACAAATGTCTATATGGGCGATAGCATAAAATCATGAGTGTAATAATCTTACAACTTTTAACGAAATTGTTTTTTTCTTTGAAAAACACATTACTTTTTTCACATCTTTCTCTTTGACGTGTGGCCAGACTTTGTGAAGGCGTGTCATTCCGGCACCGCTAAAGCGCTAAGGTATTGCTGTTACGAAATAGATTAAGACGTCGGCTCCAGACGTGTAAATTTTTTACGTCAAAACACTAGTTTGTTGTTTTCTAAATTTGTCATCAATTCACATACATATAGGTCTACTCGCTGTATATGTTTTATTGTTTTACAATATAACGTGAAATGAGTTATTTTTAGCAAGATCATCATCTTACATTGAAAGTAATATTTAAATATATAATTGAGTCTTAGCAAAATCAAAAAGTTTGTTTGAGTTGTTTGACTTTTGAGTACAGAAATTGCAACACCTAAAACTAATTTTGTACATAATAATATAAAAATGTAAATTATGTCTAATTTATGTCTTACTAATTGATCATATGACCTAGGGGTGTTTAGTGATTGGTTTGACACCTAACAAACTGAGAAGTAAATTGGATCGAAACCGAATAAAACTAGATCGAAAAATTTAATTGATGTATAGTTTGGTTTGAAATTGAACCGAAGTATTTAATTGGTGTTTGGTTTAGTTATGTTTAACAAAAATAAAATAAAATCAAACTGAAAAAATCGAGTAACTCTATACACATGAAAATTTTAACTATATATACTTATTTTATATCTTATTATCCTAAGTAGTTACAAATCGCTCACTGAATTAAGCATTGATGTATATCCCGAGCAATTGAGCAAGAGTTTGTCTATTTTATTCATATAAATTCCTATATGAAGTAACCTTTGAAAATTTGTGTTAAGTTCTAAACCTTTAATTTTTTTAATCAAATTTGTCGATTATTTGAGCATTTTTAAAAGCTTATAATTTGTCATTTTTATTTGAAAATTTAAGTTTTTTATTTGTGAATTCTACATTATATTTTGGAGTTTACTTGAATTTGATTTTCTTAGTTTAAACCGAAATCAAACCAAATTCTAATTTGATTTATAGTTTGATTTTATCAATACTATAATTGGTTTAATTTGGTTTTAGTTTTAACTTTGAAATTTTGTAAACCGATTAACACGAACTATACTATTCACAAACCCAAAACCGAAAAGATGAACACCATTATGACCGCTCATGATCTCCATTTTTTTATCTTAATATTTAGTAAGATTATTGCGAGTCTTTCAAATAATTTCGAGAGACTAGTCTAGTGGATGACCTTTAGTTTGGCGAAGAGGATTTCATAAATGATACAAGTTCATTCTTTATTTAAGGCTGGGCACAACGCACCGTGTTTTTTTCGGTCCCCAGTAGGTCGCGACCGAGTCGTCGCCGGTGAAAATCGAGGCCAAACCGACCCTAGTCGCGACCTTGTTTCATTTGTGCGTTTGTGTTTGTGTTTGTGTAAAAAAAACATGGTTTGTTTCTGTTTAAAAAAAAAAAAAATTAATATAAAATTTATACTATATACTGTAAAAAGAAATGTAAAAATCTTGTATTCGAAAGTTAAAAATTTATTTAATACTAATAAAACTTGAAAATACTGAAATACAATAGGAAATGCAATACGATACTAAAAATAAAATTACATAATACGATTAGTCAGTTCCCGGATCCGAATCCGATAACAGACCACAAGGAAACTCCCAACGCAATGTTTCTTCTTCGGTCATAATTTGCGCCTCCAATTCCCTTCTTTCCCTTTCTTCTTCTTCCTGAGTTTGTCTCAACACTTTTTGATTTAGGTATTCTTGATACACCTCATTGTCAGTCATTCTGCCATCTGTGAGGTTTGGAATTAGAAAGGGTAGATCGGGCGACTCATTTCTTATTTGGTGTTGTTGCGACGAAGGACCGATATGAGTTGTTTGATATCGGGACGAAGAACCAAAGTTATTCAACCATTTAGTATTTTTTTCAATTCTAGCCTCAAATTTTGTCGACTTTCTACACAAAGATCTCCGGAGGCTGAAATCCAATTCAGCTTGCTTACTAAGATACGTGTCGATAAACTGACCCTCCTGTGGGGAGAGATCACGGCATTTCTTACATGCCGAGCTCAATTCCCTATTCTCTTCGGACGCAGCATCGAAATCATCACCTAACTTCGTAAGCTGCTCGTAACGGCGTTGTTGTTGAAGTATTTGTCTGTTAACTATAGCCTTAATCTCGGCTTCGGTATGTGGGAATGAGCATGCCATTTTTTATTTCTGAATGTGTGTGTGAAAAAACAGAGTTGTTTGCGAAAAAACTGTGTGTGAAAATGTGGTATTTATAAAGAAAAAATAATGATTTAAAAAAAAAAAAATTTACTAAGTCGCACTAGGTCGCCGGGTTGTGACAAATAGGTCGCACTAGGGCGCCGACCGAAAAAACTAGGTCGCGACTGAAATGCGTTGTGCCTAGCCTAAAAGACGATACTACCAAACTCTGCATAATCGTCGAATGACCATTTGACTTATGTTGACTTTGACTATTGGGTTTTCGGCAAAATAACTAAAAATTTAGGATCCGTTTAGTTTGAAGGGTTTTACTTTAAGGGGTTTAGGATTGTGTAAGATTTGGATTTGATGTAAAATTTATTAAATGATGTGAGATAAAATATAATATTTTTTTATAATGAGAGATAAATAAAATTATATAAAAAATATGATAAAATATTAAAATGTTTATTATTGTGGTATAGTCAAAAAGATTAAGTGGATATAGCACAGTCACGTCACATTTTCAAAATACTAAGGGGCTGTTTGGTTTGAAGTCGGGTTTTATTTTAAGTATAGGTTTATAAAATGAGTGGTTTAGGTTTAGATTTAAATTTGGGTTTTGAATATAATATTAATTACTATATAAATAAATATATATATTAAATAGTTTTTATAAAAATGAAAAATATATATTTTATAATGAAATAAAAAAAAGAGATATAGGGAAAAGTAAAACATGGCCCACAAAAAGAATCCTTTGTCAGTAAATGAAGGGTACCACACTGGAATTCAAAATGCCAAGAATTTGAATTTATGGTGAGCCATTTTGGAGCCAGGTTTACAACCAAACAACCACTTCAAATGAAAACACACATACCCAGGCTCATCCCTTTTTATCAAACGGGCCCTAACAGTATTGTTTTTGACAACCCAGTACTTAGGGTCCGTTTGGTTTGAAGTCGGGTTTTACTTTAGATACGGGTTTATAAAGTAGGGAGTTTAGAATTTATAAAGTAGGGGGTTTTAGAGAGAGTAACTTTATTTATTTAATTGATTTATAATAAAAATAAAAAATAAAATAGTTTTTGAAAATAAATATAATAGTAAAACATGTGGTTCACAAAAATAATTAATAAAAATAGATATTTTCATGTGGCTGGGAAGGTTTTACTGATTAGAAAAATATATTTCATTTATAGAAACAACTAAAACCTAAGTTAGCATGTAGAATTGGAATTTGGGTACAAAAGTGGAGCGTGAGCCCAAAAAGATTATATCAAACAAAGAATTTCAAACGTCTTTGAGTCTAAAGATCCCCATCACCCCATACCAAACGCACCCTTAGTCCTCTTTTCCCAAAGTGTTACATTTGTAGATTTGATGTGGGCCCATCAGACTCCTCTTTACATCCAAACATACATTTTGAAAGTAAACTCATATTGATGGGATGAACCCAGGATACAAACAGACCCTTAATGTTACTAAACATAACTATGATGTGTGGTTGATGGCATCTAACATGTTGAATAATATTTATTTTCATTGTTCAAGATTGGCATGCCAATCCTGAAGGTTTGGTTAAGTATCTTCTTGCCATATTATTGGTGAATGTTTTTTTATTTAATTTGGCCGAAAATTATCGGAAATTAATGTTGAGATCTTAATTTGAATTCTTTCACGTAACTCGGAAAATTATCGTTCCTGTGTGGGTTTTCTATCATTCTTTTCTTTTGGTCAAAGACTATGGTTTTAGAGTTTCGTGTACTTCATCTTTATATATTTTGAAGATTATGATTCTCATTTCGTTTGTATTTTCGAGTAAAAATTAGAGAATACGGCCATCACAATTCCAAAACTTGATTTTGAACTGACCATCAAAGATAATAAACTAATCCAACCTGGTTCTTTAGTGAAGTCTTGGTCTGGTTTACAAATAAGTAGGCCAATAAAAGGGTAGATGTAGCCTGAACTGGTTCAAAAAGAAACAATTGGCTGAAGGACAAGAGTTATAAATTGGAACGCCTAAATGGACTAGTTAAACCGACTCATAACGACACTCTCCGTGGCACGTGCTTTTCTCACTCGTAATCTGAAATTTTGATGTTGGCACATGTTTTGTTGTGGCAAGTTTGATGTTGGGCAGAATGTTGTTATGTTGGTTTTTAGTGGATAAATTGATTAAAGATTGTAAGAGAAAAAAGTATTACGACACAATTTACTCTTTTTATTTTGGTCTCATAGTCGCCAAATTAGTGTCACATCAACACAACACAATTAATAAAAATATCCCATCATTTATAATACACCCAACCTCTTTTCACTTTGCCCCCACACTACAAGAAAAACCACCTATAGTGACAGAACCGAATTCGTCACTGACAATATAGAAATTCGTCACTAAGTCACTTAGTGACCGAAATAAAAGTCGTCACCAGTCGTCACTATAGCTGCGTCACTAATTTGTTAGTGACCGATTATATTTCGTCACTGATCTGTGACAAAAATAATGGTCACTGTCTATCCCAGTTAGTGACGAGCAAATTCGTCACAAATAGCAAAGTGAAGAAAAATCGTCACTGCTATATGCTATTAATGACGAGAAAGTCGTCACAGACCGTGGAATTAGAGACCAAAAAATGGTCACTAATTATAAACATATAACAAAAAAAATATCTGGAACTAAAACATTCGTTTCACCAAAATATTCGTTTCAATGCATAATTACTTTTACAAACAAACTCAAATCTAGAAATCTCTACAGAAATACAAATACGATCACAAAACACGTACTATTGTTGTAACTAGACCTAAAAAGACACCTTCTGTACCCACGCTCACGTCCAGGAGTCGAGTTCGTGTTTCAGGTTCGATCTACAAATGCATATAATTAGTATATGAAGATTCATGGAGCTGATTTCGTTATACATGGAAATAAACAGTTTGCCGGTAGGGTTATAGATTTTAAGCATCCTAAACATTGAGGAGTTGGCATATATTGAAGTATGTCCACTGATACATGTTTATCACCTTATATGTATTCTGAATCTGACACATACATACACCTGCAAAGTGGTTAATAAAAGAACCATTTTTCAATTTAACAGAAGTTACAAAAAACGAGCCACAAACCTGTAAGTACTCCAAGAATGAATCAACTTGCTGACGAAAATTCGGCCCTAGAACAAGATCGAGCAACAAGCAAACACTATCAAGATCTAAGGTCTTCCGTTAATCTTCTGAGATACATAAAAAAAATACATATACATCGTAAACATTTAGTGTAACATTTTCCGTTTTGATGTAAAAAAATAGGCAATATTTTGCATTAGCGTACCTTGGCATATCATAAGGAACGGATAACATGCAAGCTAGTGCAAGAACACGACCACGTATAGAAGCAATTGAAGGACCACCAGCAAACAGCGGCTGCATGCTCCCTCACCTGTAGCACAACTCACAAAGACACAAACTCAATACTGTTTATTTAAGATTAAATATCATTAGTTAACTAATACAATAATGAAAAGGGGTACTAGTGTTTAAGCCACTTAAGCCCAACCCAAACCAAACCAAACCTGATGTCACGTAGGTAGGGGTGAGATACAGACCGTGGACCGCACAAATTCTGCCTTGTAAAAGCCAAATAAAATTATCAAAATTTTGTAACAGAGCTGCAGCCAGTTCACTAACCTCCAAACAGATCTGAACGTAGTCCTTGTGCACTTTAAGAATGACTGTCATGTTGCTTGAGTCGATGCAATACACTACCCAATTCAAAGTCCGTGATATCATCTTTTATCTATCAAGAGCATGGTTATAAATAGCGTGAAGCGTGGCGTAGCGACATGTCCAAGTTAAAAATAAAGTGTTGAGAATATAATATAGAATTAAACATCGTATTCAGAGTCATCTTCTCTATATCAAGAAAATAGACCTTAAAAACTTCATTAAAGAACCATTCACGGATTAATTTTCCCTTCTGTTTTACTCAATTAGCTGTCCGTCTTTCTTCATTTTTAATGCAAGGTGGTTCCCGTTCAAATAAAAACACGTACCAGTTTTAGTCAATGTTTGACCTCTATATGACCATCATAGTTGGTTCACAATCGTTAAGAGCAAATTTGTTATCTCATAAAGAATAAAAATAACAACAAAAGGATAAAGGAAACAGGTCAAGATTGTCGCCTCCACTTACCATCCATCTAAAATTATAATAAAAGAATTAACGAAAGGATAAAGTAAGCAGTTAGACGTACATGATCTGTATCATAGTATTTCACACTTTTTGCCTGATTTGGTTCCGCTACCAGAGGTCGACGCTGACATGTTTGTCTGGTGTTGAGCAGCATTATCTAGGCCCTTATTTGGCCCTTGCTTCTGTCAAAAATAACGAAACTAAATAGAAAATAAATGTAAAACGCAGTGAAATACATAAAATATGAATAAATTGTATGTGTGACATTATCACTTAAAGTTTATACGCTGGAATTTAGAGCACTTGCAGAACTAATCGCAAGTTGGTGTAGTCTTTGTAACCAAACATAGTAGGGGAATGTCATTCATTTAAAGGTACTATCTAACTATTCTTTTATCCCATTAAAACTAATCCCGAAACAAGTATTCCCTGATAAATAAACACGACAACTATATTGATGGAGGTGTTGGACTTAATCTTATAAAAAGCAGAACATTATTAACAAGGAGCATCGTAATATGAATACATAATGTATACGTACTCATTATACATCCTATAGGTGCTTGCTTCTATGGCTGACACTAAGGGACGAATTTCAGCGATAGTGATGGAACGCTTAAACCTAGTGTAGCAAACAATGGGTGCACAGGTTGTAGATCAAGATAAGCGTAAATAACAACCCTGTTCAGTAGATAAATATAGTATAAATCAGTGGGTTCTTAATAAATAATAAAGTGTGGGGTACATATACTCCAATGATAGTAGATATCATAGGGTCACTAACACTAGGATATGAAAGCCATGAACAAAGCATGTTCACATGTAAGGAAAATAAAACCATGGCACGCATTGACCAAAAGAATGATAGAACATGGATGTTTCTTGATGCAATATCACAATTGGCAAAATAAGAAATATATATAGTTACAGCTTAAAAAAGAACTTACCGCCGCGAACCTTTCATGTATCCAGCAGCCCAGGCCCTTTCAAGTCCAAAATTCAAAGTGTTCTCTAATCTGCACCAGAAAATGAGAAGACTGAGGCACATAGAACTAGGCAACGAAGTGACGCCAGCAAGACAGAAAGAAGTTCATGTTATGATTACTGTTGTAGCTCATATGTTTAGTGATATGTTGTTTTAGAGTAGTTGCACAATTAAAGATAGTTCACAATTAGCATATGAAAAGTATACAGACTATTAACTAGTAACTCGTAGTGACACTACATACAGCCTAAAGCGATTTATTCTGATGATTTTCATTCACAAGTACCGAAAATCACAAATGAAGACCTACCTATAAGTGGTTGAGTGCCATATCCGTACTGTACCATCCTTAGAACCAGTAACAATTATTGGGAGCTCAGGATGAAAGCATACAACAGACACATTGCGCGTGTGACCTTCTAAAGTTTGGACACAAGTTTTGGTCTGATAATCCCACACCTGTTTCAAATGTTTATTAAAATACTGGAAGTGCCTTCTTATATATGTAGGTATAAAAAATCTTTAACAATATACAAGTCGGGTCCAAATTATGATCAATAACAGTTGGCCGCATAGGAAAGTTTCAAAATTAGAGAAACCAAACACCATTACACTACGAGAAAGAAAGCATAGTATTTGATAGGAGTCTCTCAACTGACAGAATGACACATAAAAAAACATGTGCATCTGGATCACTGAATGTATTAACAAAATTACAAACCTCATATGTGAATGGGCTTTCTATTTTGTCCAAATCATGTGTTCCAATAGCAACAAGAGTCCTACGTCTGAAGCATGTGAAGATGAAACATGAGAATATAACGGGGCCAGTGACACTTGTAACATGCTTAAGTAACTACAATATAATAACTATTTGGAAACACAAGTATACTACCTGCATATATTCTGATGGAGCTTATCTTGGAGGTCAACCAAGCTATTATATCGAGCTGGAAAAAAACTGATCATTAACACATGTAGAAGGATGAAGAGCTAGTGCTCTTTAACCATATATAGCACACTGGAGTTGGTTTATGAGATAATTACCTCAGGTTTTACATGCATCTTAAGCATAGAGTTCTTACTGATATCAGCAAGGGTGTAATTAGGTACAGAGTCAATCCCGCAAAAGATACGCAGGGACTGAACAAGTGTTAAAGAATCTCTAGTTAATAATCTATGTAAATCATTTGAAAGACTAGATTGGTATTAAATGCACTTTCTACTGTAGGTGAAAATTTAGTCCTTTGAGATGGGCATCAAGGTCCATACCCAAGGCCTTGTTATAAGGCTCCCAATCCTACTTATAGTGGAAGGTAAGTTTTGTTTAAGCTGACTCGTCCAAAAACAAATGAGAGTATGAAATCAGCCTGATATAAACCTTAACGGTGTTTAGTTTGTTGTCTTCATTTTATCTCTAAACAGTATGAGGACGATGTTCTTATACAAATGTCTCGTTTATCAGTTTCCGAAAACCTTGGATAATATCGAGATATGAAAACAAGGCAACTATTTATCTTACCCCTAGTGCTATTAAGTAGTGCCATATATAAACAGACAAGGCAGCAAAGAAAACACAATCACAGAGGGTGTGTTGGGATTGCTTGTTTTCTGCTTTTTTTTGTTTTTTGAAGTTAAAATATGCAGTCTGATGTGTTTGTTTTTTGTGTATCCAATAACTAACATCCTAAAAAGTTATAACAGATGTACTTGCATCTCATAAACTAAACAATTGATTAATTAAAAGAAACATCTTTAGGTTTCACAACAGTTGAAGTTTTGACAGTGATATCTTGGTATCAAGTCCCTAGGTGTCGTATGTTGTTTGATTGTGATCACACACATGATAATAATCAATGAAATATCCATATATACAAGTAATAGACAAAGTGTCCAGTAAGATAATCATAGACGACATGATTCATAAAATCGCACCAACCTTGGAAGCAAAAGTCCCTTGAGGCCAGTTTAGAAGGTCGGCCACCATCTGACCCGTTTGATTCAATCAACATCAATTACCTATAACAAAATTTACAAATCATGATAATGCATAACACAAAATCCATGCTAAAACATAACAAAGGGCGATAGTGGAATTACCATGTTCCATACAATTATGTAGGGGCGAGGCAAACCATCTGACTTGATCTGGCAAAGGCCCTTTACAAACATAACATCTGGTGCAAAAACGAATGGTGTGCTATCAGATAGACCCACAAGTCGCAAGTTAATTCCCATGCAATACATAAGACTTACGTAGGTGTGTGCTCATAAAATCTCATACGCTTAAATGATATAGTACGAAACATATGTTCGAAAAGTCATCGCAGACCTATCTAGTTGTATCAGTAGTAGCACCTATACTTCCGAGACAAAATCCAACCAACGTTGATATACAGATCCTAAAATTCTAAAACTCATAACAAATATACATTTCGCCAACTAGTCGTAAAATTAACCGAAATGAATACAACAACAACTACGCAATTAACCTAATCGATCGGAGCCATAACAGACACAAGCCGTAACAACCTCAAACCCTAACCGATCGGAGCAGTAACTACCTATAACTGAAACCTATAGCTAAATTAACACTAACAAAAATATCAAAACAAATCTGATTCAATAATTTAACCTACACTATAATCAAATGACGAGCAAAAACGGAAACTTACAACAACTTTTGCCGCAATCAAATGATGAGAAAACAGTAATCCTTCAATAATCAAATGATCGGAGATATTTTTTGATTTTTTGGATCATCAAATGAACGATTTGCTAGCCCGATGATTGAGAACGATGAGATGAAAGAGATGACCAATGATGAGAGGAATGAAATGAGCGATGAGATTGTTTTTAGATCTGGTTATCTTTTTAAGCAACAATGATGAAAGGAAGGAATGAATGGGTCGGATCCGGTGGATTGATATTAATGGGCTCAATCTTTAATGGACTCATTTTTTTTACTCTTAAGCCCAGAGTCATTTTTTTTTTCAAAAAGAAATACGTAGAAAAATGTGGTTTAATTATTAAATTTAATTAGTATAAATGTAATTTAGTGACTACACAGTGACGATTTATATGTTTCGTCATTGACTTTGTACTAATGACGAAAAATAATGACCAATAAATTATATCGTCACTGTTTAGTGACGAAATAAAAAAGTGGTCACTCAATTTTGGTCACTAAAGCCCTTTTTTCTTGTAGTGCACTAGTATTTTTTTTTTTTTTTTTCAATTTTCACATAAATTACAATTTATTTTATTCAAATAAAACAAACAAAATCACATGCTTTTTCATGCAAATCGGCGTTTTGGAGCAAGCTAAACGCAGATTATCACTTTCTACATGTTGTTGTCAAAACACTAGTTTTTAGTTTTTTGCAGTTACAAGTCGTGATAATCAGATAAGTTGGTCAAAAACGCAACCCAAACACCCCTTAAAAACATTATCAGTGAAACACATAATGCCTAAGATTGGTAACCAACTAAACGCATATGTGGCTATTTCGTCATTTATGTTTTGCTCGTATGCAAACAACTATTTTTTTTTTGAACAGCGTATACAAACAACTTGGTCCAAATCAGATGTCGTAAAAGAAAGCAGTCAGTTAATCTCAAACCTCAAGACCGTGCTTTTTCATTTGGATGTTACTATACGAAGTAACTAATTTTATTTGTTTTAACGTTGAGTGAAACCTTTTGCCTTTAATTTAATACATGATTGTGACAAAAGATCTTGTAACTTGTTTCATCCATGTATGATTTGTAGTTTTAAAACATCCAGATTTCATTTAGAAGATTAGGTGGAAAATTTTTATGATGAGTTTTATAGCAAACATATTCAATGTAGAGACATAATAAAGAAAAGAAAACAATAGTTAATTAATCTTTAAACTTGAAACCCTGTTTTTTTTGTTCCTGAAGCGTGATTAATTCACATAGATATAGGTGTATTTGTTTGAGATGATTAATAGCTTTACAAATTTAAGAGAAATCACATAGATATAGGTGTATTAGTTGTAGATTATTAACATGTTCGGTGAATAGTATCCCACATGGAGAAGAAATTAAAAGAAATGTTAGTACATATGGTTGGGTGATAGCAACAACAAACATGTTGCTCGGTTAGTTTTGAGTGCTCAAATTGAACAAAGTTCACTCTGATCAAACCGGTCATCTTTTTAAATAACTTTTTATTTTTAGAGTGTACTTGGTAGAGGGAAAACGAAAGAAAATTCTTTAGTTTGATAACCTTGAGAAATAAAAAGATAGAGAATTGGTAAAGAATTGTGGTGTAAATTTTAATGTTTCATTTCATCACTTTTAATTGAAAATTTGGATAAATGAGAATAATTTTTTGTAATATTTTCCACACATGTATTTTTCGTTTTTTTTAACTCATATGTGTATTTTTTGTTTTTCAACTCATATGTGTATTTTTCGCTTGTCAGTATTTCATATTCGGGTTAACACGAATACAGAAAAATTTATTAGGTCAATCGGATCAACTCAAACCTGAGTTAGTCAAACATTTTAAACTCGATACCCGAACCTATTTAATATTTGGTTAATTCAGGCTGACTCTCCTAATTCAAATAAAAATATTGACTAGAGTATAACCCGACCTGAATAAATTTAACAGGGTTTGGTTCGAGCCGGCTTTTTAACACCCCTAGTCAGAATATTGATAACAAAGTCCAAACAAATGAAAATACCATTTGCAGCTAAAAAGTTGGCACCAGTCTAGCCTCCATGAGTCGTTGCAACATCATACAAAATACCGTTATCTCTACGTGGACATATGAAACTGTTGGAATCGACACCCAACAAACCTGAAGATCGAACACGGAACCCTAGATCCCTTAAAGAAGATCGCAGAGTTACAATCACAATGAACACAGAAACGAAACCCACAAAGTTAATCGAACGATTGTTTATTAAACCCACGAACGATTACAAGAAAGAATAGAAGATACGGTATGATTGAGCATCACCCCCTCACCTCCTTTTATAGGGTGAGGGGGTCGGTTACCGATTCATGATCGGGCTTGGGTCCAACCGGGCTCAAACATACAATATCGGAAAGAAAGCTTACAAGGTAAATTTCCTAATCTATTGTATAACTATTATTGGTAATAATGCTAACAATTTCCACCTTAGTACCAATACTAGTTAACCCCGACACCAAGTACCTCCATGCAATACTTGAACTTTGGACCTGGAACCACCTTTGTAAACGCGTCAGCTGCATTATCCTCCGTGCCTATCTTTGCCACTTCAATCTCTTTAGATTCCACGATCTCCCTGATGAAGTGATACCTCACGTTGATATGCTTCGTCCTCTCATGAAACATTGCATTTCTTGAGAGATGAATTGCCCCTTGATTATCACAATTCACAACCACTGACCTTAGGTTTATTTCCAGCTCGATTAGTAGACCTTTAAGCCAAATGCTTTCCTTAACAGCTTCCGTAAGCGCCATATACTCCGCCTTTGTAGTAGACAATGCAACAACATGCTGCAGAGTTGCTTTCCAACTCACAACACAGCCATGTACCATAAACACGTACCCGGTTATCGACCTACCCTTGTCAGGGTCTTTAGCATAATCGCTATCCACGAAACCGTCAACATCCACGTGCTTCCCTTGATCTCTACCATACACTAGACCTACATCAGCAGTGCCCTTCAAGTACTTCAAAATCCACTTGACCGCTTCCCAGTGATTTTTACTTGGATTCGCCAAATACCTGCTCACAATGCTAACCGCGTACGCAATATCTGGTCTAGTGCAAACCATCAAGTACATTAAACTACCTACAGCATTCGCATATGGGACCTTACTCATTCTTTCCACATCCCAGTCACTCGACGGACAATCCTTCAAAGATACCTTGAAGTGTGCTCCCAATGGCACAGAGACCGACCTGCCATTATCCACTCTGTAGTTATTCAGAATTTTCTGCACATATCCCGACTGAGACACCTTCAAGGTTCGGTTACCCCTATCCCTGACAATCTCCATACCAAGTATCTTCCTAGCTGGACCAAGTTCCTTCATATCAAACTCTTTCCGCAACAGTCCCTTGGTATATTCGATCTCAGACTTGCTTTTACAAGCAATCAACATATCATCTACATACAGCAGTAGATATATGTACATACCTGGTGCAAACTCCTTGAAGTAAACACAACTATCATAGTTGCTACGGCTAAACCCATTGCTGACCATATACACATCAAACCGTTTGTACCACTGCCTTGGAGACTGCTTAAGACCATAAAGGGATTTTTTCAACAAACATACCTTGTTGCCCGTTCCTTCTTCAAAACCAAGCGGCTGCCTCATATAAATGGTTTCTTCAAGATTACCATGCAAAAACGCCGTCTTCACATCAAGTTGTTCCAACTCGTAATCTTCACAAGCAGTTAATGAGAGAATCACCCTAATAGATGTATGTCGAACCACGGGTGAGAATACCTCATTATAGTCAATCCCTGCTCGTTGTATGAAACCCCGAGCTACCAGCCTTGCTTTATACTTTGGTTTCTGAACGCCTTCAATCCCTTCTTTAATCTTATACAACCACTTGCAGCTTACCAGCTTCTGACTACGTGGTTGATCGACCAGCTCCCAAGTATGATTCTTTTTTAAAGAACTCATCTCTTCCTCCATAGCCCGAACCCACTCATCCCTTTCAGATGAATTAATCGCCTCCTGGAATGTGATTGGTTCATGTGTATCTTCTTCCTCAGCAATAGCAAACGCATAAGCCGTAATATCAACTTCTTCCCTAGACCCTGATGATCTAGACAATGATACATTACCTTCATTCCTATACCTTGCAGGTTTAGTAGTTGTTCTCTTAGCTCTATCACGCACCAGAACATAGTTGTCCAAATTCTGTTGTTGAGGCATTGCATCTACTGCATCTTCAACTTGATCCTCATATTCATTCCCTGGATTTACCCTAGTATGAGGATCCACAGTTGGTTCGACCCGACTGCCTTAAAGTTCCACCTCAAACTCAATTTCCTTCCCATAATCTGCAGCACCAGCACCTTTGAGAGTATCCTTATACATAAGGCTCTCATTAAAGACCACATCCCTGCTTATGATTATCTTCGGTTTAACATCATCCAACCTCCATAATCTGTATCCCTTCACACCTTCAGGATACCCCAGGAATATGCATTTTATAGCTCTAGGCTTGAGCTTCCCCTGACTCACGTGTGAATAAGCAACGCAACCAAATATCTTCAACATCTCGTAATTCGCCGGATGTCCTGACCATAAATCCATAGGTGTCTTCTTCTCCAATACTTTAGATGGAGACCTATTGATCAGATATGCTGCCGTCACCGTTGCTTCAGCCCAGAATGATTCTGGCAAACCAGACTGAATCAGTAAACACCTAACCTTGTCCAAGAGCGTCTTGTTTATTCGTTAAGCTAGACCATTCTGTTGCGGAGTTCCAGCAACCGTCAAATGTCTTGCTACCCCGCTCTCCTTACACAAGTTATTAAACTCCTGATTACAAAACTCCAAACCATTATCCGTTCGAAGTTTCTTCAGTCTTCTACCTGTCTGGTTTTCTACCAACTGCTTCCACTCCTTGAACTTGCTGAACGCCTCACTCTTGTGTCTAAGAAAATAAACCCAAACCCTCCTCGAATAATCATCAACAATCGATAAGAAGTAACGACAACCACTCATCGATTCCACCCGAGAAGGACCCCAGAGATCCGCATGGACATAGTCTATAACTCCCTCTGTTGTGTGCTGACCTCGACCAAAACTCACCCTGGTCGATTTTCCAAGAACACAATTTTCACAGAATTCGAGCTTACCTAGACCTTCCTTCCCCAGCACCTCTCTTCTTTTGAGTTCATTCAAGCCTGCTTCACTAATGTGACCCAGGCGTTTATGCCACACCTGCGCAAGACTTTCTTTTTCTTCTATACCGACACTAGCTTCGCTTAATTCAGCCTAACCATCCAAGGAGTACACACAATTTTCCTTCAAAGTTCCTGACAAAACCATCAAAGAACCCTTGATCACCTTTACTCTTCCATTCTGCAACTTCACGGTATAGCCCTCTCGATCCAGAGTGCCCAAAGATAACAAATTTCTTTTCAACTCGGGAATGTAACGCACATTCTCAAGCACAAAACTTGAACCATCTTTCATTTGTACTCTCACCTTCCCTATCCCCTTGATGGCACATGCTCTATTATCACCGAGCAAAACCATACCACCATCAAGCTCCTTAAAATCAAACAAGAAGTCCCTCCTAGGCGTCATGTGATAGGAACCACCAGAGTCCATGATCCTCATATTCATTAGGAATAAACTTAGGTTAGGGACTTAAGTGTACTTTGTAATATAGATTAGGAATAAACTTGTATTAGGAAGGTGCCTACCCCCTCATCTCTATAAATAGGGATGAGGGGATCCTAGTTCATTAAATTCTTCTTCCCAATGTAATCTTTATTAGGGTTATTAGTAAAGGGGTAGTTGGGGTATTCCGTGTGCATATATGTTTGTCGGTTCTCTGTAGTCTCTCGGGTTCGCTACTTGTGCTCGATACAACTCGCGATCTAGCGGTTCCGCGATATCGATCTTCGGGTTGTTGTCGGTTTCGTACAACAAGTGGTATCAGAGCTACGGTTTTTGTGGTCTTCGAAGATCAAGAGCTAGAGCGAAGTATCGATGTTTCGAAGTTCAGGTTATCGAACTCGATCGTGAAGTAGCGTTTCGATCGTTATAGTTACGATCGGTTGTCGACGAGGAGAGGTGAAGCAAAGTTATTAAATCACATGGTATTGATATTAAATTCTTGATTTCATCAAGAGATTTGACTATCAATAGTGGATGTCGGTTATTATCCTTTTCTCTTGGAGTAGTCGTAGTTGACGAAAATAAAAGAAGGTTTGACTTCTAACTATTGATACTACGTGGGATTGCTGTCAATTTACAAAGGTATTTTTCAATTTCTAAAAGGTCTAGTATTGTTCATTGCTTTTAGATTTAAGAGAAAGATTAAAGTGACACTTGTTGCGGTTTTATTTTCTTGTGGGACAAGTTTTGATCGTGGTTCGCTTGGGGTATTCAAGTTTACGATCGGGTTGCTTGTTCGTGATCGAGGGTTTAGGTTATCTAATAAATTCGATTTGCAAGAAGGGTATTTTCTTGTGGTTCAAGTTTGATCGTGGTTTTCTTGGGTTTTCAAGTTAGCGATCGGGTTGCTTGTTCTGATCGAGGGTTTAGGGTTATCCTAGTTAATTCGATTTGCAAGAAAAGGTTTTAGCAACAACGGGTATATTGCACACGGCTTGTGAGGCTTGTCGATAAAGTTGGTTAAGAAACAACTTGACAAGGTTTGTAGCAAGGTTAAAGAAGATTCAAGACTTGTCGAGGTTGAAAGATTTCTTGTGATATTAGAAATCGGTTTTGCAAAACTAAAAGTACGACAAGGGTTACTTCAAAAGGAGTCGGGTACTTTCTTGATTCAAGTGTTGTCGATTTGTTGGATAGGTTAATTTCCAAGGCTCAATCGATATTTGAGTAAAAAAGGGTGTTCTTTTGAAGGGTTACTTGGTTTGATCGATTTCTAAGAAGGTTTCTCTTAGGGTTATATCGATAAAGCAAGGGTTTTTCTTTATACAAGGGGACTTCGTAATTCGTGATTGTGAGATTTAATATATCACAAGGTTTAGTGAATTATCGAAGGGACTTTGTCAGTTTGTGATTGTGAGGTTTTTCACAAGGTTTAGCAAACAACAAAGGGATAAAGAAAAAATGGCTAGTTCTATAACTAGGTTTAACATCGAGAAATTCGATGGATTTCATGTACATAAGCATGGAGGTTCAAAACAAGTTGGGTTCAAACAACTTGGTCCTGGTGTTAAAACAGGAGTCCATGGAGTACATGTTTATAAACGTGTTTGGTTTGAGGTGGAACTGCAGGGAGCTCAAGGGGATCGTGAAGCTGAGGTTTTTCAGGTGAGTAACGATCATGCTGCAGTGGCTCAAAGATGGTTGAAGGACAAACAACCTAAAGAAAAGACAAACACGTGCTGCTTGGTAAATGAGCAGGAAAAGGTACACCTTGGTATAAAGGTGGGGGAAAACATTACGGTAACCGGAGTACCTAGTCAAGAGGGTGCGGAGGGTAATGTTGCTGAGAAGAAGAACGTGAAGGAGTTTATGGAAGCTAATCTAGGGAAATTACAGAAGTACAATGCCTGGTCGACAAGGTGGTTCCCGGTTCGAGGTTCCAACACCGGTAAAGGGTGTTGAGTATCGGTTATGTTTAAGTGTTACTCCTAAGGTGGAAATTGTTAGAATATTAGGAGTAATATTAAACATAGGTTAGGGACTTATGTGTACTTTGTAATATAGATTAGGAATAAACTTGTATTAGGAAGGTGCCTACCCCCTCATCTCTATAAATAGGGATGAGGGGATCCTAGTTCATTAAATTCTTCTTCCCAATGTAATCTTTATTAGGGTTATTAGTAAAGGGGTAGTTGGGGTATTCCGTGTGCATATATGTTTGTCGGTTCTCTGTAGTCTCTCGGGTTCGCTACTTGTGCTCGATACAACTCGCGATCTAGCGGTTCCGCGATATCGATCTTCGGGTTGTTGTCGGTTTCGTACAACAGAAACGACTAATTTTAGATCACACTACTAGAAAATGGAGCAACAGCGACGGCATTTCCGACTGACAAATTACCGACGAAGTTCCGACACATTAGTGACTGATAATGTGATCACTTCTTTGCGATTATTTTCAGGCGGATTTCCGTCAATGTTCCGAGGGATAATTATATCGACGGAAATCCGTCGCTAAATTACTTATATTGCGTCCATTTTCCGACGGGGTTCCGACATCTGAGTTGACCCGTCACTATTCCGTCGGAAAAGACCAGAGATTAGTTATATCTGAGCCTGCAGTCGGTAATCGGTCGGAAAATTTAAAAACTTTACCGATGAAATTCCGATGTTAAAAAAAATGTGTAATATTGGTGATTTTGGAATATAACTTATCTGTAAACATGCTTTGGGGATGACGGCGTGGTGTTTTGTGAGGAGGTGAGGTATTGGGCCCATGGGTATATGAATGTTTTTGTTGGGCCGATGAGGTATATGGACTACTTTAGATCAAACTAATTTAAGCCTTATTGTGTTTAGGCTCGATTGTGTTTATCACGTCCTTTAATTTCCGTTTAGTCAATTACATACCGATTCGTGGTAGGAGGAGATTAGTAATAAGAGCTGAGTCTACTTTGGATAACTAGTTTATTTTCGAGTGCCCTAATTGATTCATGGGTACACAACATCACCACTACATCCTATAGTCCAAACACTCCGAAATATTCCTTTTAATCTATTAAGTTTCCGGCGAGTAGTCATTCATTACAATCCTCAGGTCGTGATCATGTTAGATTATATAATTGTGTTACTGATTATATAAATGTAATTGAGTGAAATGTTCACTGTATGGTTTAATCTCTTAGGAACGATAGACATTGATGTGAGGTAATCAGATTATGCTTGTTTATGTCATTGGTGAATGTAGCTACATGGTGCTAGTATGAGGACTAGGGGAGCCTAGTGATCACGGGAAACCGATTGAATTTTCCTTGTTAGTGCTAATTATGTGTAGAAAAACCTTGATTTACTAAATGTACCTAGCCATAATTGTTTCTGGTTCTGTTTTAATTAGTGCATAAGTATGTGAAAAGTAAACTCTCTTTCTAATCTAAGCCCATTAGGAAAACATAGAGATTGATAAAAATAAGCATATGGTTACAAGTACTAAGTTGATTAAAGTGAATGTTTCTTTTTACGATGCTTATATGTAGTTTTTACAGCTTTTGAACTCTGTTTTTACAGCTTTTAATTGTCGTTTTTACAACAGAATTTAGGGTGTTTGGACAGCAGAGATATGGATTTTTGGACAACAAATGTATAGTTATTTTCGTGCTCTTTGCATACAGTTCAAGCTATACTTATGGCGTATCACGCCACTTTGCTAATTAGAATTGTTATTCCATAATAAATCTTTGTTACGAGTGACGATGAATATTAATTGTTTCTTTTTACTGTTATTGATATTTACCCCCCCCCCCCCCCCCCCGCGGCGACGAATACTCTTTTACGCACCCTTAAATATTGGTTTGAGAATATCACCTTGGTTATTCATTTTTGATGATAAGTTTTCCCATGTTAAATGGAGTTTATCTTTAAGTGGAGTCAGCTATTTAATTTGAAAAGAAACTCTGATTTCATTTAGCACTAATTGCAGGGATACAAAGCTTGGAATGACTCGAGTGGACATAAGATGGTGTAAAAACAGTTACGCGTGGCAGCCTATACTGGTTAGGAAGACTTAAAAAAAGACCATGTACAGGCGAGTACTTTATGGGTACGATACACCATTATCATCGTTAAAATATTACAGGAAGAAAGTGTAGCAATACCATGACATAAGGGCGATGTTTTGATGTTAGATAACTTGTGAGTCTGTGACATAACAGAAAATGGGCAAAGCTGCTTGGTGTCTGCGCACTTCTTCATTGAAGGCTGAGGCTTCATGACTTGTTACATATATATAACGTGTCTCAAGAGTTTGGACTGCAACAGAGAAGGTATAGTTATAGCTCCCTGTTTGAAATAAGAATGCATTCAACCACCATCAAGTGGCCTAGTGGTAAGGTCTTTGACTCTCAAAGGAGAGGTCAAGGGTTCAAACCTCACTAGGTGTGTACACTTGGGAGAGGTCAAGGGTTCAATTTTTCTTGTAGATGACAATTAATTAACACTTCTGCTTGTTGTTGAATGTGACTGCAGGACGATAGGGTATAATTGACACATATGCAATTGACGTGGATGAAACATATGAGGTAAATACCCTATATTACATTAACATCATTCCCGCCGCGTTGATCCAGGGAATTTATTCAATTTTTTATATGTGAATTTGGAAATGTAGAATGACTCTATAGTTGATGCTTGTATGGTAGATGTGAAGCGTTTAAGTTCCTAAATTTATGTATCTAAGTTGGTATGCAGAAATCCTTCTACAAAAATATTTATCCTACAGTTATATGTGAACATGTGATATGAAGTGATAAATGTTACCAAGGCTTGACATGGATCATTTATTTATAATGCACATTTAGATTTTAGATCTTCTATAAAATTTATTAACTGCGATACCCTATTGCCAATGCTATTTTTGTTGTTAACATTATTCTATATTTTGTTCCTATGGATATTCATTGTTATTCATAACTTGATTTATTGATCAGGACTTGGCTTGTATGCCCAATGCTATATCTTTCTAATGAATTACTAGCTCGTAAGTCACATTCTTTATTGGAAACTAGCTTGCGCTCCCTTTATTTATTTCACATGTAATTTAATGCACAACCTACATACATGATGGGTGGCAGGAATGCATGGAAAAAACTAGGTGAAATGCCCGCGGAGGAAGCAATGCTAAAGTATCTTGAGATTATTACAGAGTTATACCCTACATGGGTCGCTGTTGGTTCATCTTCCGTGAGAAAATTCTCTATTTGTAAATACTTATTGTATTAATATCATCAAAGCTAACTATTTTTGTTGCTTGATTTGTTGATAAACAGAAGGGAAGAGGTGAAGATGTTAACAAACGATCAAGTAAGGATACCAGACCAATGGGACTTGTTTTCAGTTCATTTATCCATGAAGAGGAGTCTGACGAGTTGTAAGGTTCTTTAAACCTTTTTATATTAGATTATGCTATTGAAAGTTTATATTAGATTATGCTATTTGAACACACTTTGATGACGCTCAGCCTTTTTCATCTTCTCCACCCATTTGACTTGACTTTAAGTTAATCTTTTAGCTAATTATATCTATCTTATGCAATTGTGGTTTTTTCATTAATAAGTTTTTGATGTTTGCAGGAAAAGCTCTTGTTGGCATGTCTAAGGTGAAAGCAGCCTCTAGGCTCCTCACATTCAGGTAGCTTTGATTTTCTTTATCAAATACTTCGATAATTCATTTTCACATGAAAGCGTAATGTTGTTGCTTGCGATGAATGAAAATTACATAATGGTGAAAAAATCATTCTTCTTAAAGATGTCATATCAAATATTTTGCTAGTGATAGCATTCTCTACGTTTTACATTGTAGCAGTGAAACTGAGAAATACAAACGCAAATGCTCATGAAGAAGCTCCAGAGAGATTAGCAACAAAAGATGAATGACATGAACTAGGTGTTAAAGAAGCTTTGCAATTCACGCTCCCCGCCCTCCGTAGTTGGATAATCTTATATCATAAATACTTAGATTTAGTACTCTAATTTCATCTCGAATAAATTGAATTGTTCGATGTAGATTTGGTCACACTTTTTATTATTTAAATGCTAAAATTTTGGTAATTGATCTATTTAGTATTGAATAATCCATTTTATTTATTATCTTCTCTTCAGCCATTTTATATGCCAGCATTATATAAATTTGAGCAGTAAGCTCGAAAATTATCTGCATCTCTTTGAGGGATTTGTGACTGTATTACCGACGGAAACTTTCCGACTGATTTCCGAGCGACATTTACCGACGACTTTCCGACAGCTATATTACATTTTTTTCCATTTTTTACCGACAGATTATGATCTGAACATTGGTTGGGGCTCTTCTGTTTCGGAAATGGCTCTTCAAAAATAGGTGTAGGACAATATTTGAAATGAGCACACCGTATTTTTTAGTAAAAGGGTATAGAAAACGTACACGTTTATATACAGTTTGAATCTTCTTCTTTGTACTAACCTATAATTCTATAAATGTCGAATCTCCAATACGCCATATCATCAATTAGGGCGACTTGGATAGTTAGTTGGTCCTTTTAGAAATGTGGAACAGGGTGTTAATGCTTTGGGTTTCTAGTGGAAGTAGAAATTTTTTATCCATTGGCCGATTTGAATAGTTTGTCATCTTGATTTCATCCAGGGATAGTTTGCGCCTCTGTTAAAGAAAGCATAATCTCGTATGGCTGCATGATTCAGTTAGATTGGGTTCTAAATAGTACTTTACTTTCTCCACACAAACTGAATTTTGAGCCTTAAATTATCAGAGCTCCACGTAATGTATTTTGAGCCATAAATTAGCAGTCTATTTGATCAGATATGCTACTGGTGTATAACGAATCACCACGACGATGATTTTCAGTTTGCCATTGTTCTCATTTCTGTTATTTCCGCTTCTTTACTTCTTTGGTGTACAGTTAAATATAAGCAGGGAAATTTGCAAAAAGATAGGTACATGTTAATAACAACCTACTTCTAGTTACCTAAATACGGAGGAGCCATTTGGACTGACAATATGCAAATGCTGAAAATCGGGCTATTTAGAGATACACTACAAGAAAGTTGAGAACAGATGACGGGGGTTTCCCTGGCGACAAAATGTCGCCAGGGATAACCCCTTTTCCCTGGCGACAACGCTGACGTGGCGGTAAAGTAGGTTTACTTTTTGGTCAAAGTTTGACTAGGGTTTCCCTGGCGACATGTCGCCAGGGATAATCGGTCCAAAATCAGATACCAAGTGAAAGAGCGCGAAATTTTCCCTCCAAGGTTTCCCTGGCGACATGTCGCCAGGGAAAACCTAGTCAAACTTTGACCAACTTATCCCTGGCGACATGTCGCCAGGGAAAACTCGTCCATCGTATTTAACAAAAAGTATGTTTGCTAATTACTTGTCAAGATTATCCCTGGCGACAAATCGCCAGGGAAACCGTCGCCATTTGTGATTAGTTTCAAAATTAAACACAAATGTTTAATTACATGTCAAGAATGTGTGGCGGGCTTTTACCCGCCAAATCCCAAATGTTTCCCTGGCGACATGTCGCCAGGGAAACTCCCTGACATATATTTATTTTGTTTTTGCTTGTTAATTATTATTTTAACTATCGATCCGATGTTATTTAATTTTTGCGACGTTTATATAATAAAAATGAGACATTTATAAAACAAATATTTATTTATTCCAAATAATTATTATATTAACTATCGATCCGATGTTATTTAATTTTTGCGACGTTTATATAATAAAAATGAGACATTTATAAAACAAACATTTATTTATTCATAATATTATACATAGCCCTTGTGGAATCAAATGGAAAACTTAAAAACAGACATTACTAATCAACTTAAAGTTCGTGAAGTAGTGCAGCCGATTACTACTCAACGCTAAGATTTTCCATTTCATTTAAAAGCTCATGAAGTATTGCAGCCGATGGACATGCGTGGTCTTCAGGATGCCTTTCCATTTCTAGTCTTGCCTCTAACATCTTTATCTTTAGATCTTTGATCTTGCAATTTGAGCACTCAGTGGGTGCAGATTGAGAAGGACCTGTAGAAGAACTTGGATGTGAACCTTGAGGTGTTGAAGATCCAGGGGAAGATCTTATACGGATTTCGAGATCAAAGTCATCCTTCCATTTAAAATATTTACATCTATAATCATTTGTTTTTGGCTGTTACAAAGTAAACAAATAACATGACATGTCATTTAATAATCACACGTATTACATAACTAAAACATTTGATTGTTTACCTTCGAAAAAGGACATGTATAGTAGAGTTTACCAAAGCTATGAGGTTGATGTGACTGTCTCAACACAATATATCCCTTTCTACATGTACACTTATAAGCTTCACGGGGATCCATCTGCTACCAAATCAGGTGGTGGTGGTGGTGAGTTTGGTAGGAGATGATAAGTGTGTGTGTGTGTGTGATCTGCTGATGATATGCGTGTCTATGTATGTACAGACGTAAGCTGCAATAGAAGCTGATGTGCCACCCCCGACTGTCATTGATCACTTCTTCATTGCGCACACCGACCAGGATGGGAATTTTCCTTGCGATGCGGACCGCGTTATGTATGTAAGTATTTTTTTTTAAATTAATTAATTAATTAATTTTTTTTTGATATGCCTTGGTTTTTTACTATTCCTTGCCGATAAATAATGTACCAACCCGACTAATATATAATATACTAACTGTCGTTTGTTTTTGTCACTTCATTAGGAGGAGATGCTTGCGATGAAGGCTGAAGGAAAATATACGGACGACGAGATCAACCGTATCGTCCGAGGTGGAAAGCAGCGAGGCCACATGCCCGGTGTCGGCCAGATAGTGCCGAGAAGGAGTGCTCACTATATTCCTCCTCCTCCTCCCGTCGACCCACGGTTGGAACAAGGGGCTCAAGTGTTTAACTTTATGAGAAGTGACGATAGGTTTGCCGATGCGTTCGCAGCATTTCTATCGGGTGGTGCTAGCGGGAGTGGCACGGGAGGCAGCGGTAGTGGCGCCGGTGGGAGTGGTAATGGTTAGTATGCTTGTCTTGTTTTTCCTACCTTAGCATGCAAGTTTAATAATTGTAAACCCCGAATTGCAAGTTTAATAAGTGTAACTAGGAACTTTGTACTCAAGTTGTGACATGTATTTGTATTGATCGAGAGGTTACATGTTATTGTGTTTTGGTACTAGATTCGTGGTAGATTTTTAGTATTTTTATCTTCAGGTTTTGTATTTGTATTCCCAGGTTTTGTATTTATCTTGAGTTTCCCTGGCGACATGTCGCCAGGGAAACTTTGGCTCATTTGACTTTCTAAAAAGTCAGCCAAGTTTCCCTGGCGACATGTCGCCAGGGAAACTCAAGAAAAACATTGACTTGTCAACGCCAGGCGTTGACTCGTCAACGTTACGTCTAGTTTCCCTGGCAACATGTCGCCAGGGAAACTCGAGAAGAACATTGACTTGTCAACGCCAGGCGTTGACTTGTCAACGTAACGTCTAGTTTCTCTGGCGACATGTCGCCAGGGAAAAGTGAGGTTTAATAACCTGTTTAACTTAAGTTCCTTAATCAGCCATATTTTCCCTGGCGACACATGTCGCCAGGGATACTATCCCGCACCAACTCCAGCGTGGCACCAATTTTTGAACCAAAGAGTTTGCGGGGCCCACTTGTCGCCGGGGAAATCCTAATTTGTCGCCAGGGAAACAATCCCGCACCAGCCTTTCTTGGCGAGGTTTCCCTGGCGACATGTCGCCAGGGATTCATCTTCCCTGGCGACATGTCACCAGGGAAACGTCGCGAATTTGGCCAGGGAAGGCAGCGAATATTGTAGTGATAACCATAAACTAGTCTATATTTCCCACTCACATAGTAAATCCGCGTTTTGGTAACTTATCAAGCGATCAAACCCTATGAAGTGGAGTGCACTGCTCTGCATGACTGGTATCGTAAAACCAGAAGTTATAAAACTGAATCCGAAAAATGACAACGTTAACTAATTACAGAATAAAAAGGCTTTAGAGCTGTGTAGCTAGCCACGCTTAAAAGTAATCAAGCGTAGATGCTTTGAATTGCTCTGAAAAATTTCAAACTTAAAAGTCATTGTCCATTGTCTCATTTGCTACTGATAGCATACTAGAATTTAAATTTCGATCCTGAGCAATTGTTATACGAGTATTGAAATTCTTTGATTACGATTGCGTCCTCCCGCATTTGGATCCTGAGAAATAGTCAAACTTCTTTTATAACCATTGCAACGCAGCTCAGCTGAGACATTGAGAATACCATTGGAATCTATGCTAAAACAAACATCCGCCTTGTACGCACCTGCTCGAGCTGATGGAACGCCTTCAAGTTTAAACGCGTCAAGGAAGATGTTGTCCTTGGTTTTGATGTTCTCACCTTGAAATACATTTATTGGCATAAACACTTGGTTGTCGTAGAATGTACCATAACCCCTCGTCACCGTAATGGGTATTCGTGAATTCCTCGGGATTATAACACTCATGTTCACTTCCATGATCTCAATGCCAAGTGAGAGCGGAGTAACATCTGAAAGTACCAAGTCCTGAACAGATTTACTACCAGTGCCATTTAAGTTAGCAGCTAACACTGCTGCTCCATAAGCAACCGCTTCATCTGCGTTAATGCTCTTGCAGAGTGACTTCCCATTAAAGAAGTCCATAAGCATTTGTTGTATTCTAGGAATTCGTGTTGACCCACCAACTATTACGACATCATCTATAGTATTTTTGTTCATGTTACCATCTTTCAAACAATTCTCCACATGCGTAATGCACTTTCTAAAGAAACCGGCATTTAGCTCCTCAAATTTTGCACGAGAAAACATCATTGAAAAGTCAATTCCTTTGTGCAAGGAATCAATTTCAATCGAAGTTTGTGTTGTTGATGACAAATCTCTTTTTGCCTTCTCACATGCGACTTTCAACCTGGCCATTGCTCTTTCGTTTTTACTCAGATCGATCATTTCTCTTTTCTTAAACTCTTGTACACAATGATTCACCATCACCATGTCAAAATCCTCCCCGCCCAAATGAGTGTCACCGCCTACTGCTTTAACACTAATGGCTCCTTCCTTGTTGATTGTCAGAAGAGACACATCAAACGTCCCACCACCCAAATCAAATACGAATACAATTTTCTCTTTTCTACTGTTTTTGTCAGCACTCTTTTCTAGACCATATGCAATTGCAGCTGCTGTTGGCTCGCTAATCAAACGCATGACATTGAGTCCAGCAAGTCTACCAGCATCCTTTGTTGCCTGCCTTTGTTTGTCACTGAAATACGCAGGAACAGTAATTACCGCATCAGTGACTTTTGTTGCAAGAAATGCTTCAGCAGACTCTTTCAAATTCTTTAGAATCATGCAAGATATTTCTTCGGGTGAATATTCCTCATATTTTCCCTTGTGTTCAACCTGTATCATTGGTTTCTCCATGGACCCTTCTGTTACCATAAAAGGCCATGATTTCATATCGGTCTGCACGTTGCTATCACTGAATCTGTTTCCGATTAACCTCTTATTATCTGCAATTTGTAAAAACAAAGCTTTTAGAAAATTTATTTAACTATAATTCTATTAGCATGAAAGGAAAAATTCTAGGATGCTGAAGTTATCTCCTTAAAGGGTAGGATTTGGGTTGTATATCGCTGATGGGCGTTACTAAAACAAATATACAAAAAAGAATAAAGTTTATGTTAGAGTTGTTGATGAAAGTATGAAACCGACTTACCAAAGACGGTGTTAGCAGGGTTCTTATAGATCTGGTTTTTGGCGCCTTCACCTACTAAAACTCCTGAGTCGTTAAAAGCAACACATGATGGAGTAATATTATTTCCTTGCTCATTAGGAATAATTTCGACACGGTTGTGCTGATCAAACCACGCAGCAACACATGAATATGTTGTTCCAAGATCAATACCGATTGCAATTCCTTTAGACGGGATCTTCTTTTGGGTAACCATGGTTTTAGACGACATCTTACAAACAACTACAGAGAAAAAAATATAATAAATGTAATGTAGGACTGAGCTTAGAAAGGAAAAGAAAACCGCTTTTATGTGTGATAATGAACTACTACGTAATTCACACACCTTACATAGCATATAATTATGTCAAAGTACTGATAATTATCTGTTTAACCTTATAAATATCCTATTAAAAATTTCACACGAACTCACCAAAACTTCAATCTTAAATCTCTGAACATGCAATACAGACTTGCTTAAATTCGAAGTCATTTATGGTAAAACAATAAACGGGCAGGATAGTATGTAGATTCATAGTTATAGGAAAATATTTATATTCTGTCTTGGCGTTACGATGATAAATTAAGCCCAAATCTGAATTCTAGTAGTTTATGATTACAAACATTCAACTCAAACAAAAACACACAGAGTTAAGTTAGGGAACGGTTGGCTGGTGGCTAGTGCCATAGCCTTCCAGCCCTCTCTTTTTATGGCACACCGCTCCAAACTTGGTGCCAAAGGTTTTGGCGCCGTAGATGTGAGCGTGGAAAGATTCATGACGTAGGTGTTTTTTTTTTATGTATATAATGAAGTGGTGTATATATATGGACTCATGAGACCACTTTTTAGTCCTTTTGCCATCACTTTTCTTTTGGCTTACCACTCCCCACAAAATGTCGTGCCATAGTAATATAGTATACGTTGCACCATTTTTTCCCCACGCCACCACTTTTTGGTGGCTACCCTACGGTGGTGTCATGGCTTGGCTGGTGGCCTTTGGCAACACCTTATTTTACGGCTTATTGACCTACCACTCCAAAGTTAGTGCCGTAGTGTTATGCGCCTTGATACTAGCCCACAAAAGCTCGTGCCATGGCACCACTCTAAAGTTGGTGCCATAGTGTTTCTATCTTTCTTTTTTATATAATAAGTGGGGTATATGTGAACGATCACACTACTTTTCGTCGGGACGGAGCTAGGGGGTTCCGCGGGTGCCCGTGACCCCTATGAAATTTTTCTGTGTAGTGTTAATTTGTGAAGAAAACATCGATTTTTCCTAAATTCATCTTAAATGCACCCAGTCAATCGAAACGTGTTTCTACCATTCGTTTTAATTCATTTGTTACATGTGTTATATTACAGTTAAAAAAATCTGTGCACCCGGTCATATTTTCGTGCCTGCTTTTCGTATGGCTAAAATATGATGCCATGGTGGATCTGTTATCATAGCCTACTTGACATCACTTTTTTCCCACGACCCAAGTCATTTGTTTTTATAGATTAGTTCTTAGAATTAAAGACAAAGACAACTTAACAATCAACAGAAGAGCCACTAACATGTATCATATGATGCAATCGAAGATAAGTTTTAACATAGTATGTATTTAAATTGTACCTCGAACGCACGATTGAGAGACCTTCAACTCAAACTAAACTTCAGACTCCTTGAATATTTAGGGGTTGTATTTTAGAAATCAATATTTATATTCTGTCTTTGGGTTACAGTGGTAAATTAAGCCCAAATGTGAATACCAGACTATATCCGTAACTCAAGGTTATTCGTTTCCCAAGCAAAATATCAAAAGACACCAAATGAGTTTTGTTATTACATGAAAAAAAAAATACAAAAAAATAACATGAATTATTCGATAAGTGTTTAACTCCGTAACAATCATAATAATAGAGGTTCATGCATTTTGTCTTCAAACATAACATATTTGAGAGCGAAGAAAGTCAACAGCCAATGCCCATACAGTGAACACCTACCAGTTGAACGTGAAAATAATTATAAGAAATTGTGAACACCAATGTAGATGTAATTATAATTGACAAAATATTAAAAAGCATTTAAAAATATATATTCCACGTACTATTAAAAGCTTGTTGTTCATAGATCGTGTAACACTTTTTGTAGACCACATTTGTTGCCGATTTAAATACATTTCTTTCTCGATCACAAACTACAACATTCAAACATTTCTTACTTTTCACTCTTAAAACAACTAGTATGGTTCTTCATGAGTGAAAACATGATGTGGGAGGTATAAACACACTTTTGAAAGGGATTGTTCTTGGCTTTTGTTAATGATCATTTCATATGAAAATGAAATAAAGAACTGTTTTCGGACGATCATTAGCGGTAATCAACCTCGGTTGATAACTCTCTTTCCGAAGTTTTTTCCATTAATAATTTGTTCACTAATTCCAAGTCTCGTTAATTATAGAACTCGCACCCTTATCTCATTACAACCATTTGCTTGAACAATGTTTCGCAAAAGCATCATCGGTACTCCCACTTTTAACGCTAATGGTTTGGAACGCGTGATAAATTCAATCTGTTGATGAATTAACGGCAGAAAATGGATTGATCCATCGTAACACCACATTCAGTTTTTTCGACGCTGTCGCAACTTAAGTAGACCATTTATTCTCAAAAATATTTATCCAATAACTTCTCGTTTATAGTGTCTACAAATTCATTAGTTGACGCGATAATTTTCTTTTCTTGGACGTAAGAAGGGTTATTGATGTTATCCAAGATATTTGGATAAAAGAAATCCACAATCAACGTTACAGTATAATCAGCCACGTCTATTAGAATTTCTTTAGATAAATCTATGGAAACCTCTCCGTCATTTTGTTCTTCAAGATCACTTTTTCATACTCTTTGCATCCACTATGAAAATTCTCTTATTTCATCAATATCCACAGGTCGTGAACCCACAATCAGCCTCATGTTCGCGGTCAACTTAAGAAACTTACAATGATCCCACGAGTACGTCTGCTTTAGGGATGCACTTACAATGTCTTTCTGTGGACCTTTAAATACCCGTATAACATCGGGTTTATTTTAGAAAGAAATTGTAAGAAGAAATAAATATATGAAACAAAGAATCGAACGCTAACATGCTCCCTTAATACATGACATAAATAATAAAAGATACTCGAATTGTTAGACATAAATTTAAGTTTGTATAAAGCATAACAACAAACGTCAATCCGTGATGTATTTAAAGAATTTATTTGTTAAGAAGTTATATGCATAAATAAAGGAAGAAGCTCGGTGATTTTGGTCTCCAACTTTAATGGTCTTGAATAGCAAAGTACATATGTGAGCGCTAATTAAGTTAATAGTCGATGTCTATTTCGTGAACATCTAATAGTCAATTGAAAATATAAATAAAAGTAAATTGTGATTAATAGTTCCATTAGACTTTAAAATATAGTAAAAAACATGTGGGATATAAAACAAAAAACATTCTTAGATAAGCAAGGTATGCATTCGTTTCAAATACTCGTGTTCCATAAACACCTTGGAGTCTTGAAAACATAAAAGAAAAAAATAAAAGAAAGTTGATGATACGTTTGTTGTACTTTTCGATAGAAATATGTAATTAAAGGGTTGTAGGAACATGTAAAATCACAGCTTGAAAAAAAAATAAAAGAAAGGTGATGATACGTAGAGGTGGCAAATTTTGCCCATTTTGATACATATGGGTTATTTTTGCCCATTTTAGAAAAAGGATGGGGCACTTTTTGTCCATTCTTTATAATGAATGGGCTAAACGGGCGCATATGTAAGAGACTAAATGGGTTAACGGGCGCACTTGTAAAATACAAATTAGTATACTCGACGAATATTTTTTATTAAATTTTTTATCCCCGGCTCTCAAACAAGTATTTTTATTTTTTAATTGTAGGTTTTTATATGTTTTTTCCCTTTTTTAGCTTGCGCCCGTTTAGCCCGCCCGTTTTGCCCGTGCCCATTTAGCCCGCGCCCGTTTAGCCCGCCGCCCGTTCAGCCCGTTGCCCGTTTAGCCCGCCGCCCGTGCCCGCCTGCCCGCCCGTTTTTCCACCTCTAATGATACGTTTGTTGTACTTTTCGATAGAAATTTTTGGTTTGGAGTTGGTTTAGGTTTGGATGTTGGTTTGGTGTGTGTAAATTAAGGGTTTGATGTAGGTTTGAAAGTATAAATCTTAAAGATGGAAGGTTGAATTATGGTTCGGGATATGCATGTATCGTTCGGTCGAGGCAAGTTATCGTGGTGGCGGTGGTGGTGAAGGTGAAATACAGCTGGGGTGACGCGTGGTGATGATGTCGGTGTCATGATGAGGGTTGGTGGAGATCGTCAGTGGTGGGGACGGCCGGTGGTGGTTGGAGTGCTGTGGAAATGAGAGTGATGCATATTATTGTGAGGAGAGTGTTTGTTTAGTTGTGTGTTTTTTTATGAAAATAGTTAGTGGTGTGTGTATATGTAGTGGATTGGTTTGTAAATATTTTTCAACCATTCTACATTTTTCAACATTTCAACCATTCATATAGAGCCTTTATAAGATAGTAAAGATATTTAATTAAGATTTTAATATTTTATTTGTATGTTACTTATCATATTTTTTATATATTTTTTTTTGAACGACTTAGATAATATTATATTAGCAAGAAGCTAGCTAGCAAAAAAAAATTACAAAACAGAAATAAGTAAAGGATTTTGCATCCAATTGTTCTAAGACTTTGAGGCTTTCTTATGTCTATTAGAAAACCATAAAAAATATTTATTTTGTCAAATAAAGAAGATCGAAGAGGGGCTTGTGCTCCAAAGATTGACTCCTTACGAAAGTTCCACAATGCCCAAATAGTCACTCCAAAGATGGCTTCCATATTCAATTTATGCGAAGATGAAAAATAAGTGTATTAATATGACATACTTTTAAAGCTAGTTTTGATATAAGTAGAGATCCGTTTTAATGATTCCTAGAATCTTGTATTATTACGTTTTGTAATTTATAATGGAAAACAAATAATCACATAAAACAGACTAGAAAAAAGGGTAAAGCTGAAGACAAACTCTATATGAATAACTTGTGGCTTTTGGTGTTGAGTGGTAAAATTGTAACAAAGCTCACTCAATACATTTAAATGGTTCATTATGTGGAAATTATTTGAAGCTATAAGTTTGGCCAATTTCACGCTAATTTACCAGAGTTTGATTCATACAACGTGGCATGTTCAGCTATTCTCACCTCTTGTATACTAAAGATGTGATCATGTACTAACTAAGAGCTCTAACCATGGAAGTTATTAAGTTTATGGAAGTAAGATTAACTCGGGTTTCCTTGATATTTCTGGTTTTTTCACGCAGCTAATCAATAAGCACAAAGCGAACTATTCTTTTGCCTTTTACTAAAAAATACCGTGTTCTCGTTCCATAGATTGTCCTACACCTATTTTTGAAGAGCCATTTCCGAAACAGAAGAGCCGCAACCAATGTTCAGATCATAATCTTTTAAACTAGTTATCGATTCATTGTTTGGTCATGCTGAAATAGATAAATCTTTAATGCCTGAATACATAAACCCACAATGCACATAATTAGTTGAATTGATAGGAGAACAATATCCTGTAAACGTGTTGGTCGTTCTCTATACCTTTTTTGCATTTAACGCGGAGATTAGATCTAGCAGAACTCCATAGGTTTAGCATATGATTTATGATTCGCCAAATGGCATAAACAATACACATCTTGAAAGATTTATTTCCTGGGGTACTTAATTAGAAGTACTAAGGATGAGAACTGTTTGTACCACATGGAAATCTCCTATCTGAAATCAAGCTAAGGAAGGGTATAGGAAACGTACACGTTTATATACAGTTTGAATCTTCTTCTTTGTACTAACCTATAATTCTATAAATGTCAAATCTCCAATACGTCATATCATCAATTAGGGCGACTTGGATAGTTAGTTGGTACTTTTATAAATGTGGAACAGGGTGTTAATGCTTTGGGTTTCTAGTGGAAGTAGAAAAATTTTATCCATTGGCCGATTTGAGTAGTTTGTCATCTTGATTTCATCCAGGGATAGTTTGTGCCTCTGTTAAAGAAAGCATAATGTTTTGATTTGTTGGAATGTCAAACTTACCTTTTGTTATTTCTCTTTTTGTATCTTTATTTATTTTGTAGGGACTAAAGCTGGCCATTCTCTTTTCCTTATCCAATGGGCTTGAGTTGGGTTAGTCGTTTGGACTTGTGGCCCATGTGGCGTTTTACTTTGATATAACCCTAGTTGTTGCTAGGGTTCTGGCTCATTATCTCTCATATCACACACACACTCATTGTGTGTCGCTCTCTCTTGTTCTAGCCGTCTGAGGCTGTCATCATAGGAGGATCTTCAATAATAACTATTGTTCTAGATTAGGTTGTGTGAGAGTGATCTTCTAGTGAGGAAAACGAATCAACCTAGTTGGGACGTTTTCACCTATCTCTTTTGTATTGTTGATTAGCATCCGTTTTGGGGACTAATCTTTTCTTGTTTTGTTTTGTACTTGAATCTTGATAATAATAAATCACCAAGGGGTGAATGGTTGGGTGATAAGATCTAGTTGTCGTTGTCTGTTATTCATGTTTTAACATGGTATCAGAGCTAATCACTTAGATCGTATCACCAATCTTGCTCTCTCGTGGGTATTTGTTATTTTTTCTCGAAAAAATTAATTAGGGTTTCTTGAAACCCTAGTTTATTTTTTGGGGATTCTTGATTCTCTGGTCTCTGGAGGCTTCCCTCTGTGTTGCCGTTGATCTTCCTGGTGGTGCCGTTACTTCCTAGCAAAATAGAGTTAGGGTTTTGTGAAACCCTAATTTTATTTTTGGGGATCCGTGTTCTTTGGGGTTCTAGAAGCTGGTATTGGTGCTGTCGTTGATCAATCTGGTGGTGTCGTTGCCTGATTTGTGTTTTCCAAGGTTGAACAAATTTAGGGTTTTGAAACCCTAATTTGTTTTTGGGGTTCTTTGGTGGTGACTTACCCATCCTCTAGACTAAGTGAATCTAGAGATTGGGTCCTTTTGCTGTTTGCTTTATAGCACTGTAAGTCCTTCTTGTTCTTCCCTTATACTCTCTTTTCTCTTGGTTCATTGGCTGTGAGTTACTGTTGCTTGTTCTATGGGTGCAAACGGATTGGTTAACACCTTGACCCTCCAGCCTTGACTGGTGTGGATACCTGCTCTGGCCAATCCCAGTCGACAACTGGCATTCCTGGTAACTCATCTTCTGAGTGTTTTGATTGTTTATCATACTTGTGGTTATTTGGTTTCTGGTTGGTTGTTTACCTTTTTTGATTATTGTTTGTCTGCTTTGCTCTTTTTTGCTTTATCATGAGTGCTGGTGGTGCTACTGACCCCCCTGTTAACACAGGTGGTGGTGGTGTGACTGAACCTATTTTGATTAGTAGTCTTGATGTTGGTGACCTTTTGCATATTCAAAACAGTGATAGTAGTACTTCTGCTTTAATTCCTTTCAAATTGCTTGGTACTGCTAATTATAGAATGTGGAACAATGCTATGAAACTTTCTCTTCAAGCTAGAAACAAAATTGGGTTCATTAATGGTACTTGTTTGAAGGATACTTATGCTCATTGTAGTGTGTTGTCTGCTCAATAGGATAGATGTAATGCTATGGTGTTAACTTGGCTTATGAACTCTGTGTCTCAAGATGTTTATATGGGGTTGGTTTACTCTGAAAATGCTTCTGCTGTTTGGAATGAATTGTCTGAAACTTATGATAAGGTTGATGGGTCTGTTGTTTATAATCTTCTCCAAAAGATTAACTCTGTGAAGCTAGGAGGCACATTTGTTGCTGAATACTATCACAGACTTAACTCTTTATGGAGAGAGTTTGATGCTCTGACCAAATTGCCTAAGTGTGTGTGTGCCATTAAATGCTCTTGCCCTGCTAGCACTGAATCCATTTTACATCAGCAGCTTATGAAGCTTATGCAGTTTTTAATGGGTCTTGATGACTGTTATCAACTTGTTAGAACTGCCCTTCTCACTAGGGACCCTCTCCCTGATGTGAAGGATGCTTATGTAATGGTTTCTAGGGAGGAGTCACATAGAGGGATCCCTAACTATGCTGTGACTGATCCTAAGCTTAATGCCACCTCCTTTGCTGCCAAAACTATTGGTCAACAAAGGAAAGGAAATGGTTCTAACAAGAACAATTCTAGAGGTGACAATCAGTCTTATTCCAACAGGGGTCCCAATCCTAATTTTAACTGTACCAACTGTGGGATGATTGGTCACATTGTTGATAGATGTTATGAGATCATTAGGTACCCCCTGGCTACAAAAAGCCCTCTAATGCTAAAACTTATGTGTCTAAACCTAATTTCAATGCTAATTGTGAGCCTAAGTTGAATGATGCTATGATGGTTGAGAAACATACTGCTTGTGATGTCCCCACTTCCTTCACTTCTGATCAAATGAAGAAACTTCTTCATTTTCAATGACTCTTTTGCTGGGAATATTCATGCCAACATGGCAGGTAGATGCTCCTTCTATAACTTTGATGTCTTGTTTAATATTAATTTCTCCAAATACTTTTGTGGGAACTTGAAAGGATTGGTTTGTACCATCACTCTTGGGTGGATTATAGACTTTGGGTGTAACCAACACTTGACAATTTCCACTGTAGGTATGTTCAATGTTGTTGATGTTGGCAATCTTAAGCTCATTGTAGGGCATCCTAATGGGACTCTTGCCACCATAAGTCATGTGGGAAATTGAGACTGTCTAACAATGTTATCTTATATGATGTTCTTGTTGTCCCTGGTTATTGTGTCAGTTTGCTTTCTGTTAATAAATTGATTAAAGATAGTAAATTGTTTGTTGGATTTGATGAGGATAAATGCTATATTCAGGATTTGACCAAGGGGACCACTCTGGGGACTAGTAGTGAGTCTGGGGGCCTCTACTTGTTTGACCTTGATAAAACCAACAAGTGTGTAGGTAAGTCTAACATGATCAAGTCTTTTAATGTGTCCAAAAACTTGTGGCATTGTAGGCTTGGTCATCATGCTGACCAAGTCCTATATGTCCTCAACAATGACCTCAACCTCACCAAAAATACATGTATCTCTGTTTGTGAAGTTTGCCATAAGGCCAAACAAACTAGAGAGCCTTTTCCCATAAGTGATCATAAGTCCACCCATCTGGGTGAACTTGTTCACCTTGACTTGTGGGGTCCCTATAGGGTCTCTAGCAGAGAGGGATACAAGTATTTCCTGACCATTGTTGATGACTATTCTAGGGCTGTGTGGACTTATTTGTTAAAAGGTAAAGATGAAGTTTTTGACATTTTTGTTAATTATATTAAAATGATCAAAACTGAATTTAATATGTGCATCAAAGTTGTCAGATCTGACAATGGGACTGAATTTACCAACAAGAAAATGATATCTTTGTTCACTGACCTTGGAATTGTTCATCAAACTTCTTGCACCTACACCCCTCAGCAAAATGGCATTGCTGAAAGGAAACATAGGCAATTGCTTAATGTTGCAAGGAGCCTTATGTTTCAGGGGGGATTACTCTTGTTTTTTGGTCTGATTGCATCCTAACTTCTGTTTACTTAATTAACAGGCTTCCCTCATCTGTCCTTAAAGGAAAATCACCATATGAACTGGTTTATAACAAAAAAACCTTCTCTCTCTCACATTAGGTGTTTTGGCTGTCTTTGTTTTTCTACTAATTTAAACAACAGTGATAAGCTCACCCCTAGGTCTAAAAATGTGTCTTAATTGGATACTCTTCTAGAAAAAAGGCCTACAAGCTTTTAAGTTTGGACACTAGGGGTGTCCTATTTTCTAGGAATGTGAGATTTTATGAAACTGTGTTTCCTTTTAAAATGAAAAACAATAAGAATGATGATTTGGCTGATGTTGACACAAGTGAAGCTGAACATCTTTCTTTCTTTGATAATCCTACTCCTTCAAGACCCAATGATGAGGAGAGAGCTACATCTACTGAGGATGGTAGAAAACCTCCAAGTGATGAGTCCAATACTCAGCAATCACTTGAAGTGGTTTCTACAACCCAAATAGATGATAACAATCCATCTGAGGGAAATTTTTTAAATACTTTGCCTATTTCTTCTGAACCAGTTCCTAATGTTGATGCTCCTATGACTAATGAGGTGTCTGTCCCTATAAGAAAGTATGGTAGAAGTACTAAGTTGCCTGCTAAATTGAATGATTATGTTGTTGATAGCAAACTTAGATATGGCATTGAAAAAACGTCAAGTACTCTAGGCTTAATTATGTGAATTTGTGTTTTGCTACCACCCTTAACAAGTCTATTGAACCTTGTTCTTTTAATGATGCTAAGAATGACCCTAACTGGATTGAGTCCATGAACAATGAAATTGAGGCTCTCATTAGGAACAATACTTGGACCATTACTGATCTCCCTTTGGGTAGAAAATCCCTTGGTTGCAAATGGTTATACAAAATCAAGTATGGGGCTTCTGGGCTTATTGACAAATACAAGGCTAGGGTTGTGGCTAAGGGGTTTGGGCAAAAGGAAGGAATTGATTTTGATGAAACCTTTAGTCCTCTGATTAAAATGGTTACTGTTAGGTTCATTATGTGTCTTTCTATTTCTAATAATTGGCCCCTATGCCAATTGGATGTCAACAATGCTTTTCTTTATGGTGACTTGGAAGAGGATGTCTACATGACTTTACCTCCTGGTTTTGATAACCCAAATCCTTCCAAGGTCTGCAAATTGAACAAGACCCTTTATGGACTTAAGCAAGCCCCAAGGCAGTGGAATGCAAAACATACCACTGCTTTGGCTGAGCATGGCTTTGTTCAAAGCAAAGTTGACTACTCTCTCTATATTAAACATACTGGCAACATTTTCCTTGTCATTCTTGTGTATGTTGATGATTTGGTGGTTACTGGGAATAACATGTCTGAGATTGAGAAGTTTAAGAAATTTCTCAAAAACAAGTTTATGATCAAGGATCTTGGCCCCATGAAGTACTTCCTTGGCATTAAGGTTCTTCATAATAGTTCTGGTGTTTGTATGACTCAAAGGAAGTATTGTCTGGATTTAATCCATGAGTTTGGCCTTTTAGCTGCCAAACCTGTCACCACTCCCTTACCTGAAATTGTGTTTTAGTTGTGGAAGAAAGTGGCTCTGATAAGTTTCTTATTAATGTGTTTAACTATCAAAAACTTATTGGCAAACTCATTTACTTAACCCACACTAGACCACATATTTCCTATGTTGTTCAATGTTTGAGTCAGCATATGCATGCCCCTTTACAATCTCATCTTAAGATTGCCTTAAGAGTCATTAGATATCTGAAAAATGGTCCTTGTACTGGGATTCAAATTTATAAGGAAAAAAGGCTTAATCTGTCTTGCTTTACCGACTCTGATTGGGCTAAGTGTTTGAAGACTAGGAAGTCTGTCTCTGGCTATTGTATGTTTTTGGGCAATACTCTTGTGTCTTGGAAAAGTAAAAAACAGCCAACTGTTTCTAGATCCTCTGCTGAAGCAGAGTATAGATGTATGGCTAGTGCTACTTGTGAGATCATTTGGATCTCAAATTTTCTTAATGATCTTAACATTCCAAGGGTGTTCCCTGTGAACATGTATAGTAGCAGCTCCTCTGCCATCCAAATTGCTTCCAATCCTGTCTTTCATGAAAGGACTAAGCATTTTGAAGTTGATGTTCATCTTATAAGAGAAAAGGTGCAGTGTGGGATCATCAAAACTTTCAAAGTGGCTTCTGTTGATCAAACTGCTGATTTGTTTACCAAAGGTCATGGCTCCTATCAGCATTCCAAACTATGCAAGCAATTGGGATTGGTTGATATGTTCAAATGTTGATCTTTCAAACCTGTTAAGTTTGAGGGAGGATGTTGGAATGTCAAACTTACCTTTTATTATTTATCTTTTTGTATCATTATTTATTTTGCAGGGACTAAAGCTGACCATTCTCTTTTCCTTATCCAATGGGCTTGAGTTGGGTTAGCCGTTTAGACTTGTGGCCCATGTGGCGTTTTACTTTGATATAACCCTAGTTGTTGCTAGGGTTCTAGCTCATTATCTCTCATATCACACACACACACTCATTGTGTGTTTCTCTCTCTTGTTCTAGCCATCTGAGGCTGTCATCATGGGAGGATCTTCATCTATTACTATTGTTCTAGATTAGGTTGTGTGAGAGTGATCTTGTAGTAAGGAAAACAGATCAACCTAGTTGGGACGTTTTCACCTATCTCTTTTGTATTGTTGATTAGCATCCGTTTTGGGGACTAATCTTTTCTTGTTTTGTTTTGTACTTAAATCTTGATAATAATAAATCACCAAGGGGTGGATGGTTGGGTGATAAGATCTAGTTGTCGTTGTCTGTTATTCATGTTTTAACATGATTTGCTCATGATTTCGCGATCCTTCCGTTAGAGACTTCATTTTCTAACTTATACAAAACTATAGCAAAGGAGGTATTTGACTTTCTTCCATTACAAACCAATAAGATTCATCTACCTAAATCATGACTTGTCATGATATGCTTTTATAGAATCGTACTTTGTTGAGTGACATGATATCCGTTACGACTGGAAACGAAAGAGATGAGCGAGTAAAACAAGTGTATTTAGTATCGTGCAGCAATGTGATGAAAGCAAGGGCACATCAGTACATAATCCATTCTATAAGAGAGAACTCTCAAAAACGACACCATGTAGCTTAGAACGTTTTTGTTTCGAATGCTAGTCGCTTTTAAACCTTGTGTTATATCAAAATGCAAATATGCTATATGTATTTTGAGCCTTAAAATATCATATGCAAATCAATACTAACTAAAGTGTATATTTTGGGCTTTGTATCCAAATCTACAAAATCGTGTTTCTTATCCGATATAAACGATGACATAACCGACTTCAAAAGTCAAAATGAATGGAACTTGCAAAGTTCAGTTATATTCAATGGTTGAGTTTTCTGCATAAATGAAATATCTTGGATTAGAATGTCGAATGCAGCCATATGTGTTTGTCTGCTTGAACACATATACACCAATATACATATGTGTTTGGATTAGTGATAATTTATTTAGTCTTAAATCTTCATGTTATAGAAACACTTTGAGTTTGACCTTAAGACGGGTTCTGATTTTTAGTATATTCATAATCTCGTATGGCTGCATGATTCAGTAAGATTGGGTTCTAAATAGTACGTTCTCCGCACAAACTGAAGTTTGAGCCTTAAATTATCAGAGCTCCACCCAATGTATTTTAATTACAACCTACTTCTAGTTACCTAAATACGGAGGAGCCACTTGGACTGAAAATATATGCTAAAAATCGGGCTATTTGGAGATAACTGTAACATAGTAAATCCACGTTTTGGTAACTTATCGACCCTATTATTAGCAACACTTATTATACAATGAAATGGAGTGCAATTCTCTGCATGACTGGTATAGAAAAACCAGAACTTATAAAACTGAATCCAAAAAATGAAAACGTTAACTAATTACAGAATAAAAAGGCTTTAGAGCTATGTAGCCACACTAAAAATTAATCAAGCGTGGATGCTTTGAATTGTCTGAAAAATTTCAAACTTAAAAGTCAATGTCCACTCTCTTTTTGCTACTGATAGCATACTAGAATTTACATTTAGATCCTGAGCAATTGTTCTACGAGTATTGAAATTCTTTGGTTACAATTGCGTCCTCCCGCATTTGGATCCCGAGAAATAGTAAAACTTCTTTTATTACCATTGCAACGCAGCTCAGCTGAGACATTGAGAATACCATTGGAATCTATGCTAAAACAAACATCCGCCTGGTACGCACCTGCTCGAGCTGATGGAACACCTTCAAGTTTAAGCGCGTCAAGGAAGATGTTGTCCTTGGTTTTGATATTCTCACCTTGAAATATATTTCTTGGTATAAATACTTGGTTGTCGTAGAATGTACCATAATTCTTTGTCACCATAATGGGTATTCGTGAATTCCTCTCGCGGGATTATAACATTCATTTCCACTTCCAGATCTCAATGCCAAGTGAGAGCGGAGTAACATCTGAAAGTACCAAGTCCTGAAGTGCCATTTAAGTTAGCGGCCAACACTGCTGCTCCATAAGAAACTGCTTCATCTGCGTTAATGCTCTTGTTGACCCACCAACTATTACGACATCATCTATTGTATTTTTGTTCATGTTACCATCTTTCAAACAATTCTCCACATGCGTAGCTCCTCAAATTTTGCACGATATCATTGAAAAATCAATTCATTGGTACAAGGAATCAATTTCAATTGAAGTTTGTGTTGTTGATGACAAATCTCTTTTTGCCTTCTCACATGCGATTTTCAACCTGGTCATTTCTCTTTCATTTTTACTCAGATCGATCGTTTCTCTTTTCTTAAACTCTTGATGTATCACATAGCTTCTCGCACTTGTGCATCATTTCGAATGATGCCCTCCGGTTGATGTTCTTCCTCCGGAAACCATGCGGGAGAGATTGCATATCCTTTGATTTTCGAACCATATTATGTTATGTGATGCATGTGTACATCTGTTCTTTTTTCATCGCTCGAGTGAGATTCACTATCATGGCTTGTTTCTTTTTCAAAACACCAAACACTCTTTCCACACCCTTCCTTGCCATTCCTGCTTTTTCTTATAGAAAATTTGTTTTTAGTCATAATCAGTTGGTCTTGGTATTCTCTTAGCGAGTGGCGCCAACTCTAGATAATCACGTGCATAAGATAATATCCCAAGGGTAGGAAACGCCGTTAACCACAAAATAAATCTCGTGTACCCGCCTGATCTTAAAATCGTAAATTAAAGGGGATTTGTATAAAACGTTGATGTCATCGTTCGATCAAGCACACCACAGAAAGCATGTGATATCCGTAAGTCTTGCGACGCAACAACTTCCAACAAAATTAACTGATTTGAAGAATGATCACGTCCAACATACTGCTCTTTAAAACCGCACGAACAACCAAACTAATCACAATCAGTGCAATCAAGGCTCACTAACATCCCTGAAAACCCATGTTTTTCTTCGTGACGCGGTAAAGTTTTTCAACATCAATTAGCATGAGTTTCATCAAATACTCATGATGAAAAACTTTTGTTAAATATCACGTTAAAATGATGCTTAGATTTTTAATCCCTTTTAATTTTTATTAATGACAAAACATTGAATCTATTTTTAAGCTTGTATTAAAAACAACACTAAAGTTTTGGATCAATGTTTTTATGTTTCTAAATTTCATAAAAGCTTCTCTACATTTATAAGACTTTGTATAAACTTAAAATGTATAAAAATACATCTTATACACACACCATATATCTGATACAAATGTCAAATCTAAAAAGAAGTTATGATTGTGTGTGATATTGGACAAAAGATGTGAAGTATATATGAGCCAGCAAAAGTCAAAACCAACGAACCAAATCGTGGTAAAGGCGGACCCAAAATAACTTGGGTCCGTATGGTGCTGGTCATGTTGCCTATAAATACCAAGCATTCTCCAAGCTTTCTCTTCACCCCTCTTCTCTATAATCTCTCTAAATCTCTGATTATATCTTACATTCTAACCTCTATTCTTACTCTCATCCTTGTCTCTTGTGATATAGATCTTACTCTCTTTGAAGATCATTAACAAAAACTCTATGCCCAAGCTTTGATCCTTCAAAGTTTACTTGTGTGGTTGAATTAAGTGTTACCTATATAATCACCATTGTTGTACCCATTTATCTACTACTTGTGTAATAGTGTGGTTAGAATTTTAGTCCTCAAAATACATAGTGTGAAGGGAGTTGTTGTACCCGTGTAAAAGAACACGACATCTTAGCTTAGGTGTCAATAAATATTTTAAGCGACGTGTAAGGGTTTCTCCATCGGTATAAAGGATGTTGTCGACTAGTGAAAGTCAAACTCTCGAGTGGATACCTGAGGCGTGGAAATAGGGGCAAGATAAATGAGATATTGCTAGGTCGAACCACTATATATCACTTGTGCATTATAGTTTGATTTACTCTTCCTTTATCTATATTACTTGCTTTACTACAACTCAATCATATTTGATCTATATATCCTCACTAATCACATACAAGGTTTCAAATACATATAAAAAATTGGTAAAACTATTCAACCCCCTTCTACTTTTCCACAACTTTCATGAAAGATTTGTAGATACCATCAAGATCTTCTCGTGAAATTTTGTTACTTATTTGTATATATTCATTAAACCATTAAACCGTGAACCCGTAAACATCAAAGAACCAAAAGGTCATCCCTTAGACAACAACATTGGTGAACTCGATGAAAGAACCTTAAGGTCACAACCTCAAAATAAAAGTAATTTCTTTTGTTTTGTATCTCAAATTGAACCTAAAAATGTTGATGAAGCTATCATAGATGAAAGTTAGATATTTTTATGCAAGAGGAACTTAATTTGTAATCAATTATGTTTGGTACTTGGTACCTAGGCCTAAAAAACAAACCGTAGTTGGAACCAAATAGGTCTTTCGAAATAAACTAGATGAAAATAGTGTTGTGTCTAGAAACAAAGTTAGGCTTGTTTCTTAATGGTATAATCAACAAGAAGGTATAGACTATGATGAAACCTATGCCCCGGTTGCTCGGCTTGAGTCCATAAGAATTTTACTAGCTTATGCTTGTGCACAAGACTTTAAACTTTTCCAAATGGATGTCAAACGTGCTTTTCTAAGCGGTTTCATAAATGAGGAAGTGTATGTTGCACAACCTCCCGGTTTTGAAGACTTTGATAAACCAAATCATGTTTATAGACTCAAAAAGACCCTTTAGGGTCTCAAGCAAGCACCTAAGGCATGGTGTAACACCCCATTTTGATAAATGGAATGTCACGCGTGATTATGGCGTGTCCTCAAAACATACAAGGATAAATGTCTAAACAAAACATGACCATAAAAGGAAATACCGGAATCAAACATCGGTAGTCCAAAAGTAAAGCTCATCGCACACAAACATAAGTACTATAAATGAAAGGACTAAACAGTGTCCATGGAAAGAGTATCAAAGTATAGATAAATGCATAAAGTAAAGAAGGCTAGAAAGCTTCCAGTCCATATGCACGTACGCTTAAAGTCTACGAGCGTCCCTGAGTACCTACCGTTTTGGGAACATGAAAAGGAAAACGGTTGAGCAATACACTCAGTGCACGGATGTACAAGTAAAGCATGAATAATATAAGCATATAAGCATGAAACAACGGAAGGAACTAAGTCATGAATAACCCGGTTAAGTCTTTGTAAAACTGGTTTTATAGTTTGAAAAGCCTTATGTTTATCTTGTGAAACTGTTTAACATATTTTACCATCCAATATAGGTCATGAAAATTAACGTGCATGAATACTTGGAGGGGTGACCTCGTCATGCAAATTAGAGGGGCTACCTCTTATTTAATATACTGGTTTTGGGTAGGAGGGGTCAGCTCCTTGTGAAGGATGCAAGGCACACACCACATTCACACTGAGTAATCTGCTGAAAACATGTAACTAGGATGCACGCATACGCCCCACATGATAAATATAATAATATGGCCAAAAGCTGAAGGGACGCCACGAGCAATCACTCCGCCGTGGGGAAGTCATAACACTAGTGCCTCTAGTGTTATGGTTATGGTACCTCCATAACTAGGTGAAACTGGTCATGCATGTATATGGCTTTAGGTATTCCAAATAAACATTAGCAATCAAAAACATATAAAACATATACTAGGGAAAACAGTTGGCTGCATACGGGGAATCCTAATAAGGAAAGAATGTCCATACTGAAAGGACGGAGAATCTGTACCTTATGTCCAGTGAACGAAGAAGACGAACGGAAGAAGGTCCTACTTCGGTATCACTAATGCTACATAAATACATACGTGTATAAGTATCTGATTACTGAATACGTAACTGGTTTTATATCATGTCTTAGCTTGTTTTATATGTTCATGTCCTGTTTTACTGTTTTAAGATTTATATTGTGTTTATCGTATATTCTGTCTATTCTGATTAAGTATTACTTGTATTTCATGTATTATTATACTTGTTGTGTAATAATAAGTAACTTTCTAAAAATAGCAGGTTTCCTAAAATAGAAAGTTTCCAAAAATAGAAAGTTACCAAAATAGAAAGTTTCCAAAAATAGAATTACTGCTTAAAATAGATAAGTTTCTAAAAATAGAAAGTTTCCATAAATAGATTAGCTGCCTTAAATAAATAAGTTTCTAAAAATAGAAAGTTTCCATAAATAGATATAAGCTGGTTAATTAAGCTAATTATATAAGCTTAAGTGTTTCTGATTATTATTCTAAGTCATGTGATTATATAGTATAGTTTATTAATTATTACATGTAAATTAAATAAACTATAGGTTAAAAGTATTTAATTAAACATAACATGATTTTAATTAAATAAAGGTAAAATACTTAGGTTAAAATATGTATTATTAACTATTAATAATATAACCTAAGTCATGTTAATTAATTAATTATAAGTCATGGTTTTTATTAATTAATTAATTATAAAGTCTAATTAAATAATAAATACTTAGGTTAAAATTTATGAACTAATAATTAAATTAATAAACTAAGTCATGTCAATTAAATTAATCATGTCATGCTTTTAATTAATTTAATTTAAGTCTTAAAAAAACATAACTTGTAAAAATCATAAACCTTAAAAATGATTCATGAATCGGACCCGTGACTAAAACCCATGAATCGGACCCGTAACCTTCACCATACCCCGACCAAGGTCGGGTTTCCCTTGCCCCTTGCTGCTGCCGTGACACCACCACCACCATACCGAGACCATATGGTCTCGGTGGTGTGATATATGCCAAGCCGAGACCCCTATGGGGCTCGGTTAGGCGTCGGCTAGACCACAAACACCCCTAAACCCATGATTTGATTTAACCCCATGATTATAACATGTTTAACATACTTGTTTTTAATTAGTTAATTAAAAACATCATGATTTTATGTGATTCAATTAATCAAAACATAAAAGAAAAGGTTAAAAGGTTATACCGAATACGTGAATCGAATGAGGACGAACACACACGAATCCTTGTAAAAATTCCAAGATCAAAATCAACCCGAACACCCCTTTTTGGTGATCAAATCCGGCAGCCAAGAAGGAGAGGAAAAGAAAACTAGGGTTTTCTTATTTTTCTAATTTTTGTAAATAATGAACATGTTTTTCCCTTAATTCTTGTTTAGTAAAATTTACATGGGCCAAGCCCATGTTTTCCTTGTGTAGCCGCGGGTAGGGGGCCCACTTGGGGTAACCCGTACCTTTTTCGTGTCTAAAATATTAGTGTGTTCTCGTGTTCGTGTTTTACATGTTTTAATTAGTTATCGATCGTGACTTAATATATTTATTCGTGTTCGTAATAAATATATATACATACGTAATATTAGCTCGTGAATAATTTACGTTCATGATTTCATGTTCGCATGTTCGTGATTATAATTATTATTAGAATAATTATCATGTGTTCATACGTAATAAATATTTATCGTGTTATAACACGTACGTAATACTTGTAATTCTTATTCATGTAACGTAAACGTGCTATAAAAAGGAAAGTTCTAATCATGTACGTACGATCTTAAGGGTACTATTCATGGTAAAAGCATGCGGGTTTTACAACTCTTCCCCTCTAAAAAGAATAATTCGCCCCTGAATTATAGATAAAGTAAATTGGAAAAGAAGAATATACCCGAATTCAAAATATGAAATGAGGGTAAGAAGCCCGGATAGACTCCTCTGTTTCTCAAGTGGCTTCCCGCTCGGTATGATCCTTCCAAAGGATTTTGACGAATAGAATCGTCTTCCTTCTCATGACTCGTTCTTGTCTGTCAAGAACTCGTTTGGGTTCTTCTATGAAAGTGAGATCTTCACGAATCTGTTCCAGTGGATACTGAACCATGTGAAGGGGATGATACTGGTACCCTCTGAGTAAGGACACATGAAACACATTGTGTGCGTGTGAAAGCTGCGGAGGTAACTCTAAACGGTAGGATACTTCACCGAATCGTTCAATGATATCAAACGGTCCGATGAAACGAGGACTGAGCTTCCCTTTAATTCCAAAACGTCTAACACCACGTGCCGGCGAAACCTTAAGGAAAACGTGATCTCCTACGCTAAAATGTATGTCCCTACGATGCTTGTCGGCGTAACTCTTCTGACGTGACCGTGCTTCTTGAAGTTTCTGCTTAGCTACTGCGACCCTCTCATTAGTCAACTCTATGATCTCTGGTCCTTCAAGTGTTCGCTCACCAACCTGATCCCAGCAGATTAGGGCGCGACACTTTCTGCCATACAACATCTCGAAAGGAGCACACTTGATACTTGCGTGCCAACTGTTGTTGTATGCAAACTCCACCAAACAGATATAATCGTCCCAATCACCCGTCCATTCCAACGCACATGACCTCAACATGTCTTCCAATGTCTGAATCGTTCACTCCGACTGCCCGTCTGTTTGAGGATGAAAAGCTGTGCTAACATTAAGTTGTGTACCCCAAGCTTTCTGCAGACCTTTCCAGAATCTGGAAGTGAATCGAGGATCTCTGTCTGAGACGATGCTGAATGGAGCACGTGGAGTCTCATGATCTCTCTTCTATACGTATCGGCGAGTTTACTGACCGAATCTTCCTTGCGGATCGGTAAGAAATGAGCTGATTTGGTAAGTCGATCTACGATAACCCAAATTGCATCGTGCTTCCTATTGGTTGGCGGAAGACCAGTAACAAAATCCATGGTGATTTTGTCCCACTTCCACTCTGGAATATCTAACTGTTGAAGGAGACCGCCAGATCGCTGATGCTCGATCTTAACCTGCTGGCAGGTAAGACATTTGGAGACGTAAGTGGCAACATCCTGTTTCATACCACTCCACCAAAAGTACTGCTTGATGTCATGGTACATCTTAGTCGAACCAGGATGTATAGAGAATGAGGAGCTATGAGCTTCAGCTAACAAGGCTTCCCGGAGTTCTTGATCATCGGGAACACAAAGTCTCGTGCCCTGCCATACGATACCATCTGCATCTACTCTGAATTCTGTCTGCTTCTCCAAATTCTGAATTATCGCCCAGATTTCTCCATCATCTTTCTGAGCTTCCTTGATCTTAGAGAGTAACTCGGGTTCTACTCTAAGATTAGCCCAGTAACCGTGTTGTCCACGTACCATGATCTCTATGTCTAGTCGCTCCAAGTCTCTTATGATTTCCTCCTTAATTTTAATGTCGTTGATCATTCTGGACTTTCTGCTAAGTGCATCTGCTACTACATTCACCTTGCCGAGATGATACTGCAGATTAATATCATAATCCTTCAACGGCTCTAACCATCTTCTCTGTCTCATGTTCAATTCACGCTGAGTGAAGATATACTTCAAGCTCTTGTGGTCAGTGAAAATGTCACATGATTCTCCATATAAATAGTGCCTCCATATCTTCAATGCAAACACGACTGCAGCAAGTTCCAAGTCATGCGTAGGGTAATTTTCCTCATAAGGCTTAAGCTGCCGTGAAGCGTACGCGATCACTTTCCCATGTTACATGAGAACACAACCAAGTCCCTTCCCCGGTGCATCACTGTAGATTTGAAATCCACCCGTACCAGATGGGAGAGTAAGAATAGGTGGAGATACTAACTTCTGCTTCAGGTCTTCAAAGCTCTTCTCTCGTTCTTCAGTCCAGACGAATTTCTCCCCTTTTCGCATCAGTTTGGTCAATGGTAGTGCTAGGCGGGAAAAGTTCTCCATGAACCTACGGTAATAGCCAGCTAAGCCTAAGAAACTACGGACTTTAGTCGTTGATGTCAGCCTCGGCCACTTAGTAATAGCCTCAACCTTCGCTGGATCCATAGTGATTCCTTCTACTGATACAATGTAACCTAAGAATGCCACTTTGTCTAACCAGAAGTCACACTTGGAGAATTTAGCATACAACTGCTTCTGGCGAAGAATCTGGAGTACTGTACAAAGATGGTCTTCGTGTTCCTCCTTGGACTTTGAGAAAATCAGGATGTCATCGATGAAGACAATAACAAACTTGTCCAAAAATTCATGGAAGATTTTGTTCATCAAATCCATGAACACTGTTGGAGCACGTGGTCAGACCGAATGGCATGACTACAAATTCGTAGTGGCCATAGTGTGTACGGAAAGCAGTCTTGGCGATGTCCTGCTCCTTAACCCGTAGCTGATGATAGCTTGACCTTAGATCAATCTTGGAGAAGTGTTTGGCCCTTTGGAGTTGGTCAAACAGATCGTCTATACGTGGCAGTGGATACCTATTCCTGATAGTAATCTTGTTGAGCTTGCGATAGTCAATGCAAAGACGCATACTGCCGTCCTTCTTCTTAATAAATAAGATCGGTGCGCCCCATGGAGATGCGCTCGGTCGAATGAACCCTCGTTCTAGAAGTTCTTGCAGTTGATCCTTCAGCTCCTTTAACTCTATGGGAGCCATGCGATAAGGAGCCTTGGAAATCGGCTCAGCTCCTGGGATGAGCTCGATATTGAATTCCACTTCACGTGCAGGTGGTATGCCCGAAAGTTCTTCTAGAAATACATCTTGGAATTCTGACACTATCGGCCGATCCTGAATTGACGGGGATTCAGCTTCCATGTCATGAACCGTAGCTAGATAACCCTCGCAGCCATGTGACAGTAGTGCACATGCTTACAGGGTTGATATGATTTGTACAGACCTGCCGGGTACGAACCGGTTATGAATGTACTCTGGTGCATTAACATCACCGAAGATCACTCGATATTAATGGCAGTCTATGGTAGCATGATGCTTGGATAGCCAATCCATGCCCAAAATCATTCATGTCCAGCGGAAGTGCGTCAACAGGACGAACCCTGTCGTCAAACTCTAGGGGAAGACTCTTGTACACATGGTTGATAAGTACAGAGTCCCTCAAAGGCGTGGAAATACTGAGTCTATTCTCTAGTGGCATGGGGAGTATCCTAACATTCTTGGCATAAGCAGTAGAAATGACCGAGTGAGTAGCACCCGTATCAAATAGAACACATGCAGCTTGACCATACATATACAAGATTCCAGTTGATGACGTATAGTCCCCAGCCGGGTCATGAACCTGACCCACGGGTACTACCCGTATCCGGCCCATCACGAATGGGTGGGAATAATGTTATTTGAGCTTATGGGCTTGGATGAACAGTAACCACATACACGTGTACGGCCCACGGCCCGGCGTGCCCGGTGCAGGGTTAGACAGAATCATACTCCTACTATGAGTAGGATTTATCTCAAAGGAGAGGATATTCACTCACCCTAATTAGAAGATAACAATCAATCTAAATCTGGTGTTTATCCTTTCCTTGGGGCCGAAGCATCAGTGACAGCCCATTAGGGTTTCACTGCCTATATAAGGAACCCCTAAGGGTTCCACAAAGGTATTACATTCTACACACTTTCAACTCTCATCCGATTCCTATAACCCTAACCGATTACTTACTCTCACGCTGGAGTCTAATCATGGGAAACATTCCCATGGTAAGCCTAACGCGTGTTGTTTAGTGTGTAGGATCCCAACCAGATAATTCACTTAGTGCAGGAGCCGGAGTCCAGCCAACCCGAATTAAGCCTAATTCGGGTCTAGCAAGGATCACCCAACTTTTGTATCAACAAGTAGGCATCATCTGTGGGACCATTACACTAAGATAGAGCAAAATCTCATCTCGAATTCACAATGACGAAGGGGCATCCGCAGGGAAACCCCAGGAACACAAATCCTGGGAATCGGAAGTCCCCAGGGGAAGGGATACTTATTCCCAATCGATCCCCTTGCAACCAAGCTGGCGGACCAAACAACCGAAGTGGTCTTCAGTCCATGGGTATGACAAGCACGTTCTCTATCACCCCACCACCTACTTCAACCTTGGATAATCCTGATCCAGGGAGTGCGCCCAACCCCCCTAACAAGGAGCCGCGCAGACCATCGACTGAGGAAGAAGTAGAGGTCGAACCACTCAGCGAGGAAGATCTCACTCGAGTTCTCACGCAGAAATTTGAGAGGATCGTCCCAGGAATTGCATCAAGGTTGAACCTAGGGAGGGACCTCCGATCTAGGCTCAACTTTGGCAACGCCGGACCAGGCACCTCTTCTCAAACTCAAAGGAAGCGAAGGACACGACCTCAGGAGCGGAACCTCTTTGAGGAAACTCCCCAACCCAGGATTGTGTTCGAACGCATAGGGGATCGTCTCATGCAGGAACTAATACAATCCCGTGAGGAGGGAGAGAGGTCCGACGGTTCACCCGAACGACCAGATCTGGAGCTAACCAGAACTAATCGCCGCACAAGCGTGTGGGATAGGATGAATACCGGGAAGAAGGCTCCTGGATCTTCTCACAAGAGCGGTCCTCACCCAAAGGATGGGGCAACGCCCCCTTCTCCCGGTCCATCAGGAGAGGACTCGGATGACCATCCACCCAAGCGTCGCCGACCTAGGAGTACTCCTCCACCACCACCAGACAGTGAGGAGTACTACGGCGGCCCCTATTATTGAGAGGCGGAAGTAGAAGATCTTTCCATCCTGTGGTGTGACCCTAATCTCACCCGTCCATGGGCTGATCCCAGGGAAGATCCTTTCACTCTCCGCATACGGAATTACTCCGAGGATACAAAGCGTCGCATGCTGGCGTGTGTCAAGACTTATGATGGGACTGGTGATCCGGATGATCACCTAAAGATATTTGATACGCAGGCGAAAATTGAACGACGGCCCATGCCTATATGGTGCCAAATGTTCAATTCAACCTTGATCGGCAATGCTCGTGATTGGTTTGAGGGACTTCCTCCACGAAGCATTGATAGCTTCACTGAACTACGTACTGCGTTCAAGAATAATTATACTTAGCGAAAGAAGTATAATAGGGACCCGGTCTCATTGGCAACCGTCAAGCAACGGCCGGGGAGTCTACGGAGGCCTTCACTGAACGCTTCAATGACGAGTGCACACACACAAAGACAATGCCGGAACTTCTGAAAATTTCCGATTATATGCACACCATAACTGCCAGGGAATTAATCAGACGTCTCAATGACAAACGTCCGGAGAGGTATGACGACCTTATGGAATGGGTCAGAAACTTCATAGAGGGAGAAACCGCGGTAGCCGCGGCCTATCCTTCAAAAGGAAACAGCTACCGATCGAACGACCAGTCCAGGAGACAGTCGGGCGGTCAACACCACCAGAGCAGTGGGAGGGGCTCAGATTACAAGAGCCAAAACAAAGGAGGACGGTCGGAGGAAAAATTTACCCCTCTAAAGATGTCCTACTGGGAGATCTTGCTGACACAAGGGGCCAATTTCCCGAGACCTCCCCCAATGACGACTCCGCTGGACCGTCGTCAAGGAAATCGCTTTTACGAATTCCACAACGACAAGGGCCATGGCACGGAGGAATGTATCCAGCTCAAGAAGCACATTGAGTCACTGATCAAGTCAGGCAAACTCAAGCATTTGTTCAATGACTGGAAGGATGAAAAAGACAACAAGAAGTATGACAAGAAGGATTCCCAAAAGGACAAACCTTCAACTATATACATGATCCAATCCAGGCAGCGCCGCACAAGGCAGAAAATTAGTCAAAAATTTTCACGCGGCAGAGAAATCTCATTCCCTCCCATCACGGCAAGCGATGTGATTGATGCGCCTCTCACTATTGAGATAAGCATTGGAACACACAATGTCCGCCGTATGTATGTGGATGGAGGGTCATCAGCAGAAGTACTATAAGAACACTGCTTCGTACAGTTGCGACCGGAAATAAGAAGCCAATTAGTACCGGCCACGGCGCCGCTCATCGGTTTTAGTGGAGACACCATCTGGCCAATATGACAGCTGCGTCTGCTTGTAACCATTGGGAATGAAGAGCACTCCACCACGGTGTGGATGAACTCTATGGTGATACGCTCACACTCTCCATACAATGGGATCATAGGCAGACCAGGTATCCTGGCCATACGAGTGGTACCCTCCACGGCACACGGGATGATCAAATTCCCTGTGGAAGGAGGAATTGTCACTATCTATAACACAATCATACCAGCATCCGAGTGTCACGTTGTAACAACACCAGTTCCACCTGTTCCCCTCAAAGACGGATCACCACCTCCCAATTGGAAGGTGGCAATCCATCCTGATTACCCGGAACAAGAGGTATCCATAAGGGGAACGCTCTCGGATAGCGGCAAGAGGGCCATGTGCTCTCTCCTGAAAGCAAACTTATATGTATTCGCATGGGAGCCCAAGCATATGACGGGCGTACTGCGTGCGATAGCAGAACATAAGCTCCAAATCCGCCAGGGATATCCTCCCGTTAAGCAAAAGAAGCGCAGCCAGGCACCCCCGAACGCAGCCAAGTAATATTGGATGAAGTACGGAAATTGGTGGATGCAGGTATCATGTGCGAGGTATACTACCACGGGTGGTCATCCAACCCAGTCATGGTCAAAAAGCATGACGGAAGCTGGCGCATGTGCGTGGACTTCACAGATCTGAACAAAGCTTGTCCGCAGGACTGCTATCCGTTACCGGAGATTGATTGGAAGGTGGAATCCCTATGTGGATATCCCTTTAAGTGCTTCTTAGATGCATATAAAGTATACCACCAGATCCAGATGGCGGAAGAGGACGCAGAAAAGACGGCGTTCCATACTAGTCAAGGTGTATACTGTTATACAAAAATGCCATTCGGACTAAAGTATGTCGAGGCAACATATCAGCGGCTTGTTGACAAAGCCTTCGACTCACAGATAGGTCGCAACCTGGAGGTCTATGTCGATGATTTAGTCATCAAAATTCATACGGAGGATGCACTTCTCCGAGACGTCCAAGAGACGTTTGACACATTGAGGAGGATTAATATGAAACTAAATCCAAAGAAATGCACGTTTGGGGCAACGGAAGGAATGTTCCTTGGATATATGATTGATCCAAATGGCATCAAGACTTGCCCATAAAATACGGACGCAGTAATACAGTTACCATCCCCTCAGACACGGAAAGAGGTGCAATCCTTAAATGGGAAGTTGGCCGGGTTGAACAGGTTCTTATCAAAGTCCGCGGAAAAGTCACTCCCCCTATTCAAAACACTCAAGAAGTACATTGAGAAGGGAGACTTCCGGTGGACAAAGGAAGCTGAGGAAGCCTTTGGTCAACTTAAGCAACACCTTGCATCTCTCCCCATGCTAGTGGCTCCCCGTCCCAAGGAGGAGCTCATCATGTATCTGTCAGCCACAAATGGAGCAATAAGTGCGGTACTCATGACGGATAAGGACGCAGTCCAAACTCCGGTCTATTTTATAAGTAGAACACTACAAGGGCCGGAGTTGAATTATTCTTCCATGGAAAAATTGGTTTTGGCATTAGTGTTTGCTACGAAACGGTTGCGCCGATACTTTCAGGCGCACCCAATTGTAGTTGTTACTGATCAACCAATAAAACAAGTCATCTCTAGACCAGATGTGGCTAGTAGGCTACAGAAGTGGAGCATTCTATTGGGAGAACATAACATATCTTATAGACCAAGGACGGCTGTTAAAGGCCAAATCTTGGCAGATTTCTTGGTAGAGAAGCCGGATGAGGAGGGACCAATCGTACAACGAGAGGAAACTCCATCAGAACCATGGGTATTATTTACGGACGGATCTTCATGTACGGATGGATCAGGAGCTGGTCTCATCCTTACGAATCCAGAAGGAATGGAATTCACGTACGCCCTGCGCTTTGAGTTCACAGCCACCAATAATGAGGCAGAATATGAAGCGTTGATTGTGGGTTTAAAAATCGCCGCTAGAATGGAAGTCCGCAACCTTGAGGCCTACGTGGACTCACGGCTGGTCGCGAACCACATTCTAGGGGGGGTACGTAGCCAAGGAGGATAACATGGTTTGATATTTAGAGAAAGCCAAGTCACTCATCGCGGCTTTCAGTAAGTTTTCTATCAAGCAGGTATCAAGAGGCGAAAACAAGAAGGCGAACGCTCTTAGCAAGATCGCGTCTACAAGTTTCGCCCACTTATCCAAGCAAGTCTTGGTCGAAATACTCAAGGAAACGTCTATAAAAGAAGGGGAAGTCGCAACTATAGTTTAGGAAGATGGACCTACATGGATGACCCCGATCATCAACTATTTGACTGATGAAACCCTTCCAGACGAGGAAAAGGCGGCACGGCGCATCAAAAGGAAGTCGCATCACTTCGAGCTTCGAGAAGGTATTCTTTACAAGCGCTCTTTCCTACAGCTGTGGTTACGGTGTGTTGGGCCACGCCAGGCTACCTATGTGATCAGTGAGATACATGAGGGGTTATGCGACATGCACACGGGCCCCCGATCCGTAGTAGCCCGAGCTCTACACACAGGATATTATTGACCTACCATGCATAGGGATGCACGTGACATGATTCGCAAGTGCAGTGATTGCCAAGTGCACAGACCAGTACCACGACATCCGCAGCAGGAACTTACACCCATTACATCCCCATGGCCATTCTATAAGTGGGGGATTCATATCGCAGGACCTTTTCCCGTAGCTGCGGGGGGGAGTTAAGTTTTTAATTGTCGCAATGGACTACTTTACACGCTGGATAGAGGCCAAGGCAGTCAAATCGATCACAGGCAAACAAGTTAAAAAGTTTGTTTGGGAGAACATCATGTGCCGTTTTGGCTTACCGGGAGAAATCATCTCGGACAACGGGAAGCAGTTCGCGGATAATCCATTCAAGGACTGGTGCGCATCATTGAATATCAAACGGCGCTTCGCATCTGTTAAGCACCCGTAGACAAATGGTCTTGTGGAACGATAAAATAGAAGCTTGGGTGAAGGCATCAAGGCACGCCTGGAGGAACGAAGTGCCAAATGGGTGGACCAACTGCCACATGTTCTATGGGCGCATAGGACTATGATCAAAACAGCCAACGGAGACACCCCATTCGCATTCGCCTACGTCACTGAAGCTGTTATACCAGCAGAAATAGGAATGCCTACCATCCGCACAGCGGAGGTTAATGCCGTCACAAACGACGAGCAGCTCCGGATCAATCTGGATTTGTTGGAGAAAAAAGGGAGATAGCGGCTATCAATGAGGCCAAGTCCAAGGCACGGATGAGGGCTTATTATGACGCCAAGGTTAAAGGTGTTTCTTTTCGACCGGGAGATTATGTCAATCGTGCTAACGAGGCAACTCGAGCGGAGAATACAGGAAAGCAGGGCCCTAAGTGGGAAGGACCGTATGAGGTCACGGAAGCCTTAGGACGGGGTGCGTACAAGTTACGTGACATGGATGGCCGCGACCTGGAACGTACATGGAATATCTGCAACCTTAAAAGATGCTATCTTTGAAAGCTACGGCTTCTGCATGGACACTTCGCTATATCTGGCTTCAAAGAAGATCCATCGGTTTTTGTTTGTTTTTTATGCTTTCTAGGTTCCTTTTTTGTTTCTTAGGGTTTCCCATTCTTGTTAAAACAAAAAACGTAAACGTTCTAATAAAATGCCGTCGTGCCTAGCTAGCTCCACGACTCGTTTTTGTGCAAATTGTTTTTATTCTGTAGATTCTATTATTGTCGTATGGATTTAGTTGTTATTAATACAATGTGCTATATCTTATTCATATGCATTCATTCAATACCGTACATGTACAATGCGCCTCCAGGCGGGGTAAGAGGATTAAGTGAACCTAATAATTCAACTTGTCGCATAAGAGGGATGCAACCCCAGTGACGCGGATCATGTATCCTTACTAGACACCTTACTCACAAGACGTTGTATTTTTATTTTTTTTATTTTTTTTAGTAAGACGTGACATGTCATGCAGTACAGGTATATGATATCTAACAAAAAAATACACAAGTTTCAAATTCATAACACCAAAATAGCCGTGGTCATCACGGACTTGCTTGCATACATATGACAAGTTATTTCAAACATCAGTTTTAGCCGTATACATACACGGACGAATAAGATACAAATGTTTACAATGTAAATTAAAACGGAGGTAGGAACTCCCCTATCTCCTTCTTCCCTTCTTCAACCAAGGTGCGGAGGGCCTCCTCGCGAGCATTCTTCCCATCTTGTGCCTTGATCATATTCTCATCCAACGCCACGGTAAGCAGCTTTTCACCTTTCATCACCTTCGACACAGAGTCGTAGGTGGGCAAGGTCAGTTGGATGGGATCGGCAGTAAGCTTGGACATTATTACCTCATTCGGAGCATCCTTTAGCGCTTCTAGCTCGTCTAGGAGAGGGTGTTGGAGTTCAGCCAAAGTGGACATTGACGCGGACATCTTGTCTGCGACTAGGGGGTTGTGGTTAGGAGTGTTATCGGGTCGGGTTATCGGGTAATCGGGTCTTATCGGGTCGGGTTGAGTCGGGTTTTGGCTAGAAAAAACTAACCCGCAACCCGACCCGATAAAGAGTCGGGTTATCGGGTTCGGGTGAGATTCGGGTCGGGTGTTATCGGGTCGGGTGATTCGGGTTATCGGGTTAGTGCAAGCAGTTTTGTTTTTGGCTAGCGCAAAAGCAACTGATGACCCTCTTATAAAAGCTATAACGTAACATATTAGAAATTAAAAAATGTGCGAGTATATAACTGATGACTGATGACCCTCTTATTTTATACGACATTGAAAAGCAAATAGTAATGTAATTAAAGTCAGATTCAACATTAGTGTGAAATTACCATCAGACAGAAACTCAAAGAATTGGTGTAGCTATACTATTGACATTTCCTACATCAATTTATATGTAAACTAGAACACATTTCCTTTATTTCCTTTTCAATTCGTATAGCACCAGTACATTGTTACTTGTGAAATTAACACATGATCAACTAATAATCAATTGTCAATTTCCTTAATTATATGCCCTGCGAGATCTTCTACTAGAGTTCTAGAACTGTTATATAAGCAAGTAAATTTTGTCTAAATTACATATGCATAATACATATAATGAATCAATTTGTTACTTATTAGTTGGCCATAAACATATTCGCAAACAAACTCTCTAGCCCTCAACATTAAAATTTATATTCGGGTCTTATTGGGTTGACCCGATAACCCGACAACGTTAATTTTCTAACCCAAACCCGACCCGATAACAATATCGGGTTATCGGGTCGGGTCAAAACGACCCGTAAATATTTTTTCACCCGATTTAACCCGATCCAATAAGCCTTATCGGGTTCAGGTTCGGGTGCGGGTCAGGTCAACCCGACCCTACTGACACCCCTAGTTGTGGTAGGCATGTTGGGTGATATCTTCCTTCTTGCCTATCAGCTCCGCAGCTTTGACCAGCCCCTCGTGCCTACCATGGTCAATACCATCCGATACGACGTCTGCAAATGCATGTCGCAGGTAAGGAGCTTCCATCACCTTGCTCACGACGAGCCGCATTCCTTGGCCAACCATCCATCTGCGCCCAGCTATGGCTGTGAGCAAAGGATGACACATCATTTTAGCACAATCCGTGGCCACCTTGCTTAGCTCTCCCTCAGCTGCCGCAGCTTGCTCATCCAAAGTAATCCGCGATTAGGTCAGCTCATCCTTCAGCGCGTCGCGCTCTTGAGCAATGTTGAATGCTTGTACGGTTACGGCTTTGGTGGAGGCTTCGGCTGCGGACACCTACATATGACACTTAGAGTTATTACAGGGATAATGTGGTTTTTCTTGAGTGTGCACAAATAATCAGTCATATTGAGAGCATACCTTCTCGTTGGATGCGGCTAAAAGGGCCTCCATCTCGGCAATACGTTTTTCACGAGTGTTGGCGTGATGGGCCTGCTCCTTGACGGTGGACTCTGCTACGACCAACACCGACTGCAAGGATATGATAGTTTTCTCGTGCTTCTCAACTAGTGCTTCACGACGAGCTATCTTTTTATCAGCACGCTTCACATTAGCCAAGGCCTTGATCAGACGACGTCTTAGGGCCGCACCAACTGTCACTTGGTGTATGGATGACACATCGAACTGCTCCAGCAATGTCTCATGATCTAATTCGTCTAAGTCTTGCGCCAGAGCCGGAGGAGTGATGTGTTCGATATATTCCGTACACTCGGACTCCGCCTCCAACCTTGTTAAGCTGGATAAATTCCATGCTAGGCGCATGCTGGTGTCCGGTCCCTCAGGACGTGGATCCTCGGCATGTGTCACAGGAGGGGATGGAGGTCTCATTGATTTCGTGGGTGAAGGTTCCCTTTCCACCTCCTCCTCTTGGGCTACGGTCGACGGATCCGCCCTGTTATTAGCACACATTAATTTAGTTTATGAATCTATATCTTTTTTTTAAAAAAACGAGAGAAAGAAAAAGGAGGTACTTACGTAGTACTAGTCATGGGTTCTGTGATGGTAGGAGCTACGGCATTTACGGGGGTGGCCATCCAAACTTGTTCATCCACATGCAGTGAGGGGTCGACCTGGGCCGTAGCAGTACCGCTTCCTTCCTGGAACTGCGGGTGGTCTTTCCTTAGCTTCTTCACGGGAGCATTGTGTGCCCCCGCCTGGTAGTCTTCCTTTTCTTGGACTTGGGCATGGGGGACCCGGAAGCTTGGGTAGTTTCTTCATCCTCACCGGTTCGAGTGTCAGCAAGGTTGGTGATATCTTCTTCTTCGTCTTCTTCATCCTGGTGCGGCACGGTGCCCTCCAGTAGCAACTCTCCACCATCTTCGTTGTGGAAGTCAAGCGGGGACTTCTCGATCACGGGCTCTCCCTCATATGATCTTTGCTCGGTGGTTTCTTCCAGCGGGATGGTTTGGTATGCGGTTGCATCAAGAAGGGGGAGTTCATTCTCTTTCAGCGGACGGAATCCTTCATGCACTTTCATTGGGTCGCCTTGGCGCAATAATCCATGTAGGTTCATCTCTACGGACATATGCAATTATACGGATTAGTAAGTTCACAAAATGCAAATGTGGCATTTATTACATCTACAAATATAAGTGGACCTACCCTGCCTACGTTCAGTCAGAAAGCACGGATACATATCCTTCCTCCCATAGTAGTGGCGGCTTATCCCCACTAAGCACAGAAAGTGCTCCGGCAAACCCCCATGGAATTCTGTGCGGTGGGTATCTAGAATTTTCAAATCCTTACTACTATAGTCTTTAGATTTGGGGAGAAAGTCTTTGGGTACTCGGGTTTTGAGGACGAACGGGGTAGGGAATACTTTCTCATCGACAAAGAAGTAATGATCGTGCCAGCTCTTAAGGGAGTCTAAGGGCTTCCTATACGTCATGAGGGCGTTCCCGGATCGTTTTTTGAACGACAACCACCCATTCACTAGTTGGGGGAGGGGGGGGTAAAAGACCCTAAATAGATTTACGGTCAGGGTTACTCCGCATGTATGGCATGTAATCTCAAATTGATTGATTTTACACGCCCCTATGCAGTGCAGCTGGGTTATGTGGAAGTCATAATATAGAAGCAGATCTACCAAAAACTTGGACAAGGGGATGCGGTAGTTAGCCGAATCAAATAGGCGCGTGTACACACCTATCTTTCCCCTTGGTGCATCCGTAATCGCTTCACCTTCACCTGGATAGGTGGGGTGTATGCTTTCGGGAATATAATACTTAGACAAAAAGTCTATGTATTTCTCCGAAGGCATCACGTTCAGGACATCCGTAATAAGGGTATTGTCCTTTACCATGTTTTATAAAAAGGGTTTGAAAGGCGTGATGATCTAACCTGCGGTGGTGGGAACCCGTTGAATAAGAGACAAAAGATGGGAAGAAGAAGCTTGGGAATAACAATGGCGGAATGAATATAAATTGTGTGTGTAACAGTAGCACACACCAACTCTTATATAGGGTTGCCTCGATTTCCGAGGTAACGGAGATGTTTGCCACGTGTAAGCCACTACACCCATCTAACGGATGGGATTTCTGACACTTCTGAAAACGTCAGAAGGGACCCATGGGTCACTTCTTATCAGTTTTACGTGGATCAATGGTAGGCATTAATGGTGCACTTTTGCAGGCGTGCGACTGACTAGTTGACTACCATTAATGCGTTCATTCTTGTGTCGGGATATGCGGTCATACGTAAGACTATATTTAATGCTGCATTTAATTTATCTCGGTCGTTATGTGCGGCTGGGGTATCATTGGGGTTCAATCCATGTAAGGTTGCCATGTGCGGCCGAAACAAAATTTTGAAAATTTATCATTTCCTAAAGATCTTTCTTGGTACGTCCGGGGAGCATCTTGATAGTCTAGAGGTTACGCCTACGGCTGTAAAAACTAGACTGGGGGGACATGATGACGTATAGTCCCCAGCCGGGTCATGAACCCGGCCCACGGGTATTACCCGTATCCGGCCCATCACGAATGGTTGGGAATAATGTTATTTGAGCTTATGAGCTTGGATGAATAGTAACCGCACACACGTGTGCGGCCTACGGCCCGGCATGCCCGGTGCAGGGTTAGACAGTATCATACTCCTACTATGAGTAGGATTTATCTCAAAGGAGAGGATATTCACTCACCATAATTAGAAGATAACAATCAATCTAAATCTGGTGTTTATCCTTTCCTTGAGGCCGAAGCATCAGTGACAGCCCATTAGGATTTCACTGCCTATATAAGGAACCCCAAAGGGTTCCACAAAGGTATTACATTCTACACACTTTCAACTCTCATCCGATTCCTATAACCCTAACCGATTACTTACTCTCACGCCGGAGTCTAATCGTGGGAAACATTCCCACGGTAAGCCTAACGTGTGTTGTTTAGTGTGCAGGATCCCAACCAGATAATCCACTTGGTGCAGGAGCTGGAGTCCAGCCAACCCGAATTAAGCCTAATTCGGGTCTAGCAAGGATCACCCAACTTTTGTATCAACACCAGTGATGGTACCTGTAGACTTGTTGGCCTGATCGCAAGATGTCGTGTATACGCGTCCAGTGGTAGGAGGCGGCTTGCTATCAGCATGTCCCGATGTGCCCTCCATCTCGCCCTTGCGGCAATCCTTCATGCGATGGCCAGGAAGACCACACTTGAAGCATGCGTCACTGTCGCGGCGACATGGCCCTGGGTGCCTACGGTGGCAAGTAGAGCAAAGAGGATGAGTATATCCTCTAGCAGGTGCTCTGACTGGCTGAGAACCTGATAAAACATTATACATGAGACATGATAATAGGGTTCAAAGGACAATGCGGATAATCGTAAGATTGAATACCAGTGATAGTTTGACGGCTAGGCTGTGAACCTCTCTGGTTCTGGTCCCTACCGTTTCCATGGTTCCTGGTAGAAGGTTTGCTAATGTGTCAGAGTTATGAGTTATAATATGAAATCATAAGAAAAATGCGTAAGTATAAGGACCTGCTGTTGTTGGAGTGTCCAGCGTTGTTACGGTAAGTATCATTACCGCCACGCTTATCCATAGCAGAACGGTCGTTAGTCTGACCGTTTCCCTTGGGCTGATTAGGATGTTGCTGAGTAGCCGGCTGAGACCGGTCCCCAGTCTTCTGCCTGGAAGATACAATTTAAAGAGATTAAAAATATACATTGACATACACTGAAAGAATACGGATTGGTCACCGCTTGAATACGAATGTTTTACCTCTTCTCGGGTCTCTCTGCTTCCCCGAACTCATCTCTCTCTTGCAACATCTCCAGCTTACGTGCTGCATCGGCCACTTGTGCTACCGTGTTAAACGTAGCACACACCAAGTTGTTTGCGATCGATGTGCGAAGAGCCCACCTGAAGTGGTGTGCTTGTTCTTCAGGAGTACCTGCTGCAGCACCAAGGAAACCAGCTAAGCGAAGAAAGCGCTGCATGAACTCGTTGCTATTCTCCCCAGCTCTCTGTCGGATCCCATGGTACTCCCTCTTCAACTTGTCTTGCTCAGCCTTGGGAAAGAACTGCTCCATCACCCTATCTCTGAACTGATCTCAGGTCAAACCAGCCACCCAATTATCACCTCCCTCAGACGGCTTCAATGCTAACCACCAATTTAACACATCGCCTTCGAACCGGTAACATGCCAACCTCGCCTTGAACACGGGGTCACAACCCATAGCATCGAAGAGCTCGATGTGAGCCAACCAGATTTCAGCTTCACTGGGGCTATATGTTCTCTCGAAAGCTCGAGGATGGAGCTTGTTGAATCTCTCCAGCCATGTAGCCAATGTCACTGGAGGAGGAGGTGCTTGGTTATGCTGCTGATTGTTGGCAGCCTGAACCTCAGCCCTGATGTCATTCCTTAGTTAAGGAAGCAAAGCTTGTATTGCAGCTTGGATCGCTGCATTGAGTTGTTCCTGTTCGCGTGTGAGAACCATCTGACAGTATAACATAAAATACATGATTAAACTAATCAAAACATAAAATATATACATGAAAAAATTTATACCAATAAATCATGAGAAAAAAAAATTTATGCAGGAAAATTTGTACATGAATGCATAATGCAGTTTTATGAAAACTTTTGTATGCTCGAGAGTGAACGCCTATGGTCAGTTCACCCAAAATAAAAGACATGGCGAGGAGACGCCTATGGGTCGGTCCCAAATTTAAAAGTTTCAATAAAACACATACGACTAAATAGGGCCAGTCCTGTACCAACCATTACTTAGTCATAAACCTGCGACAATGACATATATATGTATGCACGAAAATGATGAATGCATGAAAACAGATTGTCAGTTCTAGGAAGACCATAGTGACTACCCGCTAATCACAGGTCATGTTTTGAGAGCCAACAGGTCGAAGGCTTGGCTCTGATACCATAATTGTAACACCCCATTTTGATAAATGGAATGTCACGCGTGATTATGGCGTGTCATCAAAGCATACAAGGATAAATGTCTAAACGTTACATGACCATAAAAGGAAATACCGGAATCAAACATCGGTAGTCCAAAAGTAAAGCTCATCACACACAAACATAAGTACTGTAAATGAAAGGACTAAACAGTGTCCATGGAATGAATATCAAAGTATATATAAATGCATAAAGTAAAGAAGGCTAGAAAGCTTCCAGTACATATGCACGTACGCTTAAAGTCTACGAGCGTCCCTGAGTACCTGCCGTTTTGGGAACATAAAAAGGAAAACGGCTGAGCAGTACGCTCAGTGCACGGATGTACAAGTAAAGCATGAATAATATAAGCATATAAGCATGAAACAGCGGAAGAAACTAAGTCATGAATAACCTGGTTAAGTCTTAGTAAAACTGGTTTTATAGTTTGAAAAGCCTTATGTTTATCTTGTGAAAATTGTTTAACATATTTTACCATAGCCAATATAGGTCATGAAAATGAACGTGCATAAATACTTGGAGGGGTGACCTTGTCATGCAAATTAGAGGGGCTACCTCTAATTTAATATACTGGTTTTGGGTAGGAGGGATCAGCTCCTTGTGAAGGATGCAAGGCACACACCACATTCACACTGAGTAATCTGCTGAAAACATGTAACTAGGATGCACCCATACGCCCCACATGATAAATATAATAATATGGCCAAAAGCTGAAGAGACGCCACGAGAAATCACTCCGCCGTAGGTAAGTCATAACACCAGTGCCTCTAGTGTTATGGTTATGGTACCTCCATAACTAGGTGAAACTGGTCATGCATGTATATGGCTTTAGGTATTCTAAATAAACATAAGCAATCAAAAACATATAAAACATATACTGGGGAAAACAGTTGGCTACATACGGGGAATCCTAATAAGGAAAGAATGTCCATACTGAAAGGACGGAGAATCCGTACCTTATGTCCAGTGAATGAAGAAGACGAACGGAAGAAGGTCCTACTTCGGTATCACTAATGCTACATAAATACATACGTGTATAAGTATCTGATTACTGAATACGTAACTGGTTTTATATCATGTCTTAGCTTGTTTTATATGTTCATGTCATGTTTTACTGTTTTAAGCTTTATACTGTGTTTATCGTATATTCTGTCTATTCTGATTAAGTATTACTTGTATTTCATGTATTATTATACTTGTTGTGTAATAATAAGTAAATTTCTAAAAATAGCAGGTTTCCTAAAATAGAAAATCTCCAAAAATAGAAAGTTACCAAAATAGAAAGTTTCCAAAAATAGAATTACTTCTTAAAATAGATAAGTTTCTAAAAATAGAAAGTTTCCATAAATAGATTAGCTGCCTTAAATAAATAAGTTTCTAAAAATAGAAAGTTTCCATAAATAGATATAAGTTGGTTAATTAAGCTAATTATATAAGCTTAAGTGTTTTCTGATTATTATTCTAAGTCATGTGATTATATAGTATAGTTTATTAATTATTACATGTAAATTAAATAAACTATAGGTTAAAAGTATTTAATTAAACATAACATGATTTTAATTAAATAAAGGTAAAATACTTAGGTTAAAACATGTATTATTAACAATTAATAATATAATCTAAGTCATGTTAATTAATTAATTATAAGTCATGGTTTTTAATAATTAATTAATTATAAAGTCTAATTAAATAATAAATACTTAGGTTAAAATTCATGAACTAATAATTAAATTAATAACCTAAGTTATGTAAATTAAATTAATCATGTCATGCTTTTAATTAATTTAATTTAAGTCTTAAAAAAAACATAACTTGTAAAAATCATAAACCTTGAAAAAAATGATTCATGAACCGGACCCGTGACTAAAACCCATGAACCGGACCCGTAACCATCACCATACCCCGACAAAGGTCGGGTTTCCCTTGCCCCTTGCTGCTTCCGTGACACCACCACCACCATACCGAGACCATATGGTCTCGGTGGTGTGATATAAGCCAAGCCGAGACCCCTATGGGGCTCGGTTAGGCGTCGGCTAGACCACAAACACCCCTAAACCCATGATTTGATTTAACCCCATGATTATAGCATGTTTAAAATACTTGTTTTTAATTAGTTAATTAAAAACATCATGATTTTATGTGATTCAATTAATCAAAACATAAAAGAAAAGGTTAAAAGGTTATATCGAATACGTGAATCGAATGAGGACGAACACACACGAATCCTTGTAAAAATTCCAAGATCAAAATCAACCCGAACACCCTTTTTTGGTGATCAAACCCGGCGGCCAAGAAGGAGAGGAAAAGAAAACTAAGGTTTTCTTAGTTTTCTAATTTTTGTAAATAATGAACATGTTTTTCCCCTAATTCTTGTTTAGTAAAATTTACATGGGCCAAGCCCATGTTTTCCTTGTGTAGCCGCGGGTAGGGGGCCCCACTTGGGGTAACCCGTACCATTTTCGTGTCTAAAATATTAGTGTGTTCTCGTGTTCGTGTTTTACATGTTTTAATTAGTTATCGATCGTGACTTAATATATTTATTCGTGTTCGTAATAAATATATATACATACGTAATATTAGCTCGTGAATAGTTTACGTTCATGATTTCATGTTCGCATGTTCGTGATTATAATTATTATTAGAATAATTATCGTGTGTTCATACGTAATAAATACTTATCGTGTTATAACACGTACGTAATACTTGTAATTCTTATTCATGAAACGTAAACATGCTATGAAAAGGAAAGTTCTAATCATGTACGTACGATCTTAAGGGTACTATTCATGGTAAAAGCATGCGGGTTTTACACATGGCATGACCGACTTAAGTCATTTTTATTTGAACATGAATACTTATGGGTCAAGTGGATAACACATTGTTCACTAAGAGAAAAGGGTCACATAAAATAACTTTCCAAATTTATGTTGATGATTTATCTTCGGGTCTATATGTCAAGAACTTTGTGATAACTTTTCAAAAATTATGCATGATGAATTTGAAATGAGCATGATGGGTGAACTAAATTTTTTCTTGGGTGTACAAATCAAGCAAATGAAAGATGGCATCTTCTTTATCAATCCAATTATATCAAAGAAATGTTTAAGAAATTTGACTTAGAAGATTGTAAAGAAATACACACACCAATGTCTTCAGAAACTAAGTTAACCAAAGATGAAATTCACGAATATTTTGATACCACTAACTATAGAGGTGTGATTGGTAGCTTACTTTATCTTACGAAAAGTAGTCTGGACATAATGTTTAGTGTTTATTTATGTGCCCGATTAAAGACAACCCAAAAGTATCACATCTTGAAGCCGTCAAGAGAATCTTTAGATACATCAATGGTACCACTCATCTTGAGTTTTGGTATCCCAAGGGTACGGGAATAGAAACAATTGTCTATGCGGACTCAGAACATACCGGTGACTATGTCGATAGAAAAAGTACAACTGGTATATGTACATTTGTCGGATGTTGTCTAACCTCATGGTTCTCAAAAAAGCAAACGACGCAAGCAATTTCCACAACCGAAGCCGAGTACGTGTGGGCGGGGAAAAGCATGTCAACAAGCGTTGTGGAAGCAAGCGCTTGTCGGTTATGATGTTAAACTAGATGATGTAACCATCCTTTGTGATAACAAAGGGGCCATCGATCTCACTAAGAATCTCGTCTAACACGCACGAACCGAACACATTGAAATTCGCCATTACTTTCTTAGGGATAATGCTCAAAAGGAAATATCTCAATCGAGAAGGTAGCCTCGGAAGATAATATAGCCGATATCTTAACCAAACCACTTAAGCGAGAACCTATCAACTTGCTTCGACTAGGACTAGGACTAATGGAACTGAGGTCTTAGAACTCATTGTTTATGTCCGTGGCTTGCTGAAACTGTTTTACAGTTAAACGAAACGGCCAAACACCCCAAAAACACATAATACTCTATCCTCTCTTTCTGCATACACGAACATAACTCCTATTCAATAACTTCAAGATCAAAATTAGGCAAAAACAATACGTTTAAATCATTTCCAATCATCCACTGTAAGTATCCTTTATCTAATTCTCTCTTCAATTACTTGATATCTCTTAATGTGAATCTAGGTTCTATTTCAATTGCACAAAATCAAATTTTGGGAATTTCTTAAAATTAGTTAATTCATGGTATGCATTTATTGATTGTAGCTGTGATATCACTTGTTAAACATAATTGATTCAAACAAAATGTTAAGCATTGCTAATAATCCCCCATTGCCCTAAATCTTCAAAATCCTTCTTACTATTTAGGACATGCCGAAAAATTACATTTCCCATTGTAAATACTAAATATTGAAAACAATGTTTTGCATCATGGCATTTGGACTCATGACCGCTAAAGTAAGTGTGTAATAAATATTCACTTACGGGTAAGTTCATTTGAAGCAACATAAAACCTAAGTAGCGTTTGGGTTATCTAAAAAAACTGTGCATAAAATGTTTTTCTTCTTTAAAAAGCTTTTTGGGTTGAGATAACCGCACCTCCACCATGTTTGCATATTGGAACACACTAGGCACTTCTTTACTTAATTGTTAAATTTTTCTAATTTTTACCCCAAAATGCCTTAGGAACAATTATGCCTCCCGCTTGGTCATACGACTACAAGGATACCTCAAGTTACATTTCCCTTTCCACCGATCTAGACACCTTACACCCAAACAACAAGCCTTATTAAAGGAACTAGAGGAACATTTATTTCCTGAAGTTCGTGTGGTCCATCCATCCTTTCTAGCCAACACTAATATACATGTAGTATTCTCAAGGGTTAACTTTGATTGCCTTTTAGAATTAGATGAACAAATTTGTATCGAGTTTATGCTAGAGTTCTATATGACCGTTAGGGTAAGTTATAGTGAAAAACACATCCCACTTCTCCACTTTCAAGCAAATGGTCATAATTTCACCCTCACCCTCAATGACTTTGCTCAAATTCTAAGGGTCGTTTGTGATGGTTCTTTCATCTACACGGATACTCACTCACTCACCACGCTTGATAATAGAGTCATTCCTAACCATGCTCAAGATAGGTACAATACTCGCTTAGTAGACAAAGATATTGTGAGAAAGCGTATTTACCGGGCTAGGAAACAAACCTCGAGGGTCATGAAGGCAGGTAAAGAAATCCTCAAAGATGATTATGCTATGGAGAGTGATGAACTTAAGGTAAAATATAAAAAGTGGGAAAGGATCTTGCGGTGCAATGCTATGTGCTTATTAGGAAATCAAGACAATATCAATGCATGTACTAGCTACATGCTTTATTGTCTCTACACTGAAACACCCTTCAACATAGCATACTACATTTCCAATAGGTTGGCTCATGTCCCAAATCTATCAAAAACCATTCTTCGTTATGGCATGTTGTTAACTAGCCTCTTTAAACACATATCCCCAATCCAACCAAGTCCTAGTGGTAAGGTAGGAACCTATACGTTAGTGGATCGAGTCATGACACCCGTTAGTGACTATAGAGTCTCTAGAGTTATGGCCATAACATCAAGATCTAAATCAAAACATGCTCACCCTCCCACTAGCTCATCCTCCTCGGCTAGTAATGAAGAAGACCTCCCAAACTCTAGGTTGCCTCCACTTGAGTACCTTAGCCAACTACCCAAACTTCTAAACGTATAGGAGGAATTCAAGCAAATGAAGGGGATGTTCAAATGTGTTGGGTGATTCTTGAGAAAATTGGAAAAGAAGAAGAACAAGTGAGACGGTAAAATGAATGGGTGTTTATGGGACAATGGTCCTTTTGTAAACAATGGTGATTGTAATCGGTAGACTTGATACATATGTTTGTGTTTCTTTCTTTTCTATACTTTAAACTCTAACTTGTGTGATTATGTTGGTACTTGACTAGGATTTGGCTATGATTATTGTGATGCTTATGTTTGTCTTGCCATGAATTTGCTTGTTAAAATGTACATTCTCTTACTCCTTCGTTTAAAATTACCGCAAAAATTTGTGGACCATACCTAAACCCTAAACCCTGCCAAGCAAATCCTCGAGTCAATCTTCCAAATCCGGGTCAAATTTGATTTTTCTCATTCTATCTGTTTGCTCTCAGAATTGCATGGACCCGACGGACCCAAGTAAACTTAGGTCCGCCATTATAAAACTTGGTTTCGTGGGTTTCCCTCTAAAATAAATTTCAAACGTTCCTATTTGTTCAACCACGGACCGTTGCGGACCCAAATCAACTTGGGTTCGCCTTTATAAAAATTGAGTCCGTCATACGTGCAGTTTTCATGCAAATTAATCATTACACTTCATTAACTTCCTTATTTTCTGAAACACTCTTTCATCTCCCATTTGATTGACTTCCCCCCATTAAACCTGCACATTCAATAAACTTAATCATCATCTTTTCCACTTCCAATCAAATCACAACTTCATTTAATTTTTGGTTACCATAATCCCCTATTTAAACCTCTACATTTTCACACTTCTTACTCGCCGCTTTCAAACTCTTCTCTATAAACCAATATATCAAGAAATATTCAAAGCAAAAATGCCTAAAGCTTCAAAATCATCATCCAAACCAACTCAACGGAGAACAATCCGCATTCGGGTTAGACCATGTTGCGTTGCTACCCAAATCCTACCCATGTTCATGTATTACCTATTAGGGATGAAATATCCCAACACCTTGGGGATATTTTTAGGAACTCAAAGTCACCTATGACACCTCCTCCAACCAAGACTCTCGTAGATACCACTCCACCTCCCGCTCATACTCATTATCCTATCATCATCATAACCTCTCCCTCTAGAACCACCACACTTCAACCCTTAGAGTTTTTTCATACACCTCATTCATCTCTAAATCCTTACTTGGATAACATTGAGGACGCACCACCGCGTTCTCAAGCGCCAATCCAACTACTCTCATCACCAACACCTACCTTAGCCTCACTCATACTATCCCCAAACACCCCTCTCTCTAAACCTCTAACCCATTGATAGTCTTTCTCTTCCCTCGGGTGACTCACCCTACATCTCATCATTTATGGGATTAGATGAATCCCTTTGGATAGATCCTCTATCCATGGGGCATTTCTCCGTACTCACCATCACCTTTTTCTCCTACTAGTGTACTTCCGCCTTCTTAACAAAGGAAACAACACCAAGAGGAGATCCACAACTTGTATGCTTTCACCGACATGGGGAACATGCACATTCATGAGGCCCAACGCCTCAGAGACTCAAACGGACCTCTACCACCACTACATCCCCCAACTACCCACCATGACCTCCCAAACACCAACCAACCAACCCCATGTGTGTGATCATTGTTGATACATACAAAACCTTGTCACGCATTTACGTGAAGATATGCGGTTCATTTTGAACAACATTCTTGAATGGATCAATGCTCTCCTACACCCGCCTTCTCATTAAGAGTCAATTATTGGGATCCCGGACCATTTGATATTCATCTCTTCTCCTCTTTGTCTACACCAGGGCCTCATGGACCCTGCGGACCCAAGTTCACTTGGGTCTGCCACCCATTAATTTGGGTCTGTAGGTTCCCCAACCTATTTTTCTTTCTTTTCTTGTTTTGTAGTTTTCATTCCATCAATGTACCAATGTTCCACATCTTTAATGTTGTAATTTTACTTGGGTAAGAAGAATGAACCTATAATTTTATTTTATAACTTTGTCTACATCTATGATTACACGTTATGCTCTCTTATCTGGTGTACAACTAACAAGTGCAATTTCTATCTTTTCTTGCTACTATATATGACTTTCTCTTGCAGGTTTTAGTCCACCTATTTCTCGGTTATCTCTTCTAGAGAGAAAATGAACCAAGGAGGAGCATTCATAAAAGGCAATACATGCATATCTCTGGCTTTACTTAAGCATTCATTCTTCTATGTTGTAAGATGACTTCAAGACTATGTGTTGGGTCTTGAACAAACTATCATATACATATATCCATCTCCTCTAACTTTGTTTTGCATGATTTTTATAATTCATGTCTCCCGGTTCTCCCGTCTAGGATGAGTATAAACCGAGGGGGAGACTTTAGAAACAAAATTTTTGATCTATATTTCTCATATTATTCAATCTTTCTAAATCTTTCTCTAAAATTCTTATTCAAGACACCCTTTTTTATTTCGATAAAAAGGGGGTGAAGTGAAATATAAAAACATATTTCTAAAACTTATGTGTTATTTCTAACCACAACTTAAAAATAAGTTTATGTTTTGTGTTTAACAAAAAGAAGGAGATTGTTAATACAAATATCGCGTTAAAATGATGTTTATATTTTTAATCCCTCTTAAATTTTGTTAACGACAAAACATCGAATCTATTTTTAAGCTTGTATTAAAAACAACACTAATGCTTTATATCAATGTTTTTATGTTTCTAACTTTCATAAGAACTCCTCTACATTTATAAGACTTTGTATAAACTTAAAATGTACAAAATACATCTTATACACACACATATCTGATACAAAATTTAAATCTAAAAATCAATTATGATTGTGTGTGATATTGGACAAAAGATGTGAAGTATCTATGAGCCAACCAAAGTCCAGAACCCACGAATCAAATCGTGGTAAAGGCGGACCCAAAATAAATTGGGTCGGTATGGTGATAGTCATGTTTCCTATAAATACCAAGCTTTCTCTTCAACCCTCTTCTCTATAATCTCTCTAAATATCTTATTAATATCTTACATTCTAACCTATATTCTTACTCTCATCCTTGTCTCTTGTGATATAGATCTTACTCTCTTTGAAGATCATTAACAAAAACTCTATACCAAGCTTTGATCCTTCGAAGTTTACTTGTGTGGTTGTATTAAGTGCTACCTATATAATCACCATTGTTGTACCCATTCATCTACTACTTATGTAATAGTGTGGTTAGTATTTTAGTCCTCAAAATACATAGTGTGAAGGAAGTTGTTGTACCCATGTGAAAGAACACGACATCTTAGCTTAGGTGTCGATAAATATTGTAAGCGACGTGTAAGGGTTTCTCCACCGGTATAAAGGAGGTTGTTGACTAGTGAAAGTCAAATTCTCGAGTGGATACTCGAGGAGTGGAAGTAGGGGCAAGATAAGTGAGATCTTGCTAGGTCGAACCACTATAAATCACTTGTGCATTATGGTTTGATTTACTCTTCCTTTATCTCTATTACTTGCTTTACTACAACTCAATCATACTTGATCTATATGTCCTCACTGATCACATACAAGGTTTCAAATAACTATAAAAAAATTGGTAAAACTATTCAACCCCTTCTAGTTTTTCACAACTTTCATGACAGATTTGTTGATACCATCAAGATCTTCCCGTGAAATTTTGTTACTTATCTGTATATATTCATCTAGAAAGTCGGTCCCACTGCCATATGCCAAACGATGAATTGCAGATGTGCATTTAATTAATGATGAAATGCCTACTTTTCGGATATAGTCAACTTTCTTAGTATAGTAAACATTATAGGCAGTTACCTCTCTAACTATCCCGTTAAAAAGGGGGCGAGCCATTCAAAACGTCTTCCAGAATTTATAATCGTCGTACTTTGGAGTCTCGCAAAGAAATATGTCAACTAAACGGTGATGAGCACCATAGCGGTCTCGGTGTACGGGAGCTCTCGGCACTCGAACTGTTTCTCGCATACGCTTAATCAACGACAACGCTTTTGAAAAAAAAAGTCGTCTTTTTCTTAAGGATTTCTTCTCCTTCGTTTTTAGTGAGGAACATAAACTCATACTCGTCTATTTCGATCAAAAGTTGAAGATACTTGTGAAAAATGTATATAAATCGAAGATTTTGTTTTAAAAATAGCGAGTTTAGGTGATATTTATAAAAAAAATATAATGTAGTAAAAAAAATTAGCTAACGGTTTTATAGCTTAATTGTGTTCCACATGTCATGACTCGCGCTAGGTGTGTTTACCACCGCTTCACCACCAACTCACGCGCTAGTTGGGTGGCAGGGATGGAACTGACACGTGAATTGTGACAATTCACTTGTGAGTCTTTTTTCACTCAGCTCAGCCTTAAATTATTCTTAAGTATCTTTTAATACACTTTAAGCTTGATCAGTTTTAAACCTATCAATTTTTAAAAACACGTGTTATATTAATTTTAGAAAATGTGCGCTTTATATTTCATAAAACACGCGTTTTGCATCAAAAGTCAAACAAAAATCACAATTTTGTAATTATGATTATTTGCCTTTATACGTCGTTGTTTTGCACAAATATCCGTCTAGTTATTTAATAAGTTTAGCTCTATAAAAATTCAAATGTATTGATTACTAAAATAAGACTAAACACTATAATACACTATCATCCAAAATAGCTAATTTGTGTTAGAAAGCAATTTGGTCAACAAATTTCTACTAAAAACTTTTCATGATAGTCTAATGCATTTATGCTTATGAAACATTATTTTACTTAAACAAAAAGATCTTTAATCACAAAGTTGTAAGTTAGTTTTAAGGTTTATACATAGTCGGAAAGTTGGTTTTTGTCAAAGTTTACTTATAATTTACAAATAAGACAAGTGTCTACATGGACACAATCAGGTTGGTCTTACGTGATCCCGAGACACTCATGAAATTTTGCGACGAATCCTTAATTTTTTTATAAAATCCTTAAATCTTCGTAAATCCATTTGATCCGTAAAAATTATGTTTCTAGTTTTGTATATTTTTTTATAAATGCATCTAGTCAATGTGTCTAATTATGTTTCTAGTTTTGTATATTTATTTTATAAATGCTAGTCAATATGTTTTATGACTAATGTCTATATATATATATCCTTGAGTGCTTGACTATCATACACAATAACACAATTACAGTAATACTATATTTTTACATTAACATCTACTATATATGACACTAAATAATAAATACATCTTTTGTAACAACTCTATATATTAATGAAGTTTGATCCAACCCAATTCACATTTCACACAATCATATACTAGTTGCTCTATATAATCAAGAGAGAATTAAGCACATAACATTTTGTTTTTGGCTAGCAAAAATATAAGATAATGGAGGGCAAGAATATGATGATAGTGATGCTAATGATGATGATGGTCATGAGAGTTGTTGTAGGACAAGGTGGAAATGATTCATCACCATTTCCTACTCCTATTCCTTTTACTAATTGTTATGCAAGATGTTTCTTTTTTTGCATAATTGTTCCTACAAATGCTTGTACATGTACATCAACATGTCTCAAGAAATGCCTTGATACACCTCCTCCTATGGCAAAAACTATGGCTCTTGAGGATGATCATCATTCACAAAACCTTGGCTTTTGCAAGCTTGGTTGTGCTAATTCTCAGTGTGGTGATATTAGCACGCGCGAGAACCCCGGTACGTGTTCTTTTTATGTGTTTGATGGTGTTTCACAAAGGTTATATGTTTATGAAATTTGTTATGCATAGATGAGATTTTCTTAGCATTGGTTTGTATGATTTTTTCAGATGAACAAGGTATGGGAAGATGTGTTGATTCTTGTTCTAACAAGTGCAGCATGAGCTACGGTTTGTCGCCTTGAAGAAGAGATCCTTGATCCTTTATGATCATGATTGTAATGGAAGATTTTGAGTGGTTTAATGTTAGGAAATAAATTATCACATATGCATTTCCATTAAGGATGATATGATCTTTTGATTTTCGATATAAGAAATCATGGCAAAAATAATACAAACAATTTTGTCCATCAAATTTAGACTGTCAAACACCTTTAAATGTATATCTGTATCAGTACAGACGGACTGCGAATGTTGTGGCAGACAAGGCCTTGTTTGTCATCTTGGCCTCGTCTAGAAAAGAGACCAAGCGGGTAGTTCCCGTAGAGGTTGATGATGTAGCTGAACATCATTGATTTACAATTGTTTGACAAGTCGTTCAATTCATCGGAGTAAGGGCAGGCAAAGTCCTTAAAAGCGTCACAACATAACTTAGCAGGATATCTTGGTCCTTTTGCATTGGCTAGTGATGATTGTGTAATTCTTAAACTTAAAGTCCACCGGACAAGCTGCAGATTGAAACAAACCAGAATCACAAATAGCACAAAATAGTTTCGATAAATCTTTTAAAACTAGTGATCGCGCCAAATACTACATTAAGGTTATATTATAACCTTAATTAAGCGTAAAAAAAGCTCAAATATACAAACTAAACTTCTTGTAATTTTAAACTGAAAAACATCACACTCCCAAACCTTAACTTAGATACTAATCCATTTAAGAACCATGTAAAAAAATTCAAAACAAGGTGTGCAAGTTAAAACACACTAATGTCATCGAAAGCTTGATGCGATCGATCTTCAACTCAATGTTTACTACATCAAAGGCATATTATAAACTTATAATCCATCATGTAATGGAGTTAAAAAAAACATAGCAAAGTAATTAAGCATTTCAAGTTTTCAACTACAAAAAAGCGTTCATATTGCAATAAATGTTTCTCTGAAAAAAATAAAAAAAATAAATCCACTTTTTATATAAGGCCGTTAATTGTTACCCATATAATCAAACTCGCATTAATTACACATATGGACCTAATAAGAATGCTTAAAAACAGATCTAAGTATATGTGTCGTGTTGTGATTGGAGAAATTCAAGGGCCCACTATTTCATATTTTATATTTCCTCATCTCAATTCTTTCATTCCGACACTTGTCTCAATCATGTGATTAGACCTCTTTTTAGGCATACGAATTAGGTCTTCCTATAAATTCTCTTATTTGTTCATGTACACTCTTTCTGGACCCGAGGAAGTAATAAACTTCATGCCACAATATCCCGAGTTAATAGTAAATCAGAATACACAAATCATTAAGGTTCTACAGAGCAATTCCAAAGGTAAATGGACTGCTTTAAAGAACCTCCGAGTCTCCGACTATCTAGCAACAATCAAGCTTTAAATGCAAAATAAAAGCTTTAAACAATTATAAATAAATAAAAAACATACGTTTCTTAGCCTGAAGAAGGTTTCGTCCAGTTGAAGAAGTATCAGAGCTCAAAACACATCTGCAATAATGATAAATACAAAGTCAAGATCAGACGTCGACCAACATTTATTTAAAAAGATACTGTAACGAATTAAACATTATTACCGTAAGAAACAAAGAAACCTGAAACTGAAGGTGGAGATGAATAACAAGTGTATCAAATCCTCATAATTAAGAACTGATTGATCCAAATTAAATTACACAAATTGATTAGTTAAATACTTAAATATATGATTATGTTGAAGTTGTCATGAATTTTGCCTAATCTTCGCAACATCATACCATTCAACCCGTAAATGAATCCATTCTATCAGCAAATCGGCCAAGCTGGCCATTTTGCATTCATTTATCCGGGTTTTTTTCTTTCAAATTTTGATAAGGTTTAAGCTGAAATCCTGAAACTGTAACAAGCGGATCCCTATAGCCACTTTAAGATGTTTCCTACAACCATATTCACCAGTAAACTTTTAAGGATAGAAACATATCGCCTCAGAAAGAATACACTGTTAAAGACCACCTACAAATTATCTAAAACGCAAAGACTACCAAACCGAAAGCTCTTTGGTATATATTTTTATGCCCCCCAATTACAAAATTTGACGCACTACAAAATTACACCATGCTCAAACTAAGTTGTCGATGCCATGTTCGTCTCTTTCTTCATTTTGCCCTTTACAATGTACCTACAAAAAAAGGGCAAAAAGTTGGATGACTGGATCGGAAATCAAAGACGACCCCATTCATAAAAAAATGTTACGATTTTCTCATGGCCCCAAACAATTGCTTTTAGGTTGACGAATTTCGTGGACTATCCGTACCTCACTCCTTATCAGCTTCGTGACCATTAACAAGTACAGCAGCATATGAAGAATCACCCTTTGCAACAGCTACTTTTTGGTCGTCTTCTTGAGCCACCTCTTGTTCCTCTTCTTGAGCTTCAACGAATTCTCCCTCCTTTTCATTGTATTCTTCACCCTGCGCCAAGATAAGAATGAAAAGAACTTAAGATCGATCAGGAGTAGAGAAAAATGAACTCATGCGGTCTAATTTTGGAATTATGAGACCCGAAAACTATATTGTGGTCAAACGTATGATCTATACCAGGTTTTTCAGACAAAAAGGTTCTTCGTAAAGCTTAGGTCTTATATGATGCATTGAAGCGGGTCCAAAATATAAAGGGGTTCGACTTTATGAAAACAGAACACGACATAATTGAGTTAACTTTCAGAAAATGCTAAAACAAAAGACGTTAATATAAGTACAGATTAGTACTTCTTTGAGTTGAAATTTTAATATCGATGCAGAAATGTACCTCATGATCCAACTCTCCATTTTGAGATGGTTCCTCAACGTCCAATTTCATGTGTTTGAATGCTTCGACTAGGTTGACATGTGATCTATCAACATGGTTGACATATTCTGTTGCTGGAGCATAGTGACCCCTACACAAAAATGGAGTAACGTAAGGCATTCAGAGATTCATTTTATACTCGTACACATTCATACAGATTTACAAATACTAATACATGAGAAACAAAGAAACATAATGGTTCACATACTATTATAACAGATGATAACTAACCTCGTGCTTGCGGCTTTTGAATCAACTTCGAGTGCAAGTTGCCAATCCTCAAACATATTTGGGTATTCTTCAGGATCGGCTAAAGATTCTGCAGCCTTCTGGTTAACCTTGCTAAGGTCTTTCCTCCAAAGGGCCACTATTTCTGAAACTTTGCTTGGAAGGTATGATCGTGCCATCAAGGCAGCTTCAGGTATTCTATTGCTGTAAGACTAAAGATTTCAGAGACGCACATCATGGCCAACGTCATGTGGGTGTTGTATCTATGTATCAAACGCAAGGACAAACCTGTCAACCAACAACTGCAGGCAGTCTTCCAATTTCCCCAACGTAAACAGACAAGCGAATGCAACATTATTCTTTCCATTCTCTTTTGCAAGAGATGCAAGTTTTTCAATCTCTTCAGCGTATCCTAATGATGAATAAAGCAGCAACAAACCACTTAAGTCATTTGCATGCTTCAAACAATCCTCCGCCAGGTCCAACTGCAATATGACAAATCTCTTCGTTAAATAAGGTTATAAAAAATGTTCAGTAGTGATCATTCAACACATACATATTCCATTTGATCCTACTGATCACTATAATCCAATCTGTGATTTGAATACAAAAATATGTATGGAGAATTTTAATTCGGCTATGAACGAAAATACCATTCCGGTAGACATAGCCAGCTCACCCAATTGCTTCCATTTTGACTCACTCTGAGCTACTAGCGCAATATCCTGAATAAAAGCAAATTTAAAATTGTTATCATGAGCACCAATGAGCGAGCAGTTGTTTTTCTTTAAGCAGTTGAATAGTCGTATCTCTTGTTTGAAGCAGCTGAGTAGTCAACTAGTCACCTTAGCAATGTCAAGTTTGCCAAGCTGAATTGCAAGCTCAAATCTGTAGTCGGGGTCTGTAGCAACTTCCAAGGCCTCTTCAATCATTCCTCGTGATTCCAGAAAATGAGCAACACTGCAAAAGAAACCATGTACTTTAATTTAGATCCAAGAATTATATTATACACGGGGATAGATCCTACTTGTCCGCAAAATTTGAATCTAGACTTAGGAGCAACGCACTAGTAAACTAGATACTAAATAAAAGGTCACAGCCCATGACCTTTTGTGTCATAACACAATTCCCATGGATGTGACCTTTCTACTGATGTAGAGCATGAATGATAACTACAATCGCCTAGTTTGTGATCCAACGGCTTCCTATAATCAAGCTATTCCGCCCAAGGGATGATATATTCAGATCAGACCAATAATTTATGTAGAACACAAAATTTGAACTGTACCTATTATGATGGTCCTTCGGGATTGATGACAAGAGCCCACTAGCTCGTTCAAGATCTCCGCGCATCACTAGTGTCTTATACTCGATCAAGGTGAGGAGCAAGGTGTATCCGATGACACTGCATTGTAAATAATAAGAATACAAGATCAGTAGCGATGCTTACAGCTGAATCAGATAGAATAACACCCGAACATTGGACTCACTTAAATTCTTTGTCAATGAGATATACCCTGCTCTGATTAGCTAGATATCCTAGCAGATACATTGGTCGATCCAAATGAAACATGGTAGTGACCTGAAAATATATCAAATCATGTGATGAGTCATAATCTTAACAGAAAACTTAGTAAGTTTATTATAAACGAAAACCTAACGATGAACCCTACCTCACCACCCACACAATAATTCAGCTTCCATGAAGAATTATTGTAAATAAAACAGTCCCCAACCCATAATCCAGTTCTCACTCTTTCGTCTACTTCATACAGATTTTCAAACGAATCCTCGATAACTTGCTCATCTACAGATCTTCCACAATCTAGTTGGGCAGACACTACATCGCGCTGCAAGGTAATCAAATTTACTAGTTTAATCTCGTCTTTTATGTGATAATATCTACCAAAAAGAAATATGTATTCGAGGAGTGTATATGTAGAGATCTTACATTGTACTTTAATATGTAGAACGATGAATCGGTGGCAATTGTCACCAAATCACCACTATCAGCCCAGTAAAGGTTCTGAGAAAAAGATGAAAACAAAGGACGAGTTTATTAACTGCGGCTGACATGATAACAGATGAGGTGAGAACGACACCACTAATAAAGACGACCGAGGTAAGCATAGTTTACCTTGACATTGACATCAATCCGTTGTATCAATCTACACTCAGCCCAGTCATAGAAACATATAAAATCGTTTGAACACATAGCCAGCAAAGATCCTCCAAATATTCGTTCAGCTGAAAATGTAGGCCGGATACTCTTCTTTTCCTGATCGACAAGAAAAAACATAACATAGATTACAAACTAGATTAGTAAACATGACAGTTATAAAACTCGATATTGGTCTAGCTGTGAGTTACCGAAAGTGTACAAACCTGAAAAGATCTGTTGAAAATCTTGATCTTGGATGTACTTTCCCTGACAGCGTATTCACCCTCAGATGACCAAACAATCTCCAATGCAGAACCAAACGATCTATTTCTCCATGCCAAAGCTGTGTATATGATGTATTCACCATCGCCGCATACAACAACAAACCTTCCGTTTGGATTGTGCTTCAAGCTCTGCACAGCCATGGAAGACCAGTGGTAAAAAAACTAGTATAAAGCAGTTGACATGTCCAAAATTAAGTGTCAAGTTTTCGTTCTTTCCTGCTTTTTAATAAGCACGGAGTAATTACTAGAAAACTCCCTCATTCATACCAATACAATCACAACAATAGCTCAAAAAAGTGATGCACACATGGGTACAGAACAACCAGCGTGATAACAAGCTTTGTAAAGAAAAAAATGCAACTTACTTGAGGGTAAAGACCACACGTTCCCAGCTCTTTAACTGCTAAAGGTAGCCTCTCTCCATCAGAAACCTGAAAATCAAACGAATGAAAACAATGTCCCAGGAAAGAGGAAAGAAGAAACAACATACTTATCAACTATGCATACGGGCTCAAACCTCATAATCAGCTCCCACGCTTTTAATATTAACAGTCTGAATTTCGTTATGCTTAGCCCATATAATTTTTCCACTATTATCCATGCTAGCTACAGGCTCCTCCCGTCCGATTTTCACCATAATTGTCCCTTCATCATAGCCAAACACGATCCTGTAAAGACAAGTGATGAATTCTAAACACATTGGTCCTGATAAATGCTTATGCATCTCGAATTATTCTGAGGATGGCAAAAATATTATAAACGTCGTTGAATGTGCTTGAAATAGGTTTACCACATGCAACAAAACAAGTGCTAAGATATGTTCTACAAAGCCTCACAACAAACTAACCTTCGTGAACCCTTCATATATCCAACGGCCCAAACCCTTTCAAGTCCATAGTTCAAGGTGTTCTCAAGTCTGCAGAAAATGGAAAGAGCCAAGAAACTTTAGAAAAATGAAAGAAAGAGTGGCATAAACTCGACAAGGTGTAAAAGTTCTACATTTCTTTTGACATTATAACTTTTTAATTAGTAAGAAATCATAACATAATACTAGCTCATAAAAAGTCAGAAAAATCTTCAGTTTTCTAATTTGTAAACTATAACGCGCAATCCATTAGGTTACAATCCCAGTTAAGAAGAAAAATGACCATGAAAACGATAGACTAAAATCTCATCAACCACGACGTTACCTGTAAGTGGTTGAATGCCATATGCGTACAGTACCATCCTCAGAACCTGTAATTATTATTGGAAGCTCTGGGTGGAAACATACAGCAGAAACATTATGCGTGTGACCTTCTAGAGTCTGGACACAAGTTTTAGTTTGATAATCCCAAACCTGTATGAAAAGTGAAATAATAATATAAGATACAGCCTCCAGAAATCTACAAATTTAAGTGAAAAAGTGGAAAGCCACAGACCTTAGCAGTATGATCATCTGATCCAGTAATAAGATAAGGTTTATCGCCCCCAGTAAAGTAATCAACACAATTCACTCCTTTGAGATGCGCATCCAGTGTGAAATTAGGATCAGATGAACCAAGATTCCAAATCTAAAATATGAAAGATAACAGTGCATTAACCTCCCTTGTAATATGTTACACTGGTAATTGTTAGTTACTAGTATCTAGTGAGCGTTTGTAAGATTACCTTTATAGTACGATCAAGTGATGCACTTGCGAATGTATTGGTGTCTTTGGGATTAATTGTAACGTTCATAACATAATGAGAATGGCCCTCGAAGATTTGAGTACAAAACCAATTCTTCTCCCAGTCCCAAAGCTTTATAAGCATGTCATCAGATGATGACAATACGTATGGCAGTGTAGGGTGGACAGCCACACACCGGATATAATCAGTATGTGCCTCGAATACTTTTACTTTATCCATTGTATTGTAATTGTATACCCGTATATGCATATCATCTGCACCAGCAACAACCCACTGTTTGCGTGCTATGAACTTTGCTGATCTGACTGCAAAATATGTTGTAAAAGCATCAGAATACAACTCAGTTTCCTTTCCGGCTAAAACCAAGCATATAATTTACATTAGAAGAAACTCTGAAGACGGACCTGGTAACTCTGTAACCTCGAATGATTTAACCATAGTCTGCAACAACAGGAAACAGCGAGGCATATGTTCAGTGATGAACTAAATAACATATGACAGTCATTTCAAGTGTTTGGTTGGAGATTTATTGCTAAAGTATGATTCCCACGGGGCAAACATATCTTACTATTTCCAATGGGAAGGGGTGTCTTTTGTTAACCATTCCCACGGGGCAAACATATCTTACTATTTCCACCACAAAAATAATGGAATTGGGAGCACTTGGATGAACTCTACTAACTGTGATACCCACACCTAAAATTTATACCAAACAACAATAATGGAATTGATATCCCCAATCCCATACACCCCTCTAATCAAAACCATACCTTTAGTGATTCTGGATAGCATACCAAACGCACCCTAACTAAGCACACTTCTCAGGAGATCAACGGTCAATGCTTGCAGTTAAAATTTAACTAATTGGACTAATTTCATCAGTTCAGAGAAGAAAATGGCATAGTGACATAAAGTAGCCCTAACGAGATCTTCAAACTAGACTCACCACGGAGATATAATTCTAATAACATTAACCTCATGATACGGTATAACAATTAATGATCTGCTTCAGTTGGAACATAATGAGGCTAGCCCACGGATTAGCTTAGTTATCATATACATTTAAATTGCCTATGTGTGCATGTCAGCTAACTTTTCCATCGGCAAAAATAGAAAAGTCAGCATCTAATGAAAATGAAAAACTTTCCTTTACTCATTTACTACCTAGTCACAATATGAGAAGATGAATATGAAGTTGTACAGAGATGATCATGTTGTAGGAGTCCAAAGGCGCTTGAGTAGTTGAGCCCATAACGTAATTTGACTTGATTCTGATTTCATACATGTCTCTACTATGTAATTTTAAACCTAAAACTTGCTAATCATGGATTATGTGGATAACGATAATCGGCTCACCCACATAAATCTTATTTTTATTTTTCATACCTACGGTCATCTTTTAAATGTTATTCCTGTCATCCTGTGCGATATACCCGACAATGATTGCAACCTAATTGTGTTTTATATGCACTAACTAGAGATATCTTGCCACTTGATCAGACGGGTCTAGAGTAACATAAAGAGGTTCATATATCCATAGTGTACCAAGAAAGGAGGTGTCAACATATGTTACGATTATTCTTGCATATGTGATCCAATCGTAAAGCAGGGATATGACAAAAGCAAGTCTGCTCCTAAAGTTTGTAATACAAATTATCATTCATGCTCTCTACACAAGTTCCCTGGTATGACTTAAAGCTTACATTGTTTAGGTGTTATTCGATTTATACAACCACAACGAGAAGTCAGCATCACCTATTTTGCGCTAGTTCATAGTTGGCTAAAAACATGGTTATCTAATTATCAACGAACAACTGCAACTATGATTCAACCTACAAGTGTGTCACATAAATGGCGGCATTAGCTACTTGCTCTCATTTGTTCCTTAGCTGTTTATCACGTACATATCATTTATGAGTAACGAAGAAGTGCTACTAGACATATAACCTTAAACCTAAACGAGTTCTGCTAATCAATCAATAAGAAAGCATGTCTACCTAGATTGTCCCAACCAAATCACGCAATTGCTAATAAACGGTAAACTAGTGAGATACATATATATATATATATATATATATATATATATATATACCTGAGACTGGTAATTCCAAATGCAGACGGTCCCTGTATACAAACTGGCCAAAACCCTGCATACAACAAACCGATACATAACGAAACTAGAAAACAGTATCCTAAAAAAACAAATGAAGTACTCAAATGAACGAACTGCTACCATGGCTCGGTGGGATGAAGATCAACGGACTTAACGCGTTCGGACCTTTGCGCGAGTTTCCTCTAATGCCACAAAAACAACAACACTTTAACAATTAAATTATTATTATTATTATATATTAAAAATTATTATAAATGAATTAAAATAAATAAAGAATTTAAGTAGTAAGAAACAAATACTAGTACCTTGATCTCAAGTCTCAAAGGCTGTTTAAAAATAGAAAGAAAAAAAACTGTTACTGTAATTAGAAAGGAAAAAACAGTGAGTAGAAAAATACTTACTGTAATTAGAAAGGACAACAACAAAAGGATTAAAAGGAAATTAAGGTTACCATTATTGGAGATAATTAGGAGGATCCGATCAGATGACCCGAATTTATTATAGAAGCGGTTGAAGAAGAAGAAGAAGATGAAAATTAAAAATTAAATTATGTGTTTTTTTTCAGGAAATAATAATTTTATGACAAAAGGAGTAATATTTTTAAACTAAGTTATGCAGGGTTTTTGCACTAAAAATGCATCATACTTTCACATAATATCTAATTTAGTCACTCTACTAATTTTTCTTTTAAAATCATCACTATAATTAAAGAAACCGGTTATTTACATCACAACCACAGGTTTTGCTCGTGAAAAATACCTGAAGTGGTAAAAATGATTACTTGGAATAAAAAATTAATATTTTGGGGATTCCTCGTATTTTATATGTGTCGTTTGGGATGTAAGTAGTGTCGGGTTAACCCGACTCAAACCCGAACCTAATAAGCCATATTCGGATCGAGTTAATTCGGGTATAAGGTTAATCGTGTCATTTTCATTCAAACCCGATAACTCGACATTGTTATCAGGTTGAGTTAAAGTTAAATACTTTTTGTTGTCGGATTATCGAGTCAACCTGACAAGACCCGAAAACTAAAACAAGACTTCATCACCCTATAACCTATTCTTATTATCACTTGATCACACCTTATATAACAAGTAACTCTTTATGATTTAAACCAACAGTATTCACAAAATATAATCAACAAAAGCATTAAATTCATGCTGTTTGAATACATAAGCTACTTCTACGTAGTAATAATCTTCGATCACAGGCTTCACAGCATATAAGTCACGTTATTTTGATAACTTGTTATGCATATTTGTTTAATGAAAAAATGTTCAAGGATACTTTAATTTGTTCTTGAACATGTTTTTGGCGATATTTATCCTTTTAAAAGTATAACTGATTTATTATCTAGTATCATATTACTACTTGCTTTAAATGTATGATGGCCACTACTTATCATGTGTGCCAAGAATTTTAGAATATGAAAAATTAGTCATGTGGGTAACCGGTTAGAAGAAGGTAGCAAGTTTTGTCAAATGATGCAACTGTAAATTTTTGAACCTTTTAATGACTAAATTAAACATTATTATTAATAAAGTGATGGTTTTAAAAGAAAAATTAGTAGAGTGACTAAATAAGATATTGTGTAAAAGTATGATGCATTTTCAGTGCAAAAACCCAGTTATGCACGAGGCTTACATATAAAGTCAAACTTATTTTAATATTTTAATTTAATATATGAATTTTTATGCGTTTAATGTTTTGTAATAAAATTCATATTAACTCAACAATTCATCATTTAAAAATTACAACTCATTTTGATTTGTTTAACCTCTATTTTAATTTTTGGATTTTACGGTTTGACTACAAGATTCTCAGATGTATTATGATCCAATTTTATTTTTCTCGAGCCACAAAATAAAAAACTACAAATTTTGTAAATTGTGCTTCACTATTTTGTATAATTTAAAAAACATGTTAATCTTGTTAAAGATAGCATAAATTATAATTATGATAACATTTTTTAAAAGCATTTATATAATTTTATGTTTATAATATATAATAATTTGTAAATTTGTAAAATATTTAAAATATTATTAAAAAATAATATTTTAGTAAAATCTTACGATCTCGAATCTAACTTTATAATTTTACTTTTGCAAAGACGAAAACCATCGAGAATAAGATCCCAAATTTAAAAACCTTAGTTAAAACACATAAAAAAAAGAGTTACTTTTAAGACATTTTGATATTAAAAATGAAGAATTACTAAGAAGCATCACATAAGTAACACTGCGTGTAATAGAGCACATCAAAAATAAATAGAGCACATAAAAAAGAGTTACTTGGAGACATAATAAAACTAAAAACTGAAAATTTACTTTAAGAGGAACCATAAGTAACACTATTTGTAACAGAGGACGACTTTGTGTTCTTACAATAATTTGTAAATTTGTATAATATTATATATTATTAAGCAAATGACATTATACTAGAATCTTAAAATCATAATTTGGTTTTACAATTTTAATTTTGAAAGACAAAAATAATATCGATTCTAAAAACATACTGTTGTACGAAACCGACAACAACCCGAAGATCGATATCGCGGAACCGCTAGATCGCGAGTTGTATCGAGCACAAGTAGCGAACACGAGAGACTACAAAGAACCGACAAACATATATGCACACGGAATACCCTCAACTACCTCTTTATTAATAACCCTAATAAAGCCTACATTGAGGAAAAAGAATTCAATGAAATAGGATCCCCCTCATCCCTATTTATAGAGATGAGGGGTAGGCACTGTCTTAAGTTAAATAGGAAACTTCTTATAAACCAACTTAAGGAGGTTAACCTAAAAACTTCCTAATACTAGTCTATTCCTAATCTATATTACAAAGTATACTTAAGTCCCCAAACTATATTTAAGTTTACTCCTAATATTCTAACAATTTCCACCTTAGGAGTAACACTTAAACATAACCGATACTCAACACCCTTTACCAATGTTGGAACCTCGAACCGGGAACCACCTTGTCGACCAGGCATTGTACTTCTGTAATTTCCCTAGATTAGCTTCCATAAACTCCTTCACGTTCTTCTTCTCAGCAACATTACCCTCCGTACCCTCTTGATCAGGTACTCCGGTTACTGTAATGTTTGCCCCCACCTTTATACCAAGGTGTACCTCTTCCTGCTCATTTACCAAGCAGCCCGTGTTTGTCTTTTCTTTAGGTTGTTTGTCCTCTAACCGTCTTTGAGCCACTGCAGCATGATCGTTACTAACCTGAAAAACCTCAGCTTCACGACCCTCTTGAGCTCCATGCAGTTCCACCTCAAACCGTATTTGAGCCACTACAACATGATCGTTACTATCCTGAAAAACCTCAGCTTCACGATCCCCCTGAGCTCCCTGCAGTTCCACCTCAAACCAAACACGTTTATAAACATGTACTCCATGGACTCCTGTTTTAACACCAGGACCAAGTTGTTTGAACCCAACTTGTTTTGAACCTCCATGCTTATGTACATGAAATCCATCGAATTTCTCGATGTTAAACCTAGTTATAGAACTAGCTATTTTTTCTTTATCCCTTTGTTGTTTGCTAAACCTTGTGAATAACCTCACAATCACAAACCGACAAAGTCCCTTCGATAATTCGCTAAACCTTGTGATATATTAAACCTCACAATCACGAATACGAAGTCCCCGTTTATAAAGAAAAACCCTTGCTTTATCGATATAACCCTAAGAGAAACCTTCTTAGAAATCGATCAAACCAAGTAACCCTTCAAAAGAACACCCTTTCTTACTCAAATATCGATTGAGCCTTGGAAATTAACCTATCCAACAAATCGACAACCCTTGAATCAAGAAAGTACCCGACTCCTTTTGAAGTAACCCTTGTCGTACTTTTAACTTTGCAAAACCGATCTCTAATAACCTAAGAGATCTTGCAACCTCGACAAGTCTTGAATCTTCTTTAACCTTGCTACAAACCTTGTCAAGTTGTTTCTTAACCAACTTTACCGACAAGCCTCACAAGCCGTGTGCAATATACCCGTTGTTGCTAAAACCTTTTCTTGCAAATCGAGTTTATTAGAAAACCTCTAAATCCTCGATCACGAACAAGCAACCCGATCGTAAACTTTAATACCCAAGCGAACCACGATCAAACTTGAACCACAAGAAAAACCCTTCTTGTAAATCGAATTTATTAGAGAACCCTAAACCCTCGATTCCGAACAAGCAAACCCGACCGCTAACTTGAAAAGCCCAAGCAAACCACGATCAAACTTAAACCACAAGAAAGTACCCTTCTTGCAAATCGAATTAATTAGGAAAACCCCTGAACCCTCGATCACGAACAAGCCAACCCGACCGTTAACTTGAAACCTAAGCGAAACACGATCGTAACTTGTATCACAAGAATACCCGCAACAACAATATGCCCTATACTACAATCGTTCTTTTAAAACCTAAAGACGATTAGTCGAAGTCAAATATTATGTCATATAATATAGAATCTAATGACAAACTTGATGTCATTAAATGGGAACATAAAAGGCCAACACCTTTGTAGTTATATACTAGAACTTACACGTAATGTAGAAAACAAAATAACCAAACATGCTACTTTCTTTTCTTTTACCCACTTCACGTGTGTTTAATAAATACCTCCTCGTTCATCGACTTTTGCTACCTGTCTCCAATCGATCGCAATAACCAACGATCGTTGCTTCAACAATACTCGATATTTTGACGCAACTCGTAACCTCGATCTAGCACTCGATCTTCGGAGACCACAATACCCGTGGCTCTGATACCACTGCCTTGGAGACTGCTTAAGACCATAAAAGGATTTCTTCAACAAACATACCTTGTTACCCGTTCCTTCTTCAAAACCAAGCGACTGCCTCATATAAATGGTTTCTTAAAGATTACCATGCAAAAACGCCGTCTTCACATCAAGTTGTTCCAACTCGTAATCTTCACAAGCAGTTAATGAGAGAATCACCCTAATAGATGTATGTCGAACCACGAGTGAGAATACCTCATTATAGTCAATCCCTGCTCGTTGTGTGAACCCCCGAGCTACCAGCCTTGCTTTATAATTTGGTTTCTGAACGCCTTCAATCCCTTCTTTAATCTTATACAACCACTTGCAGCTTACCAGCTTCTGACCACGTGGTTGATCGACCAGCTCCCAAGTATGATTCTTCTTTAAAGAACTCATCTCTTCATCCATAGCACGAACCCACTCATCCCTTTCAGATGAATTAATCGCCTCCTGGAATGTGATTGGTTCATGTGTATCTTCTTCCTCAGCAATAGCAAACGCATAAGCCGTAATATCATCTTCTTCCCTAGACCCTGATGATCTAGACAATGACACATTACCCTCATTCCTATACCTTGCAGGTTTAGTAGTTGTTCTCTTAGCTCTATCACGCACCAGAACATAGTTGTCCAGATTCTGTTGTTGAGGCATTGCATCTACTGCATCTTCAACTTGATCCTCATATTCATTCCCTGGATTTACCCCAGTATGAGGATCCACAGTTGGTTCGACCCGACTGCCTTGAAGTTCCACCTCAAACTCAATTTCCTTCCTAGAATCTGCAGCACCAGCACCCTTGAGAGTATCCTTATACATAAGGCTCTCATTAAAGACCACATCCCTGCTTATGATTATCTTCGGTTTAACATCATCCAACCTCCATAATCTGTATCCCTTCACACCCTCAGGATACCCCAGGAATATGCATTTTATAGCTCTAGGCTTGAGCTTCCCCTGACTCACGTGTGAATAAGCAACGCAACCAAATATCTTCAACATCTCGTAATTCGCCGGATGTCCTGACCATAAATCCATAGGTGTCTTCTTCTCCAATGCTGTAGATGGAGACCTATTGATCAGATATGCTGTCGTCACCGTTGCTTCTGCCCAGAATGATTCTGGCAAACCAGACTGAATCAGTAAACACCTAACCTTGTCCAAGAGCGTCCTGTTCATACGTTCAGCTAGACCATTCTGTTGCGGAGTTCCAGCAACCGTCAAATGTCTTGCTACCCCGCTCTCCTTGCACAAGTTATCAAACTCCTGATTACAAAACTCCAAACCATTATCCGTTCGAAGTTTTTTCAGTTTTCTACCTGTCTGGTTTTCTACCAACTGCTTCCACTCCTTGAACTTGCTGAATGCCTCGCTTTTGTGTCTAAGAAAATACACCCAAACCCTCCTCGAATAATCATCAACAATCGATAAGAAGTACCGGCAACCACTCATCAATTCCACCCGAGAAGGACCCCAGAGATCCGCATGGACATAGTCTACAACTCCCTCTGTTGTGTGCTGACCTCGACCAAAACTTACCCTGGTCGATTTTCCAAGAACACAATTTTCACAGAATTCGAGCTTACCTAGACTTTTATTCCCCAGCACCTCTCTTCTTTTGAGTTCATTCAAGCCTACTTCACTAATGTGACCCAGGCGTTTATGCCACACCTGCGCAAGACTTTCCTTTTCTTCTATGCCAACACTAGCTTCACCTGATTCCGCCCATCCATCCAAGGAGTACACACAATTTTCCTTCAAAGTTCCGGACAAAACCATCAAAGAACCCTTGATCACCTTTACTCTTCCATTCTGCAACTTCACGGTATAGCCCTCTCGATCTAGAGTGCCCAAAGATAACAAATTTCTTTTCAACTCGGGAATGTAACGCACATTCTCAAGCACAAAACTTGAACCATCTTTCATTTGTACTCTCACCTTCCCTATCCGCTTGATGGCACATGCTCTGATACCACTTGTTGGAATCGACACCAACAAACCTGAAGATCGGAACGCGGAACCCTAGATACCTTAAAGACGATCGCAGAGATGCAATTGACAAAACCCAGAAGACAACACACTACAAAGTTAATCGAACGATTTGTTTATTAAAACCCACGATCGATTACAAGAAAGAATAAAGATGCGGTATGATTGAGCATCACCCCCTCACCTCCTTTTATAGGGTGAGGGGGTCGGTTACCGATGAAGATCGGGCTTGGGTCCAACCGGGCTCAAACATACATAATTGGAAACAAGCTTAAAAGGTAAATATCCTAATCTATAGTATACTATTATTGGTAATAATGCTAACAATTTCCACCTTAGTACCAATACTAGTTAACCCCGACACCAAGTACCTCCATGTAATACTTGAACTTCGGACCTGGAACCACCTTTGTAAACGCGTCAGCTGCATTATCCTCCGTGCCTATCTTTGCCACTTCAATCTCTTTAGATTCCACGATCTCTCTGATAAAGTGATACCTCACGTTGATATGCTTCGTCCTCACTTAGGACATTCATTTGATAAAGGCTTCTTATTTCTTAATTTTACATATAAATACAATAGATCTTAAACATATATGAGTCAAGTCATATAATTCAAATTTGCATGTAATTTTTAATCCCCACACAGATCCAAACCCAGATTGATGCAAGATCCGAAGTCAATAATCTGAAACCCACAATTAATTTGAAGATAAAACCAGATCTGAAACCCACAATTAAAACCAATCAAGATTTAGTTTTGATAAAAACCCGTTTATCAACTTATCGTATGTACGTCATGAAGTGGAGTGCAAGGTGGAGCAAGCTTTAACGTTTCTTGAAAAGTGTTAGGTGATCTTAAAGAGTAAACATGGTTGATGTAGTCTAATGTTTCGTAGTAAACGATGAGATGGGTTTTGTCAGGTGATGTTTTTAAGGTGGTAGTGAAATGAAGCTTGGTGAAAGATGGGTGAGAGATCAAGGGTGGAGATGAAGAGTTGACACAACTGAATTGGATTAAGGATTTGGTTTGATAAGATGTCGAAGAGTATGTCTTGTGGGAGGTTGAAGATGGAGGACTCATCATTGGTTTTTGTGTTCCTTGTGTTTGTGTTTCTTCTGTGGGGTAGGAGTGTAAACTGTTTGTACTTTGTACGAACTTGCGAGTGTATTACAGTACATATTTTTAATTTATTTTGGGAGTGAATATTCCATCTTTAAAGAAACACAGTGTTTGTGTGTGTTTTTTTATTAATAGATTTTGATTTTTTTTTTAATTGTATTAAATGAAACTAAAAATAAGGAAAGGACCAAAATACCCTTTTAAAAAGTGCCAAAACTAACCTCATCTAAAATAAGGATCAAACTGGATCATAGTTTCAAAAATAAGGACGATTCTTGCACTTATTTTGAGATAAGGACAAAACTTGATATCATGAAATTTTTTCAAATCTTTTTACAAATCATTTTACATATAGGATTTGGACGGTTTAAATTTAGAAAGATAATAAATAGAAAAATATATATATTATTTTGTATCTAACTGTGTGTGCAGAAAGATAAATATTAGAATTTTGTAGGCATACATAATAAATCTCTTTCAAATTACATGGTTTTATTATCACTAAATTACAGTACTAACATTTTTCAGGGTCGGTCAGTGGTTTTTAGAAGCCCTATGCGATAATAAAAATTCATGTTTTGAAAACAAACTTTATATTCATGAAATTTATGGTTATAAACCGTGTATATTGTTTTAGTCATGTGTGGATATTAGAAAAAGAAATGACAAATTGTGTTAATTTGTCCTAATATATTTTTATGTAGGTTTATATTTACCATAACAATTAAGTAAAACCCTAATATGGATCAAAAAACACATAGCGGAAGAAAATTAACAAGATCTTTAATTAACACGATTATAATTAATCAAGTCTAAGGTTACATACCTTTATCCTAGAAAGATCTACAAGTCGACGAAACGGTCACCGGTAGAGATAGATCACGAACACCACTAGGATGTAATCTAAAGCAAGATTACACCACGATCTTGTATACACGTGATACGCTGAGTTAACCGTGAGTCTAGCACGAACAAACCGAGCTTCCAAGTCTATGGAAGATCTACCCAACAACCCTAGAGAGGGGTTAGGACTAGATCTAGAATAGCTTAATAAAAATTAAAGAAGAACCCTAATTTAGGGTATATGGCCGGCGGTTTGAGCAAGAGAAAGAGAGATATGGAGTGAAAATTATGAAGCTTTTGGTTTGTTTATATACACCTTGGAAAACTTCTCTTCCAAGGTTTAAACAAAATAAAGCCACAAAATCTTTTCCCTTCTCTTTTGTCTCCCCATTTAGGCCGGATATACACCACCCCCAAAAGAGGTTTCCGGAACTTTCCCGACACCTTCTTTTAGCTTCTTTAACATTCTATAACGGTCGTTTAATACTTAACTTTTAATTACTTAACGATCGTTAGCTACGGTTTGATTTAATAAATATACATAATAAATATATTTAATAAACAAATTGACTCTTCACGTAATGTGTGCAATCCCGTGATCTTGAGTTCGATCCTATCACACGACTATCGATTTTTAAGTCCATAAACTTTCAGCTCCCACTTGGACAAAATTTGAATATCGTGATCACATTGATTAGCATCTAGTTACACTAACAATGTCACTAGTACAACTCGAGTAAGGTTTCCTGGACAAAACCTTTTAATGATATATAATCATTATTATTATCCTTTCATTTCAAATACATCGTTAATAAGTATATGGATCTCAGTCGTTCCTTTCATTAATTATTCTATTTCTCGTTTACGGATATAGCAAGATTACCAAAACACATTTGGGTGTGGCCAGTGGCGGAGCCACATTGGGACCAAAGAGGGCCCTGGCCATCCCATGATTCAATATCTCATGCATAAAAGTTGATCTTTTACATCAAAGTTTTACTACTTCGGCCCTCCTAAAATAAACTTACATACATTTGGCCCTCCTAGAAAAATATTTCTAGCTCCGCCATTGGGTGTGGCCACACAAACATCTTACTACTCCCCCGAGGGGCCCAGCTGTATTTATACTTCAAAATAATTTGAAGGAAACAAATCCCTTTTTGACTACAAGCAAAACACATGAACTTTGCAACACTTCTGAAAATGACCCTTATAACTATCAGTTACGTTTAGCGTTAGGTTATCTCACAAAAATGCACTACATTCAATGCAGTTTTCTGGTATCTCAGGTCTAAGGATAACTATTTATGATTTACTTAATGACAAAGATCCATAAAGTAAAATCATATAGTTGGGATAAGTCCAATATTTGATCCATCAAATATCATCCAAAATTGACTAATATACTTTCAAGTATACTCTGTCACTATTTGAATTGTCTTAGTTTAATAATACTCCCATATTATTAATCGACAACAGACATTTAGAAACATCATAATTCTTATGGATTAAAACATGTAAAATAGGATACAAAATCAAATAACAGAAAAATAAACGAAATCCAATCTTTATTTCATCAATTCAATAATGTCTTACATCCTTTATCCAAATACTAATCAACAGATTTATTGCATGAATTCGCTAGCTAGTTGCATCCCAATAGCTTTGGCATGCTTAACTATCGTTGGCCTAGATAAAGCCTTAGTAAAAGGATCAACTACGTTATCATATATGTGAACTTTTATTAATTTTATTTCTCGAGCTTCCACTTGTTCTCGAACGTAGTGATATCTACGTTTAAAGTGTCTGGCGCCTTTCATAACTCCAGGGTCATTGGCGAATATTATTGCAGCAGAATTGTCGCAATATATATCAATAGGTTCTTTAATTGAAGGCATCACTCCAAGATCTCCAATAAACTTCCTAATCCAAACAGCTTCTATTGCAGCTTCTGAAGCAGCCATGTACTCGGATTGAGTCGCGTGCATAGCAATGGTTTTCTGCTTACTGCTCTTCCAGTCAACTGCTCTCCATTGATGACAAACACATAACCCGTCTGAGACTTCTTATCGTCTTTATCACATTGCCAGGACGCATCACAGAATCCTATTACATTCAATTCTGTGTCTGGTTTACCCCCGAATACCAAAAACATATCTTTCGTACTTCTCAAATACTTTAGAATATGCTTAACAGCAGTCCAGTAGAACTTTCCTGGATTCTGTTGGTATCTACTGACCAAGTTCTGAGCAAACGCCACATCAGGCCTTGTGCATCTTACGACATACATAATAGATCCTACAGCCGAAGCATAAGGCACCTTCCGCATGTAAGCCACCTCTTCGAGTGTTGATGCATCTTTCTCATGACTTAACTCATGCTTAACCTCCATCGGTAGAAAACCTTTCTTAGAGTTATGCATGTTATACTTCTTCAATATCTTATCAATATAAGCATCTTGACTAAGACCAATTAACCGTCTACTCCTATCTCGATAGATTTTAATTCCCAGAATATATGCAGCATCTCCCAAATCTTTCATAGAAAAACATTTACCAAGATAATCCTTAACTTCCTTAAGTCTTGGAATGTTACTTCCCATGATTAATATGTCATCGACATATAAAATTAGGAACACTACATTACTCCCACTAGCTTTGCGATATACACATGGCTCATCACGATTTTGAATAAATCTGAACTTTTTGATTTCTTCATCAAATCGCGTATTTCATTTACGTGATGCTTGCTTCAAACCATAAATAGATCTTTGAAGTTTGCATACGCGCTTTGGATATTTAGGATCAACGTACCCTTCCGGTTGTTGCATATAGATGTCTTCATCTAAGCGACCGTTCAAGAAGGCAGTTTTAACATCCATTTGCCATATCTCATAGTCATAGTATGCTGCTATAGCTATGAGAATCCTAATAGCTCGTAAGTCTGCTACAGGAGAAAATGTCTCCTCGTAGTCTACGCCAAAAGTTTGTGTAAAACCTTTAGCTACTAAACGTGCTTTATAGGATTGTATTTCACCATCCATGTCGGTTTTCTTCTTGTAGATCCACCTATTTTTCACTACTTTAGCATTTTTAGGTGCATCCACAAGAATCCAAACATCGTTGATTTCCATGGATTTCATTTCCTCATTCATTGCAACTATCCATTTTGATTTTTCTGGATCAGACATTGCGGATCGATAGTTAGCAGGTTCACCAATATCCCCTACTTCCTCCTCATCATCCTCTATGTAAAGACATAGTTTGTCTGGCGCACGTATAGTCCTTTGAGACCTACGTGGAGGAATTAATTTCGGTGGAACTCCCAGACTTTCTGGTTCTACAGGAATTTCTTCGCTAGTATTTTCAGAAGGCAATGTATCTTCTTGAATTTCTTCAAGATCATAATTTCTCCCACTGAATTCTTGATTTACAAGATCATTTTCAAGGAAGTCTCCATACCGAGCCACAACTATTTTGTTCTCTGCCGGATAATAAAAGTAGTAACTCATAGTTTCCTTAGGGTAACCTACAAAGATACATTTTACTGAGCGTTGTTGGAGTTTATCTCTAGAGTCACTTTTCACATACGCATCACAACCCCAGATTTTCAAATAAGACAAATATGGCTTTTTGCCATGGTTCATATGGTGTCTTATCAACCTTCTTTGTGGGAACCATATTCAGAATACAAACAGCAGATTCAAGAGCATAATCCCAAAAGGATAATGGTAAAGTTGTAAGATTAAACATAGATCGCACCATATCTAATAATGTGCGATTTCTCCTTTCAGATACACCATTTTGTTGTGGAGTATATGGAGAAGTAAGTTTCTGAACAATTCCATTCTCACTTAAATAATCTTTAAACTCTTGACTTAAGTATTCACCACCTCTATCAGAACGAAGAGCTTTAATCTTCTTCCCAAGTTGTAACTCTACTTCTGCTTTAAACGTTTTGAATGTTTCAAACACCTCATGTTTATGCTTAAGTAAATAAACATAACCATAACGGCTATAATCATCCGTAAACGTTAAGAAGTAGCTAGCACCTTTCCTTAACACATGTCTAAGTGGTCCACACACATCAGTGTGTATTAAACCAAGTAGTTCAGTAGTCCTTTCAATATTGCTATTAAAAGGTTTCTTGGTCATCTTTCCAGAGATACAAGATTCACATTTATCAAATGATTCATCACTGATATTTTCCAAAAGACCATCACGTTGAAGCTTTTGTATGCGAGTCTTCCCAATATGGGCAAGTCTACAATGCCAAAGTAAGAAGAGTTCTTGTCTAACTTTCTCTTCTTATTCATGCTAAAAACAGAATTATTTTTCCTATTGGAATTATTATCATGCATTTTAATTTCAAAAACACCATTCACAGAAATTGCATCAAAATAGAATAAACCATCTTTGAAAATAGAAATTCTATTATTATCAATTGTGTGATTAAATCCAAGATCCAACATATAAGAAAAGGAAATGACACCCCTAACAATTGAAGGTACATAATGACAATTATTTAAAAACAGTACTAAACCCGAAGGTAAAACTAATTTAAATATTTCTATAGCTTCAACCGCTGCTTGTGCGCCATTGCCCACTTGCAGAAATTGTTCCCCATAGGAAAGCTTCCTCTTCAACTCAAATCCCTGCAGGGTATTACAAATGTTAATACCACATCCCGTATCATATACCCAGGAGTTTGATTTGTATGTAAGATTAAATAACTCTATCATAAATAAGTTACCTAAAGATGCTACAGCAGCTAGCTCAGCCTTCTTCTTATGTTCTTGCATTTCATGGAGATAGAGAGAGCAATTTCTCTTCTAGTGTCCAGACATCTTGCAGTGGTGACAAGTCTCATCTTTCTGAGATTGACCTTTCTTGACAAAGTTCTGCTTTGGTTTTGATGGAGTCGCAACTTGTTTGCTCTTATCAACATTGCCTTTGCCTTTCTACTTCTTATTCACTTCCGGTTTTGGTTTCGTCACTCTACCCTTTTGCACATAAAGTACTTGAGGAGTAGCAGTGGATGCCTTATCTTTCAACCCCTTTTCAAAGTCAATGAGCATTGCATGCAAATCATTAACCGTCTTCCCCGTGCAATGCATATTATAGTTACGAACGAAATCATTGAAGTCCTTATTAAGGGACCTATTGATCAAGTTAATAGCCATATTATGATCAAAGGGTTGTCCTAGTGCGATGAGTTGTTCCATATAACCTCTCATCTCCATATAATGAGCACTTACGGACTTTCCAGGAGCTTACTTGCAACTATGTAAAGCATCAACCAAATCATAGATCTCTACAGCTTGCGGCGTTTCATACACAGCCTTGAGTTCAACAAGCATTTGCTGAGGTGGAAATAGCTCATACTTCCTTTGAAGTGATGAAGCCATTCTCCCTAACATTACAGCAGCCACCTCATGGTGCTTCTTAACGTTAGCAGCGTGTTGAAGCCTTTCCGCATCAGATGATCCTTCAGCAAGATCCTCCGGAAAAGGAGTTTCCAAGATATTGATAGTACCCGCTGCTCTCAGAACAATTCTTAGTGAGCGATACCAGTCATTGAAATTAGGGCTATTAAGTTCAGGCCGTTCAAAGAAAGCTTTGAACGCCGAGCTTATTGTCAGATTGCTTTCGGGTTGAGCCATTTCTACAGACTTAAGTTCAAAAATTGGTATTTTTGATAATACAATTCAAGAAAATAAAATTACCCCGGTAATGAAACCATAGTATTTTCCTTGAAAAACTAGAATCCATATTGACATACATTTATCACATCAGTTGATCTGCTAGTGAAAAATGTATTCAATACAGTAACTTGTCGAACAATAATTGACAAACAAATTTGCAATTTCTAGATACGTTAGGGATTTACATTTGAAGGTCTACGTAATTATTGGCCTATTCTACATGATGGATTTGATGGATTTGATGGTTGATTAATTTGATTAATATAAAGAAAGATGAGATGAAGGAGATGATGGAGTAGAGAGAGAAAGGAGAGAAAATGGAAGAATAGAGAGAGAAAGTAAAAATGGAAAATGAATAAAGTGTAAATGAACAACCACCCCTCCTAACATGCTAGGAGGGGTTATATATAGCCCACCCTACATGTGGGCTATATGGGTTATACTTGGATCACGAGCCTAATACATTAATATATCGTTGGAGCGACCGATCCTTCATAAATACGTAAAAACGTATTTCCAACAATCTCCCCCTAAGGGAGGTCGCTCCAAGTTACAAAGCTCTAAATATTCTATATCTCGTGATCTATGCTAACTAAGATGTGACCGAGACTTTATTGGGAAAAACGTATTTCCAACAATCTCCCCCTAAGGGAGGTCACATCTTTTTACAAAATCTTAAACCTAGCATCTATGCTTGAGTCTTCTATCTTGTTCTTGTGAATATGCTTGATGTGATCTTTGACTTTAGTCTTGAGCATGTTTCCTTGCCTTGACCTTGTGCATTCTTCACTTGTGATATTTGCCTCTTCGTGACTTCATGTTCCACATACTTATACTTTTAAATTCTTGAAAGCTTCAGAGTTTGATACAGCGGAAGACTTGACCTTCAGGCTTTCTTGAATTTGTTAAAGTACTAATTGTATGTAGTATAAGCATGTGGTGACGACTTCTTCTGGATTGTACACCGCAATGCCACCTTCTTGTTACGCTGCATAAGACAGTTAGCAATAAACAATATACACGGATGAAATGGCCTTGAACATTTCATTCTAATTCGGTAGCATTTTACCTCCGGTCGGTGAAGACCGTTGGACGATATTAAATATCGTACTTGTGGCAGGTAGTTTCAATAAAGAACCTCATTGACAAGATTTCGCGGGTAAACCCGTTCTCTTTACTCGACCGTCCAAAGCTGACTGCAAACGTAAAGAGTGAATCATTTGGATAATATTATCCGCATGATTTGAAGCCGTCAATTCATGTTCCTGGAACAAGTGAAGTTCAATTAAGAACCGCACCATCGTTGCTTTCCAGTTGTCACTAGCTTGATTCATATAGAATCTTGCAAGTTACCTACCAAGTGCTGTTTGATGTTAACACTAGAAGGATTTCCATTCGTCACTGTAAATACTTAATAGCATTACTCTGAATGTTCTGGCAAGATCACTAAGATATTGCGTAGAGGCCTGGAACGTGTTTAAATTCATTTAAGAATTAAACCACTGTTGCTTTCCAGTTATCACAAGTTTGATTCATAAAGAATCGCACAAGTCACCTACCATGAGCTTTTTGATATTCGCTCAAGAAGGATTTCCATCTTCATTGTAAATACTTTCGTATTACTCGGATGTTCAGGCAAGATCATGAAGATTTTGCGTAGGACTCTTAATATCTTTCTTACTTTTCACAGTGTGTGAATAAGCAAGGAATAATGAAAGTGTGTCTTAATGAGATATTTGATGATCTCAAATGGCTCTAGACTCGATCGTGCATGTTGGATTTTTAGTGATCGGAGGCTGGAGAGGAGTGCCACCTTTTCAATACCAATTTATTCGGAGTGAATAAATCAATAGATAATGCGTTGTCTCCGTGTGATTAAAACAAATATCTTTTGAGAGATATCTGAGTTAGCTGGGAAGGGTTGTGCATTGCATCACTGGGTCCATGATGTCTTTCTTCAATATCAAGAATCATTAAAAATGATCTCAATAGCGTATGAATTGACCCGGTTTCTGCCTAAGGTTGTAAGGAGGGCTTCTTTCTTTACACCCTTTATCTTTACAATTCTTTTTCATTCTTCAACCCCTTCAATGCTTACCAATACGTCATCACTAGCACCTTGTTGTGATTGTTCCAGTGCTAACTTAAGTACTTGGTCGGCATTCAGCTACGTTCACAATCTTTCTCCATCTTTCCTAAGGACTACTATTTCTAGCTATGGAATGTCCTTGGGAAGATTCCTCCGGTTCTAGAGAAATCATTGGACTTTAACCTATCCTACCATCCTTATGTCACCACAATCTTCATCATCGTGAATACACATGTTTTGGGTAAGTGTATGTCACCATGAAATCCATTTTGAAGTGCAAATCCATTTTGCTCCCCCTTAACATATGCCACGATATCCGAAAACATTTCGCACATGTCGGGATGAGCTAGCACGTTAAGTCAAACCATTTATGATTGATCATATCCCATATTAAATCACATTTTCTCCCCCATATTAAAAATATTAACCCAATCGATGTTTTTAATATCAATTGATTTAATAGCATTTTAAGAAAATTTGGGAAGAAAAATGCAAGTCCAATTATCTTCATGAATTACACAAGCCCCCCCTCAAATTAATGAGGGTGTGCTGAAACGTAAATTAAATACCTTTTAAACACAAGTGTAAGGTATTTATCACGTGCAAAGATCATATATGATAATGAATTCACAAGATTAACAATTTACGAGGTAGGACCTGAATGATGGAGAACATCATATGAAAGATTCACATGGTTCTTGTTCACGAATGTTGGTCTTCCTCGTAACTTCTGAAGTTATCTCTTGACTCCATGTGTATGATTGATATCGTTGTCTTAACACCAATATGTGAGCTTGGCACTCTCGGCATCAAGGATTCTGAATGCTGGACAATTGCTCCCCCTCAATTATTGACCCGTGTTCTATTGAAAGAGTTGTAGTCACCGTTTGAGTAGTCGCATCGTCGAGTATGTAGATATCAATTGCAACGAACTTCGGATTGTGGAGTTGATAACTTCGGATTTTGAAGTCAAAGCTTTCCGGTGAAATGCTTGACTTCAAAGTGAAAAACGGGTTGCTATCGGAAATAATAGCAAACCATTTTGAGCATGTTTTAAAAGTTTGAACTTCTGCTCGAACTTTATTTACAACCCCGTGTCATTATTGAATGACATTTCTAGGTTCGTAAATATTATCGATTCCAGAAGACATGCTTTTTTTTCAAAACATTTTTGAACACACAACTTTGAAAGATTTAGAAAAACCTTTTGAGAAATTCTCGAAAAATTGTGTTCAAAGTTTTGAAAACCAATTACTTGAGCTTAAGATGTTGAATATCTTACAAAACGAGCTCAAGTCCGAGAAGTTGTAAACTTCCCGTTGTTAAGGATAAGTTTACCATCGGCGATAAACTTTCCTTTTATCTGAAGAACGAGTCCTAAGCTGACATTTACTTAGAAGTCGTTTTCACGAGCTTGAAAACTTTGACTGTTTTAACGGAAAGCTCATGACCGAGAAAGGTTAATTTCTCGTTATGAGGAAAAGTTCTCTTATTTAAAAGATACGCTTTCCTTTCTGAGCTTAAAACTTCGAATGTTTTAATACAAGCTCATGACCGAGAAAGGTGAATTTCTCGTTAAGAGGATAAGTTATCATAAAAGATAATCTTTCCTTTATTTTAAGTTCGAGTTACAGTCTGACTTTAACTGTAAGTCATTGTGCATGAGCTTAAAAACCTCGAATGTTTTTAATTTTAGCTCATGCCCGAGAAAACTTAATTCCTCGTTGTTAGGATAAGTTTATCAGCGGCGATAAACTTTCCTTTCTTTGATGCACGGGTTATCGTCTGATATTTAACGATAAGCCATATACACGAGCTTAAAAACATTTGAATGGTTTTAGGATAAGCTCGTGTCCAAGAAAACTTAATTTCTTGTTAAGAGGGTAAGTTATCGTTGCGTAGATAAACTTCCCTGTCTCTGAAGTCCGGGTCGTCGTCTGTCATTTAACGAGGAGCCATTGTGCATGAGCTTAAAAACTTGGAATGTTTTTTTGATATAAGCTCATGCCCGAGAAAAATTAATTTCTCGTTTTTAGGATAAGTCATCATCGGGATGAACTTTCCTGTCTTTTGAGATCGAGTTACAGTCTGTTATGTGACTGTAAGTCCTAGTACATGAGCTTTAACCATGAATCCCCTGAGATACTAGTTTCTCTGATATCTGTTTCTTCAGCAACCAAACTCTGAGAGTGTCCTTAGTTGAACGGTATACAATGATTGGACCGCTTCGTTCTTTTGGAACATCAACTTTGGTACCTGCATTCTCATTAGGAGTTTGTATACTTTTTCATGGATTAGCGATATCTATTTTAGAAGCACGTAGGGGTTCACGGTTTTCTGTTCTTGTGTCAGAGGTGTCCTGAAGAGATGATTCACTTGTCTTAGTTGGCAAACGTTTCCTTTTATAGAAAACCTTAAGTTTTAAGTGATGTATCATCCTTTGCAATTTCCTCCCTAGTAGTCTTCGTAGAATCAGAGACTATCCTAGTTAAAGGGCACTCGTTTCCTACAAGAGTGAAAGATCTACCAGTGGGGCGCCACATTTTACCAATGGGTTTGATTTTAGCAACCCACTGGGATTTAAGTCTAGCACGGGAGTTCACCTCATTAAGTAATTTTTTGATACAAGAGTCATGATTTGCCGTAAAGACACATTTTCTACATGTTTTACAAGTAGCATATTTAATGTCCGAGTAATTCCTAGATGATTGATCGATGCTCCTAGGAGACGTCATGCTACGGTTAGCAGTGTTGGGTAATCTAGAAGGCATCTGACTAGGTTGGACATTGCTATCTCTTACATGTGTCTTTTGAATAGCTTCCCTTTGACCAAAATCATGGCGCACATCAGTTGAACTAGTTCTAGACGTGTTCATTGAACAATTCTTAGAGAAACTAGGGGCAATCATGTGATGAGGTCTTGCTAAAACTGATTTAGTCACATTAGGCCTAGTTAGTGGAGTGACTGTTCTAGAAATATGTCCCAAATCAACTTGGGAGGCAAACCGCGGTCTCGAGGATTGTGGTCGCTCGGATCTAAATGCAGTAGGTTGTCTGACAATCGGTTGTCTGACGAACTGATTTGTAGGCGGTTTCCCCAAGATTGATGGTTTTTCAAGCTTAGTGTCCACACTAGGTCCTCTATTTTTCCTTAACTCGTTTTTCAACGCAGCTATAGCAAATACCTTTTCCTGAACTTGGGCTTTTAACGTTTCATTTTCTTTGAGCAAGTTATCTTGGGATGCCAACTTAGATTCAAGCAGTTGAATTTGTTTCAAAAGATTATCCTTTTCAGCTTTAGAATCTAGAACAGTTTGATCCAATTTTCTTTCAAGAACAACGTTTGACTTTTCAAGTTTTTCAAAGTATGTTTCAAATTTGTCCGTTTTCTTAGAAAATTCAAGTTTGGCATCCTCAAGATCTTTTGATTGTTGAGCTACAATCGTTTCGAGCTCTCTAATCTTGGAATCAGAAGCAGTCAATGAAGCAGTTATAATACAATTATCATGATGTACTATAGCATTCTGAACAATCTCTCCCCCATTATGACTTACATCGGATGAATCAGAAGTGGTATTGCTATCACTCTTTTCCATCCCATGTTTGTCATAATTAGGTTCAGAATGCTCAATATGCGGCATATCATCAGCATAGACATCATAAACAACATTACATTGTACCAAGTTTGCAGGCTCTTCGTCATAAACGGGTAAGGTGTCATCAAGAAGGATCTCGTGAGCATTCCCTGACGTGCCACTGGTATCATGTTGTCCTTCTAATTCCGTGCTCTTGCCATCGTTAGGCTCCAAGTTGTCAACCGTATGACCATTCTCCTCTTGCATCTGCGTCATTGATTCTTGCACTCCATTATCATACGCTTGCTGAAGTCGAGATCTTTCATAAATCGAAGACGAGACCGATGTCATGAGTTTCAATATTGTACCACGGAAATCTCGAAGCTCGGTATGTGTATCTCGAAGAAATGATTGGCAAATCACTGAACTTTCAGACTTGATGATATTGAATTGGAGGAAAGGCGTGAGTTAAGTCACAAGAGCCTTATATGCAAGTGTCGATGCAGAGTGATTAAAGTTGTCATGGTTGAGTTGCTCGGCGAGTTGGGTCAAAGTGGTGAAAATTGAGTCGATAAATATATGACGATCTTGTCCAAAGATGGTCACAAATTCGCTCCCTCCTTGAATCCTCGATAGAGTGACAAGATGGGACTGAAGCATTTGAAATGAAGTGATGCCACTTTTCCTAACTTTGTTTTGCATTAAATGCGATTCTCCCTTTTGAAGATTCGAATTCAAAGACTCCATTGAATTATGATGAAAAAGTCTTGGATCTTTGATTGGAAAAGTAAAACGGTGCTTGAAATCGTCAAAGTTAGTCTGAAGCCCAGATAACTCAAATCGTGAAAACCGTGACGAAATAATGTCTCTTAAAGCCGATTCTTTGATATTTTCCGACACATTATACTCGACCCGATGTCATTAATTCGAATATTTACAATATCAATAAAAACAAATTTTGTAAATATTGAAAACGTCACAATATTTTTCACAGTGTGATATAAATACGGCCTAACAATATTTTGTAAATGTTTTGCCAAATAAAATAAATGTTTGCACAATATTTTGGAAATGTTTTGCCAAATAAATGTTTTGAGAAAATAAAATAAAAAATTGTGACGAAACAAAATAAAAAATACTGAGAAAAAAATCATGCGTTTGAAAAACCCAACCCAATCTATTAAATTAAATAAATGTTTTGGAAATGTTATGCTTTGTTTACTCCTTCCCCTTAACTCTGTTCCCAAGACCTAGTTCTATCCGCCCCACAAAACGCTTTATCTCACTATTGAATCTGTTCCCAAAATAAAACACGCTTGTGTCTCTCTCTCTCTCCTCAATACCAAAACTCACAAATCTAATCTGAACAAAGCTTCTCAAATCATCTTCTAATGAATCTCAGTTCCCATACAATTAATCATTCAATCTCATACCAAAAATCTATCAATCACATAATATCTTCTCATCTTGATCTTAAAAAACAGCTTAATCAAACAAACGAACCGAATAGAAAAATATTTATCTGTATTTCTTCAATCTGAAACCCCAAGAGCAAACTCAACTCGAATCGAAGGACCCACGAAGGACAAATCAAATAATGGCTTCAAGATCTTGTAAAAGGTCTCGGGTAGGTACTTTCTTGTCTAATCAAAGTCTCTCTCTCATCTGTCGAGTCTTGCTGTCGTGTATCGAGTCTGAACGATCGAGTGTATTGCAGTCAGGTGGGTATGGGTGAGTTTGTTTGTCGAGAGATGAGTGTTGGAAGTCGTAGGTGGGTGAGGCTGTGAGGTTGTTGTTTGAGGGAGGGTGTGAGGGGGAGTTTGAGGTTGTTTTTTTTAAAAAAATCAGTATGTTTGTGTGTGTTAGTGAGTCGAGAGACGAGAGTTGGGTGCGTCGGTGTATGATGGGTGTGAGAGTGTCAGGGTGAGAGGGTGAGAGGGTGTTTGTTTGTGTTTGTGTGAGGCTGAGGGGGCTGTGAGTGTTAGGGAGTCGAGACGATGGGAATGAGTTTGGTGTCCGAGAGGGGTGGGTCAAAGCTGTTTGGTGAGGTTGAGTGTTGGGATGAGGGAGTAAAAGAGTCGAGAGTATTTGTTAGAAGACTGTTGTCGAGGGGTTGCTGAGGGTGTTGTTGGTCGAGAGTTTGTGAGTCTAGTGTGTTTGTGTCAGTTTAGATGTCGAGGGTATGAGTGACGATGACTTGCCTATGTCAAAAAAATTGTTTTGTAAAATAGATCGAGTCTGTGTTTGGGATTAAGGTTGTTGAGTCAAATGTTGTGAGTCTGTCAAAAAAACTTTGAGTCTGATGTAATTGAGTTCCTTGTTTCCCGTTGTGTTTGAATTGTCAATTCTTCATTCGGAAGTTCGATCGTTCGGAACTTACTTCGTTCGGAACTTCGTTCGGAAGTTTCGTTCGGAAGTTTCGTTCGGAAGTTTCGTTCGGAAGTTTCGTTCGGAAGTTTCGTTCGGAACTTTCGTTCGGAACTTTCGTTCGGAACTTTCGTTCGGAACTTTCGCTCGGAAGTTTCGTTCACCCGGAACTTGCGTTCACCCGGAACTTGCGTTCACCCGGAACTTATCTTTCACCCGGAAGTTTTCTTTCACCCGGAAGTTTTCTTTCACCCGGAAGTTTTCTTTACCCGGAACTTGTGGTTTGATTCGGAAGTTTTGTTGGGACTGAGTTGGACAGAAAGATTTGGACAGAAAGATTTGGACAGATTTGACAGTTGACCAAAAATTAAGAAAATCCAAAAATGATAAAACTGATAAACGAAAAATGATAACTGATAACTGATAAACGACAAAACTGATAAAAATTTTTATATAAAAAACTGATTAAAAGAAAAAAACTAATAATAGAAAAATTAAAGTGGAAATAGATTAAAAAAATAAAAAAGGATAAAATTAAATGTTCAATTTAAGGAACTCAAACAAAAAGGCAATCAAAATAGAAAGGATTTAATCAAAAAATACAAAATTAAAAAGAGAAAAACACAAACTTTTTTTAAAAACACAAACTTTTTAAGATTTGATAATAAAATTTTGAATTTTGTATAATAATTTGTGATTTTTATCTAAAAAGTAAGTAAATCTAAAGATTTGACATGATTTAACACATAAAAACACAAACTTTTTATAAAAAATACAAACTTTTTTAAAATTTAAGCATGATTAAACCAAAACCCACCAAAATCAAAAAGAAATAAAAGAAAGAATAAACCAATCAAACCCTTGGCTCTTGATACCAATTGAAGGTCTACGTAATTATTGGCCTATTCTACATGATGGATTTGATGGATTTGATGGTTGATTAATTTGATTAATATAAAGAAAGATGAGATGAAGGAGATGATGGAGTAGAGAGAGAAGGGAGAGAAAATGGAAGAATAGAGAGAGAAAGTAAAAATGGAAAATGAATAAAGTGTAAATGAACAACCACCCCTCCTAACATGCTAGGAGGGGTTATATATAGCCACCCTACATGTGGGCTATATGGGCTATACTTGGATCACGAGCCTAATATATTAATATATCGTTGGAGCGACCGATCCTTCATAAATACGTAAAAACGTATTTCCAACACTAAGGGAGGTCGCTCCAAGTTACAAAGCTCTAAATATTCTATATCTCGTGATCTATGCTAACTAAGATGTGACCGAGACTTTACTGGGAAAAACGTATTTCCAACAACATTGCCAAAATCATTTGCATTGTAAACATGTTTTATCCCTACTTTATGCCTTAAGTTTCCAGTTATTACTGAGTAACTCAATTAAGTCGACTAATCTAAAAAACGTAAAACCTTCATGTGAAATCTTATTCAGTCATGAAGTTTTCTCTCCATTACAACATCGCCCGATATCTTATATGACGACAATTGTAACTTCAAGGGTTCGTCAATTAGAGGGCATATGACTTAAATTTTAGGGTATAGATTTTGGTGTCAAAATCATGTATGGAGAAGCATGCATACATCTCCATAACATAAGTTTAATAAAAACGTTTAGTAAACTTTTTGGTGAGACTAAAAGTTCATCATATATTTGCAAGTTGAGGTATTGGTTAAACCAATTAAAGATTTTAAACACAACTAAATTTACACCGTACTTTTTCTAGAACGAAGCTAAAGCACAAAGCAATAACCTTATTCATTGTGTTTCGGATGTGAATTAATGCAGTTAAATCAACCTTAAAGAATTAAACAAATAACAACCGTAGGTAATTCCAATTTTTGACGCACATGCGAGCCGGGAATTTGGTCAGTGCTGAAGCATAACATCTCCTTCCTTAACCGGGTACTTGACCAGCGGCGCGTTATACCCACTTTATAGTTTGTCAAAATTGAGTAGACCGTTAAGTTGCTATTGCAATTCTAATCAACACAAATCATATGTAATTTAGATCTCAAAACAATTCATTAATTTTGATAAGATTTAGTCCATATTATTTTTCTTAAAAAAAACTACCCTTGTTTACAACAGACAATAAAAAACGTATGAAAACAAGTAGTACAAAAAAACTAAATCAAATAGCCACATGCATCAATTTATTCAAAGAACATCAAATCTAGGGTTTTTATAAACATAAAAAGTCTTCCCTAATTTTAAAACTTTGAATCAAATAAAGCAAGTAGCAATCAAAATTATATGATCCGTAAAAACATGCATGTTTATTACGGATCTCTCACATTCTCTTAACAATTAAACAACTACGGATCGTAACCACGCATGACATAACAATTAATTCATGCAAAACATCTAAAGTTTAATTACCATTTAATTTTAGGGTTTACTAAATTTTATTTTATTTTTAATAAAAAATTCGGCAGATCCGAATTTAAAAAACAAAAAAACCTAATTTTTTATAAAACCTAAAAAACAACATGTAATTATTAACACAAATCAATATTAGTTAAAAAAACTTTAGATCTTGATAATTAAAATCATGTTAAAACGGCTCTCGATGCCATTGTAGGTTTATATTTACCATAACAATTAAGTAAAACCCTAATATGGATCAAAGAACACACAGCGGAAGCAAATTAACAAGATCTTTAATTAACACGATTATAATTAATCAAGGCTAGGGTTACATAAATTTATCCTAGCAAGATCTACAAGTCGACGGAACGGTCACCGGTAGAGATAGATCACGAACACCACCAGGATGTAATCTAAAGCAAGATTACACCACGATCTTGTACACACGTGATACGGTGAGTTAACCGTGAGTCTAGCACGAACAAACCGCGCTTCCAAGTCTATGGAAGATCTACCCAACAACCCTAGAGATGGGCTAGGACTAGATCTAGAATAGCTTAATAAAAATTAAAGAAGAACCCTAATTTAGGGTATATGGCCGGCGGTTTGAGCAAGAGAAAGAGAGATATGGAGTGAAAATTATGAAGCTTTTGGTTTGTTTATATACACCTTGGAAAACTTCTCTTCCAAGGTTTAAACAAAATAAAGCCACAAAATCTTTTCCCTTTTCTTTTGTCTCCCCATTTAGGCTGGATATACACCACCCCCAACAGAGGTTTCCGGAACTTTTCCGACACCTTCTTTTAGCTTCTTTAACATTCTATAACGGTCGTTTAATACTTAACTTTTAATTACTTAATGATCGATAGCTACGGTTTGATTTAATAAATATACATAATAAATATATTTAATAAACAAATTAACTCTTCACGTAATGTGTGCAATCCCGTGATCTCGAGTTCGATCCTATCACACGGCTATCGATTTTTATGTCCATAAACTTTCATTTTATACCTCTTAAGTTGGTCGCAACGGTATGATTGACGATTCGGTCGACCACGCCAGACTCGATCCGGTCGAGTGCCGAATCTCGATCCTGTCGATCGCCGAATCTCGATCTTACTCGACCCATTTGAAAAAAAAAATGTTTTATTCTTTTTATTTTCCATTGTTGCAAATAAAAATAATAATTTAAAATTTAAACCATATTCCGTTACTGTTTGTGAGAAAGTCACCGTTACGTCATACCGTATTTTATTTTCTTCTTAATTATATAAATTCGTAAACTAAAAACGTAAACAATTTTTATTCAAAAATTAAAAAATTTAGTCTATACGTAAAACATTAAAATATTGGGGTTCAAATACAATACGAAAGGAAATGCACTACTAGATAGATAAAATATAAATATGTAATACGATTAGTCCGTTCCCGGATCCGAATCCGATAGCTGCCTATAAAAAACTCTGACCAAAATTGTGCTTGTTCAGCTTCTTCGACCCTAACTTTCTCCTCCCACTCCCTTTCTGTCATATCTTCTTCTTTTCTCTCAACACATGTTTGTCTAGGTATAGTTGATGCAGCTCAATGGCAATAACTAAGCAATTTGAGTTGTTTATAATTGAATAGGGTGGATCGGGAGAAATATATCGGCTTCGATATTGTTGTGATGAAGAACCGATATTAGTCTGGGAAGTGATGTTATTCAGCCATTCAATTTTACTTTGAATTTGAGTCTCCATTTCTTTTTTAAAGATAAGGCTTTTTGCATGACTTTATCATTGTCGGCTTCTCTTTTTAGAAACGCGTCTATTAAAACATGTTTAGATGGGGAGATATCACGACAGTTTTCATATGTTGTGTGCATGTTCATTTTATCATAAATTGCATTATCGAAATCAAAGGCTAACATCGTGAGCCTAAGTTGTCGACGTTTTTCTTCATCGAATTGTTTCTGAACCATAACTTTGATCTACTAAACGGTGTGTGGAAGAGAGCACGCTATTTAATTTTTGAAGTTGTGTGTGAAAATACTGAAATTTAAGAATATTGGTAGATAGTTGTGTGTGTGAAAATACTGTGTGTGAAAATGTGGTATTTGTAAAGAAAGAAAATAATTTTTTTATTAAATTAAAAATATATTGAACCTAATCGCCTTGTTGTGGTAATTAGGTCGCATGTAGGTCGTTAAAAAAAACTAAAATAACAGAATAAATGTATGTCGCACTAAGTCACTATTGTGAGTAGCCTAAAAACTTACCTCCCTTTCCCTTGTGTGTGTCGATTTTTTAATATAGTAACCAATCATTATTCATCTTAAATCTTGTAATAATCAGTATATCTTAGTTTTAAAACACATTTATAACAATTTTATGATCTCAAACAATATATACGAACAATATTGGCCGTAATAATGGTCCCATTGTAAAATTGAAGGCTCTGTGCGGTCGAGCATCCCGCACATGCTCAAATCCGGCTCTGACATTTTTGTTTGCATATTTATGTCTTGGTTGGTTGTTAAGTTTAAAAATCGCTTGTGCTTGTATTTGTATGATATACTAATTTTTTGAGTTAACTGCTTTTTTGATCCTCGTGGTTTGGCCTCGTTTTCACTTTTGGTCCAAAAATTTAAATAGTTTCGATTTTAACCAAAAAATAAACTATTTCTTCACTTTTGGTCCAATTTTCGTTGACTGTTAGTTTGACCAGCTAAAATGATGTATAATGACTTAATTGACTAAAATACCCTCTTTTCATTATTATTATTATTAAATATTGTTATTAAAGTTGACCATGGTTGACTTTTCCTCTCTACCCCTCCTTGGTTCTTCCCTTTTTTCTCCTATCCCTGCTACTCAAAATCCTTAGATCCCCATCATTTTCATTCAAAATTTCTTTATTTCTTTCCTTTAAAATAAATCTTCAATTCCACTAAGATACCTCAATCAATCTCGAAATCTTTAAATTCACATCTCTAAATTACACTTGGTCCAATTCGTTTCAATTGCAAAACCCTTATTTCCATTTTCAAACCCTTTCTGATTTTAACTATGATGACTTGGTAACCCTCCTTATAACTATCTTAAACCTATGGAGATTTGTGGCGATTTTGAATCTCTTATCCTTCCTTGTCTCAGATCTACTTTTCATATCTAATCATCATCAATCCTGATATAGGAATTGATCAAGTTCTGGTGGTTTGTCATCTTTGGGAATCGTGCAAACATCAATTTCTTAGTCATTCTTGTTTAAGTGTTGCTATTGATCAAGATTTTGAGTTTGTATTAGAGTATTGGTTGGTTTTAGATTTTATCGCTAATCTTTTCTCGGTTTTTTTTTGTCTTAGCTTCGAGTGGATTCAAGAAGAAAAGTTGTTTTTGGTGTTCGGTTATAAATAGCAAAAAGGAACTCGAGTGTTTTCATATTTGGTTTAGATTAAAGATTTAGTTAAAAGATTTAGTTAGATACAAAGGTTTGATGGTTTTGATTTTGTTTGTGTTTATATGAAAAGAGACAGTGAGATAAAGAAGATGAAGAGTGAAAATATGTAAATGAGGTTTATTTAATTATACAGAGAAAAAGAAAAGAAAAAGAAAGGTGGAACCTGTTAAAACCAAAGCTTTATGCACTGAAAGACGATAATACCCTTTTAATTGACGGTCAAAAAAGTCAAACTGACGGAGTTAACATAAATTGACCAAAAGTGGAGATAAAGTTTACGTTTTAGGTCAAAATCGAAATTATTTGAATTTTTAGACCAAAAGTGAAAACGAGACCAAACCACGAGGACCAAAAAAGCAGTTAACTCTAATTTTTTTCTGGTTATTATATCATACTCCAAACATGAAACGTTACTACTTTTTTCTTTTTTTTAAGTTTAATATCGACAAAGAAAAGACATCGATTGTTATAAATGACCACAACATCTAGATCGTGGTTTCAAAATAATGGAGAAAAAAACAAAGGTGTCGTTTGATTGGGGGATATTGGAGGATATCTACATTTACATTTTAATTTTTCAAAATATTGTGTTTGGTATGATCAACGAAGTAATTTAAAATTTCTCGAATTTTCAAAATTAAGGATATTAAAATTACTCTAAAACATGAGAAATTTTAATTTACTTGAAAATTATTTTTTATAAACTTTTTTTCTAAGCGTTTTTATTCGGGTTTTTATGTATATGCAAAAAATTATAAAATAAATATTTATATCAAAATTACTTTTGGTTTTTACTCTTTTAGATATACTCAAACTGAACCTATCATAGTAACTTAAAATAATTTTATCAATGTTAAAGGTTGAAACTATCATATTTATAAACCATCTCATACACTAGTTTGGAAGTATTAAAAAATAATGTCAAAGACTTTATAAGTAAATGATGTAAAATGAATAACTTTAAATTTCTCATCTTTTTCTAAAAAGTCAATTAAAACTAATAAAATCAATTAAAACTAATAAAATTTTCTATCTTAATGTATGTGTATCAAAGTATATCACGTTTAAAAACACATATAGGTAAAATTATGCTCGAAATCGAGCTAAATATACATACATATCTATAAATTTCGTACATACTCAAATCCGGTCCTGATAATTATAAATGTCATTAAAAGGTTTGTGGATATATGATAATCCGCGCGCACGTAAATGTTAGAGTAAAACCAACCAAAAAGATTTTGAAGGTAAAAAGCATGATTTCTTTAAAAACGTGTTTTTACGTCATGTTTTGGGCGATGTTGAACATTTTTCTTTTTTCGAATTTTATGTTTCGTTTTCCTTATTTTGAGATACGGATATTACATTTATATTAACTTTATGTTGGACATACTTAAACTCGTTGAAATTTTTTTTCGAGAAGAACGCAAAACTACTAACTATTACGAAAATAGATAACATATACATACATTAAATTATGTTCAAAGTATTACAAAAACTCATTTTACAAAATATGTTTTCCAACATGTATCATGCATGGATGAATGCATTCAATTAAGAAACACAAAAAATTATCAAAATGGCTAAGAATATTAAAAGACCATCCAATTAATTAAACGAAAACACTATAAAATACAGAAGTTAAAATTCTACTTCGAGAAAGAACCTATTCTTATTTCTGACTAATTTAATGATAGAATTATTGGTTACACTTTTGGTTTATGTGCCATTACAAAGATACCAAAGCTTCACATTCGAATCAACTAACTATAATAATTTCTTTTACTAAAATGATAAAAACATTGCCTTCAAGATAATTTTCTCCTACTTAACCTGTGGTCTAATATGTTTCGCGACCGACCCTAGTTTCGTCTTTGATCACATGTCTCGAAATTATAGATCGTTTTATCTATAGAAGACCAGGTATGCAATAACCAACGAGGTTTCGTTGACAAGGAAATATCGAGTTAATTGAAAAGTTGAAAATATAAGAAATAATACATTTCATTATTTGAAACGCGAGCCAATGACTCATAAACTGTCATCAAAAACTGAACTTTATAAAGACCAAAAGAGTTGTGACCCTCCAAAAAGTTAACTTTTAAATACCATTTACCATACCGAGGTGAGTTCAACATATAACATGAACCAATAAAGAAAAAGAATCAATCTCAACCCTTTATTTTTTTTTATCAAAAAATAAAAACTTATCTTTCACTTTTTTCTTAAAAGCACCATATCTTTCAAACGATAAATGGCCAGATTACGAAAAATACACCATTGCGACGAAAAATTCTGATCTTTCAGTAGATAGGCACTTTGATATATTTTTGACAATTTTTTATTATTGCGATTTTCGACTATAAAAATCACATGTGATTCGGAAAAATTACTTGTGATTTTTTTATAAAAAAAAATAATTTTTTTTACAGAATAAATAAATAACTTTTATTATTATTTATTAGTGTACTTATTTACGTAGTCGAATGTAAACACGTAACAAGTTACGCCACTAGCTTTTTCATATAGTTTCGATGATTTTTTGTTGAAATTTTCGTCAAAAAAATTACACATAATTTGTAAAATCACTAGTAATTTGTAAAATCAATTGTGATTTGTATTTCTAAAATGCATGTGTGATTCCATATATCGCATGTGATTTCATAAATTTATATGTTATATTAAAGTAACAAATCACGTGTGTTGGGAATCTAAACTTGTTAGATTCCCTGATCATTGATTTAAACATAATTAGGTTGTTAGATAGTCCCTTGCCTGTGCCTAGGAGGCAGGCAAGCTTCGCAAGACTCACAGAGATTCAAGTCTCTGTGAGCAACCTCAGAGGAGTCCATGTCAGAGACATTGTCAAGGAAGTCAAAGATTACTTGAAGACATACTCATTGGCTGTGATGGATAACAGCCAAGATGTATCAGGGACTCTGAAGGGTTGACGGTTAACAGGGGTGGCAATACCCTGTTAACACTCAGCACACTTTGGACATGCCATTTGTGTGTTCGAGACTATGAAGAAAAAGGAAACTGTTTTGACAACTGTTTCCTTAAAGCATAATGGAAGACTACCAAGAATAGAAGGACATCATGTGACCGATGTGGGAACTTGTAAAAGCTTGTGTAGTCACCATCAAGTACTGTTTAGGTCAATCTCGTAACACTATAAATAGGATGTGTATCCATGCATTAATGTTTAACACTTTGAGATATTCATAACATTATTGCATATAACTTAGTGAATCAAACAACTACGACTGTATTCATAAGTTAGGGTTTATAGTTGTTCAAAGTGTGCACAACACATTGTCATCAAACGGTGTTATCCATAACACTTGTAATTCTTTATTATACAATAATAAGATTACGTTTGAAAAGTAATACCTTGTGTTGATTAAGTTAAGATTAGGGTTTCTTGCATTGATTAGGGACTTTCAATTGGTATCAGAGCGGTGTTTGATATTAAAACCTTCAGGAAACATCGTTCTCAGTTTTATAATCAAGATCCACCATGCCGAAAACTTCTAACCCACCACAATCACCTTCCACAAACCCATCTTCACCAAGACTCAACCCTCCTGCCAATGACGATGATCTACCCCAACTTCTTGACTCAAGAGGTGGATCACACGTCACAAGTGTACCAGTCTTTGATGAAGAAGATTTTGCCAGTTGAAAGAGTCAATTTCTCGTATATCTTGATGGGCTTGAACCTTTTCTTCTAGAAATTTTAGAAAATGGTCCTTATATTCCCATGGCGCTTACATCCACTGAAGAAAACCCTCTTCCCAAACCTCTCAAACAATGGACTCCAGCTGATAGGAAGTTGGTAAACCAAGATAAACGTCTCAAAAGCATCATAATATCCTGTCTTCCCAAGCATATCATGAAGTCTGTCATTCAGTGTCCCACAGCTAAACAAATGTGGACAGACCTCATCCTTGGCCATGAAGGACCCTCTGAAACAAGAGAGACAAAGATTCAGGCACTCAGACTTCAGTTCAATGCCTTCAAGTCACTTGAAGGTGAAAAGGTTCAGCATACCTATACTAGGCTGAAGATTCTTCTCAATGACCTAGCAATGAATGATGTCACTATTGGTCAAGCTGAGATCAATGCCACTTTTGTCAACAGCCTTCCAAGAAAGTGGCTGAGCATGAATCAGACTCAGAGAGCTAACAAGTCAATCAAAAATGATACCCTTGCTCAGCTCTATGGAAAGTACAATTATGAAGAAGGGCTGATTGATATTATTTACAAGTCAGAGACTGAAAGATTTGTAGTCCAAGGAGCATCTTCCAAAGCATTGATCTCTGCATCACATCCTCATGACAGCGATTCTGATGTTGAAGAAGATACCCGTAGCAGCCAAGAGTTCTTGACAGACCTTAATGCAGAGTTCCATGAAAGAGCCTTGCTAGCCAACCAAAGAAGATACTTCAAAAGATCAGGAAGAGTAGGATCAGCTAGTAAACCAACTGACAGGTCAAAAGAAACTTGTTTTGCCTGTGGAAAGCTTGGACATTTTCAAAAAGACTGTCCTTCCACCAAGACATCCTCACCCTCTTATCCATCATCTTCATCCAAACCTTACAAGTTCAAACAACATAATAACTCATCTCATCAATCCAATTCATCAGACACTGAGAAGAAGGATTACAAAAATAAGTACAAGGCACTTAAAGCTGAGTTAGAACAAATGAACTTGAAGATTGAAGCTCTGTCCAAGAAGAAGGGTGGTGAGAAAAAGACAGAGAAAGGGTTGGTTGCTGAAACGTATGATTAGAATGATGAACCACTGACCTCAGATGAAGAAGATACCACAAGAGTCAGGGCTTTCATGGCGATAGCTGAGGATGAACCAGCTGTTGGAAAAGGTGATGCAAGATCAGGACAATGGGTTGACATCACAATGAAAAAGGTACACAGGCTTTTATCCATGTCTGATAGTGATGAACGTAAGCATGTCCTTGATTACACCATTGTTGATTTACACTTTGTTGAGGAACAAAGAAAGAACCTACTTGATAAGTTTCACTCTGTTAAATCTAAAATGCTAAATGCTAAAGCTGAATGTGAAACTCTCAGGCGGGTTAATTTAGAGAAAATATCCCTGCAAAATGAAGTAGCAAGATTAACCTTGAAAAACATTGCTTTAAATGATCAAGTCTCTGAATTAAACAAGGTTATTGAAAAATGGCTGTGTGCTAGGTTTACTATAGATCAATTGCTTAAGGATGAAGTGCCTGCTGACTTAAAAAGGGATATATCTGCTAAGAAAAATAAGCTGAGAAATCTCACCAAACCCAAAGACATTGTCTTTAAATCTACAGAGACTATTCATATGTCAGATACCACTTTGACTAATGACCCTGTCTCTGAAGATGTGGCTGAGCTACCACCCTTGCCCAAACTCTCTGGAGTTAAACCCAGCAGTTCTTCTAGATCTGCTAAGGGTGAACTTAGGACAGATATTGAGAATCCTCCAGCTAAAGTTTTTCATGTGCCTGCTAAACAAACTGGTAAACAAGTAGCTTTTAAGCCTGTTGCTACTAAAGCTGTGAATAAGGTTGACCCTACCACTAAAGATCGCCTGTTGTCTCTTATGAGAGAAGTAGAACTCTTGAAACAACACATTAAGCCTTCCGCTGAATGCTCTACTTCACATGAACCTAAGTCAGTCCTAGGTGAACCCAAAGGGGATAGGTTAATCAAACCTTATTGTAATGTATGTAAAAATTCTCACCATATGACTTTAGATCATGACAGACACATGGCAGCTAAAAGAGCTCAGACACCCTCTAGGGATAGACCACAGAGTTCCAAAAGACAACAGGGAAATTAAAAACCTTTTCCTCCCTGTAAATTTTGTGGGTTCACAGACCATCACTCAGACGAGTGTGGTGACTTCCCTAGGTGTGATATCTGTGGAAGTTATAACCCTGAAACAGTGAACTGTCCCTCCCAACGCCAAAAGTTCTTCAGGAACACAAGAGTTGCTAATAATCAATTCAGGGAACCCACTGGAAAGTGGGTTCACCATAGGAACTAACCTGTTTCTATGTATCTGTGCAGAAATATCTCAAGGAATCGGTATGGTATCTAGATAGTGGCTGTTCTAGACACATGACATGGATTCAACAATACCTGCACAGATACTCAAAGGAGCCTGGTCCTAAAGTGGTGTTTGGAGATAACTCTTCAGGTGACACAGAAGGATATGGCTCAGTGAATTGCAATGGGATTACATTTACCAGGGTTGCATATGTGAATGGTCTTAAACACAATCTTATTAGCATCAGCCAATTGTGTGATGCTGACTATAAGGTTTTGTTTACTAAGACTCAGGGAATCATATTCAACAAAAACAATGATGCTGTGCTTATTGCACCTAGAAGAAGAGATGTTTATGTCATCAACATGGCTGTTTGCTCTGAAGACAGCTCAAATTGTTTTCTTGCTAAAGCCTCTGAAAGTGTCAATTGGCTGTGGCACAAAAGACTATCTCATCTCAACTTCAAGAACATCAACAAGATAGCCACTCAAAATTTGGTTGATGGTCTACCTTCAGTAATGTTTTCTAAAGACAAGACTTGTTCTGCCTGTGTCAAAGGAAAGCATCACAGGTATTCATTCAAGACTAGGCAATCATTCTCTATTGACAAGTGCTTACATCTCCTTCAAATGGATTTGTTTGGACCTGTCAAACCTCATACCATTAATCACAACAAATACACCTTGGTCATAGTTGATGAATTTTCAAGATACACATGGGTGTTCTTCCTGAGAAGGAAAAGTGATGCAGCTGAAACCATCATGTCCTTCATCAGACAGGTTGAAAATATGAATGATGTTAGAGTCAAAGCTCTAAGAAGTGATAATGGTACTGAATTCAAGAATCATCAACTTGAATCTTTTTGTGATGAAAAAGGGATTTCACAGAACTTCTCTTCAGCTGGCACCCCTGAACAAAATGGTGTGGCTGAAAGAAGAAACATGACTTTGATTGAAGCAGCCAGAACTATGCTGAATGGTGCAGCCCTACCAAAGCAATTTTGGGGAGAAGCTGTTCACACTGCCTGCTACACTCAAAACAGATCAATCATTGTCAAAAGACATGGTAAAACTTCCTATGAAGTTTTTAGAAAAAGATCTCCTGATGTCAGCTATTTTCATGTGTTTGGATGCCCTGTGTTCATTTATAACTACAGGGATAAACTTGGAAAGTTTGATGAAAAAGCTGATGATGGTTTCTTCTTGGGATACTCTCCAACAGCCAAAGCCTTCAGAGTATTCAACATCAGAAGACAAGAAGTAGAAGAAACCTTCCATGTTAGATTCAATGAAGATGATGAAGTCATACAGAGAACAGGAACAGAGGGTGATGAAATTGATTTTAATGAAAATGTATCTTTCCCAAGTGATGAGTTCACAGAATCAAGACCTACGAGTCATCATCACTCCAACACTCTCACTCCCTATGTCCCTGCCTTTGACCCTCTGTCTACTCACAACATAGAAGTTCCTACCTCTCAGGAACTTGAAGAAGAAGAACCACAAACCTCTGGTAGTCCTTCTGCTTCTAATGCTATTAATGACTCACCAATTCTTCAAATCCCTGAAGACTCTCCTGCTGATAATGAAGTTGTAACTCTTGATATGGCTGAAGAAGACTCTGACACTGAAGTAGTCTTTGAAGAAAGCCCTCTTAGTCAGCAGGATGAAACTCAAATTGTACCAGCTGTGCCCACAAGTGTTCTTGTCCTTGAGTCCCCAGCTCCTCAAAATAAGTGGTCAAGAGATCAACACATTCTTCTTGTCAACATTATTGGGGAACCTAATGCAGGGGTCACAACTAGACAGCGAATCCAAGACTCAGAGTCAGCCTCAGCCAATGAATGTCTCTTTGCTGAATTTCTCTCACAAATTGAACCTAAAAGAGTAGCTGAAGCTCTGGTCGAAGAAGGATGGGTAGCTGCTATGCAAGAAGAGATCAATCAGTTCAAAAGGAACAAAGTATGGACACTAGTGCCAGCTCCACCTGGAAAGAATATCACAGGCACTAGATGGATCTATAGAAATAAGATGGATGAAATTGGGAACATCATCAGGAACAAGGCCAGACTGGTGGCACAGGGGTTCTCTCAGACTGAAGGAATTGATTATGATGAAACTTTTGCTCCAGTTGCTAGACTTGAAGCCATCAGAATCTTCCTTGCTTATGCTGCCTATATGAACATCATTGTGTATCAGATGGATGTAAAGAGTGCATTCCTCAATGGTGATTTGGCTGAGGAAGTGTATGTTGCACAACCTGAAGGATTTGAGAACAACGAGTTTCCCAACCATGTGTACAGACTTCACAAGGCAATGTATGGGCTAAAACAAGCTCCAAGAGCATGGTATGTCACTCTTTCCAATTTCTTAACTGAAAATAAATTTGTCAGGGGTTCTATTGATAAAACACTCTTTACCTTCAAGGATAAGAGTGATTTCATCATTGTGCAGATTTATGTGGATGATATCATCTTTGGGTCAACAAATGTCAATCTTAGTAAACGTTTTGCTAAATTAATGACCAAGAAATATGAGATGAGTATGATGGGTGAATTAACTTACTTTTTGGGCTTTCAAATTAAACAATGTCCTCAGGGAATTTCAATTTGTCAAGAAAAGTATGTTAAGGATTTACTTAAAAAATATGACTTAGCTGATTGTGCATCAGTGAAATGCCCCATGCTTCCACCCAACAACTTGGGCTCTGATGAGTCAGGGGTCTCTGTTAATGAGACTTTATATAGAGACATGATTGGGTCACTCATGTATCTAACAGCTAGTCATCCAGATATCCAATTCTCTACATGTCTCTGTGCAAGGTACCAAGCTAACCCAAAAGAATCCCATCTAGTGGCTGTTAAGAGAATTTTCAGGTATCTCAAAGGAACACCATCCTTAGGCCTATGGTATCCAAAGGAATCAGGCTTTAATCTCAAGGCCTATTCAGATTCAGATTATGTTGGATGCTGTATTGACAGGAAAAGCACTTCAGGCAGCTGTCAAATCCTAGGAGGAAAATTGGTTGGATGGAGTGCTAAGAAGCAAAACTCTGTGGCTATGTCTTCAGCTGAAGCAGAATATGTCGGTGCAGCCAGCTGTTGTGCTCAGGTGCTCTGGATGAAAAGTCAATTGGCTGACTATGAAATTTTGTATGACAAAGTGCCAATATTTTGTGACAACACCAGCGCCATTGCCATATCCAACAACCCTGTTCTTCACTCTCGTACCAAACACATTGAAATCAGGTATCATTTTATCAGGGATCATATAATGAAGGGAGATATTGAGCTGCATTTTGTTCCCACAGAGCTGCAACTAGCTGATATCTTTACAAAGCCTTTGGCTGAACCTTCGTTCAACAGGCTAGTTGCTGAGCTAGGGATGCTCAATATCTCAAATCCTGTGGCTTGATATTAAATGTGTTCATTAAATGATTGATTCTATATTAAATGTTTTTTACATGAAACTAGTTAGTTACTTTCCAAGTAAATGCAAAAAACATTCTCAAATATTTAATCATTTATTTTTCGAATAACGAGGAGACAAACAAGTTTTGAAAGGTCAAGGGGACCCACTTGAGCAGTCATTTTCGCACCTTGCATTTAATGCGGTTGAATAACTGTTCACTTAGTTTGAATATATATTGTCTTTTTTTCTCTTCTCACCCACCACCATTCTCATTTCTCAAATCTATTTCTCTCTCTAAGAACCTCTCTCTCTCTCTTAACCCATTCTCCATTTTCTTGCACCTTCGACCTCAAATCCATGGCGTTTTCAGTTCCCAAAGCAGCAAATGTTAACTTCGAGATCAACGAAAGCATCCTCGCCTCCAACAACGCCACTGGATGGATAAAGGATCCAAATAGCACCTATTCAGATCTGGTCAGTTTCTTGCAGAATTGTGACCTAAGTGAAGCCTTCACCAAATCCCCATCTACCTTTTACCAAGAATACCTTAGGGAATTCTGGTATTCTGCTGAAGTGGTAGAAGATACCATAACTTTTAGCCTTTCATGCAATGAACACCCTTTCGCCTTCTCCCTTAAAGATTTCTCGAGTGTGGCCGGATTAAAACATGGAGATGAATGCCTGAAGGTCGTTGATAAAAAGGCTGTCAAAGAAGCCCTGGCCACACTCAAACCCTGCCATGATGTAAACCCTGCCCTTACACCAGCTGAGGTCCTCTCCAAATCTCCCCTGAAGATTAAGTATTTCACTCCCATGTGGCGTGTCCTCTTCACCCACATTGTTAAATCCCTGGGAGGAATGCAGGGATCCCAAGATCAGATGTCTTTCAACCATCAGGCTATTGCATATGGATTAATCTGGGGAGCTGATGTTGATGTTGGAAGCATTCTCTTCTCCAACCTTGTAGAACAGGAAACCAGCCTAATCCAGCTGATATCTCACAGGTAATCAGTGTACATTTTTAGAGGTTCACAAACAGCCACTCTCATTTGTCTGTAGGAGAGAGTGGTGAAGTTAGGGTAATCCTCGACCCATAGAAGTTTGTCATTGCACTTAGAATCCTTTAAGACTTCTGTACACCCTGTCTTTGCACCAGGGAATGATTCATTTGTGTTTATAAAGCACCCCGATGACCCTGCACCCTCTAGACAATATTCAGGCTAACAACAACTTGAATACACTTATGTCTCAACCTTGATTAGATGTACTTCACACAGCCTCTTGGTTCCCTCCTTAAAAGAGTCCCAAAGGATTTATCCTTTCAGGGGGAGCTGAATCATCACCCTCAGCTTTCCTAAGGTCAGCGTAACAGGCGACCTTTAACCACATATGTTTCACTCTTAAAAAGAGTCCCAAAGGTTTCTTAACCTTTTGGGGGGGCTGAATGATCACCCTCACCTTTCCTAGGGGCAGCGAATGGCGATCCATAAACAACATATGTCTCACAATCAAAAGAGTCCCAAAGGTTTTAACCTTTTGGGGGGCTGAATAATCACACTCAGCTTTCCTAGGGGCAGCGAATGGCGATCATTAACCATATTTTTTTCACACTTAAAAGAATCCCAAGGATTTATCCTTTGGAGTGGCTGAGTAATCACCCTCAGCCTCTCTGGGACAGCGACATGGCGACCATTCCCCTTATCTTTTCCCTGTTACTAATTAAAAATTTGCAGGCTGAAATTGTACAGCCAGTCATCGAATCTCAGGTACAACAAGAAAAGGAGGCTGATACAATGACTCAAGATCAAACTCATACTGCTGAGCCTCTGATTAATACTGATGAAGAAATGCTATCATTAGAGGACGATGTATCTGATCTAGAGTCCATGCCTGAAGATGAAATCCCTGAAGGGATGTTTGATGAAGAGGATGAAGAAGATGAGGAAGACCAGTTGTCTGTCTCTCCTCCCAAAGAAATAGTTGTGTCCACACCAGCTGGCGATAAGACTTCTCCTCCCAAGGATTCTGTTGTTACTCCAAACTCTGCTACATCAACAACAACAGTTTTCCAACGCCCAGCCTATGATCCAACAGCGGAGTTTCTCTTGTTTGATCATCCTTCCCAGACTAACTTTGATCTCTTACAAAGGGGGGATGATTATGCTCATCAAAGCCTCAACATCAAGAATCTTCAGCCTGTTCATCATCAGTCAGACATTGAACGTTTATCAAGGAAGCTGGATGTAATCAAGTCTGAAATGCACAACTTCACTGTTACATTCCCTGGCATCATACAAAAGGCTGTGGCTGAGGCGGTTACTGAGCCAATCAAGGATGGTGCAAGGAAAGGTGTAGCCCAAGGACTTAGTCACCTTTCCACAAGAATGAAAGATGTCATTGACTCAGAGGTCCCTGCCATGTTTCATGAACATGAGCTAACCATGCACAAGCAATTTGATGCTGTTCGCAACAGGCAATACCGCCATGCTAACTTTATTGTCAGTCACGTTCAGGCCAACACTAATTCAAATGGCAACCTCCTGCTAAGATTGCCAGGGCTTCAAGGAAAAGGCAACGTGCTATGGCTGCCTCTGTTGAACAGATTGCAAGGCATTTTCAGGCACGTTCATCCAAACGTCTGCGTAGCCAGGATGAACGTGAGGGGGAGAAAGATACAACACTCAACCTTGCATCTGCTAAACAAGGCTCATCATCAACCAACACCACCATTACACATGTTCCTCTCCAAGTCATCACACCTGTTATAATACCTGATGATGAGGATAATACTCAGGGGGAGCAACAAACTCAAGATGGAGCTGACTCATCAAAGTCCCTGGTTTTGGTTAACACCAGCGAGCCTGGGGATGATGATGAACCAGCTGCCAAGAAGCTAAAATTCACTGTGAGCTCCCTTCCCAAAGCAATTCAAACTCAGGCTCAAACAGCGTTTATCAGAAGAGCTAATGTTTTGAAAAACATAAGTGTGGAGTTCTTTGTCTCGAAGAAAGGAAAGGAGATAGTTTTGGTTGACACAGACACCAAACTCAAGAAGATAGCTGCGATTCTTGAGACAGGAGGATCCACCACAGACCTTTCCCAATTCTCAACCTTTACACCTTCCAATGAGATTCCTTTAACCCCTGAAGAAATAGAGAAACATGCTGAGGAAATCAAAAGATTAAATGAACTCAAGACAACCAAAGAATTGAATGAAGCTACTCTGAGGAAGATGACACCACCTGAAATAGAAAAACAAAAACAAAGGTTGAGGGAAATGGAAGCAAAACGCGCTGAGGCACTAAGGAAAGTCAAAGCTGACTATGATGCCTGCGTTAACAACAGATATGCCCCTGGCAAGATAACCAAGTTCAAATACACCATTCATAAATCCACAAACACCCCAAGGATGATCTTATGGAGGGATAACCAACCAGGAAATATGAATGTGTTTGACAACTTCAGGCTAAAGACACTTGGGTTATCAGAATGGTTCGAACTTGAAGCCTTAGCTGCCAAAAGAAATGGACAGGAAAATTTTCTTCTGCTGAAGACTATTAAGGCCAAGTTTACCTGGATCAAAGAAACAGCTGCCAAACTCAAGATTGATCCTCCACCACAGCTTTTTGAACAAGAACCCCCAAAGATTGGCAACAAAAGAAGAAGAATTTCCCAAATTATTAATGAAACTTTTGTTGCTGATGATGTTCAAGTGGATGGCATGCATAGGGATTTGATCTTCCCCAATGGTATTGTTGGCCCTGTTGATGGTCAGACATACACAGAGCCTGAAAGAGGAATGGCATTCATGAACAGGGCTTGCCAGTATGCATTTCAAAGAGAAGATGAGCTGTGCTTGGCTTCAACAATTCAGCTACTCTGTCACAAGAAGTCACTCAAGATCAACTCAGAGTATTCCAAGAAGTTTGCAAAGACTTTGCAGGAAGAATTAGATAACAGATTGGACTTGGCTGAAGCTGAAGAAAGAATTAAAAATGATGACTATTGAAGATGTTCACAGCCCAATTTTACCTTCATCTTTTATTCTACTTATGTAATGCACTTGTAATTTTCTTTAAGTATTAATAAAATCATGAGGTATGTTTGTTTAGATCTGTTATGAGTAAGAAGAAGCTGTTAACTCACTTACCTTAACTTAGTTAGATCTAGCATTATTTATGTTTAAATAGGGGAGATTGTTAGGAATCTAAACTTGTTAGATTCCCTGATCATTGATTTAAACATAATTAGGCTGTTAGATAGTCCCTTGCCTGTGCCTAGGAGGCAGGCAAGCTTTGCAAGACTCACAGAGATTCAAGTCTCTGTGAGCAACCTTAAAGGAGTCCATGTCAGAGACATTGTCAAGGAAGTCAAAGATTACTTGAAGACATACTCATTGGCTGTGATGGATAACAGCCAAGATGTATCAGGGACTCTGAGGGGTTGAGGGTTAACAGGGGTGGCAATACCCTGTTAACACTCAGCACACTTTAGACATGCCATTTGTGTGTTCGAGACTATGAAGAAAAAGGAAACTGTTTTGACAACTGTTTCCTTAAAGCATAATGGAAGACTACCAAGAATAGAAGGATATCATGTGACTAATGTGGGAACTTGTAAAAGCTTGTGTAGTCACCATCAAGTACTGTTTAGGTCAATATCGTAACACTATAAATAGGATGTGTATCCATGCATTAATGTTTAACACTTTGAGATATTCATAACATTATTGCATATAACTTAGTGAATAAAACAGCTACGACTATATTCATAAGTTAGGGTTTATAGTTGTTCAAAGTGTGCACAACACATTGTCATCAAACGGTGTTATCCATAACACTTGTAATTCTTTATTATACAATAATAAGATTACGTTTGAAAAGTAATACCTTGTGTTGATTAAGTTAAGATTAGGGTTTCTTGCATTGATTAGGGACTTTCAACGTGTGATTTCAGAAATCCTTAAATGTAAATGATTTTACAAATTCAAGTGTGCTTTATAAAGTAATAAATCACATGTGATCCGTGAGTGCGGAAATTAAAAAAAAAAACGTCGAAAGTATATAAAAGTACGTATCATTAAATTTTTTTTTTTATCACAAATCACATGTGATTTGGTAAAAATCATGTCATTTGACAAAAATCACAAGTGTTTGAAAAAATTACTTACGGTTTGGAGAAAATTATGATTTTGGATTTAGTATAAGTAACTTGTTATTCGAATCAATCACATGTAATTATTATTAAATCACATGTAATTTAAGCAGAATTACATGTGATTAAAATAAACTCATAACTAATTCAAAAGCAATTTTTTTTAACAGAATTCAAAAGCAAATTTGATTTATATATTTTACATGAATCACATGTAAAAACACATAGAGAATCACATGTAATTCAAGTAAAATTACATGTGATCAAAACAAAATCACATGTAATTCAGAAGCCAGTTTACTTTCTATATTTTATATGAATGACAACAAAATATTTTTATATATTGACAGAATTACATGTGATTCAAACAAAATCACATGTGATTTATCTAAAGTGGGTTTGTTAGAAGAAGTTAAGGTTTCGAAATTTTTGAATCACATGTAATGCAAGCAAAATCACATGTAATTATCATCGAATTACATGTGATTCAATGCAAGCAAAATCACATGTAATTATCATCGAATTACATGTAATTCAAGCAGACTATATATTAACAAGATTACATGTGATTAAAAAAATCACATGTGATTCATCTAAATTGTTTTTTTTTATAAGAAGTTAAGGTTTTAGAATGTTGGAATCACATGTAATGCAAGCAAAATCATATGTAATTATCACATAATCACATGCAATTCAAGCAGAATTACATGTGATACAAACAAAATCACATGTAATTTAGAAGCCAATTTGTTTTATATATTTTACATAAATGAAAACAAATAATACATGATTAAAAAAATCACATGTGATTCATCTAATGTGGGTTTGTTAGAAAAAGTTACGGTTTTGGAATGCTTGAATCACATGTACTTCATAAGTCAATTTGGTTTACATATATTTTTTTTTGGGTAAAGGGGACTCCACCCCGGTAAAATGAACATATTTGATATTAATGGTGATAGGTGTGAAAACACCCATCCTTTTACCACTTATTTCTTGCTAAAACAAGACCAAAACGCGTATTTAATATCATTTGTTTGGAATTATGCGTGGTTTTTGTGGTTATTGTGTTTTCAGAGTCAACCGGATGAATATTGAAGAAAACATGGGATTGCACAGGTTTTATCGAAGAAAAAGACTCAAGACGAAGTCTATTGTCCAAGAGATGCAAAAGATTTGAAGTCAATGGGCCTGTTTGAAGATTTATCGAAGAAAAGGACCAAAGACGGAAGATTTACATATGTCGAAGAACTCAAGTCTATTAATCGAAGAAATTAAAAGACGAGTTGAATTTAATCGTCGACAAATCCCGAATCAGAATCGAAAACATCAACTTTTCTGAAAAGACGAGGAGACAAGAAGAAAGGGAGAAAGCCCACTCACCAACCAACCACTAGGCCTATAAATAGGAAACCCCCTCACACTTTTTGGGCTAGTTTTTATTCCAGTTCTTTCTTTTTGTTTCGTAGGGAAGAAGCCAACACCACTAAGGTATTGGTGATTTTTATTTTTCTTGATTCAATCTTTAATCTTGTAAGTGCTTAATCTTTTCTTTTGTTTACTCTACATTAATCAATCAACTTAATCTTTCCATTAATCTTGTTCATATTGTTCTTACTGATTTAAAGTTTTCAAGTTTTATTTGGTTGATTTGATCTTCAAAAGTTAGTGGGTTTTGTGTTTTTTTTGTTGGGATTTGATGTTTATGGTTAGTAGATGATTATTGGTTAGCTTGGTTTAAATCTTTAGGTTTATTTTGATTGATTTTGTTAAAAATCGTCTTCTCTGTTTCTTTACTGTTCTTCATCATTCCCAGATTCCGCATCAGTGATTTTGACTTATTATTTCGGACCAGCATTTTTATTCCGTATCAAGTTTATTCATCCGGAATATTTTATATTCCGGATCAGTGTCTTCCATCCGGAATAACCATTATTCCGAGTCAAGTCTTTCATCCGGAATAATCAATTATTCCGGATCAACCGGATATTCCGGATCAACCGGATATTCCGGATCAACCGGATATTCCGGATCAACCGGATATTCCGGATCAGTTGTTATATTCCGAATCAAGCACTGTTTATTTTTATTCCGAATCAAGTTTGTTCATCCGAAATATTTTATATTCCGGATCAAAGCATTTCATCCGGAATAATCAATTATTCCGGATCAACCATCACATTCCTGGTCAATTTCAATATTCGGCATCAACCATCACATTCCGGATCAACTTTAAAATTCCGCATCAACCATCACATTCCGAATCAAGGATTGGATTTTTATTTATTCCGAATGAGTATTTCTTTCAGCTTTTCTCATTTTAATTTTCTAAGTTTTTGAGTTACGTTTTTAATCACTTTTCGTTTGTTGTTTGATTTTGAACTCATCTTTATTTCTTTTAACTTGATTTTCAATTGTCAATTTTCTTAGCTTATTTTCACGACCTTGCTCTTTTTATTCCTTTTCCGTAGAATAGAAATCCAAACCCCCTATTTGTCACCAAGAACAACTATTCCACTTTGAACTGTGATGAATTCGAGAAGATTCCGAGAATTAATCTGAACCAATGAAAAAGCATGTATCAAATGGTAACAAACATTTTAATATATTGACAGAATTACATGTGATTCAAACATTTCTAATGTAATTCACATAAATCACATGTGATTTTAAAGTAATAACGAAAATATTTTTGTCATTTAATAGACGGTTATTTTCATATATTTTTACGATTTTACGATGTTGAAATTCTCGTAAAAAAATACACGTGATTTTCATAAATCGCATGTGATATTACAAATTCAAATATGATTTTAAAATAATAAATCAAACATGAGTTTTCGAGAATCATATGTAATTTTTCGAGAATCACATGTGATTTTTTTTACGAAATTTTTTTAAAAAAGTTCGCCGAAAGTATATAGAAGTGCATATCTATAAAAATATAATTTAATTCCCGTCGTGACGGTATAATTATTATTTCATAACGATTAACGGTTTGAGAGATATTTAATTTTTAAGAAATAGGATGAAAGTGTGTTTTTTTAATAAAGTTAAAAAAAATTAATATATATCATTAGATGTGATTTAAATGGATATTGGAGATTGCTTCATTTTTTCTTTTTTGAATGCATGTTTCTTAGAGAACTTTTGTCTTGCCATACAATGTTATTTATTAGTCATGCAAAATATTACTACTATTCTATTTTTCAGTTCCCCACCCCCTAAAATAAGTAGTATTTCATATTTTGGCTCCTCCGTCAAACGTACACAAACTGTCGTCGACATAAGACTCGATCATCATATTATGATAGACTATTTTAAAGAGAGAAAGTGTAAAAAGACCAAGTATATTATATCATCGAGTGTTTGAAGTTTTGTAAACATTAATCTTTTATCGTTTTCTATTTAAACACTCAATGTCAAGCTTCTGTTGTGTTGCTAAAAAGCTTTTGAAATAACTTTCTACTTCGGGCAATAAGTCTACAAAAATAATTTTTGTAACAACATTGATTTAAAAATGCATTTAGCTTTTGAGAAGCAATCCCCACCATCATTTTGCTACATATAAAAAATTACAAATGTATTAAATCACTAAAAACTTATTACGGAGTACAACATTACAAACGCTTTAACAAAAGTTCATGCCTAACTTGTTAGTTTTCACAAAATCTTACAATATAATTATACCATGCTTATTTTATTGGTGAATAAATATGACCCGGTCCGTTTTGTGAGCTTATGATCCATTAGGGTCTGATACCATGTTAGACTTATGAATGATTAAAACCCCATGAGTCATGTATTATCACTCATCACAATATATAGGATATTACATCAAACCCTAATGAACCCTAAGCCCACCGAGTTGGACCATATTCATTCACTAATATATTTAACCCTTAAGGGCTTAAGATAATTAGCCACCACCAAATAGTATAATGACAAGGTTTTTTTATTTTCAACAAAGAGGTTAAGAGTTCAAGCATCGTTCTATTTTATAGTGATCAAAGAATTGTCAGAAATGATCTTAGTAAAACCTCGATAAAACTGTATGAATTAAAAAAATCTCGCTTTGTTTAGATAACCTGAACAGAAAAACCACATCCGATTTAGTTTTAAGATAATTGTGACAACGACAAATGATGACGGGTCTTGTCAAACAAAGATAAGTGACTTTCAACCGAATCCAAAAAACATCAAGATCTTTAAATATAATGAATAACAATAAACCTAGACGTCATATCGCATGTTACATAGTCAATTATAATCAACTAGAAGTTTGAACCACTTAGTTTATGGTATAGAATGTTGGAAGAAAATAGCCTATAAGATTTGAACAAACAAGACATCAGAATCCATTTACACAATTTAATTTGTTGTGGAAGAATAAAGCAATATCCCTTTTTTTCTATACTAAAATATTAAGGCCGCTCAATTATTTGTGCTTTTGTTGGTGGAAATTAGGGGTGAGCAAAATCCGCATCGCAAACAGCAAAATCACAAAACACGCAAAAACCCGCACCGCAATGAAAACCGGTGGAGCGGTTTTAAGAAAAAAGAAAACCGTAAATTACGGTGCAGTTGCGGTTTTACCCCTAAAACCGCACCATAAAATCCTCACCGCACCGCACATTAGTTATATAAAAACGAAACACGACACATCGATTATTTAACGTGTGTTTTATGCGTTCTAGTGCATATTATCATTATTATTCAAAGTTATGTGTGTGTTTACTTTAAATATATGCATTGTTATAACAAAAAAATATCAACATTGTGAACAAAAAACCGTAAAAACCCACATTAATTATATAAATTATAAGTGGTGGTGCGATGCGGTTAAATCCGCAAAACTCACAAAAACCGCAAAACCGAAACCGCAAAAAACCGCGCGGTGCGGATTTACATTTTTCTAAAAACCGTAATCGCGGATGCGGTCTGGTTTTTGCCAAAATCCGCACCGCTCCACACCATGCTCACCCCTAGGGGTGTCAAAAAAGTTGACCCGACCCGAACCCGACCCGAACCCGAACCCGAATAATCATATTCGGGTCGGGTCACTCGGGTCCAAAAGCGTATTCGGGTCAATTCGGGTTGACCCGAATTGACCCGAGTTTTAATTAGGCTCGGGTTCGGGTTATATATTTTTACCCTTGACCCGACTTGACCCGACCCGAGTTGACCCGAACCCGACCAACCCGACTTGACCCGACTAAAATTAGACTTTTTACAATGTTTTAGTACAAAATTAGGCCACTTTTTACACTTTTTCCTCAAACTCGGGTTGACCCGAACCCGAGTTGACCCGACCCGAATTGACCCGACCCGAATTGACCCGAACCCGAGTGACCCGAGTTCTAATTAGGCTCGGGTTCGGGTTATATATTTTTTACCCTTGACCCGACTTGACCCGACCCGAGTTGACCCGAACCCGACCGGGTCAACCCGAATCACATCCCTACTCACCCCTAGTGGAAGCATCAGGTTTTTTTTAGATTCTTTTAAGTTGATATAAACATAATCGATAATGTTTTATCGTCAACACAATAGTAAAACCAACAATAAGGTTCAACTTTTTCTCAATTATGTAAGAACACAACGAGCTATCTAAAGTACGAAAAGTTCCACCAAACAATAATCTATAAGTGTCTCGAGACACACCAAGGCACTTTTCGATTCCGACCCTAGATTAACATCAAAACGTGGAGATATAATTTATATACACGAGATTAACATGTATAAAGATGATTAATCAGTATGGATTCGAACTTCCATTATCCGAAACAATGATACGGCTTTTAAACCCATATACTAATTATTTTATTGTAATTTTAAAACTATTTGGCTTTGCAATTTGCATGATAAAAATTGGTAAGATATTTTTGTCTAAAAAACTATAGATTATATTCTAAGTTATCACATACACACAATTTATTATGATCATGAGATATTTGTCTTAGGCACGTAGGATATTAGTGAGATTCATATCGATATGTGTAGGGATGAGCACGGAATCAAAATGGTACCGAACCGACACCGTTTTAGTGGTATCGGTTTTTTTTTCGGGCCAAACATGACGGTACCGTTTTGGAACCGAGAGTATCCCGGTTTTGGTACCGGTTTCGGGTAACCCGATACGATATGTATTTTCCAACTTTTCCAAGAGAAGATAAATCATCTAAAGCCCTATCACTCGGCACTTAAGACCGCATTTTTCGCTAATAGTACAATCTTGAGCGATGTCCAAAGCAAAAAGCCTAGAATAACGACCCTTAAGCCGAGTGACATCTTTTTGCCGAGGTATAATAAGCCGAGTGACATCTGATTATACCTCGGCAAAGAGATGTCACTCGGCTTAAGGGTCGTATATTTTTTATCTTTCAATTTTTTTTAGATGTGCCAAAATAACAACTATTCCTTCAAATTGAATCATTTTGTGTATAAACAAAGTTTGCTATGGACTGGTAAATTGGGCCTACAAAGTGAGGTTTCTTAGAAGTGGTATAGGATAGGCATTTGCCAACTTTCAATCTAGTACAACAAATGTGGCAATTAAGTTTTAGTGGAAGTAGCAAAAGTGATATTAGGTCAACTCTAACTCTACACAAGGATTGCACAATCCTAACTCAATCCAACTTTAATTTCTTTAGTCACCAAGAGATATATAAAAGATCTGAATTGACAAGAACACCTGACCTCGAATACAACACGAAACTTTGTTAGATGTTTAAAAGTCTAATACGCTTTTAAAAGCAATAACATTTAGCAGCTAAAACGAATACAACATAACCTAGTCGAACTTTTGAAATTGATTGCCCTACGACGAAACATCAAAAAAGCAACCGTCAATAAGTGTCAATTACACCAATTTCGACTAAAAAGTCATCAAAAGTGGAATGAGCATTAAGCTCTTCAATTTAAAATTTAAAATCGGAAGTAGAAGATCATTTGAAGAGAAGTATCAAAAAGTTCATAAGGCATATTCTCGCAAATCATAACAAAATTCTAATATCAATTTTCGAGTTGCAAAAGTGTGCATTTGTTTGGACCATCACATTCGCCATGTCGCCATCACAATCTCTAGCCATTCGCCGCGTCCTATGGTTAAAAACCGCCTTCGTTTTAGCAACAATACCCCACTCGAATCATTTCATTTTGACATGTATTCTCGACCATCGAACTAAACATGTATGTTTTGACGACAAATATATCGGTCAAAAGTGTTCGAATCGAATCACTTTAGACTATGATACCCTAAGTGAATTAACATGCGACATTGATACATACGTTTCTGGACATTATTCAATTTTGAAAATATATATATATGTTTCTTTTGTGTCATTACTTTATTAGATGACAATTGTGGTATGAATGTTAGGTTTGATATAATGGTGGAAGAAAACATGGAAAAAGTTTACCAAAGAGTAAAAAGAGTCAAAATAAGCATAATGAGAAACTTAAAAGGAGCCCTAGGATGAAATATGAACCATGAGCATGAAAAGAAATGGGTATATTCCAAAGAATAAACTTCCACTAAAGTTTAAGAGCCTCATGGAGTTATGAGTTGATGGCTAACAAAGAACTCATTGATGGACAAATTAGACCAAGCCCAAGAGGCTAATAATCCCTAGCCATTAACTCCACTCAAATCATTCTTAGGCTGAAATGAAGAAGAAAAAATAAAATTTGATCCATTTATACCTTAAAAAAACACAAATATTGCTTTTGGTATTTAATGCTTAGGATATTCATTATAGTTAGGGATGTCAACGGGTCAGGTTTGGGTCGGGTTTTACTGAACCCGTACCCGCACCCGTTTATAATATCTAAACCCGCATCCGTCCCAATACCCGACGTGTACCCGATTACTATTACCCAACTGGTTTTCGGTTTTTACCCGCGGGTATCGGGTATCCACAATTAAATTTCGTTGGACATAATTATACGTATAAAGTTAAAAAAACCAATGAAAAACAATCAAAAAACCATAACATAATTTCATAAGATTTTAGAAGATAATTCAATATTATATCATGCGATTTAATGTATCGAATAAATCATTGTTTTATTTAAATTTACAATATCGAAATACGCTTGATCATAAACATTTTAATGCATACAAAATGTAACTAATATAAGCATTTCATTTGTTTAATAATCTTCGTAAACTATTTCGCAAAAATTTAAAAATTATATAAAATAGCAATAAACGATGTGTATTTTGGTAAATGGGTACGTATACGGGTAAACGGGGCGGGTATTACTAAAACCCTAACCCGAACCCGTACCCGCGAAAAATAATATATCCCAACCCGAACCCGCATCTAAACCCGTCAACCCGAATCCGAACATGACCCAATCAATTCGAGTTTCGATTTTCTCCATTGGTTTCGGGTGCTTTTGCCATCCCTAATTATAGTCAAATTTAAAAGATATGAAAATGTTTATAATGTGTTTTAATGATAGTGAGTTGATGTCTTATATTCATGTGGAATAAATACGTGAAAGATTATGAACCTTTTCATAATACATCTTTTCATTATTTGATGCACATGTGTAATAGTTAATCATTTTATAAACTTAAAAAGGATTATAAAATAAAAATCTTCGGATATTATTATCGTTTAAACTTTTTAAAAAGTTTATCGTATTTGATGCTCTTAAAGCAATAGTTTATGTCGGTGTTATCCAGTGATGTTATAGGAAAAATCTCATATCCTAGACTTTTTTTCGATAACTTAACCTAAAATATCGTTCTTCAACATTCAAGTTATAGACAATCTTCGAGCCTCACAGTTTATGAAATAAAGAAAATAAAAGAAAAAAAAAGAAAAAAAAAAACCTGACAAATTGACCGGCTTATTTTGCATTGAGCCATATAACATGAGGTCAGGTATAGTCTCGTGTCATAGGACGACGCCACGAAGCTATAACACACTATTTAAATATAAACCAGAAACTTCTTGTTTGATTGTTTTTGGTACTTGTTTCTCAAAGATTTCATTTGAGAGATTTTGTGGATAAAAGGTTACGAGTTTAAATCTCGGTTTGTGCTCTTTTCAGTTGGTTCTTTGCTAAGCTACGAGAGTGTGTTATTTTTTTGAAATGAACAATGATTGCTGATAAACGTAAGATAGAATGTTTTCGAACACCTACACTTTTTTTGAATTAATTTGTTAGAAGCTACTGTGATGTTTTCTTCCGTTAATACAACTCTTTACCAGAAAATTTGCCTAAAGATCATTTCCATTAGAAGTGACAAGCAATATCATTAAAGTGAAAAAGTAAGCCAAAATAGCATAATGTTTAGATGAAAACTTTTGCATGTGCAACATTTTCTTCACTCCATTGGTAATTGTAGGGTGCAGAAACAATGCGTCTTGGAGTTAGAACATCTACAAATATAGATTGATTAGATTCCAATGAAAAAAAGTTAGATTGAAATGTTATATACACGACCGTTTTTAATTTTCGAAAAAATTATGAGGCGTTGATCAAAATTACATATTGAACTCTTTTGAAAAAGAACTTTCATAAAAAAATGTGCATATATACTTATAATTATTAACGAGACAAATTTTGAAGCCTCTAAAAAACTTAAGATCCTGTGCAGTCGTTCACCTTGCATGTCTTCAAAAACGGCCCTAGTCATATATCCTTTGGAACAATGATATACTCAATTTCTTGCTTACTCATTTACTTATCGTTCAACATCTTATGCATCACCCATATTTGATTTAATAAAAAAAATCATGTTATGAAAACTAGGTCATTAATCGACTTGATCTAGTTATCGTAGTACAACCTTGTTTTAAAAATAAATAACGTCGCAAATATATATACAATTATCATGCTTAAATTGTAAAAAATACGAAAAAAATTTAAAACTCTGTCGGATCTCGAAAACTAAATTGACACGGATCACTACAAACTCGACAGATAGGACCAGAGTTTGTTTGATTTGTTTTTTTTATAAGTACTTTTCACTCACCAGTCACCATTAACCGATTGACATTTTTCATTCACCAATTACCATTAACCCGCTTGACATTTAACAGTAGAAAAATGTTTACGATTAAGGGTGTGTTTGTTAAATGAGCAGGAGCAGTGAGCAGGAGCAGTGAGCAGGAGCAGTGAGCTGTGAGCAGGAGCAGTGAGCTGTAGCTGTGAGCAGTAGCAGTGAGCAGTAATTGTGAGCAGTAGGAGAGAGCAGTAGTTGCACAGCTCACTGCTCATTTGCCACAGCTTCACAAATAAGCATTGGAAAAAGTAGCATTCCTAAAAAATCTCACCGCTCACCGCTCGTTTGCCAAACGATCATTAAAAATGAAAAACCTCACCGCTCATTTTGCCAAACATGAAATGAAAATCAAAATGCTCTTGCTCACTGCTCACCGCTTCAAAATGCTCCTCCACCGCTCCGTGCCAAACATAGCCTAAATGTCATTCTTTTATATGGTTCTGAGACCAAGGATTATTTTACTTAACATAGTTTCACTGCATGTCTTATTCTGTTTTTGAATATCATATGGTCAATAATAAGCGAAAAAGCTTTAATAAGCCTAGATGGACTAGACACGTTTGGATATTGACACAAAAGTGTGTTATTGGACTTAGATATGACGTAGATAAATAGAGTCGACTGGATTTGAAATGGCGTTGAATAAAGGAAAGTTGGTGAGGGGTATCATCGTAAAAAAAGTCATTTGAAAATATAGTTGACGTGATTTGACTTCAACTTAATCCATCTAATAATTGTTAAATAATTATTAAATTAAGAGGTACTACTACATCTACATGTTGTACCTCATTTTAATGCACAAACCAAAACATTGTGTAAGGAATATAATTTTACAAGCTAAATGTACAATATGGTAAAATTAAATTTAAAATTGTAATTAATACTATTAATAAAAAACCCCATTACATAAATATACAATATCATATGCACATTGTACAAAACTAAAAAGCATCTATCTTATACTAATACAAACTATAATGTCAATTTTTTGAGTGACGAGAATATGCTAAAATCAATATGCCGGGAATATAAAATGTAAGGACTTGGTTAACTCGACTAACTCAACAGAGTTTAGCCTCAACCGAGTTAAATAAAAAAAAGGCCAGACGAAATGGCTCGACTTTATAACCTATCATCAGAACAGACTCAAAAAAGTAAAAGATCTCAGATTCAATTCGTGTTTAGACATGCAAGCCGAGATCGTTATAGAACATGTTTTTAGATGAAAACATTTGATTCAAAAATTATAATTAAAAAACACTAATTATAACACCGAAGAAAATTTAGTCACAGGGTACCCGCCGCCGCATCGTGCGGGTACCCTGCTAGTATAAAACAAAACAAGAATCAAGTGATACAACCAACCTCCCCTTTTATTTTTATTAAACTGCGTTAGGCTATCACTTCAAATGTGATACCTATCTTTTTGATCGTACTTACAAAGCAGAAAGAAAGAAACAAGTGTATTAATGATCTTACAAACCAAGATCAATATACACAAACAAGTATCAAACCAGAACTCCAAGTATCAACAATGGCGGAGTGAACAAAGTGAGAGAGATAACAAAGACTAACTGAATGAATGAATAAGCTAAACTAGAAAGTGATGAATATATAGGTGATTGACTAGGGTTGACGAAAGTTTCCTCTGCTTGCTAAGTTAAGTCCTTCCCCTTTAAGCAACCTGTCAAACACAAACCAAAATATCCAAAACAAAAAATATAAAAGGAAATATTTACCTTTCTTACCCTTCAACTTTTAATCAGCTGTCAACTTACATTTTAATACCCCCTCTTAAGTTGACTTGTGATAGAGATCAACAAGCTTCAACATTTCACAAAAAGAATTGTGATCTTTAATAGACAACCCTTTGGTAAACAAGTCTGTAACATTATCTTCAGATTTGATCTTAATAGTTTTGATCAAACCTGCAGACACCTTTTCTCTTAAGAAATATAAGTCAATTTCAAAGTATTTTGTTCTCTCATGAAATACAGGATTGGCTGCAATTTGAATTGCAGAACTACTATCACAACCGACTGGCACAGGTAAGGTAATATTCACCTTAAGATCTTTCATAATCTTAAGTATCCACATGATTTCACAAGTAACACTGTTCATAGCCCTATGTTCAGCTTCAGCTGAAGATTTAGCTATAACAGATTGTTTCTTACTTTTCCAAGACACAAGATTATCACCCAGATATACAGTATATCCAGTAACATATTTTCTAGTAATCTTACACTTCGCCCAATCTGAATCTACAAAAGCACTAAGATTCAGATTGCTATGTTTTTCAAAAGATATACCAGTTCCAGGAGATCCTTTAAGGTATCTAAGCACATGAAAAGCCAGTTTCAGATGAGACTTATAAGGAGCATGCGTAAACTGACTTAAACAGTGAACATCATAAGCGATATCTGGTCTTGTTAAAGTTAGATATATCAATTTGCCAACAATCTTTTGATAACATGTCTTATTATCAAGAATAGTATCAACCTCATTTTCAACAAGATTCTTCCTTTTCTTAGAAGGATCTGGTATAGGAGCTTTAGCTGGCTTACAAGCCAACATCCCATACTCAGATAGTAATTCAAGACAATATTTTCTTTGATTAAGACATAATCCTGAGTCTGTATCAAGTACTTCAATGCCCAAAAAATATTTGAGTTTCCCAAGGCCTTTTATTTTAAATTTAGAACTCAAATATTCTTTAAAGTCATTGATAATACTTTCATTGTTCCCTGTTATGATAATATCATCAACATAAACAAGCGGGGCAACAAAAGACTCATTCTCAGTCTTAGTAAACAAAGAAACATCACTTTTACTTTGACAAAAACCATTTTCAATTAAAACATTTGTCAACTTTTCATTCCATTTCCTAGGTGCCTGTTTTAACCCATATAAAGACTTAGTTAGCTTGCACACCTTGTTTGATTTAGAACCATATCCTTCAGGAAGATTCATATAAATTTCTTCATCTAAATCTCCATACAGAAAGGCATTATTCACATCTAACTGATAAACAGGCCAATTATTGTGCACAGCAACAGAAAGAAGACACCTAACAGTCACAATTTTCACAACTGGTGAAAATGTTTCTTCATAGTCTATACCCTCTTTTTGACTAAATCCTTTAGCCATAACTCTAGCTTTAAACCTCTCAACATTACCACTAGACTTGTATTTCACTTTCCACAACCATTTACAAGCAACAGGTTTCCTACCAAAAGGTAAGTCTACAATAACCCAAGTGTTATTTCTATTAAGGGCTTTCATTTCTTCATTCATTGCCTCAACCCATCTAGGGTCTTTGGCAGCCTCATCATAGGATTTAGGCTCATGAAATTTGTTAAGATTATTAGAAAATACAAAGTTATGCATAGACAAATTAGTGTAGCTCATCACAGTATTAATATCATACTTAACTCTCTTATCAAGAACATAGTTATCAAACTTAGCAGGAACTTTGTGTGGTCTAGTAGACCTTCTTAGCTCAGATCTCTCTGGATTATTTTGAAACAATTGATTAAACTCTATAAACTCTTCACCCTCAGATTCATAATCATCATCATTTAGGGCAATATTTTTGTCTATAGGACTAGCCTCACTACTGCCTAGACCACTCTGGTTTCCAACACTACGATCTTTATTGTCCATAGTATCTGACCCCTGAGAGTGACTGGTAACAATGGTAGAAGTGTGAGTAGACACTTTATCAGCTAAGTCAGACCTCTTAGAAATGCTACCTCTATTCTCTAAGCTTACATCTCTCACTTCATCATATGGATCATCAGATTTGTCTACTACCACGTCAAAAATATTTAAACTATTTGTACCTTGTTCTTCAAAAATTAAATCACCTTTGCAAACATTATTTTTGAAAGGGAAAACTGTTTCATAAAATTTGACATCCCTAGAAAATAACACAGTTTTGGACTCAAGACTAAAAAGCTTATACCCTTTTTTAGTAAACGAATAACCAATAAAGACACATTTTTCAGACCTAGCAGCAAACTTATCCATATTATTAAGCACATTACTAAAGCATAAACAACCAAAAGATTTCAAATGAGAGATATTAGGTTTAACTTTATATATCATTTCATAAGGACTTTTTCCAGTGAGAACAGAGCTAGGAATCCTGTTAATAAGATAAACAGCAGTAAGAACACATTCATGCCACATATTCAAAGGTAATCCCCCCCTGAAACATAAGGGCTCTAGCAACATTAAGCAAGTGCCTGTGTTTCCTTTCTGCTATACCATTCTGCTGTGGTGTATATACACAAGTTGTTTGATGAACAACTCCTTTAGTTTGAACAAACTCTTCAAATTTATGATTAATGAATTCAGAACCATTGTCACTTCTGAATACTTTAATAGACATATCAAATTGAGTTTTTATCAAATTATAAAATTCAACAATTTTATTAAAAACTTCATCTTTTCCTTTAAGCATATATAACCACACAGCCCTAGTATAATCATCAACCACAGTAAGGAAAAATCTATATCCATTTCTACTTTTAATTTTATAAGGACCCCAAACATCTAAGTGAACAATATCTCCCAAAACCTTGGTCTTATGTTCACTTAATGGAAAAGGATCCCTAGTCTGTTTAGCCTTATGACAAACATCACAAGGCTGAACATTATCAGTAGAATCAATTTGAATGTCATTTTTTAAAATGGCTAAGACTTGATCAGAGGGATGACCAAGTCTGTTATGCCAAATGCACTTAGACAAACAACACTTAGTTATAGAGCTATTAATGTATTTTCTACCTGGATCAAACAAATAAAGACCATTGTTCTCACTACCAGTCCCCAGAAGGGACTTTTGAAGAGAATCCTGAACAAAACATTTTGACTCAGTAAATAAAACAACAAATTTATCATCCTTGGCCAACTTATGAACATTGATAGGTGTGAAAACACCCATCCTTTTACCACTTAATTACAATAATAACCAAACCCAAACGTGTATTTTATGTCGTAAATGTCAGAATTATGCGTGGTTTGTGTTTTTGTTGTGATTTAGGACCAAAATGTGAAAAGTGAGGAAAACACGGGCTTTCACGGGCTTTTATCAAAGAAAAAGACAAAAGACGAAGTCAGGAGATTAAGAGTGCAAAAAGAACGGAAGTCCAAGGCCTTTTCTGATGATTTATGGAAGAAAAAGTCTAAAGACGAAAGTTTAATAAAGCCGAAGAACTCAAGTCTAATAAACGAAGAAATTATAAGACGAGTTTAATTAATCCCGAGACAAAGTCGATAAAGTCGAAGAACTTAAAAGACGAAAAGATGTGAAGAAAGAAAGAAAGAGGAGGCAACACATGCACCTCCCCATTTCCTATAAATACCCTCCTAAACACATTTAGGAGGGTTGGTTAGCTAGTGAGATAGATAATTAGTCTTCATTTTCATTTTGTAATTTTAGAGAGAGAAAGTGACAGTTTCTCTCACTAGGATCTTAATCTTTTATCTTCCTTTCTTGTTTTTAATCAAATCTTTACTTTTGATAGCTTAAAATCTTGTTTAAATCTTCATCTTATTCTACCTTTCTTAGCCTTTTACTTATCTTTAATCCGAATTTTTATACTTCGTGTTTAATTTTTATGTTTGATTTATTAAAAAGTTTATCTTTTGGTTTTAATCTAAGTTTTATACGAATTCAGCTTTGAGCTTGACAAGCTTATTGGCTTATTTTGTATCTAGCTTATTGTCTTTTAAGTTTTCTTAAAAGTTTAGTGTTTTTAAAAGTTTATTTTATAAAGTTGTTTATTTTGTGTCTTAAAAGTTTTTAAATTTTTAGCTTATTTTGTCCGTCTTATTATTGCTTTCAATTAGTTTTTGTTATTTGCTTATTGTCTAAGTGCTCATTTAGTATTTGCTTATTTGCTTATTAGATTCCATCGTATTGCTTAAGGGTTTTACCTGTACGATCCAGCAAGTGTGATCGCGTAAACCCCTAGGGTTTCTACTTGCGATCCAGTGTTGCGATCAAGGCTAAGATCACCAAGTACAATCACTTGGTCACGATCACTCATTGCGATCGCTGACCACGATCACTTGAGTGCGATCTGGGCAACATTTCTTGTTTCCATCGCATTGGGTGCGATCACTTGGCCACGATCTAAGCTACGATCGATTGTTACGATCGTGGGCTACGATCACCAAGTGCGATCCCTCCTTTCTTTACTGCGATCCAGGGTACGATCCTAAGTACGATCGCTGGTTGCGATCGTGACTGCGATCTGACTTGGTTTTGACTATATTTCCTGTTTTTTTATATTATTTCAAATTTAATTTTTCCCGCATTTTTACTTAGTTTTATTTTAAACGAGTTTTGCCTTAGTTTATTTTTGCAAAGTTTGAACTTTTAAATTCATTACGTTTTAAAGCTTTTATTTTAATTTTTAAAGCTTTTATTTTACTCAACGACATTTGCATATTTGCTATTAGTTTAAAAATAGATAACCAAACCATTTTATTTTCCACCAAGAACGACTGAGTCACACTCTTAACCAGTAATCAATTCGAAAAGATCGGACGATAACTCTTTTATACTTGGCTAAAAACCTTGTATTAAACATATATAAGGCTCACCTTATAGCCTGGAACAACCAACACATTTTTTAACACAATTTGATCAGAAAGTTTAAAATTCCCAACATGTTTAACCTTTTCAATAGTTCCATTAGGATGTGACACAGATATATTTAGCTTTGAAACATCTATTACATCATACAAATGATCTGTAGAAAAAGTCATATGTTGGGATGCTCCTGAATCAAAGATCCACCCAATATATGTACTATAAGTACTTATATTAGTGTTATAGTTAAAAAATCTACAAGTAACAAAACTTATAACATGATTAGACTCAAATCTAATACCTGCAGCACATGACTGCACATCACCAGCATCAGTCTTAGATCCAATTAAGGCCATAAACCTATTAATCTGATCAGCAGTAAAGGGAAGAGAATTCCCAGATCCTTGACCAACACTATTACCATGAGAACTAGAAGCATTATTAGACACATTAGATCCTCCAGAGTTCCTTTTCTTGAAACCAGGAGGATAACCATTCAGCTCAAAACATCTATCAATGGTATGGCCATTCATATTACAATGAGTGCAAACAAACTTATTGTTGTTTCTATTAGAACCTCTGTTTTGACCATTTTGATTGTTTTGAGTACTTCTATTACCAGACCAATTATTAGGTTTAACCACAAAAGCAGAAGCAATACTCTTATCACTAACAGCATGAACCAAATTGTTCTTGTGAGATTCAACCCTAAAAAGAGTAGCAAAAGCAGATTTAACATCAGGCAAAGGGTCAGCAGTTAACAATTGGCTCCTAACAACACTGAAAGTGTCATCAAGACCCATAAGAAACTTCATAAGCCTTATAAGAGCATTATGACTCTTCATTTGAGGAGCAACATCACAATTACAAGAAGGAAGATTGACAAGGGAGTCAAACTGCCTCCATAAGCTGTTGTAATTATGATAATACTCAGACAAAGAAGACCCAGATTGAGTGAGAGAGCAAATTTTATAATGCAAATTATAGATAACAGATCCATCAATTTTATCATAGGTTTCTTTAAACTCATCCGACACATCTTTAGCATTTTTAGAAAAAAATTGTCCTTGATATAACTCAAAAGAGATACATCCAAGAATCTATGATAAAACCACAACATTACATCTATCCCATTGATCAAACAAAACAACATCATCATTATTTTTTTCACAAGTACCATCAATAAAACCCAATTTGTTCTTAGTATGCAAAGCATGCTTAAATGCAGCAACCCAAACTTTATAGTTCTCTGGTCCAGTTAGTTTAACACTCACAATAGGCTGCCCATTAGTATCAGTAGGGTGTAAGTATAATGGGTCATTAGTATGAATGACAGTCTCATTATCTTCCGTTTCAGTATCACTAACAGGGTTATCAACCTGATCACCTTTCTTTGGATCAGACATGATGACAACACAAAGATATCACACAAAAAAACACAAAAAACCCTTATATCTCCTCTACACACAGCTACCAAGAAGCACAAAAGAAAACTGAATCAATCCTCCAAGACTACCTAATCCCTTCGACACCTAAAACCCCCTCTAAACAATAACAAGAACCAAACTAAAGAGAGAGCAAGAGAGGTGTTACAAAACGCGCAGCTACAAGCAAAAACTGCCAAGATCCAACGAGATCAAGAAGATCCTACCACAAACCAATAAAGCACAGCGGAATAACAACCTGAAAATGTTAGTTATAACAACAAGTAACAACAAACCCCCAAAAATTGAATAAAACCCTAATATCTGAAATTTAGGGTTTCTTCAATTAAACTTACCAGAGATGAAATTAAACCCAAATAACCAATCAATAACCCAATTAAACCCAAAGGAACACCAGAAATCAGAAAACCCCCAAGAATTAAGAAACCCTAATTTTTGAGATTTGATCAAAAACTCAATTAACCAGTAGCTAATTGAAATCAGAGTAAAAAACGTGTTTAAAAACAAGTATCAAGAACCATTGGCTCTGATACCATATTCGATTTTATAAAACAAAACAAGAATCAAGTGATTCAACCGACCTCCCCTTTTATTTTTATTAAACTGCGTTAGGCTATCACTTCAAATGTGATACCTAGCTTTTTGATCGTACTTACAAAGCAGAAAGAAAGAAACAAGTGTATTAATGATCTTACAAACCAAGATCAATATACACAAACAAGTATCAAACCAGAACTCCAAGTATCAACAATGGCGGAGTGAACAAAGTGAGAGAGATAACAAAGACTAACTAAATGAATGAATAAGCTAAACTAGAAAGCGATGAATATATAGGTGATTGACTAGGGTTGACGAAAGTTTCCTCTGCTTGCTAAGTTAAGTCCTTCCCTTTTAAGCAACGTGTCAAACACAAACCAAAATATCCAAAACAAAAAATATAAAAGGAAATATTTACCTTTCTTACCCTTCAACTTTTAATCAGCTGTCAACTTACATTTTAATAGAAATTAGGCACTTTTTATTTATTTAATTACGCTTTTGACTATTTAACCTTGACTTTTTACTTTTTACCAAGTTCATCTTTTATGAGCAAGGGTGATGTGGAGAAAAAACTTCTCGGTTTACTGTTGTCATTTTAACGTTACTTCACATCAAATCAATTTAAAAAATACATATTTATTTACGATATTTGCTCTTCTCTACTTTGGCCCACAAAAATACTTCTTTCATTCAAAAAAATAAATTATTAAAACAGTAGAAAAAAATAAATATATCCTCTCTTCGTCGAAAAATGACGAACAACCGACGAAAAAAGTAAAGATGGTGTCATCTAAGACCGGATAACTCTCATTTTCCACCACACCCCATGCTTTAACGATCGATCGGACTCAACATTTTCTAGAATGAGAAAACAAGAGTTGGTAATGACGGAACACACATTCTTTCATAGTTATATAGGGTTTTGATTTGATATCGAAACTTTCACGACGTGACATAATGATGGAACGCTCAAGCACCAATAATACTAATTCTTAGCGATCATTCATAGTGGGTAATATAATGTTGATATAATATTTCGATATTAGTCACTTTTAGAATGCCAAATTGTGTATCATCATTAGACTAATCAAATTTCTTTTTTCAAATGTTGATCATACAAATCAAAGTTAGATTTTTAGTCATTGGGATGTTGACTTGTGCATCCATTATTTTTAAGGTAAGTGTTGAAGACAAGTTCGTTACAATCTCATCTCACACGAGTAGAAGCAAGTTAGAGTTGGATCAGTTGGTTATCATCTATCTATCTGAAAACATATGTTATGGGTTTGATTTTTATTCCTTGCAAGATCCAAGGTTTTTTATTCTACTTTTGATAAAATCGAAAGCAGTTTTTCTATCTTAGGTAAAGATATGACTGTTTACGTTTCAACCTTTCGTATATGAATAGTATAACGTGTTATGAATACTAATGTTTTGACTCCTAAATTCACAAACGTTGTATTTAATAGACTTGATTTTGCTATACAAAAAGGGCTAGCGGCGCAGCTTGTTGCTCGTTTGTCTCCTCCTAATATGTAAATTATAATTATTGATTAATAATATGTTGTATTAAACAATATTGAGACTCATACTTGTGGAAGATAGTGTTGAGGGCTACTTTACTTTTTTATACTTGATACATGAAAAGAAAAAAAAAGAAAAAAAAAAAACTTAAAACTTTACTTAAAAAAACAAGTGCCAAAAATGTTCGATTGAACCCACTCGAATATATGCATGTTATATAAATATTTCAATGAGCTTATCACAAAACACATGTTTGGATTTAGGTTCGCTTAAAAAAATGGCAATTGTACAAACACCATTTTTGTATCATTTTATTTACAACTATTTTTGTCAAACACAAACATATATAAATCTTCCCAATGCACATGGTGTTATGGAAATTTAAATAATTCATAAACTTTGGTAACAACCAATGTAAAATCAAAAATTTTAGGGCTAGAAAAAACCCTTATCCATCATCAATGGTGGGAACAAAATAAACCTAATTTCCATTTTTAGAAAGTTTAAACGATAGCTTCGAAACACCAAACCAATGGTCATCGAAGAATCACTACGTACGTATTATCAATCGATCTATATCTACCACCAATCTCCGCATCGCTTTAACTTGCCTTGTTAAAAATCAAATCGACAAGACGCTAGAAGAACATATATTCTCCTATATAGTTTTTGGCTCATCATGTTGTGTTGGAACAATACGAATCATCAATATTTTTAACGTCTAAAAAGCTATTTTTGACTAGCTAGTGATTATTCCCACTCCACTTATTATTACGATTGTAATTTATAATAAATTCGTTTCGTATTACTTTAATGTACGAACGGGATCTATGTATTTGTCAACAAGACGGCAAAAGTTGGTCCATTTGTTTATGAAAACTCAAATACTATTAAAATGTCGATCGATAATGACACGAGTGATTAGGGGATTAAGGTTCGATATGGCTTTTGACTGGTGCTTATGATTGTAAATCTTCTAGTAATTCATTTGGAGCGACAAAAACATGATGCAACACATTTAAAACGAAAGAGAATAATGTTAGTATTTTTTTATATATTCGATTAACGACCACAAAAATGTTTGAGTGTACACATGTAACGTGATATTTTTAAAAAAGTTAGAAGTCGTACAAATTCTACTATCTTATAAACAATTTTTCATTTTTATTTTTAGAATAGTTGAACTTTCAACTTACAATATATAATACTATTTGTACAAGCAAAACAAGCATGCATATTAAAAGTAGAAAACTTATAATATGTTACATTAAAATTTATAATTAATTACATTAAATTATATATTTAAAACACTCCTCACCTCATTTTACAATTAAAAGAACACATAATACAAGTAATAAAACATCTTACAAATATAATTAATAGTATAATAATTACAACAATATAAATGTAATTAAAACCTCATAATTGAAATACCATACTTACAAATATCTAAGGGCCCGTTTGGTTTGCAAGTGGTTTTAGGATTAAGATGGGTTTGATTTTAGATTTGGGTTTAATATTAGAGAGAAAAAATATATTATATTATGATATAATTATTATTTAGTAAATAAATATGTTATTATAAAAAAAAGAAGTTAAAAATAATGTGTGCACTTGAGGTGGTGTAAGCCTCCACGTCATTTTTGTCAGAGGAAAATTTTGGCTTTTCTTCTAAAGTTGGCATGAGGGTCACTTTTCTATAAACCCACTAAAAAAGTTTTTGTGGGGCCACATGAAATCCAAGTTGTAAACCAAACGTTTAAAAATAGCCCAAACCCAAATCTTTGGGGTAATCCCCTGATACCAAACGGCTCCAAACTACTTTATAAAAGGTTTATGACTTATTCTAATTATAGAAGTCTTAAAAATTTAAGCCACAAACATTTCTTTAAAAGGAAAACACTTTTGTTGCTTAATCAAAAATAAGTTACAACATACAAATAGTTATAAGTTACATCTTGAAGTTAAATTGTCTTTACATTTGTATTTGTAACTAAAAATTGAATTGTTTTGAATCTCAATTAGTAACATTTTGTCATGTAACAGTCCATTTAAACCTTTTTAAAGCCCATTTTATAACATTGTTATGAAACAAAAGATATACAGTATATAAAGTCCACAAAATCAACAAACACAGGATGAAAAAATACCCATACACAAGCCCCTTTCTCTCTCTCTGTCAACCACCATCACTAACCATCGTCAACTCTGAAACGCCGGAAGCAATTTAAAGACCGGTGAATCGAACAACATTTGCTCAGCGCAAAAATATAGTCATAGGGTATCCGTCACCGCATTGCGCGGGTACCCTGCTAGTATGTGCATAATATACAATGCGTACAAAGATGACTAAAACATTAAACATACAAATACAATTAATACTCATATTTAAAACACCCCATTATATGAACTGAAAGTTTATGGATTTATATTTAATAGTCGTGTGTTAGGATTGAACTTGGGATTACGAGATTGCACATAATACATATAGAGTTAATTTATTTAATAAATATATTTATATGTTTCTTAGATTAAATCGAGCTATAACTTTAACGGTCGTTAAGCATTAAGAGTTAAGGTTTAACGGTCGTTGTGGAATAAAATAAAAGAGGAAAAGAAAAGTCCGGAACACCCCTTAAGGGGGTGTCGCCCGTCGGTTAGAAACAAGAGGGGGGGGGGGGGGGGAAGGAAAGTTTCCTTATATTTTTTTACTTGGGTTACAAGTATTTTAGGCCTATATAAACACCCCATAACCCTCATAATTCTAACACAATCTTTCCCCTCTCTTCTCTCTTTTGCGATCGCAACACCAAACAACCCTAAGGGTTTCGTTTGGTTTTTTCGGTTAAGCAATAATCAAGTCCTAGCCTCTCTCTAGGGTTGTTCGGTTGATTTTCCACTAGATGTTGAAGCTCGATTTACACGTACTAGCATTACGGTTAACTCGTTGTAATACGTGTATACAAGAACGTAATATAGTCTTACTTTATACTATATCTTGGTGATTCGATATAAACCCTAATTTAGTAATTTTGTTCTTGTTCGTGGGAATTGCTTTGCAAAAGGTATGTAACCCTAATTCGATTAATTATAGTTGTGTTAATTATGATCTTATTAAATCGCTTCCGTTATATGTGCTTTGATCTTTGTTAGGGTTTTAATAACTGTTATGAACTATATAAACCTTCAGTGGCTTCAAGAGCCGGGTTTAACATGTTATAATTATCGAAAAATCTAAAATTTTAACTAATAATTGCTTTGAGTTAAATCTACATGTTTTTTAGGTTTTCTAAAAATTTTAGGGTTTTGTTTTTTTTTAAATCGGTTTTTGGCCGAAATTTTTATAATTTTTTTTTGAAACCCTAAATTATATGTTGTATGATTTTAGATTAAATTGCATGATTAATTGTTATGTCATGTAGATTATTGGTTACGATCCGTAGAGATTTAATTGTTAAGATATGTGGGTGGATCCATGATGAACATGCATGTTTTTTCATGGATCATAAAAATCGAATGTGCTAAGTGTTTTATTTTGTTTCAATAAATCTAAAATTAGAGAAGACTTTTTATGAACATAAAAAACCTAGATTTTAAACTTATTGAATAAAATCGTATGCATGAGGCTATTTGTTTTATTTATTGATAAATTGGTATTATGTGTTTATGATTTAGTTTTTTTGTACCTTATTGTTTTCATGCGTTTTTTATTGTATGTTGTAAACAAAGGGTGATTTTTTTAAGAAAAATAATATGGACTAAATCATATAAAAATTAAGATTCGTTTTAAGATCTAAATTATATGGAATTACGTTGATTGGTGATTTGCAAAAATAATTTAACGGCCTACTCCTTTTGACAAACTATAAAGTGGGTATAACGCGCTGCTGGTCATGTACCCGGCTAAGGAAGGAGGTTACGCCATTGTCGCTGACCAAATTCCCGGCTCGCCTATGCGTCAAATTGAAATTACCTACGATTATTATTTGCATTACACCTTAAGGTTGATTTACCGCAAATTCATATCCGAAACACAATGAATAAGGTTATTGCTTTGTGCTTTAGCCGAGTTCTAGAAAAAGTGCGTTGTGAATAATTGTGGGTAAAATCTTTAATTGGTTTTAACCAATACCTCAACATAATATATGTAGAAATTTAGTCTCGTGAAAAAGTTTACTAAATGTTTTATTAAACTTATGATATGGAGATGTATGCATGCTTCTTTATACATTGATTTTGACATTATATTTATACCCTTAAAACTTAAGTCGAATGCCATCTAATTGGCAGACACTTGAAGTTACAATGTCGTCGTATGAGATTTTGGACGATGTTGTGATGGAAAGAAAACTTTTCATAGAATGAGAATTCGCATGATAAGTTTTACGTTCTTTATATTAGACGACTTAATTAAGTTACTCATTGAGATCTGAAAACATAAGGCATTCATAAGGGATGAAACATATTTAAAATGCAAAACGTTCTTTTGGCAATGTAAGTCCCTAAAATATCTAGAAATTGGAAATTTTTTGCCAATAAATTGTTCGACAATTTACTATGTTGAATACGTTCATTACTAGCAGATCAACTGATGTAATGGATTTATGTCAATACAGGTTCTAGTTTTAAGAAAAATACTATGGTTAATATATTTACCGGGGTAATTTTATTTTCTTGAAAGTATTTATCGATAATACTAATATTTGAACTTATTTATGTAGAAATGGCTCAACCCGACAATAACGCTTTAAGTTCCGCGTTCAAAACATTTTTTGGTCGTCCAAAACTTATTGTCCCAAACTTCAATGATTGGTATCGCTCCCTAAGAATTGTTTTGAGAGTAGCGGGTACTATTGATATCTTGTCCACGGCCGTACCGGCCGACCTTTCTGAAGGAGCTTCTGAAGCCGAAAGGCTTGCACACCACGCTGAATTAAAGAAGCACTCTGATGTGGCTTGTTTACTGCTTGGGAAAATGTCACCTTCCTTACAAAAGAAGTTTGAGCTTTATCCTCCCATGCGCATGCATGAAGAACTCAAGGCTATGTTTGAGAAGCCCCAAGCTGTGGAGATCTACGATTTAGTAGATTGCATAGTTGTAAGCAATCCCTTGGGAAATCCGTAAGTGCACACTATATGGAAATGAGAGGTTATAAGGAACAGCTCATTGCACTTGGGAAACCCTATGACCATGATATGGCGATTAACTTGATCAATAGGTCCCTTAATAAGGACTTTAATGATTTTGTTAGGAACTATAATATGCATTACACGGGGAAGACAGTTAATGATTTGCATGCAATGCTCATTGACTATGAAAAAGGGTTAAAGGAGAAGGCGTCTACCTCAACTCCTCAAGTACTTAACATACAAAATGGTAGAGTGACTAAGCTAAAACCGCAAGCGAACAGAAAGATGAAAGGCAAAGGAAAAGATGATAAGGGCAAGCAAGTTACGAATAATCAAAAGCCCAAGCAGAACTTTGCTAAGAAGAATCAATCTCAAAAGGATGAGACTTGTCACCATTGCGGCGCCAATGGTCACTCGAAGAGGAATTGCCCTCTTTACCTCGATGAGTTGTGAGAAATTAAGCGAAAGGAGTCTGAGCTAAGTGTTGCAGCTTCAAGTAACTTATTTATGATTGAATTATTTAATCTAACATATAAGTTAAATTCCTAGGTATATGATATGGGATGCGGTATTAACATTTGTAATACGCTTCAGGGGTTTAATATGGAAAGGAAGCTATCCTATGGGGAACAATATGTGCAAGTAGGCAATGGAGCACAAGCAGTTGTTGAAGCTATAGGAACGTTTAATTTAGTTTTACCTTCGGGTTTAGTACTAATTCTAAACAATTGTCATTATGCACGTTCTATTGTTAGAGGTGTCATTTCCTTTTCTTGTTTGTTAGATCTTGGATTTGTTCACACTATTGATAATAATAGAATTTCTGTTCAAAGATGGTATTTTCTATTTTAATGCAATTGTTGTGAATGGTGTGTTTGAAATTGTTATGCATGATAATGATTTCAAGTGTAATAATAATTCTGTCTTTAACATGAATAAGAAGAGAAAGTTTGACAAGAACTCTTTTTATCTTTGGCATTTTAGACTTGCCCATATTGGGAAGACTCGTATACAAAAGCTTCAACGTGAAGGTCTTTTGGAAAATATCAGTGATGAATCATTTGATATATTTGAGTCTTGTATCTCTGGAAAGATGACCAAGAAACCTTTTAATAATAATGTTGAAAGGGCTACCGATCTACTTGGTTTAATACACACTAATGTGTGTGGATCACTTAGACATGTGTCAAGGAAAGGTGCTAGCTACTTCTTATGGATGATTATAGCCGTTATGGTTATGTTTATTTACTTAAGCATAAACATGAGATATTTGAAACATTCAAAGTGTTTAAAGGGGAAGTAGAATTGCAACTAGGAAAGAAGATTCCACTACGAGTAGTAATAGCACTCACATTTGCTCGCGGATTGGTGACGATGTTTGAAGGTAGAGAACTAGAAGTAGAAGGTTGAGCTGCGGGCAAGAAACTAGCAAGCATATTCTTCAAATCATTTGTTTGATTGCTGAAGGAAGATTGGATATTATCTCGAAGCTCGGATCTAATCTCATTTCCTTTCTTTGTGATATCTCCTTTCAGATTGATAATTTGGCTCTGAAGATTCTTGATTTGCTCACCTTGGGTTCTCATGATGGCTTCAACATCGGAGTTAATGGGTGGGGTTTGTTGAGCGGGTGGGTGATAAGGATTAGAAGCTCTCGGTGGGATTTGGTTGCTTCTATTGTAGTTGTTGGCGGGGTTTTGGTTTTGAGGAGAAAAACCGGGTGAAAGGTAATTGTTTGATCGGTAACTCAGCAGATTTCTATCCCCTTGAGGTCGAGCTTGGTAATTTTCCGGTGAATAATTACCATAAGCTGCATACACATTTTCCGGATTTCCTTGTGTCGAAGGACAATCGGTGTATGAGTGTGGACCGCCGCATGTTTCACAAGGATTAGCAACCGCTTTAACTTGTTGTTGTTGTTGGTTTGAAGCGAGAAGTGTGATACTTTTGCTCATTTCAGTCATCACGCGGGTGAGTTCGGTCATATCAGGGTTTGCTGAAGTAGAAGAAACATTGACTCTCGGGTTATTCCTTGAAGAAGCAGAGGAATCCCAATTTTTGTGGTGAGTAGTCATGTTCTCAATAATCTCTCTACACTCCTCGGGTCTCCTTTTCATGAATGTGCCACCGGCGGCTGCATTAATCGTATCACGATCACGAAAAGTCAAACCATTGTAGAAAGTATCAATCAATGTGACAGGGAGCATGTTATGGTTTGGACAACGATCAATCAAGACATTATATCTCTCCCAAGCATCAAACAGAGATTCATCAGGGTCTTGCATGAAACCGCTGATTTGATTACGAAGGCTTGTGACCATGGATGGTGGAAAGTAGCGCGACAAAAAGCGTTGAGTCATGTCATCCAAGTATGAATAGAATTCTTCGGGAGACGATCAAACCATTTCTCGGCATGATGTGATAAAGTATGTGGGAAGAGTTGTAGGCGAAGAACATCCATTGTGGCACCGGGCAACTTCATGCTTTGGGTGATTGTAATGAACTTATCGAGGTGTTTGTTGGCATCATCATCAGGCAATCCACGGAATGGGTTAGTTTGCACTTGCTGAATCATGTGGTGCTTCAACGAAAACTCAGGAGCGTTGATTTGCATCGGCGCAATCGGTCCTCCTCGTCCAAACATAGTTGGTTGACAAAGCTCCTCCATTGTCCGAAGATCGGGCTGTGGAAGAACATTGTTGTTATTGTTGAGGTGCGGTGGATTATTGTTGTTAACACCTGACATACTTAAATCTTCTTGAGTCTCGGGCTCTTGATAATTAGAAGATCTAGTACGCATACACCTGAAAATGCAAAAGAAAAAGAAACCAAACACAAAGACAATATATATACACAATAAAGATAAAATCTTTTTGGATTTTTGAAAATTTTAATATTTATGGATTTTTAGCAATTTTTAATTTTTATGGTTTTTGAATTTTTTTATGCAAGAAAAATAACGCTCACAAGTGAACGGATCCCAAAAAGCAACGCGTCTCTCACAAAAAACCGTTAATCTTTACGAAAAGAGTCGGCAGCGGCGCCATTTGATAACTAGGTTTTGCCTAGTAAGAAAATTTTCGTTCTAGTGGTCTAATCGAATTGATCTAGGTTCCAAGTGTGACTCTGCTGTTCTTTGGTGAAACAAAAGTTGTGTCGTTGTAGTATATTAAAAGTGTGAAACTATTAAAGTAAAAGGCAAATAAAGTAAATCTAATCTAATTTAAAGTAAATGGTGCGAGTATTTAAAAGCGTGACTGGAAATTAAAAGGCACTAAAAGAAAATAACGCAAACTTAAAACTATCTAAGGCAATCTTAAAATGAAACTAAAACTTAAACTAAGGCAAGGCTAAAATAAAGCTAAGGCAAATAAACTTAAAGTGCGAGTAAGGAAAAAGGCGGGAAAAATAAAGCTTGAAAATAGAAATCAAAGACAAAAACTAAAAAGAACCTGAATACAGCTCATTCGGAATAATCCTTCGTTTGGAACAATCACTCATCCGGAATGTCACCTTCGTTTGGAATGATTCTTCTTCGCTCGGAATATTACCAAAATCCTTGATCCGGAACAAATTATTTTGAATATGTCACTTATCCAAAACAATCCTTCGTTCGGAACTTTACTGATTCGGAACTCAACTGGAACAAAGCCTTGGTTCGGAAGTTCTTTACCCGGAATACTTCCGAATGAAATGTTCCGAATGAAAGAAATCCTTGATTCTGAAGTTTTCCTTGGCTTGATTCTAAACTTTTCCTTGGCTTGATTCTGAACTTTTCCTTGGCTTGGTTCTGAACTGTTCCTTGGATTGATTGTGAACTTTTCCTTGGATTGATTCTGAACTTTTCCTTGGCTTGATTCTGAACTTTTCCTTGGCTTGATTCTGAACTTTTCCTTGGCTTGATTCTGAACTTTTCCTTGGCTTGATTCTGAACTTTTCCTTGGCTTGGTTCTGAACTTTTCCTTGGATTGATTCTGAACTTTTCCTTGGATTGATTCTGAACTTTTTCTTGGCTTGATTCTGAACTTTTCCTTGGCTTGATTCTGAACTTTTCCTTGGATTGATTCTGAACTTTTCCTTGGATTAATTCTGAACTTTTCCTTGGCTTGATTCTGAACTTTTCCTTGGCTTGATTCTGAACTTTTCCTTGGATTGATTCTGAACTTTTCCTTGGCTTGATTCTGAACTTTCCCTTGGCTTGGTTCTGAACTTTTCCTTGGATTGATTCTGAACTTTTCCTTGGATTGATTCTGAACTTTTCCTTGGCTTGATTCTGAACTTTTCCTTGGATTGATTCTGAACTTTTCCTTGGATTGATTCTGAACTTTTCCTTGGATTGATTCTGAACTTTTCCTTGGTTCTGAACTTACATGGGAAATAACAGTAACAGAAACAAACACCCCAGAAGAACAGGGAACACAATAACACACGAATCTAATCACAATTTAACTAAATCAAACACAAGATTAAACCAAACTAATAACAAAACATCCAATTATCATAAACAAACTATCCAAATCAATAAAACTAACAAATCTAACCACAATAATCAAAACCCACTTTGATGAAAATAAGAACATGAACATAAACATAAACATAAAAATCAATGATCAAGAAAGGTAGATATGAGATTAACAAGATAAAGTAAAGATTGACAAGAATTAAATGGAAACTTACTTGAAATTAAAGGAATTTAAGGTGCAAGACAAGGTAATTAAATTTGACAAGTATTTAAATTGACATGAATTTAAAGGTGCAAGGTAAATAAATGGAAGAACTAATTGTCACCTTAGCCAACAAAAAATGAAAAGATTAACTTAATGATCTATATATAGGGGAGGATTAGGAAGCTTCCTCCCCTCCTTCCTTTTCCCTTAATTGCATCATTAGGTCCTTCCTTCTTAATCTCTTTGTTAATTGCACCATTAGTCCTTAAGCCTTTGAATCTTCTCTAATCTTGGACTTTAATGACTTATGGCTCGGGATTTCTTTAAACTCGTCTTTATATTCTTCAATAAATAAGACTCGAGTTCTTCGGATTTTGGTAAACTTCCGTCTTTCGACTTTTTCTTCGATAAATCTTCAGAATTGGTCTTGGACTTCCGTTCTTTTTCCCCTCTTGACTTCTAGACTTCATATTTCGTCTTTTTCTTCAATATTAGCCCGTGAATGCCGTGTTTTCTCCACTTTTCACAATTTCGCCCTAAATCACAACAAAAACACAAACCACGCATAATTCCGACATAAAAGACATAAAATATACGTTTTGGCTCGGTTATTATTGTAATTAAGTGGTAAAAAGGATGGGTGTTTACACACCTATCAAATATGATTTTAGCCAACTTGTTCATTAGATCCCTTTCGACCTATACTCTATATTAAACCTTTATAAATCCACTTAACTTGTTTACTCATGGCTGTCAATCATGATACACCAAACACATACGCGCGCTAGCATTTAGAACAAAACATAACTAGGAATCCTTTCGACCTTTAGACCGAGTTATGGTTTACCAACATGTAGAAACTAGAAAGGGTGGGGGGGTTAATAGTTTCTTAAATTTGCTTGTTAAAGTTAGGTTTTAAAAATCCTATTTCAAAAACTTAAGCTTGAGTATTTATGTGAAACCTTCTTATACACAATATGAACAAGGTATAGTGCAACTAACTAATAATCACAAGTATAAAAAATAATGAATGTAACTAAAAAAATAATCATAAGTATAAAGAATAAAGAATGTAAAGAGATAAGGGAAGGAAAGATCAAACCAAACACCAAGGATTTATAGTGGTTCGGCAACGAAGCTCACTCCTTGTTTCTACTCCACTCCTCGAGTACTCCTTACTCGAGAGTTCACTAATCAACAAGCTCCTTAAGGTGGAGAAACCGTACACAACGTCGCTTAACCAATTTCTGACTCTAAGCTAAAAGTCGAGCCCTAATCTTAGCTAGGACCAATCTACACCAATATACTTTGAGGACTAAGTATTAACCCTAATACATACACAACTTCCAAATAGACACAACTACTTGGATCTTCACAACAATGACACAACAATGACACAACAATGAGTAAATAAGTTTGGATCTTCAATGGATCTTTGAGGTAGACACAACACTTCAACAATGATAGTGTTCTTTTCTTTGCACTTTGAGAGGAAAAGATAGGAGGAGAAAGATTCACTTCTAAACAAGTAATAATCAAACAAATGATCAAGGATTTGAGTGATTTAAGAAGTATGTAAGAATCTGAAAGTTTATGTGCAAAAGAGGTGGATTGAAAGTCTGAGAATGGTCCACTATTTATAATAAAATGTCCAACGGCTATATCTGCCCGCGGTTCTTTATTGCAGCCCGCGGTTCCTTATCGATAAGGAACCGCCGTAGGCGCTAAGGAACCGCCGGCGTAGAGTCCGTTCCCTTTTTTCTTTTAGTGGTTTGGATCAAATCTGGGGATTAAAATATCCTGAAAGGATATTCCAAACCAAGATCGAATCTAGGGATGGCGTAGGCTGCCCCTAGCTCCGGACGTGCCATCATGAGGGGATGGTTATGGCCGCAGAGTTAATAAGCAAGAAGCAGAACTTTACGAAACATGCTTATTTTAACACTGGAGCCGCAGAGAAGATGACCGCATCCATGGCTGCCATGCGGGATCTGGAATACCCCTTCTTGGCTAAGCTCGAGGCTACAAAGGATGCGTCTAACAAGGAGATCATGGAGAAGCTAAGCCTTGGTGCCTTCTCGCAGGACGAGGGATACTCCTGGACTCACTTCACACCCTCACCCAGCCAACTCACTCTTCCCATTTATGAAGAAGTCACCAAGATCGTAGTTGGTGAGCAACTGTTAAGTGAAGTACTGAAAGTGAACGCGGCTCGGGCTCTGGACCGGAAAGATCATGGTGAGGCATTGCCTCGAGTAGCCGAAGAGCAGCGGGAGATAGGTATGTTTCTCCCCCCCCCCCCCCCAATGTAGGGCGTTCCCGTATTTGATGTAATTTCTGAATAATTTGGTCTTTAAACATTCGTCCGTGGATGTCTACGACACTTTATCTTAACATTTAGAATAATATTTATGAGTCCGTGGTAGTCACGGCAATTTTGATAGTTGGAAACTTACTTATATTCCTTTAGATATTGTATATCTGTGTCGCATGACATGCCACGTCTTACCTAGAATAAAGATAAGTCTATATTTTACTAGACGTGCGGTGTGCGTCTTTACCATGTACAACACTATGTAAGTGCGGCATGTGGAAACTTATTCCAACATCTTGTGAATAAGGTGTCTAGTAAGGATACATTATCCGCGTCACTAGGGTTGCATCCCTTTTACGCGACAAGTTGAATTATTAGGTTCACTTAATCCTCTTACCCCGCCTGGAGGCGAATAGTACATGTACGGTTTTGAATGAATGCATATGAATAAGAAATGACATATTATGATAATAATAAAGAAATCTAAAAAACATGACAATAATTTGCACAAGGAACGGCCCGTGGAGCTAGCTAGGCACCACGACATTTTATTAGAACGTCTATGATTTTTTTGACAAGAATGAAAATCCTAAAACAAATAGAACCTAGAAAGCATGAGAACAAAAAATACAGGGATCTTTATTGAAGCCAACCATAGCGAAGTGTCCATGTGGAGGCCGTAGCCTTTCAAAGATAACATTTCTTAAGGTTGCAGATATTCCATGTAAGTTCCAGGTCACGGCCATCCATGTCACGCAACTTGTGCGCACCCTGTCCTAAGGCTTCCTTAACCTCATATGGCCCTTCCCACTTGGGGCCCAGCTTTCCTGTATTCTCCGCGCGACTTGCCTCGTTAGCACGATAAATAAAATCCCCCGGTAGAAAGGAAACACCTTTAACCTTGGCATCGTAATAAGCTTTCATCCGTGCCTTGGACTTGGCTTCATTGATAGCCGCTATTTCTCTTTTTTCCTCCAATAAGTCCAGATTAATCCGGAGTTGCTCATCGTTCGTGACAACATTAACCTCCGCCGTGCGGATGGTCGGCATTCCATTCTCTGCTGGTATAACAGCCTCGGTCCTGTAGGCTAGTGCGAATGGAGTGTCCCCATTGGCTGTTTTAATCATAGTCCTATGCGCCCATAGAACATGCGACAACTCATCTACCCACTTGGCACTTCGTTCACCAAGCGTGACTTGATGCCTTCACCTAAGCTTCTATTTGCCCTCTCCACAAGACCATTGGTCTGTGGGTGCTTGACAGATACTAAGCGCCGCGTTATATTCAATGCCGCGCACCAATCCTTGAATGGATTATCCGCGAACTGCTTCCCGTTGTCCGAGATGATTTCTCCTGGCAAGCCAAAATGGCACACAATATTTTCCCAAACAAACTTTTTAACTTATTTGCCCGTAATGGATTTGACCGCCTTAGCTTCTATCCAACGTGTAAAGTAGTCCATTGCGACAATTAAGAACTTAACTCCCCCTGCAGCAACTGGAAAAGGTCCTGCGATGTTGATCCTCCACTTATAGAATGGCCATGGGGATGTGATGGGCGTTAGTTCTTGCTACGGATGTCCCGGTACTGGTCTGTGCACTTGGTGTAACACCTGGTAATTTTCCCTACTTTGTAAAATGACTATTTTACCCTTTGACTTTTTATTTAGTCAACTATGTGATTTAACTGTGTTGGAACCGGGAAGTTATCCCGCGTTTTCTGAAAAACTGTTTGCTGACGAGTAATGGCCTGACTCTATGCTCAGTCATTATTCTGAACATTTTCTGTGAACCCGACCAATGTGCTGAGACGGTCAATGGATTGACGATAATCCATGAGATTATTCGTTATCTATGAATTATGTGCTTAACTGTTTAGTTTTTAACAACGTGATCGTATTTTCTTGAGCAGCGTATTTAAATATTTCTGTATATGTTTATATATGCCTGTATTTTAGTATTTTTGCTATTTATAGTAATAAATCGTATTTACTGTGAATATTTAACTAACGTATCGCGTTTTCGTATTTTACGTCGTTTTTACGTTTAACCGTCGTTAACATGCATAAAATACTTTACCAATCATAAAATGTCAGTTTTCGTCGAAAAATCGTAAATTTAATATATTTCGTCAAATTTTTAAGTTTTACGTAATTTTTAACTTAACTATATACTTTTTGATATTTACCTAAAACTAACTAACCTTTTTACCTTAAACCTTTTAACTAGTTACCAAGTAAAATTTTTGAATAATTTACCCCCATTTGGGACCCCCATAACCGGCCAAAACATGCACCATGTGCATGGCCTTACACTTTGCTATTCTAAGCTTAAGGTTATAAACCTTACACCCTTTAACTTATTAACCAAAAACCCTTCCATTATTTCACTTATACACTTCATTTCACCTCAAACAAAAAACACACATCTCTTCCTTTCTCTCTCAAAACACACGGCACAAACACAAACACATTCCACCATTGTTGATTTTTAAAAGCTTCATTTTACCAAGAATTAACACAAAACAAAATCACCCTAGAGCTTGTATAAGCATAAAGAAGAATGGTCTTTCTTGGTTTGATGATTTGAGTAGTTTTTGGGTTGAAGTTTTTGAGTAGAGTTCTTGTTGATTATTAGTGGGTTATATTGTAGATCGGGTCGTTGTGGTTACGTAGAATCGTTACACGAGGTTATTTCTTAAACCATTTTCATCTTTTCATTTTCCATGCATAATCTTTGTAGATCTATGCATGCATGTTACTCGTCAAGTATTTTCTTGAAATAAAATGATAAAAATTATTTTTGGTCATGAAATATTTTAAGATTTATGGAAATTAAGTGTGGATCTATTAGATCCATACATGAAAATGGGTTAATTGAAAGATTTGTGAAAAATATAAGTATGTATATTTTAGATTTGTGAACTTGAAGGAAAATCTTTGATTTTGTTGATGTTTATGAAAAATTGGAGGGAACTAGTAGTGTTACTACTAGTGGTTACGCTTGAAAATGGTCGAAAACGAGTTTTTACCGAAAACATACAATCTGTCCGACTTTTGTAAGAGGTGTAGAGAGTCGTAAAAATTGTTTTGACACTAGGTTACTACGATATTATGAAAATATAAGTGAATACCTTCGTTTCGATATATTATGGGCTAAAAACGGAGCTAAAATGAGTAAGTTGTGGTCGTTTAAATTTCGTTGTCGGAAAACTTAATTTTGGAGAACAACACTATAAGTGATTGCTGTCCAGATTTTTAAAGTGGTCGAAACGACATTTTCGAGTTAAACGGAGTTGTTTTAAGTGTCGAAATGGTTACTAAATGGTATGTATGAATGTTGGACTTGTTTTGTAAAAGCGTATTAGCTCGAAATGTGAATACTTATTGTACTATTGAAAGTTTGAACGTTGGAAGTGGAAATTGTTGCTATTGTGAAAAATGACTTGTTGAATTGTTGGCGATTGAGAAATTGTTGAAAATAGGGGTTTTAGGACGAGATTTGAGTACTTACTAAAAATGGCAAATTTTTACGTGACGCCGAAAGGCTGCCGAATTTTCGTTAGAATTCATGTAGGAAAATTTGTTAAGATAAATTTTGGTAAATAAAAATTTACGCCGAAAGGCTGTCGAAATTTCGTCGAGTCAAAAATAAATATTTTTGCCTAAGTATATATATACTATAATGTTTATAACGATGTAACATTTACAAGTCACGATTTTAACAACAAAATATATACTTGATTGATGAGTAACGTACGTGATGAACTATTGTGACTTATTTGCTAGCGCCTAAACTATAGTATTATATTTAGGTTGTTGCTAGAGTTGATCGCTACTATTTGATCTTACTTGTGCGGTTTGAATCGTTGCTTAAGGTGAGTTTATAGATCCCTATTAAACTGCTTTCTATGTTTAATGTTTTGGGATGTGATAAATGCTTTGATGACTTGCTTCTGGACGCAAGTAAAACTTGATTTCTGTGAACTTTGTGAACACTATTTATGAGATAGCTTAAGTTGCTTTAGCCATAGTCCCCACTATCGTGAATCGTTAGTTACTCTGCTGGAGTAAGCTCTTATGTTACGGATAGATCTATTGAGGGTTGACAATCTCCACTCGGGCATTCTGACGCCGGACGAGTGTATACCATTTGTATGAACGGAGTCATCTTGGCTAGGTACTCCATTGGGGCAAAATTTATGTATGCAATCTATTGTATGCACTGGATCACTAGTTTCGATGTCACGAGCTTAGCTATCATAAATATTGTGAACACCCAATTTATCCTACACTTGGCACTATATCTCCTATAGTTGCACGTGTACATGAAATAAAATCTGAAATTGAATGACTATGAATTTTTACTTGAAACCTATATTCTCACCAACTTTATGTTGATCCAATTTTGCATTTATCTTAAGTAATTGATGATGAGTTGTATCTGCTGTGTGAAGTACTTGGAGTCCGCATACATTTCTTGGTTATCTTCGGACATTTATTTACTTATGCTTTTGAACTATTATCTCGTTGATGTTTAAAACTTTTACATTCCGCTACACTATCTTTTGAAACTGAGACCTTTTGTACTGTGATGCTTTTAATTTAAATTCAACGAGGTATTTTTATAAAACGTCTCATTTAGATTCGTTCTCTTGTACCTTGAACTATGATACAATGACGTAACAGCCCCCGAGCATCACCGCTTCCGCATATCACATTTTGGGGTGTTACAGAATTGGTAATCAGAGCCTTGGTTATAGAGAACTAGGTTTGCATCTTAGGCCTAGACTATAACTGATGTGGCTAATTACTCTGTATACATATGTGTACTACGTAATGTATTACGTAGGATAACACTATAAGTAATATGTAATATATATTATGTAATACGTAATATGTATTATATACATATGCATTTCGCTGATTTGCATACTTTAATTTCTATAAATGATTATTTCATGCATACCCTACAACCATTCGCGCGGATATCTAACATTTGGTTGTTGCACGATATGTCATCGCGTACTATCACGTATCATTTCGATTATATCTATAGTCTGATTTTAATCCAATCACCATTTTCGGTGTTATTTTTGGTTTTGTTTTGATCTTTGGTATTTAATCGAAACTCTTATTTTATGACTATGTACTCGATATTTTGATTTTGAATGGGAATTTAACTTTATGACTTTGACCAGTGACTATCCTTTCTATGTTTGTTGTACTGTTAAATTCTGCATTCTATTTTAGCATAAGAAATATATAACGTGTATATTCGTGCTTGAACCTTATTTGCATTGTTGTCTTAACGCAGAGAAACAATGGTGAACACACGTAACGGAATGACTGACGCACAATTGGAAGCACTGATTACGCAACGAGTGACTGCTGCACTAGCAAACGTTCAAGCTAACAACAACGTGAACGAAGCACCGCCGAACAATGTTGACAATCGACCGCCTAAGCCATGTACTTACAAGGACTTTAGGAGCTGTGACCCTTTGACTTTTAATGGTACTGAAGGAGCTGTCGGATTAGCTCGTTGGGTCGAAAAGATGGAAGCTGTGTTCCGTGTTAGTGGATGTGCTGTTGAAAACCAAGTGACTTTTGTACTTTAGCTACTGGAGCGTTGACATGGTGGAACACCCATGTGCAGACAGCTGGAGCCGAGGAGGCGTATGGAATGAGTTGGGTGGAACTTAAGAAGTTGTTGACTAAGGAGTACTGTCCTCGTAATGAGATTCAGAAAATGGAAATCGAATTGTGGAACTTGACTGTGAAGAACAATGACATTGGTACGTACACAAGGAGGTTCCAAGAATTGTGTTTGCTATGTCCTGGAATGGTTCCGGATGAAGAGAAGAAGGTTGAACGCTATATTTGGGGTTTACCGGGTAGAGTTCAAGGGAATGTGACATCGTCTGGACCGACAAAAGTTAGTGATGCTATAAGGATGGCTCACAGTCTGATGGACCAAGTTGTTCGAGCAAATGCTGGGAATGTCGCGGACAACAAGAGAAAGTGGGGGAATAACCAAAGGAACAACCATGGGAACTATCCGAATAAGAGGCAAGACACTGTGAAAGCGTACATTGCTGGTACTGGGGAAAAGGGAGTGTACAATGGGACGTTACCTCTGTGCAATCGATGCAAGCGTCACCATAATGGACAATGCAATGTACAGTGTCACAACTGCAAGAAAACTGGACACATTGCTAGGGATTGTAAGTCACCACCCAACACGAAAGCCAACGTCACTTGCTTTGAATGTCAGCATAAGGGACACTACAGCAATGAGTGCCCAAAGAAAAAGAACAAGGACCAAGGAAAGAATGCTAAAGCTGGGGAAGCTCGTGGAAGGGTCTATGTGATAGGAGGAGGAGAAGCACAACAAAACCCCGACGTTGTGATGGGTACGTTTCTTCTCAATGGTCGTTATGCTTCTATTTTATTTGATACTGGAGCCGATAGGAGTTTTGTGTCGACTGATTTTAGTGTTTTACTTGATGTGACCCCTTCGCCCTTAGACACTAAGTACACTATTGAGTTAGCTAATGGGAAGTTGATAGAAGCCGACACTATACTTCGTGGATGCACTTTAAATCTTCTAGGTCATCCTTTCGTAATAGACCTTATGCCTGTTGAATTAGGAAGTTTTGAAGTGATTGTCGGAATGGATTGGTTGTCGAGATATCGTGCTACGATTGTATGTGACGAGAAGATCGTTCGTTTACCATTTGGTGATGAAGTTTTGGAGGTACAAGGGGATACAAGTAACGGAAAAGGGAAGTCACGACTAAACATTATCTCGCGTGTCAAGGCTCAGAAGTTGTTGTCGGAAGGTTGCCACGTATTTTTAGCCTGTGTTACTGAAAAGCAGACGGAATAAAAACGGTTGGAAGATGTACCTATCGTACGGGATTTTTCGGAAGTCTTTCCTGAAGATTTGCCTGGATTACCGCCGGCTAGACAAGTTGAATTCCAGATCGATTTAATACCGGGAGCTGCACCTGTTGCTCGAGCGCCTTACCGTTTAGCACCGTCGGAATTGCAAGAACTAGCGACGCAACTACAAGAGTTGACTGATAAAGGATTCATAAGACCGAGTTCTTCACCCTGGGGAGCTCCAGTCTTATTTGTGAAGAAGAAGGATGGGAGTTTTCGGATGTGTATAGACTATCGTGAGTTGAACAAACTTACCATCAAGAACCGTTACCCGTTACCTAGGATCAATGATCTGTTTGATCAGTTGTAAGGATCGAGCGTTTACTCGAAGATTGACCTTAGGTCTGGTTATCACCAATTAAGAGTCCGTGAGGAAGATGTTGCAAAGACTGCTTTTAGGACTAGGTATGGACACTATGAGTTCCGAGTGATGCCATTCGGTTTGACAAACGCACCTGCTGTGTTTATGGGCCTCATGAACCGGGTGTGTAAACCGTATTTGGACAAGTTTGTCATTGTGTTCATCGATGACATACTGATTTACTCAAGGAATGAGAAAGAAAATGAGGAACATCTTAAGATAATATTGGAATTGCTTAATAAGGAGGAATTGTACGCTAAGTTCTCAATGTGTGATTTTTGGTTGCCAAGAGTACAATTTCTAGGTCACGTTATTGATAGCAAGGGGATTTATGTTGATCCTGCCAAGATTGAATCAATTAGGGAGTGGACTGCTCCTACGACACCGACTGAAATTCGCTAATTCTTAGGACTCGCCGGATACTACCGAAGATTCATCGAGGGATTCTCGAAGATCGTGAAACCATTGACGAAGTTGACTCAAAAGAAGGTGAAATGCGAATGGGGAGATAAGGAGGAATTAGCATTCCAAAAGTTGAAACAAATGTTGTGTAGTGCGCCTATTCTATCGTTACCAGAAGGATCAGAAGACTTTGTGGTCTACTGTGATGCATCAGCAAAAGGATTGGGAACTGTGTTGATGCAAAGGAAGAAAGTTATCGCTTACGCGTCACGACAATTGAAAACACATGAGAAAAACTACACTACGCACGACTTGGAGCTAGGAGCGGTAGTATTTGCCTTGAAATTATGGAGACACTACTTATATGGAACCAAGTGTGTCGTCTATACCGATCACAAGAGTTTACAACATATTCTTGATCAGAAGGAACTGAACATGAGACAACGTCGATGGATCGAGTTGCTCAGCGATTATGACTGTGAAATCCGTTACCACCCTGGGAAGGCCAATGTAGTGGCGGATGCGCTAAGTAGAAAGGAACAACTGGTGACACGTAGAGTTAGATCGTTAGCTATGGTTATCAATCCGAACTTACCTGTGCAAATTCGTGAAGCACAAACCGAAGCTCTTAAGCCTGAACATGTTGAAGCTGAGAAATTAGGAGGAATGGTTATTAAGAAATTGGAGACTAGCAATAATGGAACGCTATGTCTGAATGGTAGAAGTTGGTTACCACGGTTTGGAGGACTAAGGGACGTGATTATGCACGAGTCGCATAAATCTAAGTATTCGATTCACCCAGGATCTGACAAAATGTATCAGGATATGAAGAAGCTATATTGGTGGCCAAATATGAAAGCTGAAATCGCTACTTATGTAGGGAAGTGTCTGACTTGTGCTAGAATGAAAACAGAACACCAAAAACCATCTGGATTGTTGGTTCAACCTATAATTCCTATGTGGAAATAGGAAAACATAACCATGGACTTCATAACTAAGCTACCTAAAACGACAAACGGATACGACACAATTTGGGTAATTGTGGATCGACTTACGAAATCTGCACACTTCTTGGCTATGAAGGAAGATGATTCAATGGATAAGCGTACGAGACTTTATCTGAAGGAAGTAGTCGCAAAACATGGGATACCGATCTCGATAATTTCTGATAGAGATGGTAGATTTACTTCGGAATTCTGGAAATCGCTTCAGAAAGCGTTGGGTACGCAATTGGACATGAGTACTGCTTATCACCCGCAGACTGACGGACAGAGTGAGAGAACTATTCAAACGCTGGAGGACATGTTGCGTGCTTGTGTGCTTGACTTTGGAAAGCAATGGGACATACATTTTCCTATAGTAGAATTCTCTTACAACAATAGTTATCATACCAGTATTAAGGCTGCACCGTTTGAAGCGTTGTATGGTCGTAAATGTCGCTCGCCTGTGTGTTGGAGTGAGGTTGGGGATAGTCAACTCACTGGCCCTGAAATCATCCGTGAAACGACTGAGAAGATTGTTCAAATCAAGAGCCGAATTCAAGCAGCCGGTGATCGTCAAAAGAGTTACGCCGACGTTCGACGTAAGCCTCTCGAATTTCAAGTGGGAGACAAAGTGATGCTAAAAGTATCGCCTTGGAAAGGTTTGGTACGTTTTGGCAAGCGAGGAAAGCTGAACCCCCGTTATATTGGACCTTTCAAAATTCTGGCAAAGGTTGGAACTGTAGCCTATCGTCTCGAATTACGGCAAGCGTTGAGCCGCGTGCACAGCACTTTTCATGTGTCGAACTTGAAGAAGTGCCTTTCTGATGAAACACTCGTTATACCATTGGAGGAACTCCGAATTGACGACAAGATGCAATTTGTCGAAGAACCTGTTGAAATCATGGACCGTGAGGTCAAACGATTAAAACAGAGTCGTATTCCTATCATCAAGGTGAGGTGGAATTCTAAACGTGGACCTGAATTCACTTGGGAGCGTGAGGATCAATTTCGCAAGAAATATCCGCAACTCTTTGACAACTCTAAAAACCGTGACACTCCTAAGCTTTGAGGACAAAGCTTCTCTATCAAGGGGATGATGTAACACCTGGTAATTTTCCCTACTTTGTAAAATGACTATTTTACCCTTTGACTTTTTATTTAGTCAACTATGTGATTTAACTGTGTTGGAACCGGGAAGTTATCCCGCGTTTTCTGAAAAACTGTTTGCTGACGAGTAATGGCCTGACTCTGTGCTCAGTCATTATTCAGAACATTTTCTGTGAACCCGACCAATGTGCTGAGACGGTCAATGAATTGACGATAATCCATGAGATTATTCGTTATCTGTGAATTATGTGCTTAACTGTTTAGTTTTTAACAGCGTGATCGTATTTTCTTGAGCAGCGTATTTAAATATTTCTGTATATGTTTATATATGCCTGTATTTTAGTATTTTTGCTATTTATCGTAATAACTCGTATTTACTGTGAATATTTAACTAACGTATCGCGTTTTCGTATTTTACGCGTTTTTACGTTTAACCGTCGTTAACATGCATAAAATACTTTACCAATCATAAAATGTCAGTTTTCGTCGAAAAATCGTAAATTTAATATATTTCGTCAAATTTTTAAGTTTTACGTAATTTTTAACTTAACTATATACTTTTTGATATTTACCTAAAACTAACTAACCTTTTTACATTAAACCTTTTAACTAGTTACCATAGTAAAAAATTTGAATAATTTACCCCCACTTGGGACCCCCATAACCGGCCAAAACATGCACCATGTGCATGGCCTTACACTTTGCCATTCTAAGCTTAAGGTTATAAACCTTACACCCTTTAACTTATTAACCAAAAATCCTTCCATTATTTCACTTACACGCTTCATTTCACCTGAAACAAAAAACACACATCTCTTCCTTTCTCTCTCAAAACACACGGCACAAACACAAACACATTCCACCATTGTTGATTTTTAAAAGCTTTATTTTACCAAGAATTAACACAAAACAAAATCACCCTAGAGCTTGTATAAGCGTAAAGAAGAATGGTCTTTCTTGGTTTGATGATTTGAGTAGTTTTTGGGTTGAAGTTTTTGAGTAGAGTTCTTGTTGATTATTAGTGGGTTATATTGTAGATCGGGTCGTTGTGGTTACGTAGAGAGTCGTAAAACGAGTTTTTACGGAAAACATACAATCTGTCCGACTTTGGAAGAGGCGTAGAGAGTCGTAAAAATTGTTTTGACACTAGGTTACTACGATATTATGAAAATATAAGTGAATACCTTCGTTTCGATATATTATGGGCTAAAAACGGAGCTAAAATGAGTAAGTTGTGGTTGTTTAAATTTCGTTGTCGGAAAACTTAATTTTTGGAGAACAACACTATAAGTGGTTGCAGTCCATATTTTTAAAGTGGTCGAAACTACATTCTCGAGTTAAACGGAGTTGTTTTAAGTGTCGAAATGGTTACTAAATGGTATGTATGAATGTTGGACTTGTTTTGTAAAAGCGTATTAGCTCGAAATGTGAATACTTATTGTACTATTGAAAGTTTGAACGTTGGAAGTGGAAATTGTTGCTACTGTGAAAAATGACTTGTTGAATTGTTGGCGATTAAGAAATTGTTGAAAATAGGGGTTTTAGGACGAGATTTTAGTACTTACTAAAAATGGCAATTTTTTACGTGACGCCGAAAGGCTGCCGAATTTTCGTTAGAATTCATTTAGGAAAATATGTTAAGATAAATTTTGGTAAATTAAAATTTACGCCGAAAGGCTGTCAAAATTTCGTCGAGTCAAAAATAAATATTTTTGCCTAAGTATATATATACTATAATGTTTATAACGATGTAACATTTACAAGTCACGATTTTAACAACAAAATATATACTTGATTGATGAGTAACGTACGTGATGAACTATTGTGACTTATTTGCTAGCGCCTAAACTATAGTATTATATTTAGGTTGTTGCTAGAGTTGATCGCTACTATTTGATCTTACTTGTGCGATTTGAAACGTTGCTTAAGGTGAGTTTATAGATCCCTATTAAACTGCTTTCTATGTTAATTGTTTTGGGATGTGATAAATGCTTTGATGACTTGCTTCTGGACGCAAGTAAAACTTGATTTCTGTGAACGCTTTGTGAACACTATTTATGAGATAGCTTAAGTTGCTTTACCCATAGTCCCCACTATCGTGAATCGTTAGTTGCTCTGCTGGAGTAAGCTCTTATGTTACAGATAGATCTATTGAGGGTTGACAACCTCCACTCGGGCATTCTGACGCCAGACGAGTGTGTACCATTTATATGAACGGAGTCATCTTGGCTAGGTACTCTATTGGGGCAAAATTTATGTATGCAATCTATTGTATGCACTGGATCACTAGTTTCGATGTCACGAGCTTAGCTATCATAAATATTGTGAACACCCAATTTATCCTACACTTGGCCCTATATCTCCTATAGTTGCACGTGTACATGAAATGAAATCTGAAATTGAATGACTATGAATTTTTACTTGAAACCTATATTCTCACCAACTTTATGTTGACCCAATTTAGCATTTATCTCAGGTAATTGATGATGAGTTGTATCTGCTGTGTGAAGTACTTGGAGTCCGCATGCATTTCTTGGCTATCTTCGGACATTTATTTACTTATGCTTTTGAACTATTATCTCGCTGATGTTTAAAACTTTTACATTCCGCTACACTATCTTTTGAAACTGAGACCTTTTGTAATGTGATGCTTTTAATTTAAATTCAATGAGGTATTTTTATAAAACGTCTCATTTAGAGTCGTTCTCTTGTACCTTGAACTATGATACAAGACGTAACAGCCCCCGAGCTTCACCGTTTCCGCATATCACATTTTGGGGTGTTACACTTGGCAATCACTACATTTACGAATCATGTCACGTGCATCCCCATGCATAGTAGGCCAATAATATCATGTGCGTAAAGCTCGTGCTACTACGGATCGGGGACCTGCGTGCATACCGCATGACCCTTCATGTATCTCATTGATCACATAGGTAGCCTGCGTGGCCCAACACACCGCAACCACGGCTGTAAGAAGGAGCGCTTGTACAGAATACCTTCTCGGAGCTCAAAGTGCTGCGACTTTCTTCTGATACGCCGTGCCGCCTTTTCATCATCCGGAATGGTTTCATCAGTCAAATAGCTGATGATCGGGGTCCTCCATGTAGGTCCATCTTCCTCAACTATAGCTGCGATTTCCTCTTCCGTTATAGATTTTTCCTTTAGTATTTCTACCAAGACTTGCTTGGATAAGTGGGCAAAACTTGTAGACGCGATCTTGCTAAGAGCGTCCGCCTTCTTGTTTTCACCTCTTGGTACCTGCTTGATAGAAAACTTCCCGAAAGTAGCTATGAGTGACTTGACTTTTTCAAGGTATCGAACCATGTTATCCTCCTTGGCTATGTAACCTCTTAGAATTTGGTTCACGACAAGCCGTGAGTCTACATAAGCCTCAAGGTTACGGACTCCCATTCTAGCGGTGATCTTTAAACCCGCAATCAACGCTTCATATTCTGCCTCATTATTAGTGGCTGTGAATTCAAAACGTAGGGCATAGGTAAACTCTATTCCTTCCGGGTTCGTGAGGATAAGGCCAACTCCTGACCCGTCCGTACACGAGGATCCGTCAGTAAACAAAACCCATGGTTCTGCTGGAACTTCCTCTCGTTGGATCACTGGTCCGTCCTCCTCTGGCTTCTCAATTAAGAAATCTGCCAAGATTTGGCCTTTGACCGCTGTCCTTGGTATATAGGAGATGTTATGCTCTCCTAGTAGAATGCTCCACTTCTGTAGCCTACTGGCCACGTCTGGCTTGGAGATGATCTGTTTTATTGGTTGATCAGTAATAACCACAATGGGGTGCGCCTGAAAGTACCGACATAACCTTTTTGTGGCGTATACTAATGACAAAACCAACTTCTCCATAGAGGAATAGTTCAACTGCGGCCCTTGTAGTGTTCTACTTATGAAGTAGACCGGAGTCTGGACTGTATCCCTATCCATCATGAGTACTGCACTTATTGCTCCATGTGTAGCCGACAAATACATAATGAGCTCTTCCTTAGGTCGGGGAGCGACTAGCATGGGAAGGGCTGCGAGATGCTGTTTAAGCTGATCAAAAGCTTCCTCTGCTTCCTTTGTCCAACGAAAATCTCCTTTCTTGATGCACTTCTTGAGTGTTTTGAATAGCGGTAGTGATTTCTCCGCGGACTTCGACAAGAACCTATTTAGCCCGACCAGTTTACCATTTAGTGATTGTACCTCCTTTCGTGTACGAGGGGATGGTAACTGTACCACCGTGTCCGTCTTTTCCGGGCAAGGCTTGATGCCGTTTGGATCGATCATATATCCAAGGAACATCCCTTCCGTGGCCCCAAACGTGCACTTTTTTTGATTCAGTTTCATGTTGATTCTCCTCAACGTGTCAAACGTCTCCTGGATGTCACGGAGAAGTGCTTCCTCCGTATGACTCTTGATGACCAGATCATCAACATAGACCTCAAGGTTGCGGCCTATCTGGGAATCGAAGGCTTTATCAACAAGTCGCTGATACGTTGCTCCAGCGTTCTTTAGTCCGAACGGCATTTTTGTGTAACAATACACGCCCTGACAAGTATGAAACGCTGTTTTCTCCTCGTCTTCTTCCGCCATCTGGATCTGATGGTATCCTTTGTATGCATCTAAGAAACACTTGAAAGGGTATCCACATAAGGATTCCACCTTCCAATCAATTTCTGGTAATGGATAGCAGTCTTGCGGACAAGCTTTGTTCAAGTCCGTGAAGTCCACACACATGCGCCAACTTTCGTCATGCTTCTTGACCATGACTGGGTTGGATAACCACTCGTGGTAGTATACCTCGCGCATAATTCCTGCGTCTACTAATTTTCGTACCTCATCCAGTATTACCTGACTGCGCGACCACGCTTCTTTTGTTTGACAAGAGGATATCCCTGGCAGATTTGAAGTTTTTGTTCTGCTATCGAGCGCGGCACACCCGTCATGTGCTTAGGCTCCCATGCAAATACATCCAGGTTCGCTTTTAGGAGAGAGCACATGGCCCTCTTATCGTTATCCGAGAGCGTTCCTCCTATGGACACCTCTTGTTCCGGGTAGTCGGGATGGATTGCCACCTTCCAATTGGGGGGCGGTGATCATTCCTTAATGGGAACAGGCTCGACTGGTGTCGTTACGGCGTGGCATTCGGATGCCGGCATGATTGAATTGTAAATAGTAATAATTCCCCCCTCAATGGGGAACTTAATCATACCATGAGCCGTGGACGGAACTTAGGGGTGTAAACGAGTCGAGCTTTTAACGAGCTACTCGAGCTCGAGCTCGTTTAACTCAAGTTCGAACTTAATGCTCTCGAGCTCGATCCGATCTCGAACAAATATTAGTGTTCGTTTAGTTTGGCGAGCCGAGCTTTGAAAACTAAAATTTGGCTCGGCTCGTTCGAAAATCAAGCCGAGCGAGCTTAACGAGCCGAACAAGCTATTCGAGCTTAACGAGCCAAACGAGCTATTCGAGATTAACATGTTAATGATAAATCTATAAGCATATAAGTTACATACACTTTAGCTTACACATTAAGTATTAGTATTATTTTAATAATCATAAGCGAGCTTTCGAGCTCGAGCTTGAGTTAATAAACGAGTCTATCAAACTATATCTTTTATCCTAGAAGTTAGTCTAAACAAAAGTAAAAAATCGTAAACGAGCTTCAAGCTCGAGCTCGAACACCAAAAAAACATTCGAGTTCGAGCTCGAGCCAGAATATAAAATTTTATTCGAGCTCGAGCCAGATAGTTAATAAACAAGCCTAGCTTGTTTAGGCCAAAACTCGACTCGGCTCGGATCGTTTACACCCCTAACGGAAATGCCCGTATGGATAAGATGCCTGGTCTTCCTATAATCCCATTGTATAGAGAGTGTGAGCGTATCACCATAAAGTTCATCCACGCCGTGGTGGAATGCTCTTCATTCCACTAATTGGCTTCTTATTTCTTGTCGTAGTTGCACGAAACAGTGTTCGTAAAGTAATTCCGTCGATGACTCTCCATCCACATACATACGACGAACATTGTGTGTTCCAATGCTTACCTCAATCATGAGAGGCACATCAGCCATGTCACTTGCCGTAATGGGAGGGAATGAGATTTCTCTGCCGTGTGAAAATTTTTGACTAGTTTTTTGCTTTGTGCGGCGCTGCCAAGATTGGATCATGTATATAGTCGAAGGTTTGTCCTTTTGGGGATCCTTCTTATCGTGCTTTTTGTTATCCTTTCCATCCTTCCAATCCTTGGCCAAATGTTTGAGTTTGCCTGACTTGATCAGTGACTCAATATGCTTCTTGAGCTAGATGCATTCCTCCGTGTCGTGGCCCTTGTCGTTGTGGAATTCGCAAAAGCGATTTCCTTGACGACGGTCCACCGGAGTTGTCATTGGGGGAGGCCTTGGGAAGTTCGCCCCTTCTGTCAACAAGATGTCCCGGTAAGTCATCTTTAGGGGGTGAATTTGTCATCCGACCGCCCTCCTTTGCTTTGGCTCTTGTAGTCCGAGCCCCTTCCATTGCCTTGGTTGCTTTGACCACCCGACTGTCTCCTGGACTGGTCGTTCGATCGATAGTTGTGGTTTCCCTTTGTAGGATAGGCTGCGGCTACCGCGGTTTCTCCTTCTACAAAGTTCCTGACCCTTTCCATGAGGTCGTCATACTTCTCCGGTCGCTTGTCATTGAGGCGCCTAATTAATTCCTTATTTGTTATGGCATGCATGTAGTCAGAAATTTTTAGGAGCTCCGACATCGTTTTTGTGCGCGTGCACTCGTCATTGAAACGTTCCGTGAAGTCCTTCGTAGATTCTCCAGGCCGTTGCTTGACGGTTGCTAATGAGACCGGGTCCCTATTATACTTCTTTCGTTGAGTATAATTATTCTTGAACGCAGTGCGCAGCTCAGTGAAGCTATCGATGCTTTGGGGAGGAAGACCCTCAAACCAATCACGTGCATTACCAATCAAAGTTGAATTGAACATCTGGCACCATATGGGCATGGGCCATCGTTCAATTTTTGCCTGCGTGTCAAATATCTTTAGGTGATCATCCGGATCACCAGACCCATCATAGGTTTTGACGCACGCTGGCATGCGACACTTCTTATCCTCGGAGTAATTCCGTATGCGGAGGGTAAAAGGATCTTCCCTAGGATCACACCATGGACGGGAGAGATTGGGGTCACACCATGGACGGGAGAGATCTTCCCCTTCCACCTCACGATAGTAAGGGCCACCATAGTACCCCTCATCGTCCGATGGTAGTGGAGGAGTACGCCTAGGTCGGCGACGCTTAGGTGGATGGTCATCTGAATCTTCTTCTGAGGGACCGGGGGAAGGGGGCGGTGCCCTACTCCTCGGCTGAGGATCGCTTTTATGAGAAGAGCTAGGAGCCTTCTTCCCGGTATTCACCCTATCCCACACGCTTGTGCGGCGATTATTTCTAGTTAATTCCAAGTCCGGCCGTTCGGCTGAATCGTCGGATCTATCTCCTTCTTCATGAGATTGCAGTAGTTCTTGCATAATACGATCCCATATGCGTTCGAACACATACCGAGGTTGGGGATTCTCCTCAAAGAGGTTTCGTTCCTAGGGTCATGCCCTCTTCTTCTTTTGAGTCTGAAGAGAGGTGCCGGACACGACCGTTCCAAAGTTAAGCCTAGATTGAAGGTTCCTACCTAGGTTTAGCCTTGACGCTATACCCGGGAAGATCCTCTCAAAGTTCTGCGTGAGAACACGAGCGAGGTCTTCGTCACTAAGTGGTTTGACTTCCACTTCTTCTTCAGTTGATGGCCTACGTGGCTCCTTGTTAGGGGCCTTATGTGCACTCCCTGGGTCCGGGTTGTCCATGGTCATGGTTGGTGGTGGGGTATTAGCGGACGTGCCTGTCCAACACATGGACTGAAAAACACTTCGGTTATTCGGTCCACCTGTTTGGTTGCTAGGGGACTGAGTGGGGATGAGTATCCCGTCCCCTGTAGACTTCCGATTCGCAGGATTCGTGTTCCTAGGATTTCCTTATGGATGTCCTTTCTTCATTGAAAGAGATCGAGATGAAATTTGCTCTAGCTTAGTGTATTGGTCCGACGGATGGCGCCAACTTGTTGATACAAAAGTTGGATGATCCTTGCTAGACCCGAATTAGGCTTAATTCGGGTTGGATGGGATCCGGCTCTTACACCAAGTGAATTGTCTTGTTGAGATCCTAAATACTAAAGCAACACGCGTTAGGCTTACCGTGGAATGTATCCCACGATTAGACTCCAGCGTGAGAGTAAGTAATCGGTTAGGTTTTAAGAATCGGATGTGAGTTTAGAGTATGTAGAATGTAATACCTTTGTGGAACCCTTGGGGGTTCCTTATATAGGCAGTGAAACCCTAATGGGCCCACTATTTGCTTCGGCCCTAAGTATAGGATAACCACCATAATTAGCTTGATTGTTATCTTCTAATTATGGTTAGTATATATCCTTATACTTTAGGGCGAATCCCAATCTTAATAAGATTGTGATTTTGTCTAACCCTGTCCCGACTGTACCGGGTCGTGGGCCGCACACACTTTATGCGGCCACGGTTCATTCAAGCCCATCAGCTTAACTGATCAATCCAACTCATTCGTGATGGGCTGGATGCGGGTAGTACCCATGTGCCAGGTCCATGACCCGGCTGGGGACTATACGTCATCAAATTTAATAAAACATTTTCTTACAAAGAAAGTTTAATAATAAAACTTTGTCACACTTAATAAAAAGTGAGTTTTAAGAAAAGATTAAATCTTTGATCACTTAATTAGTATAATTACTTGTTTGTTCATACCTTAACTGATAATGGTTGAAATGAAAAATACTTGAACTTAAGAATTCGTTTTTCATTTTTTCGTAAATGCTTGTTTTTACATATTGTCGTAATCAAAACAAAGCGAGACCGAAAAATGTAACGTTTTTTAGGCATCATTGCATTAACAATCTCCCCCTTTTTTATTCCGACAATCCATAAACTCAATCATCCAATAAAACAAGATTTTTGAAGACGAGTTTATCATTTCTCCCTCTTTGTCGAACAAAAAGGTTGCAAAAGTCTTTGAAGAAGAAAATAACTGGACTTTGCAAATGCTCCCTCTTGGTGCTTACTCCCCCTTGCTTGGGGCACCAAGAAAATGAAATAAGGTGACAAGCTACATAGAAGGGTTAGTAGAAGAGAAGAGACACCCAACAAGATATTGCAAAGATCACAAAAAAATAAGAAACAAAAGATCCAAGATAAGTCATGTTAAAAGAAAACATGATAAAAGATACAATAAATCATACAAAGATGTATGAGACACAACCACAAGCCAAAATAAAAGGTATAAATCTAATCATAGTTAAGCTAGAACTCTAAGATTTGCTTGAACTAGATGTCTTGAAGAAAAGCAACCAATGCTTAGATAAAAGACAAGGTAGTGGCGGAAGGAGGTGGTGGTGGCTTGGTAGAGATCTCATAGTTATAGTAAAGAGGAGGTTTAACTAAGAGACTCTTGATGTAATTCAACTCCTCCTAGATGTGAGCCATAGCAAGATGTTGATATTGACAACATTGACAATATGTTCCATGATGCATGACATTATCATGTGAAGGAGGTAGAACACTAAAGGCTAGTGGTGGAAGATAAAAAGTTCCACAATCATCATTGTTAGAAGGAGAAGAGATGGGATTTTGAGTGTTCTTAGGTGAATTGGGGTTGAAAGCAGTTGGAGAGAATGGAAGAGAATCAAAGCTTTCATTTGGGGAATAAGACATTTTGTTTTGAGAAAGAATGAAAAATGCTTAATGTTATATAGAGAAAGTCCAAGATAATTTGGGGGTGGTCAAAGGGTTGAAACAAAGATTCCAAAAAGTGTTGGAACAAATTTGGAGTTTCAGGAATACCCGAAAAATAAGGTACTGGGCGCGGTTCCTTAACTCACCCGGCGGTTCCTTATCACTGGGGAACCGTGGTGTCAATAAAAAACCGCCCACAGTGGGTTGAGTTTGGTGATGAGGGAGGATTTTCCAATTCAGCAAATCCTATTTTTCTAGTCTAACTAGTCATGGGGATATGCTATGGAGCAAAAATAGACAAAGAAAACACACAAGAGCTCACCAAAAAAAGGTTTTGACCAAAATACATAGATTTTTTTTAATAAAATCAATGTAGGAGGTGCGTAGAACTAGACACAAGGTCATGACACAATGATCCTCCATAGTTCTCTTTTGTTCTTGCTATATTTCAGAGACCCATACATATGAATTATGTAAGCTCATTATGAATAGCAAAAAGCTATGAAAAACGTTTTCAGATTGAATTAACAATGCAAAAACATTTCTCGACCATTTTTGAAAAAGCTTTGAGAGTTTTGAAAAAGAAGAGAAATTTTCAAAAAGAGTTTATTGAACTTAAGAACTTAAAGAAAGAAAAGACTCAAAAGATAAACTATAATAAGAATGCACAATTAAGGAATATGTTCCATTAAGCCTAGACCTAAGCGCAAGTAATTAAAAGGTTCACTCTTAAGTGGCTTAGTGAAGATATCGGCTAAGTTTTCTACCGAGGGTACCTTCTCTATCGAAATGTTCCCCTTTTGAACATTATCCCTAAGAAAATGGTGGCGAATCTCTATGTGCTTAGTTCGCGAATGTTGCACGGGATTCTTGCTAAGGTCTATTGCACCCTTGTTGTCGCACATGATGGGAACATCATCAAGAGAAATCCCGTAATCAACAAGCGCTTGTTTCATCCATAGAGCTTGTTGACAAGATTTACCGGCACTCACATACTCGGCTTCCGTGGTGGATATAGCAGGAACGGTTTGTTTCTTGGAGAACCAAGAAGTTAAACAACAACCCATGAAGGTATAAACTCCACTAGTGCTTTTCCGGTCCACATAGTCTCCCGCATGATTCGAGTCTGCGTAGACAATGGTTTTTACGCCGGTCCCTTTAGGATACCATAATCCTAAATGTATAGTGCTTTTAATGTATCGGAAGATACGCTTAACCGCTTCAAGGTGAGAGGTTTTAGGAGCCTCTTGAAAGCGCGCACAAAGGCAAACACTAAACAAGATATCCGGTCGACTTGCCGTTAGGTACAACAAACTACCAATCATACCTCTATATTTGGTGTTGTCTACCGACTCACAATCCTCATCTACGGTAAGTTTAGTATCCGAGGCCATAGGGGTCTTCATTGGTTTAGAGTCTTCTAATCCAAATTTCTTTAGCATTTCTTTAACATACTTGGATTGATTAAAGAAAATACCATCATCCATTTTTTTAATTTGGAGTCCTAAAAAGAAGTTAAGTTCTCCCATCATACTCATTCAAACTCGTCATGATGATTTTGGCAAAGTCATCACAAAATGATTGACTAGTTGAACCAAATATAATGTCATCAACATATATTTGTATGATAATGAGGTGAGAACCTTTCTTCTTTGTAAAGAGTGTATTGTCTACCATCCTCATGGTATACTCATGTTTTACAAGAAACGCTTTACGTCTATCATACCAAGCTTTGGGTGCTTGTTTGAGATCATAAAGAGCTTTCTTAAGTTTTTAAACATGATCCGGTTTCTCAAGATCAATGAAGCCGGGAGGTTGAGCCACATATACCTCCTCATTGATCAAACCGTTAAGAAATGCACTCTTTACATCCATTTGTTGAAGCTTAAAGTCTAAAGCACAAGCATAAGCTAAGAGGATTCTAATGGATTCTAATCTAGCTACGGGTGCATATGTCTCGACATAATCAATACCTTCTTGTTGATTATAGCCTTGAGCTACAAGTCTAGCCTTGTTATGAGACACAACACCATTCTCATCTAACTTATTCCTATATACCCATTTGGTTCCTATGATGGTCGAACTTCTAGGCGGAGGAACAAGTTCCCAAACGTCATTAGCAATAAAATGATTCAATTTTTCTTGCATAGCGATGACCCAACTCTCATCCATCAAAGCTTCTTTAACATTCTTTGGTTCAATCAAGGAGACGAAACAAAAGAAGTTACTTTGATTTTGGACTTGAGATCTTAGGGTCCTTTGATTTAATTCGCCTATGACATTATCAAGAGCATGATCCTTAGACTCCTTAATGTTTACTCCATTTTCGACACTAAGGTCTTCAAATCCTATGTTTCTAACATCTTTGGCATTAACTATGTCTACTTCATCTAAGTCATCATCTACCAAAGGTGGTGTCTTAGATGAAGGTGGGGTTTCATCAGATGTCACGTTAAGTGATTCTTCAATTACACCCAAGGTTCAATTGAGGACTATGTAGGCTTTGCTAATTTGAGAATAACCTAAAGGGATACCTTCGTAATACTTTGGGTCAAACTTAGTAAGGTAGCCTTTGGTGTTGAGAATGAAGCACTTGCTTCCAAACACCCTAAAGTATTCCAATGAGGGCTTCTTACCTTTAAGAATCTCATAGGGGGTCATTACTAGAAAAGGTCGAATAAGAATTCAGTTGAGAATGTAAGTCGATGTGTCCACGGCATTGCACCAAAATTTTTGAGGCAACGATTGCTCGTTTAACATCGTCCTACTCATCTCTTGGATGGTCCTATTCTTCCTTTCAACTACCCCATTTGATTATGGAGTGTGAGGAGCCGAGAAGTTATGGGTAATACCATGAGCTTCACAAAAGGCACCAAATTGCACTTCATTATCAAATTCCATACCATGATCCGTCCTAATAGAGACAATTTAACATCCTAGTTGATTTTGAATTCTTCGACTAAAGGTTTGGAAGTGATCGAAAGCTTCATTCTTAGACGCCAAAAAATTAGTCCAAGTGAATCTAGGGTAGTCGTCAACAATAACTAGGGTATAAAGGTTACATCCATAACTCCGCATGGCGGAAGGTCCAAAGAGATCCATATGTAGGAGCTCTAAACACTGAGAGGTCGAAACCAAATTCTTGGCATTGTGACTTGAGTGAACTTGCTTCCCAATTTTGCAAGCATCACAAAAGTGACTATCAAAATTCATCTTGGGGAGGTGTCTTACAAACTCCTTAGAGACTAAAGATTGAATAAAACGCATATTAGCGTGACCTAATCTCTTATGCCAAAGAGTAGAACTATCATCTAAATTCGCTAGACATAAGTTGTCCTTTGACTTCCTATTAACCATCATGACATAAAGCCCATGCTTTCTAACACCTTTTGATAGGTGTGTAAACACCCATCTTTTCTACCACTTAATTACAATAATAACCGGACCAAAACGTGTATTTTATGTCTTTTATGTCGAAATTATGCGCGGTTTGTGTTTTTGTTGTAATTTAGGACGAAATTGTGAAAAGTGGAGAAAACACGGGAATTCACGGGCATTCACGGCTTTTATTGAAGAAAAAGATGAAAGACGGAGTCGAGAAGTCAAAAGTGGAAAAAGAACGGAAGTCCAAGAACAATTCTGAAGATTTATCGAAGAAAAAGTCAAAAGACGGAAGTTTATCAAAAGCCGAGAAACTCAAGTCTATTTTATTGAAGAAATTAAAGACGAGTTCAAAAGATATCCCGAGCCACAAGTCCTAAGTCCAAATTTAAAAGAAAGATTAGAAAAAAAGGACTAATGATGCAATTAAAAGAAGATTAAAGAAGGAGGGACTAAGCATGCAATTAAGGAAGCTTCCTAAGCAAGCCTTAATCTCCCCTATATATAGATTAGATCATTTTCATTTTCCTCTTGTTGACTAATAGTGACAATTAGTTCTTCCATGGTTGGTGGCTTGACAAACCATTCTTCCACTTTATTTTATGCACCTTTAATTACTTGCACATTTAAATACATGTTTTGCACCTTTAATTACCTTTAATTTCAAGTTAGTGTTTCTTTAATTACTCGCACCTTTACTTTATCTTGTTAATCTTCTTCTACCTTTCTTTGATTTACACGTTTTTAACTTGTTGATTTGTTTAAAGATTTCATTTTTTTAACTTTTGATTGTTTTAAATCACTTATTTTTATAGCTTATTTGATTTATTTTCAAGTTTATATAGTTTTTACAAGAGTAATTTTTATATAAAAAGTTGTTTTTCTTAAAGTTTAATAATTTCGTGTCTTAAAAGTTTTTAACTTTCAGTTTCGTAGCTTATTTTTACACGTTTTTACCTTAGGATTTAGTCTTGTGCTTATTAGAAACTTAGCTTATTTGTGTAGCTTAATTTGTGAATTTTTCCCCGTATTCCGATTGGTTAAATCGGAAAAGGGTTATACTTTCCGATTGGCAAGATCTGAAAAGGGTTTCATCTTTCCGATAGGTGGACTCTGGTATTCCGATCAGAGTGGTTTTCTGGATATTCCGATTGGGTTAGTGTGACAGTATTCCGATTGGTGTTCAGTACAACATTCCGATTGAGGTGCAAGTTTGGTTATTCCGATCGTGTTAAGTGACATATTCCGATTAGGTGTTCCAATCTTCATTCCGACCAGGTCTACCATATTCCGATCAAGGTAAGCGTTCATTCCGATTGGAGGTGGTTTGGTATTCCGATTGGATTGGTCTAGTGATATTCCGATCTGAGTTGAGTGGCAGCTATTCCGATCAGTTATCCTCTACATATTCCGATTGTATATTCCGACGACATCATTCCGATCAGGTAAAGGTGCACCGATCGGAATACATTCCGATTGGGAGTTACTTTTAGTACTTTGTCTTGTTTTATTTTTGCATTCTCATTTTAATACTTGTCTAATCTTTAATTTCCGTCACACTTTATTTTAAGTCATTTAACTAAATTTACTTTCCGTCACGTTTTTAAATATCGCACATTTAATTTTAAATTAGACTTAGATTTATTTTTCACGCTCTTTTAATACTTGCCCTTTACTTTAACGACATTTACTTTTAAGTTTCGCACATTTAAATTTAAAAACCAACCAAAAATATTTGTTTCCACCAAAATAAAACTGAGTCACACATTAAACACAAGTTTTTCAATTCGAAGAGACATACTTAAACGAACTTAATTTTTATACGGGCCAAAAGCCTTGTATTAAATGGCGCCGCTGCCGGCTCTTTTCGTAAAGATCAACAGTTTTCTGTGAGAGACGCGTTGCTTTTTGGGATCCGTTCACTTGTGAACGTTACTTTTCTTGCATAAAAAATTCAAAAAAATCATAAAAATTAAAAATTTCAAAAATCCAAAAAGATTTTATCTTTCTTGTGTATATATATTGTCTTTGTGTTTGGTTTTGTTTTCTTTTGCATTTTCAGGTGTATGCGTACTAGATCTTCTAATTATCAAGAGCCCGAGCCTCAAGAAGATTTAGATATGGCAGGTGTTAACAACAATAATCAACCACCGCACCTCAATAATAACAACAATGCTCTTCCACAGCCCGATCTTCGGACCATGGAGGAACTTTGTCAACCAACCATGTTTGGACGAGGAGGACTGATTGCGCCGATGCAAATCAACGCTCCTGGGTTTTCGTTGAAGCACCACATGATTCAGCAAGTACAAACAAACCCATTTAGAGGATTGCCTGATGATGATGCCAACAAACACCTCGACAAGTTCATTACAATCACCCAGAGCATGAAGTTGGCTGGTGCCACTATGGATGAGCTTCGCCTACAACTCTTTCCACACACTCTATTACATCATGCCGAGAAATGGTTTGATCGTCTCCCGAAGAATTCTATTCACACTTGGGATGACATGACTCAACGTTTTTTGTCGCGCTACTTTCCACCATCCACGGTCACAAGCCTTCGCAATCAGATCAGCGGTTTCATGCAAGATCCCGATGAATCTCTTTTTGATGCATGGGAGAGATATAATGTCTTGATCGACCGTTGTCCAAACCACAACATGCTTCCGGTCACCTTGATCGATACTTTCTACAACGGATTGACTTTTCGAGATCGTGACACGATCAATGCAGCCGCCAGTGGCACATTCATGAAAAGGAGACCCGAGGAGTGTAGAGAGTTAATTGAAAACATGACTACTCATCATAAGAACTGGGATTCCTCTGCTTCTTCAAGGAACAACCCGAGAGTCAATGTTTCCTCCACCTCAGCAAACCCTGATATGACCGAACTCACCCGTGTGCTGACTGAAATGAGCAGAAGTATGCAACTCTTGGCCTCAAACCAACAACAACAACAAGTTAAAGCTGTTGCTACTCTTTGCGAAACATGCGGCGGTCCTCACTCATACACCGATTGTCCTTCAACACAAGGAAATCCGGAAAATGTGTATGCTGCTTATGGTAATTATTCACCGGAAAATTACCAAGCTAGACAACAAGGGGATAGAAATCTGTTGAGTTACCGTTCCAACAACTACCTTTCACCCGGTTTTTCTCCTCAAAACCAAAACCACACCAACAACCACTACAAGAAAAAGGGGCATTTAGGACGGGGGAAAACCGTACCAAATACTTAAAAACCCGTGCCAATTGCTATTTGGCACGGCTTTGGCACGCTTTTGGCTCCGTCCTAAATATGAGGGTGCCAAATACATTTGGGTCGGGTTGAAACCGTGCTAAATAATATTTGGCACGGTTCATGGGACGATTTAATTTGGGGTGCCATGAGTGAGGTATTTGGCACGGCTGATGATTTTTCGTTCTAAAATAGGCATTTGTCACACTTCTATTTCCCGTGCCAAATATGTATTTGGTACTGACTCGTATTCGGTTCCAAATGGTATTTGGGAGAGTTTTAATTTTGCGTGCCAAAATTATTTGTGACGGTTTTATCTACCGTCACCGATGTTTGGCACGGTTTTATTTTTTGTGCCAAACTTATTTGGCACATTTTTATCCCTTTTCCAAATAACATTTGACACGTTTTTGCGTTCGTCATAATAAGCATTTGGTACAAATTTGCATCCATAAACTAACTATATAGCACCGTTCACGTAATCACTGCTAACGTGTATTTGTAACAAAAATTAGTGCTAAAATTGAACTCGGTTTTTATTTATGATCCATAAAATCAAGTCAACATATTCACTTGAATAACGTTAAGTAAAATACAATTTGTCCTACATCCTTCTAACCCTTATTCTTTAAAAGGACAAGGTTATAACTAAAACTCGATATAAATCACTAAGACGATTTATTACTAATGGAGAGATAATAAAGCTCGTCAGATCATGTCTTTATCACAAACCCTGCAAAAAAAACAACAAAGATTAGGAACTGGTGGTATCTCCTGTAAACGATTAGGATCACATTTTACAAGAAGGTAAACCAATATAGACCTTTGGGGTAGATCTGATGTATGTGAGATACACATACAATACAACCTGTGGCATATTACTCCTTTTCTTAATCTAGCTTACTTCTTTTACCTTACTACACTTATGTACATCAAATTTGATCTAAAGAGCATATCGATTTATTACTAACTAAGATACTTACAATCACTTGTCTTCATCTTCATCTGGTATGGTACTGTTCTTCTTCGCACTTCGCAGTACACCTTTTAATAAACACATTAGCACAACTCAAGTCCTCCTTGTTAGCTCTCATCTATGGATGAAGTTTTTAAAATAACTAGTTAGTGTAACTATAATAAATAGTATGAGTTTGTTAATGCGTCTGAATAAACTTTCCATTACTAATGCAACTAATAATTATTAAAAAATACCTTATATCATATTTAAATGTCTAATGACGAAATATCAGTGTGCTCCAAGTTTTTTATATCAAACTTTATGACGAAATGATTAATTTAAGTCTTTGAGAATATTGAAATAGCCTGTACATAGCCAAAAGTATGTGTAGTTAGCATTCATATATCAAAAGACAATAGTAACCTCTACTCATACAGAACAAACCTCTACTCATACAGAACATTGATACAACTCCAAGCACTCACTATTTTAATGGCGAGTATAGAAAAAAAATTGATACTAAAAATCAAGTCTAGCTGAAGTTAGAAAAATACCTTGGAAGAGAATATGTATAAACATAATCACATGAAAGAAAAACAACCTGCAAATTGGCAAGACATAAATTATTGACATGTTTCTTTTATACGAAGCCCGTAATTATTTTCATAAATGATACAATAAAATCTAGTTTACCATTCTCATTTATCTTTCTTGTGTTCCAAAATCATGTATCGAGATCCAAATCCAAGTTTAACCGATTCATCCTTTGTCATATAATTGATAATACCTGCAAACAATATTGATCGCACTACTCTTAGTCTAATGGCAACACCATTTGGGTCCCTAGGATTGTTTCACAAGCGAACACTCAGTCTTCTATTTCTTATAGGCACTTCATAAAGTCCTAGCTGATGTTGGTGTTCCTCAATATTATCTTGCAACTGTTGGATGCAAATATAAATAGTGACGATAAAAATACATGCAAACACCTCGTACAAACAAGTCATATTTCATTTTCATTGGCTACTTTTACCTCCTCTCTGGTGACGCTCTTCATTGCCGCCAACTACGTTTAGCTACTATATAACCACCAGACTACGCAAGTAATTCACTACACATCATAAACTATCAAATAAATAAAATATCAAATTGCTTCAAAATAAGTCAGAGGTGAACCAAAGATGCTTGTAGAGGCGAACCAAAGATGCTTGTCAAGGCGAACCAAAGATAGTTGTCAAGGTGAACCAAAGATGGTTGTCGTTACTTTTTTTGAAGGAATATGAGCTTATAATTAAAAAAAAATATCTTATTTCTAGATAATTTAAGGATTTTACCATTATCATTGGTGTTCTTGACACTGGTGTGTCGTGTAGGAGTTATTACATAACAAATACAATCAGCAATTCATTTTATTAAATAACAAATCCTAGAAATTGAGGAACAATTCATCTACATGTCAACATTTGGATACACTAAGATTCAAAGTCTCGTTAATTCTCAAAAAAATCGCTATAATGATTATATACATATAACATATATATACCTGTCCGATGAGCATAAACTCGTGACTCCAAGTTGAAGCCGGTAGAATGTTTTCGAGCAGCTTTCGGATATGGCGGCTAGATCTGCAATCAGTTCGTTCGAATAGATTGATAAATATTAATATGAGATTGTGATTGTGGTGACTACCGAGTCCATTAACGTCGGATTTGGTTTGGTTTAGATCTAAAAAAAGGATATGAGATAAGGTGAGATGAAAAATTGAAAAGGATAAGGTAGATTGAAAATGAAAGATAGAAAACAAATGGGGGGAGACCGGGGACGATTTATTTTTAGCGAAATAGTTGAGCGGGAATAGTGAAAATGTTAAGACAGAAATTCTAACTTATGCCGGGACGCAAATAAAAATTGTTGGACTCTAAGTTTGAATCGGTTTTGATTGAAAAAATATGTTAAATTAACTCGGGTCAAGCCAGTTATTGAAATCCTGCCGATTTTTTGTGTTTCTCTATATTTTTATAAATAAAGCGTGTTAATTATATATTTTTTGACGTAGTCAATACTTTTTGGCCTAATATATAAAATATTGCATGTACTCTTTTGTATCGCTGCAATTTTTATTTTACTTCTGTAAAAAAGTCGAGTTAACCACGTGATGGTATCAGTTAAACCATTAAACAAGTGACTCGACGAGATTGATTAGTCACTTGGTTTTTAAAAAATTAGAGAAAACATAAAAAAATACCTTTATACAAGACTAACTATGTTTTTTTACTAGAACCTACTAAGTTTCAAATTTAATTTATTTGAATATATGCATTTATTGTTAGCTTAGCATAAGTAATGTTTTAAAATCAGATTTTTCAATTAATTTGATCGAGTCATTGGTTAATTCGGGTTACCAAATAAAGAACAAAATTCATTACCTAACTCAACCCTCGTCAAAGAAAAACTGTTGATTCATTCGGTTTTAAAAGAAGCCTAAACCCTACCACATTCGACTGGATGTTGGTTAAATCGGTTGAACCAGTTGAGTCAGTTCGGGTTTTTAAACATTGTTTGTAAGTAGTGTACTAAACAAAAGATGGTAAAATATGTCAGAAGTTTGTTGGTAATGCGTCAGCAACTATGAATGTCGATAATTTTATGGGTAGTTGTTGACGGATTACTTTATGTTTCTAAGTTCGTCATTGTTGCTCAATTTTATGGTAGTGTTTAATCGTGGGTAACATGTGGGAAAGTTATGAGTAAATACTCACGAATAAGCATTTATGATATTTTTCATGGGGTACTGGACAAAATTCTTGTAGTGTATTTGGTATTAGCATTAGATAATGTTCCAAATACATATGTGTAGTTGCCACTAGGGTGTTTATTGGGAAATTTGCTTTAGTTAGTTGAAAGAACTTAAACTATCCATCATGGGACGGATAATTAATTTTATAACCTAAAACCGAACCGTGGTAGGCTAGTAATCTGATATGCGGGTACTCGAATTGAGCGGTAATTCAATAAAAGTAGTGCTCTAATATAACTAGTATCACTAATACTTGTTTGGTCATTCGAATTAAGTTAAAACCTCCATGTAATTATGCATAGTTTGGTTCGATTGACCGCACATATACAAAAATAAAAACCGAACCAGAATCGTGATAAGGGTTTTTTGGTTTTGGGTTTTTTATTTCGTATTGAGCGACTCACATCGGTTCGTCGGTTTCTCAGATTTTATGAACAACCGTAGAAGCCACCATTGGTAAGAATCATTCCAAATACATTGGTATTAAGGACCAACATTAGATAGCGTTCCAAATACATATACAAATTTGGCACTAGTGGTACCATCCGTCCCAAATACGTATGTATTTGGAACCTTTAACAAACGTTGTCCCAAATACACAAGTATTTGGTACCATTATTTGAAATCGTTCCAAACGCATACGTATTTGGAACGGTTTTTTAATAGTCGTCCTAAATGCCTATTTGTTTGGCACGGTTAGGAAACTAGTCCTAAATATGTGTATTTGGCACGATTATTTGACTGTTCCAAAAAGTGTCGTCCCAAAAACCCTCTTTTCTTGTAGTGAACTACACTAGAAGCAACCAAATCCCACCAAGAGCTTCTAATCCTTATCACCCACCCGCCCAACAAAACCCACCCATTAATCCCGATGTTGAGGCCATCATGAGAACCCAAGGAGAGCAAATCAAGAACTTGCAGAGCCAAATTATCAATCTGAAAGGAGATATCACAAAGCAAGGAAATGAGATTAGATCCGAGCTTAGAGATAACATTCAATCCTCCTTCAGCAATCAAACCAATGATTTGAAGAATATGCTCGCTAGTTTCTTGCCCGCCGCTCAACCTTCTACTTCAAGTTCTCTACCTTCAAACACCGTCACTAATCCGCGAGCTAATGTGAGTGCTATTACTACCCGTAGTGGAGTCACCATCGTAGGACCACCAATCCCACCCCCATCATCTACACCTCCTCCACCACCATGTATCCCTACTCCTCCTACACCTAGTATTAGTGCACCCTTACCGTCTCCGCCTCGACGTGATGAAGTTCCCACGAATGACCCTTCAACATCTCAACCTTTACCTACACCCGCACCTCCACCACCCAAACCCAATATCCCTTATCCCTCTCGTTTAGGCAAGACCAAAATGCTAACCAAGGAGGACTCCGACGTGACACGCTATGTGAAGATGATTTCTCAAATGAACTTCAACATTAGCTTTCTTGAAGCACTTGTCCACATGCCCAAATTTGTCAAAGCATTTAAGGAATTGCTTAACAAGAAGGAGAAGCTGATTGAACTCGCCAACACTCGATTAAACGAAAACTGCTCTGCAGTTATTCTTAAAGAACTTCCGGAAAAGCTTGGAGATCCCGGTCGTTTCGTGTTGCCTTGCGTGTTCAACAAAACTGAAGAATTTATTGCCCTTGCTGATCTCGGGGCTAGTATTAATTTGATGCCTTTGAGTGTTTGGAAAACACTATCATTGCCCGACCTCACTCCAACAAAGATGACTCTTGAACTTGCAAATCGCACTCTCGCTTACTCCGTTGGTTTAGCCGAAGACGTGTTCATTAAAGTTGGCGCATTTACTTTCCCGGTCGATTTTGTCGTAGTTGATTATGAAATGGACCCTCGTATTCCTTTAATACTTGGTCGGCCATTCTTGAGAACCGGACGAGCTTTAGTGGATGTTGTCGAAGGTGAGTTAATCTTAAGAGTCGGGGATGATGCACAAGTTTTCAAAATGGGGAAGCTTACTAGTACAACTTTTGGAGGCCGAGAATCAGTGAATATGATCAATGTGCTCGATGACTTTACCGTCTACGACAATCCTCTATTCGACACTTGCATCGATAATCCACTTTTTCATGATGATGTGGATGATTCTCTCCCTACTTTCGAAGCTTCTCTCATTTATGATTCTCCTCCGGTCTTTGATGCTTATGATGATGATGATTCTAGCTCAGACTCGGATGATTTTGATTGTACTTCTGAGTATCCCGAGCTGCCCACTTTCGATGATTTTGATGAGGCTGATACTCTCTCGAGCGATTCTTCACATGATGAAGATCCTCCGCCATCACTCGATCCTACTTTGGACGATTATTCATTTGAGGAAGATTTCTCTGAATTTCTCAACACATACTTCCCTCATGAGAGTGATGCTCCTCCTTATGACTTTGAAGATTATCGTCTTGATCCTACTTTGGATTTGAAGAAAATTTTGTCTAAGGAGAAGAAACCGGTTGACACCGAAATCCGTTGCACGTATGATTTGACACCTCTTTGTCCCCCTTCTAAGGACGAGGTTGTGCTTCTTTGCGGATCTTCTTCACACTCGGCTGAGCCGGAGTGCTATTTTCCCCTGAAGGAAAAGGTGTTCGACCCTGGTATTAAAATCTTTGAGCCATCTCAGTATCCACCTGATGAAATAAAAGGAAAAATCTTTGGAAATTTTGAAGACATGCTTGCTTCACTTCATCCTTGCTTCTACTGTGCTCCATCACTGCTTAAGGGAACCTTGCCACTTCTCTTTTGGCCTGCCTTGTTCGCCTTAAGCTTGTGCTTATTGATGGATGAAAACTACGTCTTTGATCCTGGTGGATACGTTTCACGCTTCTTCCGTTGATGATCAAGGTCGAGTCAGGCTAATGACTCGGTTAACAAAAATTCAGCGCTTCTTGGGAGGCAACCCATGCATCTATCTTTTCGCTTTCTTTATCATAAGTGTAGGGGGGACCCTTTGGTTTGTTTTCCTATCCTCACTTCTTAATCAGGGATTCGACCTTCAATGATCCACTCTTGATGATTCTTGATGACCCGTGATTCCGTGTTCTACTTCTTCCCGGTTCTATCCTAAACTCTTTTCGATTCACTATTTTATATTTTCTCAATATTAAAATAGGAATCTCTTTAGTTGTCCTTTCCTTAGCGAGATTTAAACAACGTGCACAATGTCCTAAGTGTAGGGGAGTTTACTCCCACATGCTTAAACATTGAGGACAATGTTTATCTTAAGTGTAGGGGGGACTTCTATCGAAGTTAAGTGGTCTTTTCCTTGTATTTGTCTTCATTTTAACCGGAAAATCAATTTTTCGACATTTTTCAAAATTTTTGATCTATTTTGGCCTATTAGTTTTTCCCCTTTGTATAGTTATTTTCTTTCCTCATTATAATAAGTGGTTTTAATTTTCAAACGTTGTGAATCTTTTGACTCAATCCGAGTTTACTCTAGCTAGTATCCTTAACGTGTTTAAGTCAAGTTTTGCTAGGCTTTTATATAGGGAGCTATAAAACGCGAAAGTCTTAACCCTCACAGGTTAAGAACAAGAACTTTTCGCAAGTTCCTATAATTGATCCTAGAGAGTCGTTTATCAAGGGAACTTTAAAACGCGATTTCTAAAACTTGAAAGAGTCTAAGAATTTGCAAGATCCTATAGGCGACTCGAAAACCCAAAACTTTGATTTAATAGGCTAAGTATCCACGAGTCTCATTACTTGAGATTTTAAACTGTGGAGAACGAGAGATGATAGAGCCAATTATAAGTTCGGTATTCTTTCGTGAATTTATGTGAGTTAATTATAAGCCTATTCTCCCATCGCTTGCTAATAAATTTATCTGCTAATAAATAAGGTTGTACGATTTGAAAAGTTACTTAGCTTCTAGCCCCAGATCGTTTAAAAGTTGCTCGGTAATGACGAGAGTTCATAGCCAAGGCATAACTTATGAAGCGGGGCGCGAAGATTGGCGAGTCCGAAAAGGCCCTAACAAGGCATGACGGCTATGTTTTGTTGCTAAAGATCCAAAGTGATGTGAAGAATCATTTATCGAAAATCAATATGAAGGATCGAGACACACGACGAAAAGCAAAAACTCCCAAAAAGTCATGGAGAAGTGTATCCGAAAAGACCCTAACAAGGTATGAGGATAAATAGATCCAAGTCAATAAAGGAGGCGGATCGTTGTATATCAAAATCCAAAATAAAGATTGGAGAAAAATGGAGAAGTCGTGGTCCATATATGAAGAATCTCTCAAAAATTCCAAGTAAAGAAATTCCAATTATGAAGAGAAGACCATTATTTCATGAACGTCTCTCAAGATTTGAAGTATGAAGTCGCTGCCAAATATCGGCCCGAGAAAGGTCTCAAATCGCGAACCAAGTTATGCCAAGATATGAACTTTTTGATATCCCGAGAAGCAGTTTTAAAAGATTTGGTCCTTTAGCTAACTATTGATTAAATCGTGCACTTTATTTTCAGACTAAATAATTATCGAAATAAGTCAAACAATGCATCTTCGTGATCATTCAAGACAAATAATAAAATATAAGAGATACCCATAGGAATAAGGGAGTCTAAGTGATTAATTGGCCCACATGAGTTCGTGTTAGTCTACTAACTTATAACAATGATCTGGCTTTTAAGCTTGGTTTGGAGAAAGTGAAAAGTTGAGGATGATGAATATTCATGACATTTTCAAAACCCAAGGTATGCTTTTGATTTCTTTACTTTGAATATTCGTAGTTTCTATCTCTTTAATAAAGGCCAATGTGGATTGATTGTGATGAAAAATGTAAACTTGCTTTGTAACTAATGCATTGCATGAGGACATTGCAATGGTCAAGTGTAGGGGATTTGATAGGTGTGTAAACACCCATCTTTTCTACCACTTAATTACAATAATAACCGGACCAAAACGTGTATTTTATGTCTTTTATGTCGGAATTATGCGCGCTTTGTGTTTTTGTTGTAATTTAGGACGAAATTGTGAAAAGTGGAGAAAATACGGGAATTCACGGGCATTCACGGCTTTTATTGAAGAAAAGATGAAAGACGGAGTCGAGAAGTCAAAAGTGGAAAAAGAACGGAAGTCCAAGACCAATTCTGAAGATTTATCGAAGAAAAAGTCAAAAGACGGAAGTTTATCAAAAGCCGAGAAACTCAAGTCTATTTTATTGAAGAAATTAAAGACGAGTTCAAAGGATATCCCGAGCCACAAGTCCTAAGTCCAAATTTAAAAGAAAGATTAGAAGAAAAGGACTAATAATGCAATTAAAAGAAGATTAAAGAAGGAGGGACTAAGCATGCAATTAAGGAAGCTTCCTAAGCAAGCCTTAATCTCCCCTATATATAGATTAGATCATTTTCATTTTCCTCTTGTTGACTAATAGTGACAATTAGTTCTTCCATGGTTGGTGGCTTGACAAACCATTCTTCCACTTTATTTTATGCACCTTTAATTACTTGCACATTTAAATACATGTTTTGCACCTTTAATTACCTTTAATTTCAAGTTAGTGTTTCTTTAATTACTCGCACCTTTACTTTATCTTGTTAATCTTCTTCTACCTTTCTTTGATTTACACGTTTTTAACTTGTTGATTTGTTTAAAGATTTCATTTTTTTAACTTTTGATTGTTTTAAATCACTTATTTTTATAGCTTATTTGATTTATTTTCAAGTTTATATAGTTTTTACAAGAGTAATTTTTATATAAAAAGTTGTTTTTCTTAAAGTTTATTAATTTCGTGTCTTAAAAGTTTTTAACTTTCAGTTTCGTAGCTTATTTTTACACGTTTTTACCTTAGGATTTAGTCTTGTGCTTATTAGAAACTTGGCTTATTTGTGTAGCTTAATTTGTGAATTTTTCCCCGTATTCCGATTGGTTAAATCGGAAAAGGGTTATACTTTCCGATTGGCAAGATCTGAAAAGGGTTTCATCTTTCCGATTGGTGGACTCTGGTATTCCGATCAGAGTGGTTTTCTGGATATTCCGATTGGGTTAGTGTGACAGTATTCCGATTGGTGTTCAGTACAACATTCCGATTGAGGTGCAAGTTTGGTTATTCCGATCGTGTTAAGTGACATATTCCGATTAGGTGTTCCAATCTTCATTCCGACCAGGTCTACCATATTCCGATCAAGGTAAGCCTTCATTCCGATTGGAGGTGGTTTGGTATTCCGATTGGATTGGTCTAGTGATATTCCGATCTGAGTTGAGTGACAGCTATTCCGATCAGTTATCCTCTACATATTCCGATTGTATATTCCGACGACATCATTCCGATCAGGTAAAGGTGCACCGATCGGAATACATTCCGATTGGGAGTTACTTTTAGTACTTTGTCTTGTTTTATTTTTGCATTCTCATTTTAATACTTGTCTAATCTTTAATTTCCGTCACACTTTATTTTAAGTCATTTAATTAAATTTACTTTCCGTCACGTTTTTAAATATCGCACATTTAATTTTAAATTAGACTTAGATTTATTTTTCACGCTCTTTTAATACTTGCCCTTTACTTTAACGACATTTACTTTTAAGTTTCGCACATTTAAATTTAAAAACCAACCAAAAATATTTGTTTCCACCAAAATAAAACTGAGTCACACATTAAACACAAGTTTTTCAATTCGAAGAGACATACTTAAACGAACTTAATTTTTATACGGGCGAAAAGCCTTGTATTACCTTTTCCAATGACTTTTCCATCTTTTACGATTTCACTTTCATATTCCGAAAAGATGACCTTACACTTATTGTCACAAATTTGACCTATACTTAGAAGGTAAAAACCTAAGTTATCTACGTGCTCAATATTTTCTATAGTCATAGAGTCAAGAGAGACTGTACCTTTGCCAATGATATTACCACGTCTACTGCTAGCGAATGTAACGTTACCTCCATCATATGCTTTGTAGTGTGAGAACAAACTTCGATTACCCGTCATGTATTTAGAACAACCACTATCCTTAATCCACTCGTCGGGCTCTATATCGATTCCCAAGCATATCTAGGTAACAACACACAAGATCAAACATTTGGTCCCCAATATCTCATGGGTCCAAAATTGTTAGTTCTAAACATCCCTTGCATTTAGTTGAGATGCATGAATGAAGGAGACATTCCCCGCGAAAAGTATTGTTCTTGAAAATTATTCCAATTCACATGGACATTTTGTTGTCCATAGTTTCTCCTAGGTGTCTTTGATCTTGATCTAGTATTATTATTATTCCTCCTAGGTGTTGGGGTTTTACTCCTAGGTCGTGGTTTAGCTTGATCATCTCTTTTCGGCGTAGTGTTCTACTTCTAGGTTTAGATTCATTTCGTACTCTTGGAGGAGTAGATGTTTTTCTAGATAAGTTTCTAGTTCTCATTAGAGGTTTACTCAAGGGCTTGTAGAATTTATCTAGAGTAGGCTTTTCGAGTATAGGTACTTTGACCTTGTTAATAAGAATATGTTTTGGTCCTTCACCTATAATTGACTTTTTAGAAAGTTCAGGATTTTCACAAAAATCATCTTCTGGACGCGGTTCCATAGCTCCATCGGCGGTTCCATAGCGCCATATATTGGAGCACCGCGTGCAGGGGACTGTTTTTCTGAAAACCTAACTTGTTTTGGTTCACTAGTTGATGCTTCATTAGTGTTATATCCTAACCCAAGTTTTTCTTTAGAATTTGTTTGAATTAGTACCTCTCATGAACTTTTCAAGTCTAATGGAGGTGCTCTTAAGGTTTTCATTTTCTTGCCTAAGTTTTTACATTTTAAGCATCCTAGGTCTATTTCTTTATTTTTATCAAGCTTAGCTAATTTTTCTTTTAGCTCACTAATCTCTCTTTCAAGTTTAATTAAAGTTGATTTTAGCACTTTGTTCTTTTCAATAAGTTTTAGACTAAGCTTATGAAAGTTACTGTATTGGCCTTCTAATCCACTATCATCTTGAGAAGAACTATTATTGCTATAATACTCGGTTTCGGAAAGTACCTCTTTAGAAGTGTGAGCCATGAGACACTTCTCATCTTTGGGGTTGTCATTAATATCTTCACCGCTATCGCTCCATGAACTTGCAATGAACGGCGTGTGGTTCTTGTCGCGTTAAGGCTTAGGACAATCACCAATGAAATGATTTGGATCACCACATCTAAAGCATTTCCTATCACCTTTATCGTCTTTGGAAAATCGGTTTTTGGAGAAGGGTTTCTTGTCGTTGTTTGGTTCCCTCACGTATTGACCTCGTCTTTTGAAGAACTTCTTAAAGTCTCTAACCGCAAAGGCATATTCCTCATCATCACTATCCAAGGAACTTTCATGATCACTTTGTGCCTTCTTGGCTTTAAGTGCAAGAGACTTTCTTTCAGTCTTAGTTTTCACCATTTCCGAGTCCTTCAAAATTATCATCTCATAAACCTTCAAGTTACCAATGAGTTCATCGAGTGATAATTGGCGAGATACTTTGATTCTTCAACCGCCGTGACTTTAGCTCTCCATTTTGGATGCAACGCCCTAAGAAACTTCCTAACATTGTTCTTGCTAGAGAAACCTTCATCAAGTGCTTTTAGACTAGTAATAATAGTGTTAAATCTAGCAAAGGCACTATCTATGGTTTCATCTTCTAAGATGACAAATTGTTCATATTGTTGAACAAGAAGATCGATTTTACTTTCTTTGACTTGGCTATTACCTTGGTGAGTTACTAAAAGAGTATTCCAAATATCTTTAGCGGTTTCACACATAAAAATCCTTTCGTACTCTTTCTTTGGTAAAGCATTATATATCACCATTTTAGCCTCATTATTTTTAGCAAGTTTTCTTTTAGTATCATCATTAGCTTTATCAGAAGTAACTATCTCCTTACTTTTAGAAACTTCATTATATTGAAATGGCAAAAAGTCACCATTGGTAATAACATGCCAAAGATATAAATCTTTTGATTTCACATAAGTCTCAAACCTATTTTTCCAATAAATAAAACTATCGGTTTCAAAAAGAGGTGGTCTTTGCATGGATTGCCCTTCTAGATACTTGTTGGAATTCATAAATCGATTCAAGTTTTAAAATACAATATATTTTAAAAAGTCTTGAGCAACCAGGCTTTGATACCAATTGTAGAAACTAGAGGGGGGGGGGGGGGGGGTTGAATAGTTTCTCAAATTTTCTTGTTAAAGTTAAGTTTTAAAAATCCTTTTTCAAAAACTTAAGCTTGAGTATTTATGTGAAACCTTCTTATACACAATATGAACAAGGTATAGTGCAACTAACTAATAATCACAAGTATAAAGAATAATAAATGTAACTAAACTAATAATCACAAGTATAAAGAATAAAGAATGTAAAGAGATAAGGGGAGGAAAGATCAAACAAAACACCAAGGATTTATAGTGGTTCGGCAACGAAGCTCACTCCTCATTCCTACTCCACTCCTCGAGTACTCCTTACTCGAGAGTTCACTAATCAACAAGCTCCTTAAGGTGGAGAAACCGTACACAAAGTCGCTTAACCAATTTTCGACTCTAAACTAAAAGTCGAGCCTTAATCTTAGCTAGGACCAATCTACGCCAATATACTTTGAGGACTAAGTATTAACCCTAATACATACACAACTTCCAAATAGACACAACTACTTGGATCTTCACAACAATGACACAACAATGAGTAAATAAGTTTGGATCTTCAATGGATCTTTGAGGTAGACACAACACTTCAACAATGATAGTGTTCTTCTCTTTGCACTTGAGAGGAAAAGATGGGAGGAGAAAATTTCACTTCTAAACAAGTAATAATCAAACAAATGATCAAGGATTTGAGTGATTTAAGAAGTATGTAAGAATCTGAAAGTTTATGTGCAAACGAAGTGGATTGAAAGTCTGAGAATGGTCCACTATTTATAAGAAAAATGTCCAATGGCTATATCTGCCCGTGGTTCTTTATTGCAGCCCGCGGTTCATTATCGATAAGGAACTGCCGTAGGCGCTAAGGAACCGCCGGCGTAGAGTCCGCTCCCTTTTGTCTTTTAGTGGTTTGGATCGAATCTGGGGATTAAAATATCCTGAAAGGATATTCCAAACCAAGATAGAATATGCCATTTTCAAATTTCAAATTTTCAAATAATTAATTTAATAAAACATTTTCTTAAAAATAAAGTTTAATAATAAAATTTTGTCACACTTAATAAAAAGTGAGTTTTAAGAAAAGATTAAATCCTTGATCACTTAATTAGTATAATTACTTGTTTGTTCATACCCTAAGTGATAATGGTTGAAATGAAAAATACTTGAACTCAAGAATTCGTCTTTCATTGTTTTCGTAAATGCTTTTTTTACATATTGTCGTAATCAAAACAAAGTGAGACCAAAAAATGCAAGTAACGTTTTTTACGCATCATTGCATTAACACAACAAGTTATCAAGACTCATATCAATTCAAAAAAACTCATTAACAAAATCATAATTCAACATTGCAAAATAATAAACATTCCGTATCCATGTTTACATTATTCCAAACAAGTATAAGAAAACTACTCCATGATCATATTAATAAAGAACAAACATTGAACATATGACATAGAGTTCAACATCATAAAAATAAAAAGAGTTTACCCAAAGTTTTGTGGTCTTTCGGGTTATGCAAATGTAATTCGTATTTGATAATTGAGGCAGGTTTGGAGATGTTTGGTGAATATTGGTGGTGATTTAGGTATCAAGAAACACTACCAATGATAAGGGTGATGATCCCTTAGAGTTTGACAAGGTTATTTTGATGATTGGAGCTTCAAAAACGTCACTTTTTGGCACACCAATATCAAATCCGAGAATGGGGACTTTCACCAAGGTTGGGAGAGTTCCCTTGGTTAATAATGAACGTGGTAATAATTTACCTTCAAGTGATTCAAGTGATATGTTACAATGACCCCCAAGGGTCTTATTTATAGTGAAATTAAGGCCATCCCATCAATGCAAGAACTTGGAGTCAAAGCAAAATACTTGGAGCCAAAGGTGTATGCTTGGAGCCAAAGATAATTTCTTGGTCCCAAAGTAGTTCGACAATGCAATAGAAGCTTCTTGTGTGTTCTTCTCAAGGTTGCATAAATGTAGACATAAAATCTGCCAACACAAATGTGGGTGGCAACTTGAATTCTGTTGGTGGCAAATCAGCTGTGTTTTGCTAGTGGCAACTTTGATTCTGCTGGTCGCAACTCAGCTGGTGGTGGCAAATTCATGCTGAGTGACTTGTATGCTCCATGGAAACACTTGTTCTTGTACCCGTAATAGATCTTCAAAGGCTTGTAGCTAGTCGGGATTCTTTCGTATATGCATGAATCGCCATTGTGTGATAGTTAGATACTCATATAAAAAAGAAAAAAACGATAGTAAAAAGAATTTATTTAGGACAGATCACAATTACGTATGCCCACTTTACAAATGAGTTTATATATTTCTTGTTTGAGCAAAATCCAAAATACATCTATGTATTTTGTTCATATAAATACCGTGCCCCCATTCTTCATATAAATTAACACATGTACATCATTTCCTTAATAAAAGAAAGTCACCATATATTACCGAAGATGAAAATTTTGATCGTTCATCCTCAATGATGTATGATGGATGACTTTTAGTAACGAATGGATGTACATTTTCCAATTTAACGGATAGATAACTGCACACATTGCATTTAACGGATAAATAATTACACTATTCATCATGAAGGATGTATGAACATCGATTTTTACTAGGATATATGTATGGTGCTTAAATGGACAAGCCATACAAATGTATTTTAGATTTTACTCTTTTTGTTTACTAATGACTATCAATGGACGTTTGGCTCGTCGTAATTTGGCGTAATTGTAATCTGAATGATAATATGATTTTGTTTGGTTCACAATAATAAAGGAATTGTAATTCACATTACATTACAATGGATGTTTTGAATTACACTGTAATTTAAGATTTTATAACTTAATAACCAGTATTTATAAATAACAATAAAAATAATAATTTTTATTAATTAATTTGTTATTATTCTTATTATTATTGGTTTTTAGTGTTATTTTATTTATTTAATTAAATTAATATTTCAAATTTTAAATTCTTATTTTAATAATTAACCTTTGATTATATTTATTATTAATATTAATTTTAATTTAATAATATAATATTATTTAATTATTTATCTAATTTATAATATTATTTTAATATAATTTTTAATTATAAATAAATATAAACATAATAATATTAATAATAATAATAATAATAACAAATAATATAATAAATACTACTATAATTATTTATATTATAAGTTATTATATTTATTATATTATATTATTTTTATTGATAACAAACTTATATAATTTACTATTAATTAGATTACTTTTTTATAAAACATTTACTATATTATTATAATATATTATATTAATTTATCTTTTTAATTACATTAAGTTGATGGTCAACCAAACACAATGACAAATTTTATATCAAATGAAGTCCAGCTTATTGGATGGATGCATCCGGTTATAGTCTCCATTTGTGGGAGGTCAGGAGTCCGACTCCTACAATTTCCCAGGTGGGGGATTTTCCCAGAAATTATGAGAATTCGCGTTTTTCTCGGTGATTAAATTACTCTTTTATTCGTACATCACGATTTTACAATATTTTACTTGTTCCTCTTTACTTTTTCATACGTAAATTTTGAGATCTCGAGAATTTTAATTAAATTATATTTTAATTATTTTTCTGATCATTGATAATATTTTATTCAAAGATATAAAAAAATTTTACTTTTAATTTTTTTTCATATTTATTTACTGTAGTAACCCGATATTTAAAATCAACATTTACAACGAGATCTAATACTATTTCTGATATTTGGACCAATATTTATTAATAGACTTTTATTTGTCATGATCGTTTTTGCGGATTATATTTAATTTTCGGCTAACCAAAAAGGTTAGGGCTTTAACGCATCATATAAGTGTCATTTATTATTTATCGATAAAGTATATGTCTGTCATCGGCCGTAATATTGTCGTCATGAAATAGAAATATTTTATATTGTCGTCGTTTAGGTTTTTCGTTTTACGAGCATTATTCGTTATTTACGTTAAGCCTTTAGGCGACATTCGTTCATACGACGCGTTAACGTTTATTAAATTATAAGCCCTCATTTAATTATCGAAATATTAATGTTCTTCGAATGTCGTTGTTTTTATTGCATATTGAGCGTTTATTTTTCGTGTTTCACGCGTATCTTTTAATCGCGTAATTTTTAAAGTATCAGGCTTCGACAATACCCGCTTTATCATATTATGGGGCAAAATCTTATATAAAAATTTCATCTCATGTAATCCTTATCAATAACCTCAATGTGTCCATGTCTTGTCTTATGTAAGACACATGGAAGATTAGTTTTACATGTATTTTTAACAATAAAAAACATTCACATTTACTACTTTCTTTCATTTGCAACTAAACAAATCCAAACTCTTCTTTGTTGTTGTTGATACTAGGGCAACTAATATCACCATAGACATAATTCACATAAATTTTAGCTATAAAGTTTATGCTATATAAAAGCTTTATGTTGCTAGTTCTATTCATAGTTATTTCTTTCATCATAAATAAGCTTGGTTAAGGAAATAACGTAAAGTTATTGGGGTTAAGTTTAATGGAGTTCTTGTTCGAGTTCGTATTCGGTTGGTACCCGTATTTGGCCTTGGTTTCGAAACGAGTTGTGCCTATTTTATCATCTCCACCTTGTGAGTCGCTTTTTTTTGTTTTACTTTCTTTCTTTCAATGATATACATTCATGCCTGGTAGTATGTGCTTGGGGACAACCATGAGATCAAAATATCATGCGAATAACTTAATTCTTGATTTTTTTCTAGCGAATGAAACATATAGGCAAATCCTATATCTTAAAATATAACGGGTGGGATTTTGGGCCTGGTTGGATGGTCGAGGATGTTAAGAACAGAAAGGGAATAATTTAGAAACAAATAATGAATCATGATATGTAGACGCAGCAGAAACCTTAACATTTGAGACTCAAAACGATGCACCTAAGGTCGAGTGCCAGCAGGTTCTATGGGGGAAAAACGTACCTCATTGTTCCGAGATTGTAAAACAACTTGAATCACTAAAAAACGTCGAGTAACGAAGTCGTGGTGTTGATTTGAAAACTACCTTTTAGGACCAGACTAGTAAACAAAAATTGAATTTTATGCTATACCATAGTTGCAACTCGAGCATTTTACGGCCAATTTTTAACCCTAAAAAATACCTTGTCATAAGACGGTTAAATGACGGAAGTTGTAGACGGCCGTGCCGTCTACACGGCCATACTTTTGGTACGACCCAAAAGTCCCTATCGAGAATCGTAGATGATATAAAAAACTGTTTAAAGATATAATCTGATAACGTTTCTTAACTAAGGGGACTTATTGTGTGTTGTTTTTAAACTTTCAGTTGGGTATAAGGACTATGAGTGAAAGCTATGTTGGATATGAAGGACCAAAGACGTGAAGATGCGAAAGTTAGAGTTATGATGGGCTCAAGCCCAACCAAGCCCATTTGGTTTATTACCCAACGGCTATTAAGCCCTTTAGGGTTTTATATAGGGAGAGGAGCGTCTCATTGTTTTACATCGCCTCTTTTCATCTGTGTGTTTTCAACACGCAGTCATTACTCTCTCTCTCTAAATACTTGATCTCAGAAACCTTGTAACTTGTTTTTGTTTTGATTAATCTCTCTTGTAAAACTATTATCATGTAGATAATAGGGCTACACGTGAGTAGCACTTGTAGCCTTTTCTTTTCATTTGTTTTGGTATCTTTTGATCTATTTAATATAAGTGTTTAAGGTTTGAGGTCTCTTGATTCATGTTTTTCTACATGGTATCAGAGCCTGGTTCTTGAAAATCGATGAAAATTATTTTTAGGGTTTCAAGTTTTTTTGGGGGTTTTTGATTATACATACTTTTTTGAGTAGATCTGCTATTGAGATAGCATGATCTGTTAATATTACTTATAGATTCAAAGTTTTGAGGCCTGAATTTGATTTTGAAAAATTAGGGTTTCTGAGATCTGGTATTTCATACTCTCTGGTTACTTTATTATATGATTGGTGTTATCTTCTTTCGATTAAAGTGATTTCCCCAAAAAAAATTCAAAAAAAATTAGGGTTTCATCTTTGATTGAAAACTCATTTGATTGGTGGTGTTCTTTATTTAAAAGAACGTTGTTCATACCGGTGGCTCGAAGTTTTGGTCATTTACTCCTAACTTCCCTCGAAGGAAATTAGGGTTTGTGATTTGGAGGTTCTGTTGTGTTCTAGACTAAGTGAATCTAGATACAACAGTTCGATTGTGCTTTGTTTTGGGTTGGTAACACCTCTCACGCCCTCTCCTTTATTTACTTGTTACTATTGCTTTATCTAGTTATTTGTTTATATTTTCTCTTGTCTTTACCCTTTAATTGGAACCTCACCCTCTGCCTTGCCTTTGACCTACCACCTTGAGTGGTTTGGAAGCCTAGGAACTTTGTTGGCTTTGGACTGAGTTATTTTTTGACCTTGTTGACTGGTCACCATGTCTGAACATGGTGATACTGATACTGAGAGTGTAACTGACCAAGTTACACTCATCAGTAAGCTTGATTTGAGTGACCCTTTACACTTACACCCTAATGATTTGGTTGTCTTAACTGTTGTGAATGTGAAACTTAAAGGGACTGAAAATTATCAGATTTGGGCTAATGCCATGCTGCTTGCTTTGGAAGGTAAAAACAAACAGGGTTTATTGATGGGTCTTGTAAGAGATCTATTACTAATGAAGTCTTGGGAAAACAGTGGGACAGGGTGAATGCTGTTGTGTTGGGGTGGATTCTTAATTCTATTTCAGAAGAACTTTTTTTGGGGCAAATTTTTTCAAAAAAGGCTAAACATGTTTGGAGAGAACTCAAAGAGACCTATCATAAAGTTGATGGGTCTGTGATTTTTAATTTGTATTATAAGAATAATACTTTGAAACAGAATGGGTCTAATTTGTCTGATTATTATCATAAGCTTAATGCCTATTGGAAACAATATGATGCCATGGTTGAGTTACCTGCTTGTGTGTATACTGCTTCTAATGAGTTCAAAAAACATAATCAATTATTGAAGTTAATGCAATTCTTGATGGGATTAGATGATTCTTATATGACTATTAGAAGTTCTATCTTGTCTAGGGAGAATCTCCCTGATGTTAAGGGAGCTTATGCCATAATATCCAGTGAGGAATCTCACAGGTTGGCTTCTAGTGGTAGTTCTGGGTCTTCTCAGAGGACTCAAAACTCTGATTTTTTATCTAATGGGCCTGCTAGAAACAACACCCAAAGACCTCAGACCTCTCAGGGTTCTCAAGTGAGTAATTTCAGACCTAATTCTGGTAACAATGGGAATTTTAGACCTAACTCTACTACTACTACCTTTAGACCTAATGCCCCTAACAACAACAATGGGTATAGACCTAATGGGAATAGTAATTCTGACATTGTTTGTGAAAACTGTGGGTATAATGGGCATAGTATTGACAGATGTTTTAAGATCATTGGTTATCCTAGTGACTTTGGAAAAAGAAAAGGGGGGCAAAAATACAAAGGCAAAAATGTTTCTAACAATTCTGTTGGAACACCATCTTCTTCTGGATTCAATGATGAACAATTGTCCACTTTGATCTCTCTCATTAAGGAAAACAAAAGCACTGCTAATGATACTCAAAAGGTGGTTCATGCCAATATGGCAGGTATTTACTTTAACAATAGCAAAGTGTTTAATGATAATTTTGGGAGATTTTAATAGTTCCAACCTTAACATCAAAAACAAACTTGCTTATAAGGGAAAGGTTGTTGATTCTGGGGCTAATTAACATATGACCAATAATGAATCTGAATTGGACAATGTTTTTGACATCACACACTTAAATATCAAGGTAGCTCATCCCAATGGGACTGAAGCTATTATTTCTAAAATTGGTAACCTTGAACTTTCTAATGGGTTGGTTTTGTTTGATGTTCTTGTTATCCCTGATTATTGTGTTACTCTTATTTCTGTTCATAAGCTTGCTAAGGACAATAAGGTCTTGGTTGTTTTTTATGAGAATAAATGTTTTTTTGTAAATCAGGATTTGAAACACCAAACTGTTTTAGGGACTGGTAGACAATGTGGTGGTCTTTACTATTTAGATATAGAAGGTACTAAGGTGATTCACAATTTTAGTGTGCCTACTTGCTCTCTTTCTAAACATGACTGGCATGTTAGATTAGGTCACCCTGCTGACCCTGCTCTGAGTGTTCTTAAGAATTCTTTGAACATTACTGAATTTGGCCAACCTGATTTGTGTGAAATATGTCAAAGAGCTAAACAAACTAGAGAACCATTTCCTTTAAGTGATCATAAAACTAAAGTTCTTGGTGATCTGGTTCATTTAGATTTATGGGGTCCTTATAGGGTGACCAGTCATACTGGCCATAGGTTTTTTCTGACTGTTGTGGATAACTATACAAGGGTTGTTTGAGTGTATTTGATAAAAAGTAAAGATGAAGTTAGGAGCTATATTGAAATTTTTTTTAATTTGTTGAAAAATCAGTTTAAAAGAAATGTCAAGATATTTAGAAGTGACAATGGGACAGAATTTGTGAATCACTCCTTTCAAAACTTTTGTCATGATCATGGCATTTTACACCAAACCTCTTGTCCTTATACTCCACAACAAAATGGGGTGGCAGAAAGGAAACATAGGCATCTGTTAAATGTCACTAGATGCCTTATGTTTCAGGTGGGAATACCTTTAAGATTTTGGACTGAATGCATTCTAACTGCTACTTATCTTATCAACAGATTGCCCTCTTCTGTGCTAAATGGTAGATCTCCTTATGAGATGATTTATAAATCATCCCCAAACCTCTCTCATATTAGGACCTTTGGATGTCTTTGTTTTGCTACTATTTTAAATAGTCATGATAAATTGTCCAGTAGGTCTGAAAAATGTGTTATGATGGGATTCTCTAATTCTCAAAAGGGTTACAAACTTTATAGTCTTGACAGCCATCAATTTTTTGTTTCTAGAGATGTGAAGTTTTTTGAATCTATTTTTCCTTTTAAGGATGATGCTTTGAATAAAAAGATTAATAATGATCAAGTTAATGTTTTGCAAAATGATAAAGTTTTGACCTTTTTTGACTTAGATAACCCTGAGCTACCATGTGATGATGAGAGAGTAACAAATGCACATAATGGTGATAATGGGCCACCAAGTGCTAGCAGCCCACTAATGAGTCTAGGTGAAAGTGGACACATTGCCTCAGGCAATGATACCACAGATGCCAGCTCAAATGAGAATGAGGCTGCCACACTTGATGAAAATCACATATCTGAGAGTCATTTAGAATTCAACCCAAGTCTTCCTCTTCATGGTCAAAGCATGGGAGAAAACTTGGGTGATAATCCTAACATTAATGCTCAGGGTAATCAAGAATTAAGAAGGTCTTCTAGACCTTCTGTTTTTCCAAAAAACTATAATGATTTTGTGGTCAAATCAAAGGTCAAGTATGGCATTGAGAGGTTTGTGGGATACTCTAGGATCAAGGGTGATGCTTTGTGCTTTGTAACTCAATTAAATAAAAATAGTGAACCTAGAAACTTTTTTGAAGCCTCCCAAAACCCTCAATGGGTTGATGCTATGAATTTAGAGTTTGCTGCCCTTCTTGAAAATGATACTTGGGATTTAGTTGAGTTGCCTCATGGTAGAAATGCTTTGAACTCTAAGTGGGTTTGGAAGCTTAAGTTTAAGTCCAATGGTGAAATAGAAAGATATAAGGCTAGACTTGTTGCCCTGGGTTGTGATCAAAAGGAGGGAATTGATTATGAGGAAACTTTTTCTCCTGTTGTCAAAATGGTTACTGTTAGATGTTTAATTAATCTTGCTGTTAACCAATCTTGGCCTATTTACCAACTTGATGTTAACAATGCCTTCTTGTATGGTTAACTTGATGAAACTGTTTACATGAAACCTCCACAAGGATTTTATACTGGTAACAAAAATCTTGTGTGTAGGCTAAAAAAATCCATTTATGGCCTTAAGCTGTCTCCAAGACAGTGGAATTCTAAGCTCACTTCTGTGCTTGTTGAAAATGGGTTTGTCCAAAGCAAATCTGATTATTCTCTTTACACCAAGAAAATTGATAAACTGTTTGTTGCTGTCCTTGTGTATGTTAATGATATAATTGTGACTAGTAATGATCAAAAGGAGATTGACAGTTTCAAAGATTTGTTAAAAGGAAATTTTAAAATCAAAGACTTGGGAAAACTTCAATATTTTTTGGGGAATAGAAGTTATTTACACTGATTCAGGAGTTTGTTTAAATCAAAGAAAATATGTGTTAGACTTGTTGTCTGAATATGGAATGCTGGCTTGCAAACTTGTTAAAACACCTTTGTTTTCTAAACTATCAATCACTAATGAGGAGTCTGAGAATGATCCTCTTCTTGAGAACATTGTTGAATACCAGAAACTTATGGGTAAGTTGATCTACTTGACCAATACTAGACCTGATATATCTTATGCTGTTCATTGTTTAAGTCAGTTCATGTACACACCCTTAAGGTCTCACCAAAAGATTGCATTTAGAATCTTGAGGTACTTAAAGGGAAGCCCTGGGCTTGGGATTCAAGTGGTCAAAAATTCCGGTATGATTCTCAAAGCTTTCTGTGATGCTGATTGGGCTAAATGAATTATCACAAGAAGGTCTGTTACTAGCTACTGTATTTTCTTGAACAACAACCTGATTTCTTGGAAAAGTAAGAAACAACTTACTCTCTCTAAATCCTCAGCTGAAGCTGAGTATAGAGCACTTGCTTCCACTACAAGTAAAGTCATATGGATTCTGAAAATCTTAAAAGATCTCAATTGTCATGATACTTTACCTACGAATCTGTTTTGTGATAGCAACTCTGCTATTAAGATAGCAGCTAACCCTGTGTTTCATGAAAGAACTAAACACCTAGAAATTGACCTTCATTTTGTTAGAGAAAGGATTTTAAATGGTGTTGTTAAAACTGTGAAAGTGGACTCTGCAAATCAAATTGCAGATGTGCTTACTAAGGGATTAGACATTGACTTGCATCAAAAGTTTGTTGACAAACTTGGAATGGTAAACCTGTATGGGTTATCAGATTAAGAGGGGGTATTAAAAGATATAATCTGATAACCTTTCTTAAGCAAGGGGACTTATTGTGTGTTGTTTTTAAACTTTTAGTTGGGTATAAGGACTATGAGTGAAAGCTATGTTGGATATGAAGGACCAAAGACGTGAAGATGCTAAAGTTGGAGTTATGATGGGCTCAAGCCCAGCCAAGCCCATTTGGTTTATTACCCAACGGCTATTAAGCCCTTTAGGGTTTTATATAGGGAGAGGAGCGTCTCATTGTTTTACATCGCCTCTTTTCATCTGTGTGTTTTCAACACACAATCATTACTCTCTCTCTCTCTCTCTAAATACTTGATCTCAGAAACCTTGTAACTTGTTTTTGTTTTGATTAATCTCTCTTGTAAAACTATTATCATGTAGATAATAGGGCTACACGTGAGTAGCACTGGTAGCCTTTTCTTTTCATTTGTTTTGGTATCTTTTGATCTATTTAATATAAGTGTTTAAGGTTTGAGGTCTCTTGATTCATGTTTTTCTACCGAAACTGACCCGGTAGACCCGTAATGTTTAAAATTAGGTTCACGACCCTTATTTCGAACACGTTTTAAAACTATCAAACGACATTGGTTTATACAACTTAAAACACCTACTTATCGACCACCCGATAACCTACCCAACGGTACTTGTAGTTTACTATGAGAGGTATTATTGAACCCGCTATTCACGCCGAAAAACTGTCGAAAAACACCCTTTTACCTCGAGTAAAAAAAAGAAAAAAAAGCAGCGTATAGTATCAGTTGTTGATTTTGATCGTTTACAAATGACATGCTCAATGTCTCCCATCACACGACATCTTTGTTTCTTTTCTTGAAACATCTATTTTTTATATATATTTATTAATTTCATGTATTTATTATATTTTCAAAAATATAAAATGTATTTAAGATATTTGACCCATTAAACGACCCAACTAAATAAACTGTTCCGACAACGAAATGTTCAATAGTGCTAATATATTTCAAATAAATGACTACACTTTTCTTAAAACGTTAAACCTTCACAAGTGTTAAAAATTATCGATTTATTTAAATAAACTCAAGCACATACTAGGGGACTAAATGCTACGTTTATTTGTCAATTTGCTTGTATAGTAATACATAACTTATTTAATTTAGACTGCGGATTGTTTCGAGCTATTATTTCTCCATGGCTACATTGTGCTATTTTAACCGTTGCTATTGTCTCGAGGTGAGTCCATAGCCCCTTTTTACTACTTATACATTGTTTCTAAACGCGGGGTGAGATTTTACATGGTGGAACACATTCATTTAAAACTGTATGCTATCCAGAACTTGTATGCTATCCAGAACTTGTATGCTATCCAGAACTTGTATGCTTTCCAGAACTTGATGATTTCCAACAGATTTTCATCATTATTATTGCTTTTAGTTATAGCCCTTAAGTTTCCTCTCCTGATCATGAATCGTTAATTTACTTGTGTTTCTAATCGCGAATGTTGTGGGTGGATCCATCGGGACTGACAATCCCCGTCCCATGTTGCGGTTGTTCAACCATGACGCATTTCATTTGTTTATACTTGAGTATTTTGGCTGAATACTCACTAGAGGAATTTACATTGAGTTAAGCTCCGGTTCATGAACTAAATAGCAATAATAATGGTTTCGGACTATGGTTATCGTACGTAACCATTTTCCCCATTACTTGTTTTACAAATGAATGCTTGTGTTCCACACCTTTACTGGTAAACCTATGAATATCACTCAACTTTATGTTGACGATTTTACATGTTTAATCTCAGGTATTATTACTTAGCTTTGCTTGGATGGGAGCCTGCAGGATATTATCGCAGCTTGGAGATTTCTGTGTTACTTTTTAAAGTTTGGTTTTGGTAAAAGCTGTCAGAAGTTTATCGTAAATTTTTGGTAACAACATGTTACAAAACCATGTTTAAATAATATATTTTCCGCCTATAAAACTCTGGGACCTTTGTTTAAAAACTCTGATCTTTTTGTGATGTAATGTATAAGTTTTTATTACGTCAACTTTATGTCAACAGTATTTCATTGTTTCTTGTACCATGACGTGGAACCCCTTTGCCGCCTACGTGTTTCCTTGCCTGATTTTGGGGGTCTCACAAATTGGTATCAGAGCGCTGGTTATAGGGAACTGAGTCATTTTTCAAAACTTAGTCTATAACCGAAAGTTCAAATATTTCATGTTTAAAGTGTCAAACACAGAATCTGCCATTGTTGTTCGATATCTGCGCGGGTAACTCTCTAATCCTTATTATTTACTTTTAATTATCATCGTAGGATTTTTCTTCTCCTGATTACATGTTGAAATATTACATTACCCTAATGACGATAATTACTATATCTTTTCAAAGCCTTTGTGCTTCATGAATTATCATTGGATATTACTATAATTACATATGCCCTTACTTTATTACTTGAATTCTTGTTCTTGTAAACTTGTTACAATAATTTTAAATTGTTATGACATTACATACTTGTGTTCGGAGCGCGTATGCTGCCGAATTTTTATACTCACTTTTCTGAGTGCTATTGCTATTTCGTTTATGCGTGATATGACTGAGTGCTAGTGCTATTGCTATCTCGTTCGTTTTGAACTGCCTGTTTTTCTCGACACACTTTTGCATGCTGTGTGTATTCTCGTGATACCATTGTTTGTGATTAAGTAAGTGTTGCTTTCGATGAAACTTCCTATTATCATTTTACTATCGTGTGTGTTGCTTTCATTGTTTAACTCCTTTAAGATATCTATTTAGATATCCAAATTGATTTTTGACTATTTGTGATTGGATGTCTTGGAGAATAGTCTATGAACCATTGTGTAGCTTAGTGTGTCCGCGAAAAAGACTAAAGACATCGTGTGAGTCACACACCTTGAAAAATTTCTTGAAATCATGTTGAACAACATCATGGGTTTTCATAATCCTTTGTTGATTTTCTATATATCATCGTTTTGCACGGCATTCGAAGATTTATTTCATTAACCGTCATACGTATCGACTCCGAATTGTATTGTTCGCTTATATCTTGGAAACACCATCGTCATCTTGTAATTCATCTTCTATTATGTGGAGGTTGATTGGAATACGATTTTATTTGTGTAAACTTCTATCATACTTTTCATTATACCCTCCCGCTTTGGGAATGCAACTCATTAATAAATCATTCTTTCTCCCCTGTATATCTTGTGTTTGTGGAGAATCATGCCGCAAAGGAGACCGTCCTACCTTGCATCTCGAAATCTAATACATGGATGTCATGCGCTGTTTTGGTTTCTTAGATTCTCGTTGGTATCTATAAACCATTTTCTATGTTATATTTTCCTTTATATGCTCAATTATACAATTTATTTTTCTTTTTCATGAAATCTACAAGTCATGTATGTACATAAAATTCCGGGTCGTTATGAAGTTTGATTAACTTCAAGGTGTGTCGAAAAATATTCTTTCTACAGAAAATTTACAGGTAAATTAACGGTGTTGAGAAAATATTTTATAAAAGTTTAGACTAAAAAATAAATATGTTTCTACTTGTCAAGACGGTCGTTTGGAGATAAAAGTCAGCCCGTCACTCTTTAAACGAGCAAGTTCCGCTCATTTGAATTTTGTAAAATCATAGAATTTATTTTCTGCGTATAAAGAAATTTAGTGTTGATGCAGAACTGCATGGGGTAAAATTGTCATTTTCTGGTCTGATACAACTGTCGGTCAAAACACGAAAGTTGTCTGGAATGTCGTTTTACGTCTACCGCAAAGGAACTAGTATTAAAACTGATATTCTACTTTTCTAAAAGCATATTTATGCCGAATAATTTACTATGCACACATATGGATTCCTTTATCCTTTCTTTTATACATGACTTATTTGCCATTCTATTTTATCTTTCTTTTCCTCTATGGTACCAACGATTTGGATCGAGATTTGAAGTTCTCGTTTTCACATCGTTCATCATCATTAATAACAAGTGTCTCGTGACGATTTCGACGAAACCTTTTGAAACTCTATCATCTTATAAGTATTTCATCGATTTTCTAATTAATTACTCTTTACTACTCTCGTGTAAACAACTCGCTGTTTACGAATAATTTTACAAATTGTTCTACTAAACCTTATAAAATACTTGAAAAATACCTTATAAAGTTAATTGACATTGTTTTACGATGTATTCACAAATTGTTTTCCTTTGGTCTTATAAAATACTTCTTGTAACATTAAAGTTGTTGATTTAAATATCAAGTGAATTACTTGCGAAAAATTTCATAAATCATATTAAATTCTGTTTTACAAATGGCATGTTGTTTTTATATATACAAAAATAAGAAATGTAACACTAGCTTGATGAAACTGAGCATCGCATTGCTAGCCCTAAATTATGCATGGCCTGATCACCTATGCGTAATTTAGAAGAAGCCATGCGAGGCTGAATAGTAGTCAATTTTTTTTTAAAAAAGGGGGGTAAAATACACTATAATAAAGTGAAATGAAACTTTTAAAACTTTTATATGTTATGCATGTAGTACAAGTTCAAGACATATGCATGTGTTTCTTTATCTTTTCTTGAATAAGTTACGCGCCTGCGAGTACAATCTACTTTTCTTTACTCAACGAGCTTTGTTATACTTGTTACCTCATTTTCTCTCATGATAAAATTCTATTTACCACTCGTCTAGTTACTGACTATTGACATCGTACTTGGAAGTTTTAGTGTTTTTATACTTTCTCCTCGGCCAACTTTCTTTGAGTAAATTTGGTATACATTTGAAATGTCTCCGGACGCGAATAACGATTTATCACTATACATGAATAGTGATATCGTATATTCGTCATGATGTGTGTCAGACTCTATTGCCTCAAAATTCGCTCGTGTAAACCATGCGTTGACTTTGCTCTCTGGCCGCTAACGTTGTTTATTTTGTTGATTTTATTCACAAGTGACTAATTAAGAATTTTTTTTTTTGATTCGAAAATTGTTGTGTGGCTTTTATCTTTCAATCGTGTATTGATTACCTATAAATTTATAAGCCGATGTTGGTGACACCAACTGCACTAAAGAAGTGATGAGTTTCTAAATTCTTTGTTTCTTATTATCTTATCGTTGATGCCTCTATTCTTTCCTGTTCGTTAAGAATCTTTACGAATTTCTTTTTATCCTCTCATGCCATTGCTTGCATAGTATTTTGACTATTATTTGCCTCATATTTGTTTGCTATCTTGTCATCTTTTGAAAACCGAATATGTCCCCTATTTACTATATGATACATTAAACAACTTTATGGATTTCTATATATTATTATAAATTTTTAAGTAAATTTTACACATTTTACCAAATATTTAAATTACCAAAATAAATGTCTCAAGCTAAAATGTCAGATCTATAAATTTTCTTTGTAAAAATTTAACTTATGTTTAAAATGACATCATGCATTACCTTTTGAAATATTTTGATTCTTCATCATATTTTAATTCCCGTTTAATGAAATTATCTGGGAAAGCGAAGAAATCAGTTCTAGACTAGGTATTCTCATTTGATCGCATCTTCTTCCATCTCCAATTAAACTCTGAGGGACAAGAGTTCCTTTAGGGGGGTCGACTATGAGAATTCGCATTTTTCTCGGTGATTAAATTACTCTTTTATTCGTACTTCAAGATTTTACAATATTTTACTTGTTCCTCTTTACTTTTTCATACGTAAATTCTGAGATCTCGAGAATTTTAATTAAATTATATTTTAATTATTTTTCTGATCATTGATAATATTTTATTCAAAGATATAAAAAAAATTTACTTTTATTTTTTCATATTTATTTACTGTAGTAACCCGATATTTAAAATCAACATTTACAACGAGATCTAATACTATTTCTGATATTTGGACCAATATTTATTAACAGACTTTTATTTTTCATGATCGTTTTTGCGGATTATATTGAATTTTCGGCTAACCAAAAAGGTTAGGGCTTTAACGCATCATATAAGTGTCATTTATTATTTATCGATAAAGTATATGTCTGTCATCGGCCGTAATATTGTCGTTATGAAATAGAAATATTTTATATTGTCGTCGTTTAGGTTTTTCGTTTTACGAGCATTATTCGTTATTTACGTTAAGCCTTTAGGCGACATTCGTTCATACGACGCGTTAACGTTTATTAAATTATAAGCCTTCATTTAATAATCGAAATATTAATGTTCTTCGAATGTCGTTGTTTTTATTGCATATTGAGCGTTTATTTTTCGTGTTTCACGCGTATCTTTTAAATCGCGTAACTTTTAAAATATCGAGCTTCGACAATACCCGCTTTATCATATTATGGGGCAAAATCTTATATAAAAATTTCATCTCATGTAATCCTTATCAATAACCTCAATGTGTCCATGTCTTGTCTTATGTAAGACACATGGAAGATTAGTTTTACATGTATTTTTAACAATAAAAAACATTCACATTTACTACTTTCTTTCATTTGCAACTAAACAAATCCAAACTCTTCTTTGTTGTTGTTGATACTAGGGCAACTAATATCACCATAGACATAATTCACATAAATTTTAGCTATAAAGTTTATGCTATATAAAAGCTTTATGTTGCTAGTTCTATTCATAGTTATTTCTTTCATCATAAATAAGCTTGGTTAAGGAAATAACGTAAAGTTATTGGGGCTAAGTTTAATGGAGTTCTTGTTCGAGTTCGTATTCGGTTGGTACCCGTATTTGGCCTTGGTTTCGAAACGAGTTGTGCCTATTTTATCATCTCCACCTTGTGAGTCGCTTTTTTTTGTTTTACTTTCTTTCTTTCAATGATATACATTCATGCCTGGTAGTATGTGCTTGGGGACAACCATGAGATCAAAATATCATGCGAATAACTTAATTCTTGATTTTTTTCTAGCGAATGAAACATATAGGCAAATCCTATATCTTAAAATATAACGGGTGGGATTTTGGGCCTGGTTGGATGGTCGTGGATGTTAAGAACAGAAAGGGAATAATTTAGAAACAAATAATGAATCATGATATGTAGACGCAGCGGAAACCTTAACATTTGAGACTCAAAACGATGCACCTAAGGTTGAGTGCCAGCAGGTTCTATGGGGGCAAAACGTACCTCATTGTTCCGAGATTGTAAAACAACTTGAATCACTAAAAAACGTCGAGTAACGAAGTCGTGGTGTCGATTTGAAAACTGCCATTTAGGACCGGACTAGTAAACAAAAATTGAATTTTATGCTATATCATAGTTGCAACTCGAGCATTTTACGGCCAATTTTTAACCTTCAAAAATACCTTGTCATAAGACGGTTAAATGACGGAAGTTGTAGACGGCCGTGCCGTCTACACGGCCATACTTTTGGTTCGACCCAAAAGTCCCTATCGAGAATCGTAGATGATATCAAAACTGAACCGGTAGACCCGTAATGTTTAAAAATAAGTTCACGACCCTTATTTCGAACACGTTTTAACGACATTGGTTTATAAAACTTAAAATACCTACTTATCGACCACCCGATAACCTACCCAACGGTACTTGCAGTTTACTATGCGAGGTATTATTGAACCCGCTATTCACGTCGAAAAACTGTCGAAAAACACCCTTTTACCTCGAGTAAAAAGAAAGAAAAAAGATATAAAAAAAAGCAGCGTATAGTATCAGTTGTTGATTTTGATTATTTACAAATGACATGCTCAATGTCTCCCATCACACGACATCTTTGTTTCTTTTTTCTTGAAACATCTATTTTTTTTATATATTTATTAATTTCATGTATTTATTATATTTTTAAAAATATAAAATGTATTTAAGATATTTGACCCATTAAACGACCCAACTAAATAAACTGTTCCGACAACGAAATGTTCAATAGTGCTAATATATTTCAAATAAATGACTACACTTTTATTAAAACGTTAAACTTTCACAAGTGTTAAAAATTATCGATTTATTTAAATAAACTCAAGCACATACTAGGGGACTAAATGCTACGTTTATTTGTCAATTTGCTTGTATAGTAATACATAACTTATTTAATTTAGACTGCGGATTATTTCGAGCTATTATTTCTCCATGGCTACATTGTGCTATTTTAACCGTTGCTATTGTCTCGAGGTGAGTTCATAGCCCCTTTTTACTACTTATACATTGTTTCTAAACGCGGGGTGAGATTTTACATGGTGGAACACATTCATTTAAAACTGTATGTTATCCAGAACTTGTATGCTATCCATAACTTGTATGTTATCCAGAACTTGTATGCTATCCAGAACTTGTATGCTTTCCAGAACTTGATGATTTCCAACAGATTTTCATTATTATTATTGCTTTTAGTTATAGCCCTTAAGTTTCCTCTCCTGATCATGAACCGTTAATTTACTTGTGTTTCTAAGCACGAATGTTCTGGGTGGATCCATCGGGATTGACAATCCCCGTCCCATGTTGCGGTTGTTTAACCATGACGCATTTCATTTGTTTATACTTGAGTATTTAGGCTGAATACTCACTAGAGGAACTTATATTGAGTTAAGCTTCGGTTCATGAACTAAATAGCAATAATAATGGTTTCAGACTATGGTTATCGTACGTAACCATTTTCCCCATTACTTGTTTTACAAATGAATGCTTGTGTTCCACACCTTTAATGCTAAACCTATGAATATCACTCAACTTTATGTTGACGATTTTACATGTTTAATCTCAGGTATTATTACTTATCTTTGCTTGGATGGGAGCCCGCAGGATATTATCGCAGCTTGGAGATTTTTGTGTTACTTTTTATAGTTTGGTTTTGGTAAAAGCTGTCAGAAGTTTATCCTAAATTTTTGGTAACAACATGTTACAAAACCATGTTTAAATAATAGATTTTCCGCTTATAAAACTCTGGGACCTTTGTTTAAAAACTCTGATCTTTTTGGGATGTAATGTATAAGTTTTTATTACGTCAATTTTATGTCAACAGTATTTCATTGTTTCTTGTACCATGACGTGGAACCCCTTTGCCGCCTACGTGTTTCCTTGCCTGATTTTGGGGGTCTAACAGAATTGGCAGTCGGGTTCGAATCCTAGCGCAATGCCTTGAAGTCCCTTAATGGGAAACTGGATGGCTAGCATGGGGGTTGATATTCTTTTCGTGGGATGATTTGAACTCGGGTCGAGAGACTTGGTGAATCGGTGGCACGCAAGATACTCCGCTACACCAAAACTGCCGTTCAAAAAAAATAATGACAAATTTTATCAATTACAATTCAATATATACAATCACAACGCATTTCAATTCTTCAAATTACGTGCGTTGAATTTGAGTGCATAACTTTCATATGTGGCTTGTTATGCGAAGAGGTTTGAAGACGCAAGATAAGTTACGTGCGTGGGATTTGAGTGGTGTTGATTCACACACCATTATATGTGCTCTTTGTAACTCCCAACTTGATTCGTATATTCATCTATTTTTCGAATGCAGTCTTATTGCAAAGGTTTGGCTTTACATTCGTCCTCTTGCAGGTATGGACTAGATCGAGCCTAATCATAATGGTATTTTGAAGTTTTTTAAAACCGGTGGCGCACAATAGAAATATTTCAAGTATCATTGATAGGCTTATTGTTGTTGCGGGCACTTATTTCATTTGGTGGGAACGTAATACTCGTCTATTTATATATGTTAAAAGGCCCTCATAAAATATCCGTGATATCCCGTTAGACTTAAATTGCTTACGTTTCGGTTCAAGAATAAAGAAAGGGTTCGGCAAATTTTAGATCGTTGGAATATGCATAGTAACTCTAGAATATATGGTAACACTTAGTCGTTTTGTTATGTCGTGCTAGGTTGTGTGTTGCGTTGTTTGTAACGAATACTATTTAGTAGTTTAAGTTGCTTGAGGTTAATGAGGTGTTTTAGCCGTATTTCATTATTTTTTTAAATTTTTATGTGTCTAATACACATATTTACCGGTGTGACTTTTACTCGAAAATTTTCTTGATTTAAATTACAATTTCTTTAACAGATTATAATTTTTTTCAAAAACATTCTATGAACCAGACGGCTTCGCATAATTCTTAAGCTTGTTTAGGATTTCAAATGTTAATAGCATATCCTATTTCCTTAATAATCTACATTTTGAGGTTTCAATCCCTTTTTCTCTGTCTCCATAAAGTAGATTTTCATGTGGTTGAATATATTTTACAATATTTGATCAAACATATTGGCTGGTGCAAACAGCTTGGTTGACTTTATGCCATCTGCCAGTCTGCCACACGGCACATTCTGGGTACATTCGATATCGCCTTACAAACGTAAACGAAACACTGAACTAAAGTTACTACGTAGTATTTATTTTTGTTAAAGTGTGTATCTATCTAGCACATGCATTGATGTTCGGCCCATGGTTTAGACATTGATCAAACTTGCATGCAGGTGACAGATAAAAAAGTGGGATACCAGAGAACTGTTAGATTACATATAATCATTTGCATATGATTTTTTAGAAACGTCTTACCGGGATATGCCACCAACTACGATAAAAGCACGCAGTTGACCAAGTCAAGCGAAAGTTCGAATCCATGCCCCGATTTGGTCAACCAGTGTTGGCTAAGTAATTTATCGGGATATACCTTCTTCGTTGGGTGGGGGGCTCGGTACCCAAAAGGTACACGGACTTAAAATGGTTCCGTCAAATACAATTTTTTTAAAAACACTTTTTTAAATCTTATAACAATAATTTCAAACAAGGGTAATATAGTAAACTTGATCAAACTTTCTTATCTATTTTTAGTATTAGATAATTATTTTAGAAAATCTCAAAAAAGAAAGGTGGAGAATAAAAATGGGACGGAAAGAGTACTATATTAGTCTTTTAATTAGTAGCTTTTTTAGTGAGAATTAGTCTTTTAGAGAGATTTTCATGTAAGTGTGTAATGCGATATTCAAAATGATTTTTTTATATATATAACTCACCCATTAAGAAGAAAAGAAAAAGTAAACGCCCTCTAAGACCCTTCAAACAAGCCATCCATACCCGTTATATTTTTTTGAATTATTTTATTTTATTTTATTTTATTATTTTGTTCATGTTAAAAAATAAAGAAACTGAAAATACATAATAAAAGTTATAAAATTTAACAAGTCAAAATTATCAAATTGACAAAATCACAAAACAAAAACTGATAAAAAAATTAATATGAACAATAAATTGAGAGGATAAGTGACTAAGTACAAGTGGATGATATTATTTGATACTTTTCCTACCAAGTGAAGAGAGGTAGTAATAATACCAACCGATGATTTTTTTTATATAAATAAACTACTTTCTCACTCACGCTAAATAGCTGATATATGTAACAATAATAAAAAAAAGATAGGTAAAAGAGGAATTGTCACGCCAACCTTCTTTTTCAAAAAGGTGTTATCTAGTTTAAGTTTTTGTGACGGTGAGTTTAAACCTCGTTAATTAGTCGGTAATGTGTTACTGTAATAATCATGGTTAAAGAAAGAGATAGGTAAAAAGATGTAACATAATTTATAGTTTTCTTTAGGTTGCATGCTAATATTATTAGATGGAATTACTACTAGTTATTTCCTCAAGCCGGATTGTAAGCTTGGTCGGTTAAGGTTTTACCATGTGTATTCTATAAGTATTCGATAATTTATAAAGTTTAATTCACCGTGAATACATAATTTTACAAGGTTCGGACCCTCTTGGCCACCTTGGGCTGCCGCCACAGTGTCATCAAACTTTAACCATCGCCGTTATCCATACTGAAAAAGACTAACCAACACTCGGCGGGTCAAACTGAGTTTTGAAAATGTGAAAACCGGATCGATATGACCTGTTTTTTCGGCCGCAACCAAGTCAACCGGTTGACCCGAGTTTTAAAACATTGGTTTAAACAAGGGTAACAAAAGTATTCATTTACTTAAATGCATCTCCTAAAATTAAAACAAGAGTTGTGGTTTTTACCCCCACTATATATCATTTTGACTTTTTCTTACAAATATTATGCATTCACTTCTCTTTTTCACAAAAAAAAATATATATCTTATTTATTAATCTTTACTACATTATAAAAGGGTGTATGTCTTTGGTTGAAAGTTGAAATGTTAAAAGTTAAAAGTTGAAAGTTGAAAGGTGGGTCCTACTAACATGTTAAAAAATATTGATTATTCCTTGTGGCCAGCCCTAATACACACAACATAATTAATTCACACACACACACAAACTTTAATCTCTCTCTAAACCCTAATACCACTACAACAAAACAAGTGTTTAGGGTCGCCCTTTTTCTAGGGTCGACTTAGTCGTCCCTAGATTAAGGGGGGACCCACCACTTTAACAACAAATTCTTGGTCAAAAGGGTTGTGGGGAAAAGTGGGGACCACAAAACCTAGGGACGACTTAGTCGTCCCTAGGTTAAATAAATTTATTTTTCCCTTTTTAAATCTTTTTTATATATTTAAAATTAATATAAATATTTTTTATTTAAAAAGTTTAAAATGAAAGTGGGGACCAGAAAACCTAGGGACGACTTAGTCGTCCCTAGGTTAAATAAACTTATTTTACCCGTTTTTAAATCTTTTTTATATATTTAAAATTAATATAAATATTTTTTATTTAAAAAGTTTAAAATGAAAGTGGACCCACTTTACCTTAGGGACGACTAAGTCGTCCCTAGGTTAAGTAAATATATTTTTTTTATCTTTTTTATTTATTTAAAATTATTTAAAATTAATATAAATATTATTTAAAAAAACGTTTAAAAAACGCATAAATATAAATAATTTTAAAATTAAATTATTTAAAATTACTTTATACATATTTAAAAAAATATATATATTTAGTTAAAAATAACTTTATACCTATTTAAAAAAAAACTTTATATATATTTAAAAAAAAATTATATATTTAGAAAAAAAATTATACATATTTAAAAATAACTTTATACATATTAAAAAAACTTTATACATATTTAAAAAAAATTTATACATATTTAGAAAAAAAAGTATACATATTTAAAAAGAACTTTATACATATTTAAAAAAAAACTTTATACATATTTAAAAAAAACTTTATACATATTTAAAAAAAACTTTATACATATTTAAAAAAAAACTTTATATTTATTTAAAAAAAACTTTATACATATTTAAAAAAACTTTATATTTATTTAAAAAAAACTTTAGATATATATTTAACACTTAAACACGCGCTTAATTAAAAATATATATTACAACGATAATAGATTCATAAATAAGAAAAAAAACATCACAAACTAGTTAAAACTAAACGTACAGATTAACACATAATAATAAAATACAAATTAACACATTGAAATAACAAATAGATTACTACTCAAAGCTAAGATTTTCCATATCATTTAAAAGCTCATGAAGTATTGCAGCCGATTGACATGCGTGGTCTTCAGGATGCCTTTCCATTTCTAGTCTTGTCTCTAGCATCTTTATCTTTAGATCTTTGATCTTGCAATTAGAGCACTCAGTTGGTGCAGATTGAGAAGGACCTGTATAAGAACTTGGATGTGAACCTTGAGGTGTTGAAGATCCAGGGGAAGATCTTATACGGAGTTCGAGATCAAAATCATCCTTCCATATAAAATATTTACATCCATAATCATTTGTTTTTGGCTGTTACAAAGTAAACAAATAACATGACATGTCATTTTAATAATCACACGTATTACATAACTAAAACATTTGATTGTTTACCTTCGAAAGAGGACACGCATAGTAAAGTTTACCAAAGCTATGAGGTTGATGTGACTGTCTCAACACAATATATCCCTTTCTACATGTACACTTATAAGCTTCAAGTGGATCCATATTATGCAAAATCGGGTGGTGGTGGTGGTGAGTTTGGTATGAGAGGATAAGAGTTTGTGAGGATAAGAGCTACCATAAATAAAGATAAAAATTTAGGGTCGACACATTTAGGGACGACTTAGTCGACCCTAGCTTTCCCGCCAACATTTTCCCGCCAGCATTTACCGCCAACATTTCCCGCCAATATTTGGAATCACTGGTTGAACCTATAACGTATAACCCTAACATATGGACTCGTCGGTTGAACCTATAACGTATAACCCTAACATATGGACTCGTCGGTTGAACCTATAACGTATAACCGTAACATATGGACTCACCGGTTGAACCTATAACGTATAACCCTAACATATGGACTCACCGGTTGAACCTATAACGTATAACCGTAACATATGGACTCGTCGGTTGAACCTATAACGTATAACCCTAACATATGGACTCGTCGGTTGAACCTATAACGTATAACCGTAACATATGGACTCATCGGTTGAACCTATAACGTATAACCCTAACATATGGACTCACCGGTTGAACCTATAACGTATAACCCTAACATATGGACTCGTCGGTTGAACCTATAACGTATAACCCTAACATATGGACTCGTCGGTTGAACCTATAACGTATAACCCTAACATATGGACTCGTCGGTTGAACCTATAACGTATAACCCTAACATATGGACTCGTCGGTTGAACCTATAACGTATAACCCTAACATATGGACTCGTCGGTTGAACCTATAACGTATAACCCTAACATATGGACTCGTCGGTTGAACCTATAACGTATAACCCTAACATATGGACTCGTCGGTTGAACCTATAACGTATAACCCTAACATATGGACTCGTCGGTTGAACCTATAACGTATAACCGTAACATATGGACTCACCGGTTGAACCTATAACGTATAACCCTAACATATGGACTCACCGGTTGAACCTATAACGTATAACCCTAACATATGGACTCGTCGGTTGAACGTATAACGTATAACCCTAACATATGGACTCGTCGGTTGAACCTATAACGTATAACCCTAACATATGGATTCGTCGGTTGAACCTATAACGTATAACCCTAACATATGGACTCGTCGGTTGAACCTATAACGTATAACCCTAACATATGGACTCGTCGGTTGAAACTATAACGTATAACCCTAACATATGGACTCGTCGGTTGAACCTATAACGTATAACCGTAACATATGGACTCACCGGTTGAACGTATAACGTATAACCGTAACATATGGACTCATCGGTTGAACCTATAACGTATAACCGTAACATATGGACTCATCGGTTGAACCTATAACGTATAACCCTAACATATGGACTCGTCGGTTGAACCTATAACGTATAACCCTAACATATGGACTCACCGGTTGAACCTATAACGTATAACCCTAACATATGGACTCGTCGGTTGAACCTATAACGTATAACCGTAACATATGGACTCGTCGGTTGAACCTATAACGTATAACCCTAACATATGGACTCGTCGGTTGAACCTATAACGTATAACCCTAACATATGGACTCGTCGGTTGAACCTATAACGTATAACCCTAACATATGGACTCGTCGGTTGAACCTATAACGTATAACCCTAACATATGGACTCGTCGGTTGAACCTATAACGTATAACCCTAACATATGGACTCGTCGGTTGAACCTATAACGTATAACCCTAACATATGGACTCGTCGGTTGAACCTATAACGTATAACCGTAACACATGGACTCATCGGTTGAAACTATAACGTATAACCCTAACATATGGACTCGTCGGTTGAACCTATAACGTATAACCGTAACATATGGACTCACCGGTTGAACCTATAACGTATAACCGTAACATATGGACTCGTCGGTTGAACCTATAACGTATAACCCTAACATATGGACTCGTCGGTTGAACCTATAACGTATAACCCTAACATATGGACTCGTCGGTTGAACCTATAACGTATAACCCTAACATATGGACTCGTCGGTTGAACCTATAACGTATACCCCTAACATATGGACTCGTCGGTTGAACCTATAACGTATAACCGTAACATATGGACTCGTCGGTTGAACCTATAACGTATAACCGTAACATATGGACTCATCGGTTGAACCTATAACGTATAACCCTAACATATGGACTCGTCGGTTGAACCTATAACGTATAACCCTAACATATGGACTCGTCGGTTGAACCTATAACGTATAACCGTAACATATGGACTCGTCGGTTGAACCTATAACGTATAACCGTAACATATGGACTCATCGGTTATTAATTATTACAAATTAAGTATAACGTATATTTTAATATTAATTATAATAATTTATTTTGATTTTTATTATTAATTTATATTATTAATTTTATTACATAGAAGGTAAAATGTAATTTAAATGTATGAAAAACACCTAGGGACGACTTAGTCGTCCCTAGGTTACAAAGAAAGTCGTCCCTAGAAAAACCCTCCAACACTTAGCAAATTTTTGGGAAAATTGAAACTTTTTGGTGAAAATTTAAATAACCCGCTATGGGTTTTTGGTTTCCCGTTTTACACCTAGGGACGACTTAGTCGTCCCTAGGTTACAATAGGTCGTCCCTAGGTTACTAAAATAAACGAAAAAAAATAATAATTTATATTTAGCCTAGGGACGACTAAGTCGTCCCTAGGTTACAAAGAACCAGTCGTCCCTAGGAAGCATTTACAGTAACTTAACATTTTATCTATCTTCATCTCTCATACACCAATCCGACTTCATCATCCAAAAAAAAAACCGGGCGTCGCATTCATCACCATCTTCATCATCCAACCCACCACCATTTTCATTCAATACACCCATTCATCACCATCTTCATCAATACACCCATCCCACCCACCACCATCACCATTTTTGTTTGTTTCCACCACCATCATCATACACCCATCCAACCCACCACCATCAATCCGACCAATCCGACTCACCACCATCATACACCAATCCGACTCACCACCATCAATCATCCAACCCACCACCATCAATCATCCAACCCACCAATCCGACTCACCACACTCGCACACGAGCACAATTATGTTTACTTTTGTTTAATTTTGGATTGTTTATCATACATTTAAAGGTAAATGATTATGTTTAATTTTATTTAATTTTTAATTATGTTTAATTTTGTTTAATTTTTAATTAGGTTTAATTTTGTTTAAGTTTATTGACTAGAAACCACCACCACCCCGCGGCAGCAGTAGCCACCACCACTGTTGACAGTAGCAGTAGCCACCACCACCACTGTTGACAGTAGCAGTAGCCACCACCACCACTGTCGGCAGTAGCATCACCACCAAGGTGGGTGTATCTTTGTGAGCTTATTTGATTTCGGGAATTATGAGCTTATTTGATTTCAACTTATTAATAAGAAAGCAATTTATTTTATTTATGTAAGGCACAAGTTTGATTTTATTTTATATGTTTGTCGTAGCCGAGACCCGAGTCACAGCCGAGTTAGAGGGAAACCGAGTCGCAGCCGAGAACCGAGACCCGAGTCACCTATTTGAAAGGTGTGTTTGAAAAGTGTGTTTGTTTCAAGCTTATCACGATATGCGCTTGTTAGTTGATTTCAGATTATATTTAAGCTTATGATTTCATATTATATTTAGGGCTTAACTGATTTAGGCTTAATAGATTTCAGCTTATATAGGCATAAGTTTAATTTATTTTTTAATATGTTTGTCGTAGCCGAGACCCGAGTCACAGCCGAGTTAGCGGGGAACCGAGCCGAGAACTGAGACCCGTGTCACAGCCGAAAAAAGGTAATGTTTTTTTTTAAATTGTTGTGGTGTTGTTTGTTTCAAATTAGAAATTTTTTTGGGAACCAACTAATTTAGGTTTTCTTTATTTTATGTTTGTTTTTGGTTAGCACCAGGACAGTCGGGACAACTTCCTCATCCGGACCTCTTTTTCTATCTTTATATCTTTGCTTATTCCAGTCGTGACCGAGGTGTGTAATTAATATTATGCATATGTTTATTATATTATATATATATATGATATATGATTGTTAGTCTTTGTAGTAAATAATTTTAGGAATATTTTAGGATTTTATCGATTAATTTTGGAAAATTCCCGTCCGAAGTTAATCAACCTATAGAAAACCCGTCCGAAATTAATTTATTAGGAATTAATTTCGGAAAGTCCCCTGTTTGGGACTGCTTTTTGATGTTTCGTCTCATTTAGGATATGAATGCGTATAACTGGTTTATTATTTGAGATGATTTAGTGTCGGATGATGATGAAGTGAACCATAATAATGATGTTCAAGAAGTTTTATCTAGCGATGATTCTGAAGATGATGACAATTGATATTAAGTTGTATTTTGAATGAAACAGTTGTTATATGCTTTAATGTGTAATTTTTTATTTGTAAACGATTGTTATATGCTTAAGTTGTTGTTTGAATGAAACAATTGTTATACGTTTAAATGATGATGAGTTGTTTTTATTTGTTTAAATGTGTAATTTTGTATTTTAATGAAAATGTTTTTATATGTTAAAATGTGTATATTGATATGAATTTGTGTATTAGTATTAATTGGTTAATTAAATTGTGTAATTTTGTTTTTTAATAAAAATGTTTTTATATGTTAAAATGTGTATATTGATAAAATGTGTATACTGATATGAACTTGTTATTTTACAGATGGCATGTGTAGCTCCTAGGTCACACGGTGGGGATGCTGGTGGTAGTCCACCCAGACGGCCCATACGTCCTGTACCGGCCGAGTGTCAGCGTAAGAAATCATTATATTTTTTTATAACACTGATATTTATAATTTATGTCACTTGAATTTTTACGAGTAAATAACATATCTTTTGTAGGTTCAAATCAACGCTTTGTGACCAACCTAGAAAAATTAAGGAAGGCGTACAGAAATAATAACGAAAAACCTTTGACAATTGGCTTTGAATTTAAAGATCTGCAAACCTTCCATTTTCTGGGCAATTATGCATCATTGTTGACTCATCTTTTGGGGGAATTAATCCGGTCACTTCCCCTGAACTGCGAATGGGACGAAATTCCAGAGTCTGATAAAGCTCATATTTATCCTACAATTGAGGTGAAAATTGTTTATTTTACTTATATTGTTATTGTTATCGACATTTAGATATGTGTGTTATGTTTAATTTGTTTGTTTATTTAAATTCATATGTTTTTATGCAGACATATTTCGACCTCGAGCCATGGTACAATGATCGTACTCAGGTGGTGTGTGGCAGTGGTGTGTATGAGGTGTGTACTCGGGTTAGGCTTGCGTTGGAATATCAGCTGAGGTTGCTGTATAGAAAATACAAGAACAGGATCAAGAAACATTATTATTCGAAATATGAGACGCCCGCACTGGCACAAGAACATGTACCGCCTGAGAGTGTGTGGGACGGTAGAACCGAAGGTGATTGGGGTGAATTGGTCCAGTGGTGGTCAGACCCAAAGAGGGTGGCAAGAAGTGAGGTTAATACTGTTAATCGTTCCAAAAACACGGTACCGACCACTCAAGGCAAAAAACCATTCGCCCGAGGAAGGAATGAATACGTAAGACTCTTTATAATTTTTGTGATTTATTTAAAAGCGTTTATATTGTTTATTTATTATAGCTCGTTACTAATTTATTTGAGATTTTACAGAAAGTCAAGGAAGGGGTTTACGAGGACCTGGTTGAAACATGGAGGAAGGGGCACTCAAGTGGTGGCACGTTTAAAAGTAAAGAAAACGAGGAAAGATATGTAAGTAATATATAACTCTTTACATGCCTTAGTAACTAATTTCATTTCTTTTAAATCGTTTTTTTTTTCCAGGAAAAGATGAAAGCCCTCAGGGACCAAGTGAGAGCCGGTATAGTCTCGCACATGTCTGATAAAGAAATAGTGGCTCAAATCATGCCAAGTCAAAATAAGCAAAATGTGTCGGGACAAGGCAGAAAGTTACCGGGTGGTGCCAATAACACAACTCGCAGGTTATATATCCTCAATAAAACAAAATGTAAATCAATTGTTCATATTTATGTCTTGTTGTATATAATGAAACATTGTTGTTGTAACTTATCGCAGGCGGGGTGCTCCACGTCGACCAGATGTTCCCTCTCATAGTGAATTTCAAGAATTGATAGAACGAAATGAGCGAGAGATGGAGCTGCTGAGGAGAGAGAATCAGGCGGCGCAGCAACGGGCTTACTTGGCAGCGTTAAAGGCAGATGCGGCGCAACAATATAGTCAGACGTCGTACGAGCATATGGCGCAATATCAGAGTCAATTGGGTGAGTTTTTCCAGAACTACAACTCAAATACTGATCACCCAATTAGACCTCCTACTTTTGTACCCCCGCCCCGACCCTTTGTTATGCCCACCCTAGCTCCTGATTGGGCTCATTTAGTCCAACCCCCCTATCCTTGGGCACAACCAGTGCAACCTCCTTCCATCGACCCATACCGACCATCTTTGCCCGACAATCTCCAACCACTCCAACCTCCCTATACCGGCACTTATCCTATTACTCCCGTCACCAACAATAACACATTTAACTATTGTTATCGTCCCACCACACACTCGGCTTATGAGATCGGCTCTACTTCACAATCCATACCCGGAGGTTCTCGTGTAATCTCAAATCCCCATGAGCACGATTACCGTCCGTTGACGAGTTGGGTCGAGATAGGAATGTACAAAACAGTGGTGACGACTTATCAGGCGATGACGAGGTGAATGACGAGGGGAGTGACGAGGAGGGTGACGATAGGGAAGGTGACTTTTCACCTAACGAGGATGCGGAGTAGAGGTTGTGGTAGTATTTTTCTTATTATGCATGTTTAATAAAGTTTGAGACTTGTAGCGTTTGAAACATTTGATTTAGGATTGAATAAGTGTATTTGATGAATATTGTATCGTGACGTTGGATAAGTTATCGTAATATGGTATTGTAACGTTTATTGATTTGTTATTATTCTGTATTTGTCGAATTCTGCCATTTTGAATTGTGGATTTTGTCCGGAAAAAGTTCCGGAAAAAATCTGGAAACTGCAAAATAGCCCAGTTTTTTTTTACCCCCCAGGTACACCTAGGGACGACTTAGTCGTCCCTAGGATATTACCAGAAAAAAAAAAAAAATATTTATTACCCTAGGGACGACTTAGTCGTCCCTAGGTTTAAAAATGCCCAGGTGTCAATACCTGGGCATTTTTAAACCTAGGGACGACTAAGTCGTCCCTAGGGTAATAAATATATTTTTTTTTTATTTTCTAAAAATGTTTTTTTTAATATTTATAAAAAAGATTTTATTAAAAATAATAAAAAAAAGAATTTTTAAGAAAAATTTTGAAAAACATTTTATTTATTTATAACCTAGGGACGACTTTGTCGACCCTAGGTTACAAAGAGGGTCGTCCCTAGGATACAAAGAGGGGTTCGTCCCTAGGATCCTAGAGACGAATATTTAGGCACAACCTCCTAGGGTCGACTTAGTCGTCCCTAGGAGTGTAGGGTCGAAAAAGTGCTTCCCTAGGGACGAATAAGTCGTCCCTAGGGTTCAAAATTGTTGTAGTGTACACACAAAAAAAGACATACTTTGTAGTGTGAAAATTATTTTAATCGCTTTTGATAGTGACCACATTATCATATATCATATCGTTAATTATCGTTGTTAGAAAATCCCGTCTATTATGCGCGGGTACTCATCTAGTTAAACTATTAAGTCAAGAACATCACTCCTTTTAGTATTTTGACCGCACTCAACAATTACCAAAAACATTGAATTATGTAAATTCATGACCTAAATTTAAGGATTTGTGTTTATGTATGAGTATTTATTACCGGATGCATGTCCGGGATCACACGGTTGGCACTGAAATTTGTTCATGTCATTCAATTACATTTAAACAAACTATATTTATTAGCTTTAAATTTTTGAAACGTTATACTCGTAAATTATGGGTAATTAAGCCGAGCCAAATTCGAGCTTAATAAGACTTGAGATAGGCTCGAAAAGTATGTTTAAGCTTGGCTTAATATATAGCTTAGTGAACTTTAATCATTCAGGCTTAGCTCGATTCCACAAAACATTCAAACCAAAAGAGAATTAGAGTTTTAATAGTAATATACAAAACATTCAAGTATTATGTCAATATTCATATTAATCTTTTGATTTTTTATATAAATATAGATAATAAGAAAAGCATATTATTGAAAGTTTGAAAAGCTCAAGCTCCGCGCGCGTTATGTGATTCGAGCCAATTTGTTAGGCTCGTGCTCGACCGAATCAAGCTTAAACCGAACTTGGAGTTACATTAGAATCATCAAAACTTTGTTCACTCAAGAATTGTGACATTTAATATTATTGTCAACAAACATATTAAGACTTGTTTATAAACATTCTTAAACTAGGGTTTTTTTCTAATCTATTAGTGTATAAATTTAGTTAACAAGTAGGTAGAAGCAAAATAAATTTAAAGCAAAGGCTCCATTGGTGGGATACTATCATAAAACAAAAAGCATAATTATAACTTTAATAGTGCAAAGTTTATATAAAAATAAGCCGAAAGTCGTTACGAGCATTTTATTGATTCTATGGTCGGTGCATGGAGTTCCCAAATTCATCATATGATAGATAAGTAGTAGACATTTTTATGGGAGAAAAAGTACGATTTCCTAACTTGGTTATGTGCTAAAATGCACTAAATTATAATTTGAGTGACTAAAAGCCATTTATAATTTAGTTAAGTTTTCATCAAGTCTATCCAAATACTCCACTGTTTTCTAATGGGGAGAGACTGAATTTATGTAATGTATTTGTTCAAATTAACTAATGTAAGTAAGATACCTTTTATATTTCGTATCTACGCAACATACTTTCAAATACTTACTAATCTACGCAATATTAACCAAAATGTGACTTGTTTGACCGGTTACCACTTAGAAAAGTTACAGTTTGGTCCTTTGGTCTGCGTGGACTTCCACCGTTAGTCTTTTGACATTTTTTTCATTAGAAAAATTAGTAATGATACCTTGACTTTAATACACGTATTTTTATACACGTTTTTATACACACTTTTTTATACGTGTTAATATATACACGTTTTATACGCGAGAAATCTGAACTTTGACAGACGATTTCAACGTCAAAACTTATCTCGTAAACTCCGAAAAACTCACGTTAAGTCAATGTATACGTTCTCTATAACTTTCATGTTTTATGTTTTCCATGAAAAATACATTTAAATGGTCGAAACCCCGATTTGAAAACTATGACAACAATACTAGTATTTTCGGTAATTAAGTAAATCCGAATTTCGACGGTCTCGATTAGTGCTAATACTTACTTGGAAGTCTCTAAACCTATCAATGACTAAATATTGACATTCTATACGTAAAATATTATAAAACAAAGTGTAAAACTTATAAACATAGTAGTATGATAAAAATAGAAAATTTAATAAGTGCACCAGATCGATTTCATTACGTATCTAAAAAAACCTGTGAAAAGAAATTGCTCGAAAAATTTCTCGTTTAAGATTAAACTCAAACACAAAACATGTGTCTAAAAATGTGTATCGAAGTGTGTGTATACAAACGTATATAAAAGTTGTATAAAAACGTGTGTATAAAATTGTGTGTATTAAAAAGCGTAATTTTTTTTAATAAAATTGTGTGTATAAAATTTGTATAAAAACGTGTGTATACACACAGTTTTATATACTTTTTTATACACTCCTTTTAATACACGCTTGTATACACACACTTCGATACACATTTTTAGACGCACGTTATGCGCTTATTAATTTTCCATTTTTTTATCATACTAGTATCGTTATAAGTTTTAAACTTTATTTAATAATATTTTATATATAGACTGTCTATATTTAGTCACTGATAGGTTTAGAGACTTAAAAGTAAGTTTTTAGCACTAAACGAGATCGTCGAAATCCGAATTTACTTAATTACTGAAAATACTAGTATTGCTGTCACTGTTTTAATTCGAGGTTTCAACCATCTAAATATCTTTTTCATGAAAAACGTAAAACATGAAAGTTGTATAGAACGTATACATTGACTTAGTGTGAGATTTTCGGAGTCTACTGGATCAGTTATGACGCTAAAATCTTCTGTCAAAGTTCAAATTTTCTCGCGTATAAAAACGTGTATATAATTGCACGTATAAAAAAGTGTGTATAAAATCGTGGATAAAAATGTGTGTATTAAAGTAAAAGTATCATTACTAAGTTTTTAACGAAAAAAATGTCAAAGGACTAACGGGGAAAGTCCACGTAGACCAAATGACCAAACTGTAACTTTTCTAATTGGTAACCGGTTAAACAAGTCACATTTTGGTCAATATTGCGTAGATTAGTAAGTATTTGAAAGTATGTTGCGTAGATATGAAATAAAAAAAATATCTTGCGTACATTAGTTAATTTGAACAAAAATGTTACATAAATTCATCCTTTCCCCTTTTCTAAACGTTTCATATGAGTCGAGTATCGGATCAAAATCGACTAAACCGATCAAAACCAAACCATATTAAATCAAAAACCGGTTATGTGGAAACATTAGTCAATAGCCAAATCGGAGAGAGTCGGTTTAATTCAGTTCATGTCGTCCGTTGGTACAGTTTAGTTTATACGATCTAGGTGTGTTTTTCTTAGTTTTTAATTGAACTGAAACGAGCCAATTATGCCGAGCCGAACCACAAACTATAAGCATATAAAATCAAGAACCAAACCAACCATGTTCGGTTCGGTTTTGACTAGACCCATTCGACTCGGTTTTCATAATGTGCAAATGGTATAAATCTACAAAGATGGTTTTAGTTGTCCCATTTGTACATCCAAATTCATAATGTAAATATATGACAAACGTTTTATTTAATAGACTTGGTTTTGTTATACAAAAAGGGCTAGCGGTGCAGCTTGTTGTCCGTTTGCCTTCTCCTAATATGTAAATTATAATTCTTGTGTCTAATATATGAATAATGACAAGTGCAAATTTTATTTTATTTTTGCTTTAGTTATACATATAAAACTCTCTTTATGATATATTTTATTAATTACAATGGGTTAATTCTTTTTTTTTCTTTAGAAAACTTACTAAATGCTCGTCGTGATGGTATATTTTTTTCTGTTTAACGCTTAATGGTTTAAAATATATTTATATTATAAAATAAGTGAAATAATTAAATATTTTTAATCTTATCCATTAGATGGGGTAAAAATAGATGGTGAGAATGAGTCTATTTGTGTCCAATATAAATATGATATTCAAAATAACTCTTCTAGTTATTCGCTCAACGTTCAGATGTTTACGAGTTTAGTTTTTATAGTGTGTCTTTTTTTTTTACAATGGGTTAATTTTTTTTCCTTCATATTCCTCTATCATTTCTTACTGCAAATTTACGTTTCAGAGTTTACTTATTTTGCAATAAATGACCGCTACAAGAAATAAATGACACTGATAAATGTATATCCTTTAAATAGATTTATAAATGCAATATTAATATCGAAATTTTGGCCTATGGTATATAAAAATGTATCATACATCATCAAAACATTAACCATATAATTGTGCAATAAATTTTACGAATGAAATTCATATGAAAAATTAGCCTCTAGTGGAATTGGGGAATTGAACCAAAGACTTTTTATGAAATATGTCATCTCAACCTTTTCAATGCCATTTATAAATTTTCGTGACCTTATGTCATAATCATAAATCATAATTACTTTTTTCTGAAACAACAATTTCATTAAAACAAAACTAGCAAAGCGCTAGAATTACAACAGTACAAGATATTAACACATGTAAATACAAAAATATTAACACATGTAATAAGGTCTTCATCAGTAACACGAAAATTGTTATATTTACTTGAGAACTTACATTAGCGATACGAAACAATTTCTTTTAATTAGTTACGTGATACATTACGTTGTATTTGTGTAACATAATGCTTGAATTTTTTTTGACGCTCGTAAAAAATGACTATGCAATGAGACCACTTACACTCATATCGTACGGCATTTCCTCCTATTACAAAAAAAAAAAACATCTTTGAGGTATGATTTTTGAGAAAACTCATATCTTGTCCAAACTTAACTTAAACAAAAGCTGCCCGTCAAATTATGTTACTTTCATTTTTTCTTGAAACATAAATATGTGTAATACAAGTCGATAAGTAAGCTAATTAATTTTTTCTCTTAATAATTAAAAAAAATACAATTAAAATCAAAACTTTATTATAATTTAATTTCAAATTTTTTTAGAATAAGCTAACTTTTTCTCTTAAGGATTAAGAAAAAACATATATAATTAAAAGTTTTCAAATTAGTGTTTTACAAAACAATGAAGTAAGTTATCTTTTTCTCTTACTAACAAAAAAAAGATATATAACCAAAACTTTTCCATAATTTCATTCAAATTTTATAAAAAATAAGTTAGTCAGCTTTTTATCTTAATATCAAAAAGGATATATATATTAAAAAAAAATTCCATAATTTTATTCAAAGTTTATAAAATAAGCTAGTCAACTTTTTATCTAATATCCTAGTTCAAAAAAAAAACTTTTTATCTAATATCAAAAAGAATATATATATCAATACAAAAATTTCTATAAAACAATTAGTAACTGAACTTGTCCTCCTAATATATAATTAACAAAAGATAGATATAATAAAAACTTATCTATAAATTCATTTCAAATGTTTAAAATTAGTAAGTCAAATTTATATCTTAATATTAAAAAAAGTTATGTATAATAAAAAAATTCTACAAAACAATTAGTAACTTAACTTTTCCTTCAAATTACTAACAAAAAATATCTAATAAAAACTTTTCAATAAATTCATTTCAACTTTTATAAAATAAGTCAACTTTTTATCTTAATAGTATTAAAAAAAAGATATATAAAGTAAAATGATTTCTACAAAAACAATTAGTATAACTTAAGAAAAGATATAATTAAAACTTTTCTATAAACTTATTTCAAATCTTTATAAATAAATAAAAAGTAATTTGACAAGTGTATGATCCATTTCATACTAGCACCAAATTTCCCAAAACACCCTTATAAAAACCCTAATTCACATTTTGACCTTTTTGTGAACCACACCCCTATATAAAACCCAAACCCCCCTTCATTTCACAATTACCCTAAACTACTCTCTCTCAACACCACCACCACCACCTTCTCATATCTCATGGGCTTAAACTCGAACCGAGTCGAAAACTATTCGGGCTCGGGCCATGCAAGAGGAACTGAATCAATGACGTCTTCGCTACCGGTACATAGCGTGTGTTTACCTCCACAAAAAAGTACGTTCCAAAAGCTTAGGCATAGGTTATCCGAAGTGTTCTTCCCTGATGACCCTTTACATGGGTTCAAGAACCAAACGCGCTTTACGAAGTGCGTTCTGGCTTTGAAATTCTTCTTTCCGATTTTCGAATGGGCTCCGAATTATACCTTTGAGTTATTGCGTTCGGACGTTGTTTCTGGACTTACCATTGCTAGTTTAGCGATCCCGCAGGTATAATTACAGCTACAACTACGTTATCAGTACCTTTTACGTTTGCATGCAACAATTAATTAGTTACATGTTAGCGTGTTACAAATAGTTACACGTTCGGTGTACGTGTTTTGTACACCGAGCGTGTAATTGGTAACACGTAATGAATGAATATCTAAACATGCAAATGTGGTCGTACGGACATATTGTTATGGAATATTCCGTTAGTAATTACGGTTATGATTAATGTTCTAACGAATATTCTGTTAAGAGATAAGTTTACAAATTAAAAACAGTAATTAATGGTAAATATTTAATTTGGAGTTACTAAAAATAAATAACACTGATTGTGAGATAAGTTTTATGATGAATCATTTATTTTACTGTTTTTTCGGTGATTGTAATAAATGAAATTTCTAAAAATGCTAAATTTATGGTGATATGTTTTTATTTTTGAGTCCTATGGTTCTCACCCACCCATAGAATTTTGACTTTCTATTTATAAAATTTATGCATCTCATTTAGTGTGTATATGATTTTAATAATTTTACTAACCATTGGAAACATAAATAAATCTAAACAAATGGATATTAATGAAACAAAACAAACTTTTTGGTATCTCCTTTCACATATTTTCTTTACTCCATTTCTTTTCATCTTATCCAAATTGATATTACCAGTCCATTTATCCGGCCACCACCCATCTAGTCGCCACACCTCCGGCCAAACAATATTACTACAACCGTCATATTAAGTGCGACCACCATGAGTTACGAAAAAAAGGTTCTTTTTAAACGTGTACCTCTGTTCGTCTCACCACCATCGCACCTGCGGTCACTATCACCTGCCTGCGGTCACTAATGATGATGAAGATGTTGATGTTTAGATTTTCTTATTTGTAGTTTCAAGATCTCGTACACCTTTTATGAAAATGAGTTTTGAACACCGTCACTTCCGGTCAAACCACCGCCCCCGTGTTGCCGGATTACATTGTCTAACACCACCATGTTGTCGGAGTACACTGCCAAGCACAATTATGTCGCCAGAAAATAAGTAACAGCTCCATGTCACCATAAACAAGTCATGGTTTTTGAATTTATGTGATGAAATGTGTCTAATTCAAAGATATTGACAAACATAAAGATGTTTAGATCCTATACTGTGTAATTTTGATTAAAGTTTAAAGATGTTGATTGAAATTCAAAGATGCTTTTAATGATTTGGTTATGAAAAAAATGGAGTAATAAATACCAAAATTCTAGTAATTAATTCGTTAATGTCACAGTTATAAATGTGGTCAAAAGGTAATAGGGTATATATCCTAAAGTGATGAGCCAGCCTTATTTTTTTGCATGCATAATTTGTTTTTAAAGATTTATATAAATCTAGTTTTTGTCGATAAATATATCGAAAACTTGTTTTAATCACTTATAATCGTTTATAAATACTTAAAATCTAATGAGATTATCAAAAACTTGCCGGAAGTACCAAAAGTACTTTTTTTGAAATGGCAAGTCGATTAATCTCGCTTAAACTTATTACAAGCTGTATTTAAGAGGTTCAACCGACCAACTACATATTTACGATTTTTGCAACCTTCATAAAAGTATATTAATTTGGTCGGTTTTACTTACTTTATTTAGGATACCAATGAATTAATTTCATGATTTTCAGAGTAAAATTTAGACCTTATCACTTAATGTGGAATAAATGCTTTCTAATCTTCTTATCTAACTAGCTTCTTAACAAATAAGCAACTATTTTGGTGTGCCAAATTGTGATTCCTTTGTTTTACTTTTAATTTGAATATGTGTGATTTGTATGGACTTGAAGTTAAAATCCTAAGAACTAGGGTTTACGAGACGAGTAAGTGGTCGTCGTACAAGATTCCTGATAAACGGGATAAGTGTTTACTTGATCGTTTATTAGAATCTTGTGCGACGACCTCATATTTGGTCTTTCAGGGATATATTATAGACAAAAAATAATAATTATACGGTTTAGACAGCTAAATTTAAGCATTCGTAGAATTCAGTGATGGTTTCCGTTACTTAGAGATGTGATATGTGGGTGTCGTCACGTCACATGGACTTAAATGAGGTCGTGTTCACGATAGATTGATATAGGACACTCAAACATACGACGGCATCTTTGCTTTTTTGCAAAATGTTTTTGATGTGAAGTTTATTCCATTGATTTGCAGGGAATCAGCTATGCTAAACTTGCAAATTTGCCTCCAATTATCGGGCTATGTGAGTTTCTACTCGTGTTCTTTTAATTACGAGTGAAGGAATTTTTTTAAGTTTATGTAAAACTAATATGGCATTTGGAAACTTGACCAGACTCGAGCTTTGTTCCACCATTGATATACTCAGTGCTTGGGAGTTCAAGGCATTTAGCAGTCGGGCCAGTGTCAATAGCCTCATTGGTTATGGGAACAATGCTAAACGAAGCAGTTCCATATGCTCAAAACCATGACCTCTACCTTCAGTTGGCTTTCACTGCAACTTTCTTTGCAGGCGTCTTTCAAGCTACTCTAGGACTTCTCAGGTACTTTTTGCTCTTCGATTACTTGTACAATACAAGTTGACGACAGTCAACGACACGTTGGATGATTGTGGATTATGTTAACGACACAAGTCTTAAATGGGTCATTAGTAGTTGTCTGCGGTGGCCAATAAGTTTTCTTTTTTTTACCTTTCATCGTTCAAATCTTTCTAGCGTCATTAGGACTAGTTGTGTACTTACAATTTTGTGGACTTGAGTCAAAATAGAAAGGCGAGTTATGTTTGTGCTCGTGTTCTCATTTGGAACCACACAAGAAAGCTCGAAAGTTTCTTTTACCCTACATCAGAAGTCATAAATCTGTCACTCGAAAAACATCTTTAACATGTAGTTAGTGGTAAAGGTAGGTTCCTTAGTGATGGAAAACATGATTTGAACTTTATGTAATGGGCACAAAAACTTTAAAAAGAGAATATCCTTTGAGAACTAATAAAAGCGTTGCCTGTTTAGCGAAAGTGTGCTTAAACAAATCTTTTCTTCGTGTGCTTTTTGACCTTAAGCGTACAAGTAAATTCATCAGTAGTGGGAAATAATTCAAATAGTAACATGTTCTATTCATAATCTGTTACGGGTCCACAATCATGTCGAGCATCTTCACATTTTTCATAATCTCGAAAAAGTTAACTTTGCGCAGCTGAGATTCGAAGCAATAATCAGCAGTCAATCTCAGTTTTTTACTGCTAGTTCAATATGCCTTATCTTTTTTACATTGTACCGGAAGTTAAAAATAGAAGCTATGATTTTACAGGTTAGGGTTTGTGATCGATTTCCTATCAAAGGCGACCCTTCTTGGTTTCATGGGCGGAGCAGCTGTTATTGTTTCTTTACAGCAGCTGAAAGGGCTACTCGGGATTGTCCATTTCACCACCAAAATGCAAATAATTCCTGTTCTATCGTCTACTATTCAGCACAGGCATGAGGTATGCAACACTAGCATTGGCTCTTATATGGTATATATAAACGTAGTACGTGTTTTTAAGCTTAATTTGTACTTGTGCAGTGGGATTGGCAAACTATTGCGATGGGCTTTTCCTTCTTGGCCTTTTTGTTGACCACAAGACATATCGTAAGCGTTCTTCCTAGCAAATTCTTATAAACATAAATTCTAGTGAATGGCGTTATGTCAAATCTCCATACAAGCGTCTCTGGTTATTAATAGCGCAACTAATTCATGCAGGGCATGCGAAAACCGAAGCTCTTTTGGGTATCAGCAGCAGCTCCATTGGTCTCAGTCATCCTGTCGACCCTTTTAGTCACTCTATTCAGATCAAAGCTTCATAGCATTGCAACCGTAAGACGCAATTCTCAAGATTAAACAGACTGTGTTGCTATATTAACTTTCTAAAGTGTAAACTTTATCAATTTTTTTGTTTGACAGATTGGTAAATTGGATAAAGGTTTGAATCCACCATCGTCAAACATGCTCTTATTTCATGGAAAGTATCTCGGTCTTGCTATCAAGACTGGCATCATAACCGGAATATTATCTCTCACTGTAAGTTTTGTGAAAACTTAGGTTGTACTCTACGACTCCACATTACATTAGACTGGAAACTGATTATACGGATAACTTGCAGGAAGGGATTGCAGTAGGAAGAACATTTGCCGCTTTGAACGATTACCAAGTCGATGGCAACAAAGAAATGATAGCCATTGGACTTCAGAATATGGCTGGTTCTTGCTCCTCTTGCTACGTCACTACAGGTAACCAATTGTTAGCAAGAATCACTGTGTTCTTAATATATTAAGTCTGTGGAATTGGATTTGATGATCTTGAATAATATTTGCAGGCTCATTTTCACGATCTGCTGTGAATGCCAACGCTGGGGCTAAAACCGTGGTGTCAAACATTATAATGGCATCAACCGTGCTAGTTACACTCCTGTTCTTGATGCCACTCTTTCGCTACACCCCTAACCTTATTTTGGCTGCAATTATCATAACTGCTGTGATTGGGCTCATCGACTACCAGGGTGCAATTCGATTATGGAAAGTTGACAAACTCGATTTCCTGGCCTGTTTGTCTTCTTTCTTTGGTGTTCTCATGATCTCAGTCCCCATTGGTCTTGCAATTGCGGTAAGGTTTCATATATTACATACTTTTATCAGGCCATTTATACTTGGTCTAACATAGCCCTCTGTTTCAAAATAGGTTGGTGTTTCGGTCTTCAAGATTCTATTGCATGTCACAAGACCAAACACGGGTGTACTAGGAAACATTCCAGGGACTCAAATTTACCAAAATGTGAATAGATACCGAGAAGCAAGAAGGCTTCCTTGTTTCGTAATACTCAGCGTCGAGGCCCCTATCTACTTTGCCAATTCGACTTATCTACAAGAAAGGTATGGTGTATGACTCCTTCATGCACAGAGATGTACAAGCTGCGAATGTGTTTCATTGTCGTTGAAAATCGGATTTTATGTTGCAGGATATTGAGATGGATAAGAGAAGAGGAGGAGTGGCTAGCAGCCAACAACGGCAGCTCTTTAAAATGTGTAATTATTGACATGACTGGTAAGTTTAAATTCGAAATAATTTTTTCAGCACCCTATAATTCACAAAATTATTCTATAGATCAGACATATAAAGCTTTTTATTTGAAACTTTTGTAGCTGTTACTGGGATCGACACAAGTGGTCTCGCAATGGTGAAAGAACTTAAGAAGATACTAGAGAAGCGATCGCTTCAGGTTAGCCTTAAACCGCTTGACATCAACTACCAACATTTTTTGTTTGTTGCAGAATCTAATATTACCCTGTTACTTGAAAATCCAGTTGGTATTGTCAAATCCTGGAGGTACTGTGATGGAAAAGCTACACCAATCGAACATACTAGAGTTATTCGGGTTGGACGGTGTATACCTGACGGTTGATGAGGCTGTAGCAGACATATCATCAGCCTGGAAAGCTGAACCATGAACATGAAATTAGTAGACAAAGAGATTAGCAGCAAAAACTTCAATCAGTTCTTCGTTCTTTAGTTTGCAGAGTAGGAAGAGAGAGTCGAGTCCAGTTGGTGTAAACCAAGAGAGTCACCGCTTAATGCTCAAGTGCACGATGTAAAAGTCACAAGCTATAAGCTTTTTGTCTATCAAAAAAGAATCATCTTATTCTGATTTTGTTCATCTTTAACTACTGCTCGTAAACATATAGCACCCGTCAACTTAAACCAGCAAACATAAAACGGTAAACTGTTGAGTTTGATGGTAGAAGACCAGGTTAATATTTACAACTTCGATAATAAAAATACTGATTGTTGACGTTGTTGGAAAGATTTAAACTTAGATTGTAAATTGATCAAAGAAGAGAATGCAAACACAGACGGTGATTATATTTGCACGATGAAGTATTAACAAATCGGAAAACTTACAAAACAAGATTTGCACAACAGATAACAGCAAACACGCATCAAATTATGAATGTTAATTTTAATGATAACATCTAAGAAATAAACTTTTGTCTCTACTAAAGTTATATGATCTGGTATGTTCAGTATGCAGACTACGTAAATTCAATTGTCTAATTTCTTAAGTCACCATCTTTAGTCAACGCTGCAAACTGCTACGCGTTGTTAAAAACTGTGCATGCGTCCCAGGACTACATCAAAGCCATGAATATGCTGCTTAATATGAACAGCCCGTAAGAAATTGTAGTTCACGCTTTCCTGAGTTTGTTTTAGTCCCTCAAACGTCTGCAAGTCAACACCATCAGAACTAATTATGGAACCAGCAGAAAAAATAATAGCACGGGGCAAAGAATATAACAAAAAGGTAGCAGACAGTCGATAAGCAATTGTATAATCCCTCCATTTTAATGAGAATTTATTCTTTAAGTAAGCAATTACCTTTGCATCTCCTTTAACCTGGTTATGCTTGTGGAATTCATATGCAGCGGTTTTTAAATATCTTAGCGTGTGTACGTCAATATTCTAAATACACAAGTTGCCTTTAATGCGTCCAAACTGGCTTTCTTTAAATCTTATTACCAGTCACGTGTTACGCCAATTTAGCAACAGAATAAATGTCCACTAAAATTTCCCGTTCTTAGCTAGTCTACTCATTTTTCATACCATTAATATATTTGGAGCACTGGCAGATCAGAATATCCACTTTTCCATTATCCTCTTTTGGTCGTTTATTGCTCTACACATATTTACCTACCGTCACCTTGAAATTCACTCATGGTGATTCTATTGTTTTGATTCACAAAACCCTTATTTAGTGATACTATATACTCAGTAACATTTTATGTCAAATTGTCAATAAGGTCAATTCCGGAAATGATCGTCGTAGATTACTATTGAACTCGTTACATATGATAACACGGACTTGAAAGAATTAAAACATTGGAAATAACAAGAATTTGTTACAAATATTCGTAAAATCAAAAACAATTTGGTTCTGGTGATGCAATAGAGGAGATTACCAATTGAATTAAGGTTTTCCGGCAAAATGGAAACTTGGTACAATTAAAAAGCTTAGTCTAACTTCTATAGTCCACATACAATAGTTTTGTAGAATTAACAAATTACAATGATGATCCTTACTGCATAGAAAACAAAAATATAGTACTATACTACCGTGTGTTTAGACCACAACATAACGGAGGCCACATTTAATTTTATTCTTTTTTTTTTGGTAACCATGATTTCCGACACATTGGCCGACTATTCCACGGGGTTTGAACCCAACAGACTCAAACCAGGTAAAGCCCTCCCTTTTCAGAAGGTTGGCATGGCCACTTCAAGGTAGTTTGCACCTAGCAGGATTTAATTTTATTCTTTCAGTATCAAAGATAATGATTGTGGTCCAAATGCAAGACGTTAAAAGGAGCCTTAGTAACACAAGAGTCCTGAAGGCTTGTCAAAGGATATAGTACTAACTTAGGGTATATAACTAGGGCTGTAATCGAGCGGATCAACTCGTGAACTACTCAAGATCGACTTGAAATGGATACGTCATAAGTCCACTTGAGCTCAAGCTCGAGCTACTCGAGCATAAATTCAAGTCTAGCTTAATAATCATAATACCCAGCTCGTAAAACCTGCAAGCTTCACCAAGCTAGTTTACATATCTACCCTTTTGTATCGTACTATCTAATCAAGTCTAGGCAATTCGAGCTTGAGAAGTAGGCAATTAGTTCTAAGCTAGACATATATTGTTATTAAAAGTTCAACACATATAATTTTTTATTTATTTATTTATTTTGAAAGGCAGTTTGATACAGACAACTCTGAGTCGGGTTTTATCTTAGCTCGACAAGACTCTATTATCAAGGTCTGAAAATCGACTTGATACTTCTGAGATTTTTTATGCCTCGAAAGGATAGGATAGTACGGTTTAATGTAACTATCAACAACAGCCGGGGCGGGATGAGGGAGGTAAGCTCTAGACAGTCATACCTCTTACCTCTACCCGTAGTTAATATGCAACTATACATACACAAAAGGGAAGCATGTACAAGGACGCAAGCTCGACAAGGCTTGCAAGATTAACGAGCCGAAGTTACAATAATCAAGCTCAACAAAAAAATCCTACTGGGCTAGCTAAAGCTCGACTAAAATCCACTTATGACGAGTCGATCTCTTTCAAGTCGATCCTAAGTAGGTCTAGAGCTGACTCTACTCGATTACACCCCAAATCAGGTGGCTTCAAATAATTCAATAGAATCCAAACCATGCACTTTAGTTTTGATCCCGACGAGTACTAAACAAAGCAAGTGTAATATAATGTTCATGCTAAATAAACAGATTTTGAGCACACCAAAAGACCATTTTACCAGCATTGAATTGAAATATGTTCACTTACTTGGTCGTCTCGGAATGGGAATATCTCGCATTTCACGTTGTATACACATATATTCTCCCAACAAAGCCGTAACCGCCAATCCAGTTCCATTGACAACCCACCATGTTACCGACGAAGGCCAACCTCCATATAAGATGCATATGCATAGATGGATGATGTAAATAGTGGCTGCAAAATCCAGGCACCTCTTTGCTCTCTCAATCAAATAATACAGGAAGCCAGCTCTGTTTAACATCAGAAACAAATTAAGATTAGAAAGTGCTTTCACGTAACTCATAATTATCTAGCATGTAACATAGTGATTTCAAAGACAAGATATTTATTTCTGGTAAAAATAAACGGCACCAATACATTAGATGCACAAAGCAACCAAATAGTTCTTTCCTTCCCGAGTTGAGAGTAGATTACACCTATGGCCATTATAAGGGCTTTGAATCGCAACAGCGAGTTGTACTACAATCCATTTGGTTGCATATAATGTTCCTACGATCTGCTTAATTCGCCACTTTACCCTGGTTTGACCTTTTCTATTGCATATAACATATCAAACCTTGTTGTGAATCGTTGATAAAAGTGAACTTAATCATCATAGATCAAATTATACAGTAAACATAATGAATGAGTCGTCAATATTAAAACAGAACATATCAAGAAATAAGGCCACGTAATGTACCAAATTTGGATTTTTCAACATAATGTACGTATTTGAAGGTATATCTTAGCTTATGAGGCGCTAAGATAATTAAACTCAGTTCATGATCTACATCTATCAACTCGCATAAAACAAACTTAAAAAACAAGAGAGAATACATGAAAACAGCCCATTATAATGCCAATCAGCCAATGTGCAAACAAAGGACAACTAAAAGCTTAAATAGATACACTTAAACACACTACACAACCATCTCACGGTGGCCTAGTTGTAAGGTAGCTTGAAGGTGTCGTAGGGTGAACATCTTAGAGTGGTTAGTGCAAAGTCTGGAAACAGCCACGGGGATACCAGTTAGGCCATGTACATCAGAGCCTAAAAAGCTTCACCCTCTCCCTTTACCCAGACAAACTACACGTTGCAATAATCCAACATCTAGTTCGCTATACTACGTTAACGTTTCTCTTCAAAATCAAAAAGGCAATACTTATCACATTCATAAGCTACTTGTAGTAAATGATACAACAATACAGGTTAGGCCACGTACATAAGAGCCAAAAAGGGATCCGTCTTCGTTAACCCGATAACCTAAACACACTACACATTGCAATAAGCCAACATCCCGTTCACTGTACTACGCTAAAGTTCCTATCACATTCATACAAGGGAATGTTTGCTGGCTTATAGTTTATTTGGTTTTGGGACTTTTTGTGGATTATTTTGAAACTTTTTGCATTATATAAGCTTATTATGCCATAACATTACCGTAGCATTGAAGATACGGAAGGAGGATATTATAATCTAAGATTCGAAGCTTATGAGGCACTAAGATAAGATCTACAAGTGCAGCAAGACAGTAATATACACATAGAGCTTCAAGTGCACTGAAGAAGCAATCTACTGTCACTTGGCATGTAAATATTAAAGCCGTTTAGTCGACCAACCACAAGCTAATTACAATTAAAAAAAACTAGACCAGAAACAAGCTAATTATAAAAAACGATTAACAACACAAGGAATGACAAACTGGACAACATAGACCTCAAACATACACTAAGCTTATATATCTGCCTAATGGTTTATTTGGGTTTGGGCTTATGTTTTATAAGCTCATTTTAGATGGCTTATTTTGAAACTTTTCGGCTTATATAAGTTCATTATGACATAATAAACTTATATAAGCAGAAAAGTTTGGGTGATCTTAGGGGGTGTTTGGTTAAGCTTATGAGTGGGGCTTAGGCTTATATTTTAGTATAAGCCATTTATGGCTTATATATTATAAGCATATAAGCCTATGTTAAGTGTTTGGTTAAGCTTATTAAAATTAATAAAGTAAAATGACAAAAAGACATATGAATGTTAAATTATGTAGTTATTAAATAGGGGTATAAAAGTCTTTTTATATGTAATAGTTATATAAGCCTACTTTTTGCTATAAAAGCCTCAAATGTTTGGCTTAGCAAAACCCCCTTATATAAGCTTATAAGCCTACTTATATAAGCTTAACCAAACACTTGGTTTCGGCTTATAAGCTTATATAAGCTAATAAGCTTATAAGCCCATTATATAAGCTAAATCATATAAGCTATAAGCCGAAGCAATCCAAAATCCTAACTGCAGACTACATACATTCCTACACTACTGTCACTGCACGATATCAACTCGCATAAAACTAAATACACTAGTTGTACAAAAGAACAATTACCCGACAACCTAAACACACTATACATTGCAATTAGCCAACACCCCGTTCACTAACTACGCTAAACTTCCTAACTACGCTTATATAAGCCGAAAATTTTGAAAATAAGCCACAAAAGTGAGCTTATGAAACACAAGCCCAAACCCAAATAAGCCATAAGCCGGCTATATAAGCCAAAATAATCCAAAATCCTAACTGCAGATTACGGGGGTGTTTGTTTTAGCTTATGTAATGGGCTTATATAAGCCTATGTTTAATAAGCTTATAATGGCTTATATAAGCTTAAGTTAACATGAGGGTAAAATGGTAAATATGTTATATAAGCCCAAACCTTCATAAAAAAGCCACATTTTTATGGCTTATCAAAACACCCATATATAAGCTTATAAGCCCACTTATATAAGCTTAACCAAACACTTGGTTTGGGCTTATAAGCTTATATAAGCTAATAAGCTTATAAGCCCATTATATAAGCTAAAACAAACACCCCCTACATACGTTCCTAAACTACACAATATCAACTTGCATAAATTATTACACACTATAGATTGCAATAAGCAGTTCACTATGCTACGCTAAACTTCCCTATCACATTCATCATATAACCGTGCTACACCAAACAATACAACAAACTACATTACATTATACTAAAAAGTACACGCAACTCACCCCGCAACGGAAGTCAGAAGGAACGAAACAACAACGCACCACCCGGTAACAGTAGAAAGCGTAACCGTAGCGAAATCGAAAAAGTAAACAAGGCTCATCTTATTAACCCTAGTACCAACAAGAACACCCATAAAAACACCCAAACTTAAATAATACAAACACTGAATACACACAATCTGAGCTACTATCAACCATGGGTCCCACACTACTGACCCATAAAACATCTCTTCTCTTCTCTTCTCTTCACTACCCAATAACCAAAACCTTAAAAAAAACCTTAAAAGAATCAGCTTGGTGATGACGTCATCAAATTTAATGAAAAAAAAGGGAAATTTTGGGTTTTTCGAGATGGGTTTTTGAAAATTGAGATGGATCTGTGGTTTGTTTGATCGATTTGCGAATGGATTGAGAGAAAACGGTGATTTTGTTTTTAAAATTTCGTGATGAAAAAAATAAAGGTTTTTTTTTTTTTTAAGTTGTGTGAGGAGAGGTAGGTGATGATGTGGATTTTGGGACAAATTTAATTTTGTTTTTTAAGGAAATTATTGTTGGATTTTGTGAAATTAATGTGAGTAAGTTTTATTATATGGTAAATAAATTGTGAAGGTAAATGAGAAAAAAAAGATTAAACTTTTTGTTACTAAAGTGACTCGAAAACCGACTCGACCCGATAAACTGATCGAAATTGGAACCAAGATTATTCGAGTTGGGTTCTGGTTTTAGATATTTATTTTGGTTTGATCGGTTTTGGTTTGATATAGGTTAAATCTGATCTTATTTGGTTCGAACTATTTAAATCGATTTAGTTTATATTGTGTATAGTCGATGCGGGTTTCGGTTGAAAAAATTTCTTATTCAATTTGGTTTTTATTGGTTCAAGTTAGCTTCGACCCAATGATTACCCTTACTTTCTGTTATGATAAAATCTGTTGTCCCATTTATTTGTGATGAAGCAATGAAGAAAGAAAGAAGATAGATGAAGAAGAGATGAATTCCTAGAGAGAGAAAGTAGTGAGAGAAAGTAGAGAGGAGATGATTAACTTGGTGAGATTAGATTAGAGAAGAGATTTGTTACAAATGACCATCCACCCTCCTAACATGCTAGGAGGGTAGTATATATAGTCCACCCACATGCGGGCTTTAATGGACTATATATTGGGCCGGGCTTGTCTTTTGGACTTTAATTAGTTTAAATCCAAGCCCGTGAACCACGACTAAATAACTACTTATTACAACGTTCTAATAAATATTACAATAGAAACCTATGACCGAACATTCTTGTTTGACTCAATATTTTGAGGCTAACAATCTCCCCCAATGTGAGGTCATTCCTCTTTGATATTTTGGATTCCAATGGAGTTTTATGAATTTCGTCATAAATGAGTCTTGAACGTGTAACAGTAGTTTTGTTCCTTCATGCTGTGATCTTTGAGCCTTTGTCGTTGTCTTTCGACTTTGTCTTTAAGTCTTGAGATCTTCAAATCATCCTTGACTTGTCATTGCCATCTTGCGATCTTGTGTCTTTATCCACATGCTCACACTATCAATTGTTGGATAAGTCTTTGGACATGAATATGTGGTTGTGAATCTTTGACTTTGCTGAGTACACCGTGACGCCACCTTCTCGATACAAAACATAGACACGGACTGAATGGCTTTGACATTCGTCCTAAATCGGTAGCGTTTTACCTCCGGTCGGTGAAGACCGTTATACGATATTAAATATCGTACCTGTGATCAGGTAGATTAAATTAAGAATCTCCTTGACAGGGTTTTGCGGCTGTACTAGCCGTTCTCTTTACTCGACCGTCTCAAAGCAAGACTGCGAACATAAAGAGTGAATCAATTGGATAGATATCCGCTTGATTAAAGTCGACAATTCAAATTCCTAGAACAAGTTTGATTCATTAAGAATCTTACCATTGTTGCTTTCCAGTTGACACAAGTTTGATTCATAAGAATCTCACAAGTCACCTACCGTAGCGTTGTTTGATGTTGACGCTAGAAGGATTTCCATTCGTCACTGTGAATATTAATGAATATCACTCTGAATGTTCTGGCAAGACCATAAAGATATTGCGTAGAAACCTGAAACGAGTTTGAATCAATTCAGAATCAAACCACTGTTGCTTTTCAGTTTTACATATGTTCAATTCATAAAGAATCTTGCATATGACCTACCGCAGTGCTGTTTGATGTTAACACTGGAAGGATTTCCACTCATCATTGTGAATACTAATTAGTATCACTCTGAGTGTTCTAGCAATATCGCAAGGATATAGCGTAGGACTCTCTTGATCTTCATCCGTGTGTCCTAACGAGATTTGATTGATCTCTTGGCTCTAGACTCGATTTGTGCACTTTTAGTGGTCGGAGGCTGGAGCAGATGCCACCTATTCAATATCAACTATCTCGGAGTGAGAAAGTCAATAGAAGTCGTGTTGATCTCCGTGACAATAAAACAAACTTCTTTTGAGAGAAGTCTGAGTAGCTAGGAAAGGGTTGTGCTTCACATCACTGGGTCCATGATGAGTTTGTCTTCATGATGAGTTGACCCGGTTTCTGCCTAAGTTGTATGGAGGGCTTCTTTCTTTAGACCCTTTATCCTTACATTTCTTTTTCATTCTTCAACCCCTTCAATGCTTACCAAGACATCATTAATAGCACCTTGTTGTGATTGTTCCAGTGCTATCATCAGTACTTAGTCGGCATTCAGCTACGTTCACATTCTACTCCATCTTTCCTAAGGACTTCTAATAATCTATTGGATTGTCCCTGGGAAGATCCCTCCGGTTCTGGTTGGATCATAGGACTTAAACCTAACCACCCTTTTGACACCAATAACGTCGTGAATTAAAGATGTTGTGGGTATTTGATCGTAACCATGAAGACCACTTTAAATTCTAACAAAGTGTTTGAAAAACATTTAACACCTTGCTAGTTTTGTCGTTTCAGAAAAGCTCCCCCTTCACATGTGCATCGATAATCGAAAGTGTTTCGCACATGTAGGTAAAGGTTAAAGTGCTTGAGTCTTATAGATCACATTTTAATCACATTTTCTCCCCCTATCTCTAATATATAAAATCTTTTGATATTAGAGATACCAAATTTGATTAAAATATATTTTGAAAAATAGTCTTGAAAATCTTCGGGAGAAAGATGTGTCAATCTATGCATGAAGTTGAAATGCTCCCCCTCAAAAATTGATCCAATGGAATTGTCATTACGAGGATGTGATCCACATTAAACTTTTGAGGATAGGAGTTGTTGAACACACAATTTTTGAAAGATTTTGAATATCATTGAGAAATTCTTGAAAAAATTGTGTTCAACGCTTTTTGAAAAATCAATTCTTTTTGACGAAAAGGTTTTTCTAAAGCATAAACTTGAGTTCATAGACTTTGAATGTCTTGACGAATCCACTCAAGTGTAACAAGATTTAACTTCTTTTGCTAAGGGTAAGAGTACAAAAGCGTACACTCCCCCGTGAATTTAGATCCGGGTTGCAATCTGAAAGTGATTACAAGCCATTGTGTTGAGCTCAAAACGTTGAATGTTTTGTGACAAGCTCAACCCGAGATAGATTGCTCTACCCGTTGTTGGAAGTATTGTCCAAAATAGACAATTTCCTTTTGAAAATATAGAAATGACATGTTTTGAAAAATATTTACAACTTTCATTCGAGCTTTATGTACACACCCGTGTCGTTATTGAGCGACATTTCTAGGTACGTCCATATTATCGATACTGAAAGACATGTCGAGAAGAATATTTTTGGATTATCAAAGATTTTTTACTTTTGTATTTTGCTTTTTTTTTTATGAATATTTACAGGTAGATGTTTGATAGATGAATCAAGCAGGCTTCTTTGCCAGAACCTCCAGTTCTGCTGGAGTCAAACATCTCATACCAATTTGCCTAACTAGATACGCAAACCTCTCTTTCGAAAGAGCTTTTGTAAACAAGTCAGCTAATTGGTAATCCGTTCCAACAAAGTATAGTTCAACGATACCTCTTTCAACTTGTTCCTTTATGAAGTGATATCGGACATCAATGTGCTTCGTGCGGGAATGCTGTACCGGATTGCAGGAGATGGCTATGGCAGACTTTGAGTCACAGTACATAGGTACTTTATCAAAGTGGAAGCCATAATCCGTGAGTTGTGTTCTCATCCAAAGAACTTGAGCACAACACGCAGATAGAGACACATACTCCGCTTCGGCTGATGAAAGTGACGTGCAATCCTGCTTCTTGGAAGACCATCCCACAAGCTCGTCTTGACCTAGAAATTGTGCACCACCAGAAGTACTTTTACGTGTATCAAGACACCCTGCATGATCAGAATCTGAATAGGCGGTTAGAAAGAAACCGGTTTCCCTCAGATACCAGAGTCCCATGTGAATGGTATTCTTAAGGTACCGAAAGATCCGTTTAACCTCCTTGAGGTGCTTTTCAGTGGGTCGTGCTTGATATCGTGCACAATAACATGTAGCATGATGAATATCAGGTCTGCTTGCTGTCAAGTACATGAGGGACCCGATCATGGAACGATATCTCGTTTGATCTATGGGTAATCCCTCCAAATCAGCATCTAGAGATGTGGTTGATAATGGTGTCCCAACGGGGTCACATGATGTCATACCATGCTTTTTGATTATCTCTTGACAATACTTAGCTTGGTTAATGAAGATACCACTTGGGGATTGGTGAACTTGAATTCCTAGAAAGAATTTTAGTTCGCCCATCATAGACATTTCAAATCTGTTGTGCATTACTTTTTCAAACCATTTTGAAAGTTTTGGGTTTGTAGACCCGAAAATAATGTCATCAACATAAATTTGCACAAGCAAAATGTCATCCCCATATTTATAAGTGAACAAAGTTAAATCAATGGAACCTTTTGAGAAACCTTTGGAGACCAGAAATTTAGAGAGCTCGTCGTACCACGCCCTTGGAGCTTGCTTGAGTCCATATAGTGCTTTGTGGAGACGATACACCTTGTCAGGATAATGAGGATTGACGAATCCTTCCGGCTGCGTGACATAAACTTCTTCCTTCAAAGGACCGTTAAGAAACGCCGTCTTTACGTCCATTTGATAAACGATGAATCCCTTATGTGCAGCATAAGCAAGAAAAATCCTGACCGCTTCCATTCGAGCTACTGGTGCAAATGATTCTTCGAAATCAAGACCCTCTTTCTGTCCATACCCTTTAGCCACTAGCCTAGATTTATTCTTGATGATCGTGTTCTCTTCATCCATCTTGTTTTTCCAGATCCATCGAAGATTTAATGGTGTTACATCGTATGGTCTGTCAACCAGTTCCCAGACTTTAAGTCTTTCAAACTGTTGAAGTTCATCCGTCATCGATTCAATCCAAGCATGATCAGCCATGGCTTCTTTGATGTTTTTCGGTTCAGCAGTACTCACGGCGAGTGCGAACATACAAACATCGCCATCGGTTTCAAGCTGTCGTCTTGTACGAACGGGCTGTGAAGGGTTTCCAATGACATGAACCAAAGGATGATCTCGGGTCCAATGATGTGTTGAAGGATGTCGTTGATAGAAAGTATGCATATTTGACGGATCAACATGGCGAGTAGAAGACTCTCCAGTTTCGTGTACCGGTGTACCGAATGGGTTGATGAATTTGTCTTCGTCAGATAATGCATTATCTGCTTGATTTGTGTTCTCTGGAGCAATGACAGTAGTTGTGGATGTTGTAGGATCGATTGTTGAAGTAATATGCTGAGGAGGTAAATCTGCAGCAACCCGTGTTGAAGTAGATGAAGTTGTATCTTGTTGTTGACGATGATCGGTTTCATCATTCTTATCATGAGTGACAGCGGAAGACTTCGATACAACTTGTTTCTCCCCCGTGAAATATTCATCATACATTGGTCCATATAACATTTCCAACTCTTCAATTGTCGTGTCGACTGTCATATCAGCTCTAGGAACATTTTCTGGAACCAGCGTTGAACTTGACGGTTCATTGCTGTGGTCTTGAGCTTCGAGTTCCGTGCGGTTGTGAACGGAAGTCGTTTGTCGTTGTGGATCGGGACTTAAACTGTTTTGTTCAAGTGCCATAGTGTTGCTTACTTGTGAAACCCCTGAGACACATATTTCTCTGATATTTGTTTCTTTAGCAACCAAACTCTGAGAGTGTCTTTTGTTGAACGGTATGAATAAGGAAAACCTTTATGTTCTTGTTGAACCTTTACTTGATTACCTGCACTTTCATCAGTAGTTTGTATGCTTGCATATTTGTTAGTTATATCTTTGTGAGAACCATGTGGGGGTTCACAGTGAACCTTTATCGTGCTAGAGGGAAATATTTTTCCAGTAGGAACCCATTTAAGACCAGTTGTTTTGAAGATTCTACCTGTTGGTCTCCACTTAAGACAGGGTCTAGAAAACTTAGCTTTCTCATGCACCGAGGAAGACTTAGTTGGAGAAAAACTATTTCCTATTGGGTTCCATCTTTGAGATGCTCCAGCTGTTTGGTTCACCTTGTTCAGGACTTTAGTGATGCAATCATCATGAATGGCATTAAACACACATTTGTTACATTTCGTGCAAACAAAGTGCTTAGCATCTGAGAAGGATCTAGTGTTCCTAGGATAGGCTGATTTGGGCACATCATAGAAGGGTCTAGAATTCCTAGATGTGTGATTAGCGCTCCTAGGTTTCGGTTGGGTCCTATCTCTTGCTTGTGTCTTTATCTTAGCATCCTCTAGATAGCTTGTATGACCCGTGTCATTTGAACTTCGCCTAGGCATGTTCTTGTGGCCATTGCTAGAGTTGCTTGAATCATTCATGTGATTGGGTTTTACATAGGCAGAATATCTTAAGGAGTATCTAGATTGTGGAGTGACAGTGTTTGGCAAATTGCTACGCATGTCAACTTGGGATGCAAACCTCGAGTTCGATGTTTTGGGTCGTTCAGATTTAAACGCATTCGGTTGTCTAGCAACTGAGCGGTTTCTGAATGGTTGAGTAGGAGGTTTCCCCAAGATAGACTGATTTGCTAACTTAGTATCCACACTATTTCCTTTTAGCTTCCTTAATTCATTTTTCACTGCTGTTAATGCAAAAACCTTTTCCTGAATCTGAGCTTTCAATTGCTCATTTTGTAGAAGTAATTGAGCGACACGTTGTTCTAACTTAATGTTTATATTATCAAATATGTCGTTATCAGCATTCGCGTCATTACTATCTACAGTGTCGATAGGTTGCACAGATATTCCACTTATTGAAGCAGGCAGAGGACTTGGATTTTGAGAAGCCAACGTTGATTCTAACAAATTTATTTGTTTCACAAAATGTTCTTTTTCCGTATTAGAATCTTGAATCTTACGATCTAGTTTTTGTTCAAGAACAACGTTTGCTTTTTCAAGTTTTTCAAAATAAGATTCAAATTTGTCATTTTTCTTTAAAAACTCGAGTTTGGCATCCTCAAAATCTTTTGTCTTTTGAGCTAACATAGTTTCAAGCTCATGAATCTTAGAATCAATATATTGATGATCATCATACACAGCATTTAATTGTACCTCAGCCATTGGCTCCTCATCATATATGGGTCTGATATATGCATCATCGGTTGCTTGATCATTCCCTGAGTTGTTGCTGGTATGCTGCCTTTCTGATTCTGTCCCGCTACTTTCTGTGCCAATCGAACAAGCATCCAATGTTTGACCATCATCTACATTGCTCTCGTTCTGCTGCATTAATATGCTATTCACCCTTCTTTCAACTTTTAGTTTATGACTTGTTCTTTCAGCAATGGACTTCCTTATAGCACTCATGTGTTGAAGAAATGTCTCCTTGAATTCTTGAACTTCTAACCGAGTATATTCAAAGAAGTATTTGTTGATGAATTCTCGATCATAGTGTACAGAGACCTGTGTATCAAAGAATTGCTGAAACTGATTCTCGAGAACCAAAACTGCATCTATGGATTCAACCTCTTGAAATTCATCATTGGCAAGTTGTTGTTCAATGTGATCTAAATTGAGTAGCATTGTGCTTGTGAATGTCTCAACATCTTGTCCAGTGAGTGACATGAATACCCGTTTGAATCCAAGTTCGACGCGAGTGCCTTTTAAATCGTCATTTGAAAGAACTTGAAGGTGTGACTGGAGTGATCTAAAGTGTGTCATGCATCGTTCTTTTGCAACCAACATCTTGGATTTGAGTGCATGCACATCTTGTGTTACGGAATCCATAATGGGTGACACAGTTGATGAATTGACTTTGGATCTTAAGTAGATTTGTTGTGATTGTGTTGTTGTTGAAATTTCGAAAATTTGAAATTTTTCCTCAATCCGACAATAAATTCCTCAGTCCGACTAAAACGGTAAACCGAAAATTTTTTAATAACCAAATTTTGAAAACGAGTTAGAAATAGCCAATAACTAGTAGGGAAAAAATTTGAAAAATGAAAATTTTTACGAAAAATAAAACCTAAAAATGGCCTAAAAATTTGAATTTTGCTCCGAAAATTTGAATTTTTGGTCGAAAAATTTTCCGCATCGCCAAAATTTGAAATTGAAGCTTAAATGGCCTAAAAATGGTATAGGAAAAAATAAATTTTACTTGGGTTTTCCCGCCAAAAAACTTTTTTTTTTTTTTTTTTTTTTTTTTGATCTTCGTGGAAACGATATTCTGAAACTAGTCTAGATAGTGGCTAAGTCTAAAAAATACCCAAACAAAATTTAGCAAAAACACATCATCGGAATAACCAATCGGAATGTTATCGGAATAACCAATCGGAATGTTATCGGAATAACCAATCGGAATATGGAATAATCAATCGGAATGTTATCGGAATAACCAATCGGAATGTTATCGGAATGCACCAATCGGAATGAGCTAATCTGAATACACCAATCGGAATGAGCTAATCTGAATACATCAATCGGAATGAGCTAATCGGAAAACACCAATCGGAATGCAAATCTGAATGCCAATCGGAATAATGTTGTCCAGTCGGAATGTTGGAAGTCCAATCGGAATGATGATCGGAATCCCAATCTGAATCAATAAACCCTTTTCCGATTAGACCAATCGGAATGTATCCCCCTTTTCTCGGACAAAACTCAACCAATACGCGATTTTAAGCCAAAAAATGATCAAAAAACCCAAAAAGTTTGTGTTTTTAGCCAAAGTAAATATACCAAATCACTACTACAACTATGTATAAGATGTAGATGAAGAAGTAAAGCACGGAAACACAAAAAAAATTTGAATCCGAGATGATTTATGGATTAAATCATTCGAATCAAATATAATAACAACAATGAATCACAAATCTACCCCGTGGCGATTGATACCAAATGTTGTCCCATTTATTTGTGATGAAGCAATGAAGAAAGAAAGAAGATAGATGAAGAAGAGATGAATTCCTAGAGAGAGAAAGTAGTGAGAGAAAGTAGAGAGGAGATGATTAACTTGGTGAGATTAGATTAGAGAAGAGATTTGTTACAAATGACCATCCACCCTCCTAACATGCTAGGAGGGTAGTATATATAGTCCACCCACATGCGGGCTTTAATGGACTATATATTGGGCCGGGCTTGTCTTTTGGACTTTAATTAGTTTAAATCCAAGCCCGTGAACCACGACTAAATAACTACTTATTACAACGTTCTAATAAATATTACAATAGAAACCTATGACCGAACATTCTTGTTTGACTCAATATTTTGAGGCTAACAATCTTCTTATCAAATAATATTTTAAACTATAAACATAGTTATTAAATTATTATTATTATAATTTAATTATTTTTAATAATATTTATATCACAAATTATTTTATTTTTTAAACATAACTTAATAATTAAATAGATTTTCTGTTTTGATTGATTAACTGATAGAGTTGAATTTATTATAATCAGACATGTTATCAAAGCTTTTCTTTTCTTCAAAAGATTGACATGTTTGCACAAAATATGAATTTAAAGTTTTTCTTTTATGTTTAATGAGGATGCTCACAAGTTTTTACAATTAGATGAAGATTATAAAAATCATTAATTGTTAGCTGAATATTTGACACTATGTTCTTGATACACTATAAATAAGTTCTGGCTACTTTTGATAAGTGTTCAAGGTTTAGAAGCTTAAGTGCAACTTTTGCTAATTTGTTGAGTTTGTTAAAGAGTTTGTTACACAATTTGGGCGTCTCTGACCCTTCTTCTTCATTTATAAATAGTTTCTACTTTTCATTTCTTTATTTTGCACGCTTGTAATCTCTCATTTTCTCTCTAAACTCGGTTGTAATCACTTGTATCATTTCCACTTAATAAAACCATAACAATCCTTTAACGAACTCTATTTCTCTCTATGAGTTCCTAACTGATTGTAGCCATTATTGTTGTGTTTTATCATTTCTCATTTGATTTCTAGAACACATTGCATCAACTGGTATCAAAGAGTATTATATTGACCAGAGTTGTTACAAATATGTTATTTTGTTACAATTATATTGAGAACCAGTTATTCTGCTACAACTAATTAGATCGGCGATGGTGGTTACTCGCTCAAACCTCATCGAAACCACAACAATAAACACAAATCCATCCATAATAGAAACCGGATTAGCAAACATACAATCATCACTTGATCATATGGCTAAAAGTATTAGAGGATTGTTGATGTTCCAACAATTTGCAACCAAAGAGATTGATAGCTTGAAGAGTGGAGAAGGAACCAGAAATAGAAGGAATTTTGGCGGCAATCATAATATTGGAGGTCAATATGATAGGTTGACAAAGCTTGAGTTTTTAAAGTTCTATAAAGATGATGTACAAGGTTGGTTGTATAGAATCCATCAACTTCTTACTATTGATCATATTGAGGATGATGTTCACAAGACTAGGCTTGCTTCCATGTATATGTTTGATAAGGCTCTTAACTGGCATAAGTAGTTTGTTAGAAGGTTTGGGGAGCATGTTACTTGGGATGAGTATGGGAGGGAGGTTAGTGTGAGATATTTTTTTAGAACGGCAAATGTTAGTGGTTAGTGGGTCGAGTCATGCAATGACATTTAAGCGGTGGAATGTCTTCTTCGAACCCTCGTCTAGTTATGTTAAAATCCTTACTCGCTTCGCCTGAGAGGCCCTTGGCAAGTCTTGAACCCAAGAACTCCAAGAAACCACCCCCAAGGAAACCACTTAATGGAACTTTGGTGACCAACTGAGCTAAGCCAGTTGGTTAAGAGGGTAGTATGAGATTTAATTCGGTATTTGAGGATCCTATGGTGGAACTCAAAAATCTCAGTCAAACCTCTACTGTTCAGGTATACTAGGATCTCTTTGAAGCTTTAATGAATAAAGTTGAATTGACTAAGGCTTCTTCTATTAAAATGTTCATAGGAGGGTTAAGGGATGATATAGGAATGGCAATTAGGATGTTTAAGCCTACTAAGCTATCTGATGTGTATTGCTTGGCTAAAATGTAAGAACATACCATAGTTGTATCCAAAAGTAGGTTTACATTCATACTTCCTCTTCCAAAGACAAGTACACCTAGTGTAAATATCAATAGGAGTGTTAGTAATTAGGGCAAAAGTATAGTGAACGCACCTAGTGCAAACACTACTTATGTTGTCCCAAACATGCCTTTCAAAAGGTTAACTCAACAAGAGTTGGAGGAGAAGAGGGCAAACACTTGTGTTTTTATTGTGACCAAACATATATACATGGGTGTAAGTGTAGTGGTCAATTTTTTTCTTTGGAAGTGATGGGAGTAGACCTAGAGGAAGATTGTGATTTGTTGTTAAGTGAAGTCAATACTTGTCCAAATTTAGTAGATGATGAAGCTCCATTGATTTCCTTAAATGCGCTATCTGGTGTGAATACCTTTAGAACTATGAGGATCAGGGGAGTCGAGGGAAAAAAATACTTTACGTGTGTTAGTTGATTCACGAAGTACACATAATTTTTTAGATATGTTGACTACTAAAAAATTAGGCTGCACAATAGACAAATTTTCCCATTAGATGTTTCTGTGGCCAATGGTAATGTAATGACTATCATCTATGAATGAAAGGATTTTACTTAGGTATTCCGAGTAACCTATACTACGCATGTGATGATATTACCTTTTGGGAGGGTGTGATATGATCTTGGGAGTACAAAGGTTATCTACATTGGGGTGTATCTAATGGAACTTCAAGACCTTGGTCATGGAATTTATTTACATGGGAAAGAATGTGGCCTTGAGAGGCACACAACAAGCTACTCTACAGTGGATCCAGGGTAAGAGCAAAGAGGGCAACAATAAGCTTAAGTACTCTACTACTGAATTCTCAGCCATGGTTGTGTGTGTGTATCATGTTTCCATCATGAATATGGAAACTAACTGTCATGTCCCTAAGCCAATGAAAGAATTGTTAGATGAATTTGAGCAAGTGTTTGAAGTACCAAAGAGTTGCCTCAGAAAAGATCTCATGGTCATACTATTCCTCTTACGCCAAACACTCCTCCAATTAATGTCAGGCCTTATAGACATCCTTCAAATCAGAAAGATGATGTGGAGCTAATGGTGAAAGAGTTTTTGGACTCATAAGTTGTAACACCCTATTTTGATAAATGAAATATCACAGGATATTTATGGCGTGTCATCAAAGCATGCAAGGTAAATGTCTAAAATATTAAATGACCATAAAGAATCCAGAAACAAACATCGGATCTAACATAAGCTCCACACACGAAATGCATAAGTATAGAATGTAAAGGAAAGGACTAAAAAATGTCCAGCAAAGAAAAAGTATGTAAATGCATTAATGAATGAAAGAAGACTGGCGCCTCATTCCATGCACGTACTCTTGAATCCTAGTTTTGCCCTTTACTACCTGTCGTATTGAGACATGGAAAGAGAAATACGGCTGAGCAATACGCTTAGTGTGCGGATATATAACATAGAATGTAAAGCATAAACATAAGCAAGTAATGAAATGAAATGAATAACAGCGGAATAATGTATGTCCTGGAAAATCTGGTTTAAGTTAATTAGACTGTTTATATTTCTGAAAAAGACTTATGTATAGTTTATCTTGAAAGTCTGTAGTTTAAATATGCCCGGAGCCCATATAGGTCATGTTATATCAAAGTGCATGAATACTTAGATGGGTGACCTCATCATGCAATTAGGTTGCCTCTAATTAATATATATAAAATGAGTGGAGGGATTAGCTCTTGTAACGGATGCAAGACACACACCGCAGTTACCATGAAATCATACTACTTGTCCTAGGATGCACCCATTCGCCCCATTGATAATAGTAACATAGGCCCAATAACGTAAGGGACGCTGCGAGCAATCACTCTCACCGCAGGAGAGTCAAAACACCGGTGCCTCTAGTGCTATGGTTATGGAACCCCCATAACTAGGTGAAACTGGCATGCATGTATATAGCTCAGGCAATCTAAATAATCATAACATATACTAATGTGTTTAAGACACTTAAACTACAAGTAAAAACATATGGCTGCAAACGGGGAATCCTAATATAGGAAGAAAGATGTCCTTACTGAAGGACGGAATATCCGTACCTTATGTCCAGTAAATGAAGACGAAAACGAACGTAGAAGATCACTCCGACTTCACAATAGCTACATAATGAAGGGACATGAATAAGAGTCGGTTTACTTATACATACTTGTTATTTAGTCTACTTGACGTGTTCATACTTATTATACTTGTTCTTGTCTTATCTTATTATTTCATGTTTAAATCATGTATTTCTTATAGTTTTATGAGTTTTAGATTTATGTGTTTCATGTTTTAAGTGTTATAGTACCTGTTATAACATAATGAGTAACTTTCTGAAAATAGCAGGTTTCTATATATAGTAACTTTCCAAAAATAGCAGGTTTCCATATATAGTAACTTTACAAAAATGGTAAGTTTCCTTAAATAGTAAGTTCTAAAAATAGAAAGTTTCCATAGTTAGTAAGTTTCCAAAAATAGAAAGTTTCCATATTTAGCATTTTTGTATAAATAGCATGTTACCATATTTAATGTATTTCCATAAATAGCATGTTAGCATATTTAGTATGTTTCCATATTTACCATGTTGCCATAAATAGTATAATCCCATAATTAACATGTTTCCATAATTAATCGTATGATTATTTTATATCATGTATAATTATATTATAAAGTTTAATAAATAATAAATACTTAGCTTAACTTATTATTATTAATTAATAATATCATTTCATGTTATTATAAGTTAATATTAATTAATAATATTACGTATTTCATGTTATTAAACTTTACCATAAAAGATATTAATTAATGTGTAAGGTTATTTTCAGAACCAAATAAATGTACAAAACTGTGAGAACCACCTTTATACTCTTAACAATGCATATGTATTTTCATATTATGTTTAAATTAACATTTAATAATTATTTTATTGGTTATAGATCTGAGTATGATGAGCGATATGAAGAGTGCACATGTGTTTTCATATTATCCAACGAAAATATAGTTATAATACATACAAAACAAATACATGTGCATGGTCCTGGGATACATGTTCCTAGTGACATACGACAATGAAAATTCATGTAGTACTACCTAATGAACTAACTCGATTAATATACATGTGCATTTTAAGAGTAAAAATGTGGTTCTCGTAGTTCTGTATATTTATTTGGTTCTGAAAATAACCTCACCCAATTAATTAACCTAATTTTTAATTAATTAAATCTATGTTCATGAATAATTAAATTATTAATTATTATAACATAAATTTATTTAAATAAATGTAAATACTTGTTATATAATGATTTTATTTAAATAAACATAACCTAAGTTTTATTTTTAATTAAACTAAAATTAATTAATAAAATTAATTAATTAAACATAACATAAAGTATTTTTCTACATGTTGGTTTAATTACGTGTTCTTGAAAAGTGACAAGTACCCGAGCCTGAAAGCGAAACCCAACAACCTAGTACCACAACCCGAAGTTGCGGCCTCGCTGCCGTGCCCCGTCCGAACCACAGCCACCACAAAATACTCATCATTTTAAGGTGATCATCCGGATCACCAGTTCCATCATAGGTCTTGACACACGCCGGCATGCGACGTTTGGTGTCCTCGGAGTAGTTCCGTATATGGAGGGTGAATGGGTCCTCCATGGGATCCGCCCATGGCCGGGTGAGCCTAGGGTCATCCCATGGTTCACACCACGGGCGGGAAAGATCCTCCGCTTCTGCATCTCGATAATAAGGGCCACCATAATACTCATCATTGTTTGGTGGTGGTGGAGGGGTACGCCTAGGTCGCGATGCTTAGGCGGATGGTCATCTGAGTCCTCCCCTGATGGGTCTGGAGACGGGGGGGGGGGGGGGTGCCCCATCTATTGGGTGAGGACCACTTTTTTAGACGAGCCGGGAGCCTTTTTCCCAATGTCCATCCTATCCCACACGCTTGTGCGGCGGGTGGCTTTGGCCAGCTCTCGATCTGGTCGCTCGGACGAACCGTCGGACCTATCTCCCCCTTCTTGAGACTGTGTTAGTTCCTGCATGAGGCGATCTCCTATGCGCTCGAACACATTCCTAGGTTGAGGAGTTTCCTCAAAGATGCCCCGCTCTTGAGGCAGGGCTTTCCTTTTCCTCTGATTTTGGGAAGAGGTGATTGGTCCGGTGTCGCCAAAGTTGAGTCTAGATTAGAGGTTCCTCCCTAGATTCAACCTTGACGCAATCCCTGGGACGATCCTCTCAAAGTTCTGCGTAAGAATTCGAGTGAGATCCTCCTCGCTGAGGGGTTGGACTTCTACTGATGGTCTGCGCGGCTCCTTGTTAGGAGGATTGGGCGCACTCCCTGGATCAGGGTTGTCCAGGGTTGAAGTAGGTGGGGGTGTTATGGAGATCGTACTCGTCACCCCAAGGGCTGAAAACCACCACGGTTACCAGGTCCGCCTGCAGGGCGGCTAGGGGATTGATTGGGGATGAGTATCCCTTCCCCTTGGGACTTCCAATTTCCAGGATTCGTGTTCCTGGGATTAGCTTGCGGATGCCCCTTCGTCATTGGAAATTCAAGATGAGGTTTTGCTCTAGCTTAGTGTAATGGGTCCCACGGATGGCGCCAACTTGTTGATGCAAAAGTTGGGTGATCCTTGCTAGACCCGAATTAGGCTTAATTTAGGTTGGCTGGGCTCCGGCTCCTGCACCAAGTGAACTGTTTGGTTGGGATCCTGCACACTAAACAACACGCGTTAGGCTTACCGTGGGAATGTTTCCCACGATTATACTCCGACATGAGAGTAAGTAATCGGTTTAGGGTTTTATGTGAGTTAAGAGTATAGAACGTAATACCTTTGTGGAACCCTTGGGGGTTCCTTTTATAGGCAGTGGAACCCTAGTGAGCTGCCACTGATACTTCGGCCCCAAGGAAAGGATAAGTACCATAATTAGAATGATTGTTATCTTCTAATTATGGTGAGTGAATATCCTCTTCTTTGGGGTAAACCTATTCCTAGACAGAATATGATTCTGTCTAACCCTGTACCGGCCGCGCCGGGCCGTGGGCCGCACACGTGTGTGCGGTTACTGTTCATCCAATCCCATAAGCTTAAATGACATTATTCCCACCCATCTGTGATGGGCCGGATACGGGTAGTACCCGTGGGCCGCGTTCCTGACCCGGCTGGGGACTATACGTCATCACCGAGAGCCGAAGCTCTTGGCTTCGTTGTTGCGCCCGAAACAAACACAACCCCAGCGTTCGCTGGGGTCCCCTTCGCTGCCCGAGAACACGCCGAGATCCACATGGGGTCTCAGTTGTTGCTGATCAAAAGCCACAGCCCTCGTTTGGGGGGTGTGGTGTCGTGGCTGTCCACAACCACACACGCCGGCTCCTAAGGGTGCGGTTGCAGGTCACCGAATGCCACCGAGATTCGCGTGACTCTCGGTTCACGTGTACCAAAACATACAAACCATAAGTACTCAATCCCCATTGTTTGATCTTTTTATTTAACATGTTTTCATACTTGTTTTTAAACGATCTATCAATATAGAAAAAAAAAATAAAAAGATAAGAGATCAAGGATACCGTATGCGTGAAAAGGTTTAAGACACTAACACTATACCGTGGCAATTAATAAAGAAAAATCAACAACGAATCGTCCTTGTGTTTTGGTGTGAGCCGCGGCAAGGAGGAAGAACAAGGGTAGGGTTTTGATGATTTTTCTATGAAAGTGAGTAATGAAAACTCCTGTTGTTTTTATTAATTAACTAGTTAAAGTTCATGGGTCGGGCTTGGCCCATCCCTTCCTTTCCTTCTCTTTTGGCCGAACACAACAAACACCCCTTATACTTTCATGTCTGTTTTTCTTGTTTAAAGTTATCGTGTGTGTTCGTGTTTAATTATCGTGTTTTCGTTTCTTGAATGTTTTCTTAATCTTATATGTACGTTCTTATCGTGCATTAATATTCATGTTTACATACATAATACTTATGATAATTAATTAATATACATACTATTCATAACAAATATTCATGATTCATGGCGTATATTAATTAATTAGAAAGTTTAAATTTAACCATAAATTTGTGCATTTAATGATCTTAGAGTTTTAAAGCGGGTTTTACATAAGTGATAAGGAATAGCCAAATCCCATTTTCTTCTCATGTGGTTATGGTGAAAAATAAGGATAAGGTCATGAAGGATGTGTGTGGATTATAGGCAGTTAAACATGTACATAGTTAAAGATAAATTCCCAATTCCTATGATTGAAGAACTTATAGATGAGTTGAATGGAGCTCAAGTATTCACTAAACTTGACTTAAGTTCATGTTATCGCTAGATTAGAATGAATGAAGATGATGTGTGCAAAAATGCCTTTAGGACCCATGAAGGCCACTATGAATTTTTAGTGATGCCTTTTGGTCTCACAAATTCTCCTTCCACCTTTCAATCACATGTGCAACATGTGAGGCAAGTTTTGGAGGTTATGAAAGCTAATCAGTTGTTTGCTAAGCTCAACAAATGCACATTCTTGAACAAAAGTGTGGAGTACTTGGGACACATCATTTTTGATAAAATAATTTCTACTGGTGAGAGCAAGATCAAGGCTATGCAAGATTGGCCAGTGCCCCAAACAATTAAGCAACTGAGGGGTTTCTTGGGTCTTACAGGCTATTACAGAAGATTCATTAAACATTATGCAATACTCAGCCGACCTTTGATTGCTCTCCTCAAGAAAAATGCTTTGCATTGGAATGAAGAAGCACATAAGTCTTTTGGTGTCCTCAAACAAGCCATTGCATGCTCTAGTAATAGCTATGCCAGATTTTCTATAAGACTTTTATGGTGGAAACTGATGCTTCAAGGAAGGGAATTGGGGTTGTGCTACAACAGGATGGTCATCCCATAGCTTTTTTAAGCAAAACCTTATCTCCCAAACACCAGGCTTTGTCTACATATGAAAAACAATTCTTACATGTTCTCGTGACTATGGATAAATGGAGAGGGTACTTATTGGACAGGCACTTAAAGATAAAAACAGACCATTTTAGTTTGAAATATTTGCTAAGGCAAAGGTTGACTACTCCTTTTCAAAATAAGTGGTTGCCAAAATTGTTGGGTTATGATTATGAAATAAGCTACAAGAAGGGTAGTGAGAATACAATAGTTGATGCTTTGTCAAAAGTGTTTGGGGGAACTAAATTGAACTCTTTGATTCTTACTTCCATGTCCAGTAACCTCCTACAACAAGTGAAAGATAGTTGCACTAATGATCCAACCCTACAAGTGGTGCTACAACAGTTATTGGACAAGAGCTATATGTGAGAAAAGTACACTTTGGTGGATGAAATTCTGAGAATAAAAGATAATTTAGTGGTGGGAAATGTTGTACAATTAAGAAACAACATTATCCAACACTACCATGGTGATACAATTGGTGTCCATTCAGGTACTAATGTCACGGTCCATATGCTCAAAATTTTATTTTACTGAAAGGGAATGCATAAGATGGTTAAACAATTCATAAGGGAGTGTGATGTTTGCCAAAGACAAAAGCCTAATTTGTTTGCTTATCCTAGACTCCTCCAACCATTGTCCATTCTAGAAAAGATTTGGAGTTCAATATCTATGGATTTCATTGAGGATTACCTTCCTCTCAATGCAAGACAGACATTATGGTCATTGTGGACAAGGTTAAGTAAGTATGCACACTTTGTGGCTCTGCAACATGCTTTTACAGCTAGTACAATTGCCCAAGTGTTTCTTGACAATGTATGCCTACCTGATTCCATCATTAGTGACATAGATAAAGTATTCCTAAGTCATTTTTGGTAGTCTCTATTCCAGGTGTTGAAGTTATCTACTACATACGAGCCCCTAACTGATGGCCAAACAAAGGTGGTGAATAAGTGTTTGGAGTGTTTTTTTAGATGTATGATTTGTGAAAGACCAAAGGAGTGGACAATGTGGATTTCTTTGGTTAAATTCTGGTATAAAACTAACTTCCACACTGCCATACAAACGACTCCATTTGAAGTTGTGTACGGACAAACACCCCCTATACCTACTCCCCACGTGGCTGGTGAAAGTGTGGTGGAATCAGTTGATAGAACTTTACAGGCAAGAGAAAGGGCACTTGAAATGCTTAAGTTCCACCTTGTGAGAGCTGAAGGACGGAATATCCGTACCTTATGTCCAGTAAATGAAGACGAAAACGAACGTAGAAGATCACTCCGACTTCACAATAGCTACATAATGAAGGGACATGAATAAGAGTCGGTTTACTTATACATACTTGTTATTTAGTCTACTTGACGTGTTCATACTTATTATACTTGTTCTTGTCTTATCTTATTATTTCATGTTTAAATCATGTATTTCTTATAGTTTTATGAGTTTTAGATTTATGTGTTTCATGTTTTAAGTGTTATAGTACCTGTTATAACATAATGAGTAACTTTCTGAAAATAGCAGGTTTCTATATATAGTAACTTTCCAAAAATAGCAGGTTTCCATATATAGTAACTTTACAAAAATGGTAAGTTTCCTTAAATAGTAAGTTCTAAAAATAGAAAGTTTCCATAGTTAGTAAGTTTCCAAAAATAGAAAGTTTCCATATTTAGCATTTTTGTATAAATAGCATGTTACCATATTTAATGTATTTCCATAAATAGCATGTTAGCATATTTAGTATGTTTCCATATTTACCATGTTGCCATAAATAGTATAATCCCATAATTAACATGTTTCCATAATTAATCGTATGATTATTTTATATCATGTATAATTATATTATAAAGTTTAATAAATAATAAATACTTAGCTTAACTTATTATTATTAATTAATAATATCATTTCATGTTATTATAAGTTAATATTAATTAATAATATTACGTATTTCATGTTATTAAACTTTACCATAAAAGATATTAATTAATGTGTAAGGTTATTTTCAGAACCAAATAAATGTACAAAACTGCGAGAACCACCTTTATACTCTTAACAATGCATATGTATTTTCATATTATGTTTAAATTAACATTTAATAATTATTTTATTGGTTATAGATCTGAGTATGATGAGCGATATGAAGAGTGCACATGTGTTTTCATATTATCCAACGAAAATATAGTTATAATACATACAAAACAAATACATGTGCATGGTCCTGGGATACATGTTCCTAGTGACATACGACAATGAAAATTCATGTAGTACTACCTAATGAACTAACTCGATTAATATACATGTGCATTTTAAGAGTAAAAATGTGGTTCTCGTAGTTCTGTATATTTATTTGGTTCTGAAAATAACCTCACCCAATTAATTAACCTAATTTTTAATTAATTAAATCTATGTTCATGAATAATTAAATTATTAATTATTATAACATAAATTTATTTAAATAAATGTAAATACTTGTTATATAATGATTTTATTTAAATAAACATAACCTAAGTTTTATTTTTAATTAAACTAAAATTAATTAATAAAATTAATTAATTAAACATAACATAAAGTATTTTTCTACATGTTGGTTTAATTACGTGTTCTTGAAAAGTGACAAGTACCCGAGCCTGAAAGCGAAACCCAACAACCTAGTACCACAACCCGAAGCTGCGGCCTCGCTGCCGTGCCCCGTCCGAACCACAGCCACCACAAAATACTCATCATTTTAAGGTGATCATCCGGATCACCAGTTCCATCATAGGTCTTGACACACGCCGGCATGCGACGTTTGGTGTCCTCGGAGTAGTTCCGTATATGGAGGGTGAATGGGTCCTCCATGGGATCCGCCCATGGCCGGGTGAGCCTAGGGTCATCCCATGGTTCACACCACGGGCGGGAAAGATCCTCCGCTTCTGCATCTCGATAATAAGGGCCACCATAATACTCATCATTGTTTGGTGGTGGTGGAGGGGTACGCCTAGGTCGGCGACGCTTAGGCGGATGGTCATCTGAGTCCTCCCCTGATGGGTCTGGAGACGGGGGGGGGGGGGGTGCCCCATCTATTGGGTGAGGACCACTTTTTTAGACGAGCCGGGAGCCTTTTTCCCAATGTCCATCCTATCCCACACGCTTGTGCGGCGGGTGGCTTTGGCCAGCTCTCGATCTGGTCGCTCGGACGAACCGTCGGACCTATCTCCCCCTTCTCGAGACTGTGTTAGTTCCTGCATGAGGCGATCTCCTATGCGCTCGAACACATTCCTAGGTTGAGGAGTTTCCTCAAAGATGCCCCGCTCTTGAGGCAGGGCTTTCCTTTTCCTCTGATTTTGGGAAGAGGTGATTGGTCCGGTGTCGCCAAAGTTGAGTCTAGATTAGAGGTTCCTCCCTAGATTCAACCTTGACGCAATCCCTGGGACGATCCTCTCAAAGTTCTGCGTAAGAATTCGAGTGAGATCCTCCTCGCTGAGGGGTTGGACTTCTACTTCCTCCTCCACTGATGGTCTGCGCGGCTCCTTGTTAGGAGGATTGGGCGCACTCCCTGGATCAGGGTTGTCCAGGGTTGAAGTAGGTGGGGGTGTTATGGAGATCGTACTCGTCACCCCAAGGGCTGAAAACCACCACGGTTACCAGGTCCGCCTGCAGGGCGGCTAGGGGATTGATTGGGGATGAGTATCCCTTCCCCTTGGGACTTCCAATTTCCAGGATTCGTGTTCCTGGGATTAGCTTGCGGATGCCCCTTCGTCATTGGAAATTCAAGATGAGGTTTTGCTCTAGCTTAGTGTAATGGGTCCCACGGATGGCGCCAACTTGTTGATGCAAAAGTTGGGTGATCCTTGCTAGACCCGAATTAGGCTTAATTCAGGTTGGCTGGGCTCCGGCTCCTGCACCAAGTGAACTGTTTGGTTGGGATCCTGCACACTAAACAACACGCATTAGGCTTACCGTGGGAATGTTTCCCACGATTATACTCCGACATGAGAGTAAGTAATCGGTTTAGGGTTTTATGTGAGTTAAGAGTATAGAACGTAATACCTTTGTGGAACCCTTGGGGGTTCCTTTTATAGGCAGTGGAACCCTAGTGAGCTGCCACTGATACTTCGGCCCCAAGGAAAGGATAAGTACCATAATTAGAATGATTGTTATCTTCTAATTATGGTGAGTGAATATCCTCTTCTTTGGGGTAAACCTATTCCTAGACAGAATATGATTCTGTCTAACCCTGTACCGGCCGCGCCGGGCCGTGGGCCGCACACGTGTGTGCGGTTACTGTTCATCCAAGCCCATAAGCTTAAATGACATTATTCCCACCCATCTGTGATGGGCCGGATACGGGTAGTACCCGTGTGCCGCGTTCCTGACTCGGCTGGGGACTATACGTCATCACCGAGAGCCGAAGCTCTTGGCTTCGTTGTTGCGCCCGAAACAAACACAACCCCAGCGTTCGCTGGGGTCCCCTTCGCTGCCCGAGAACACGCCGAGATCCACATGGGGTCTCAGTTGTTGCTGATTAAAAGCCACAGCCCTCGTTTGGGGGGTGTGGTGTCGTGGCTGTCCACAACCACACACGCCGGCTCCTAAGGGTGCGGTTGCAGGTCACCGAATGCCACCGAGATTCGCGTGACTCTCGGTTCACGTGTACCAAAACATACAAACCATAAGTACTCAATCCCCATTGTTTGATCTTTTTATTTAACATGTTTTCATACTTGTTTTTAAACGATATATCAATATAGAAAAAAAAATAAAAAGATAAGAGATCAAGGATACCGTATGCGTGAAAAGGTTTAAGACACGAACACTATACCGTGGCAATTAATAAAGAAAAATCAACAACGAATCGTCCTTGTGTTTTGGTGTGAGCCGCGGCAAGGAGGAAGAACAAGGGTAGGGTTTTGATGATTTTTCTATGAAAGTGAGTAATGAAAACTCCTGTTGTTTTTATTAATTAACTAGTTAAAGTTCATGGGTCGGGCTTGGCCCATCCCTTCCTTTCCTTCTCTTTTGGCCGAACACAACAAACACCCCTTATACTTTCATGTCTGTTTTTCTTGTTTAAAGTTATCGTGTGTGTTCGTGTTTAATTATCGTGTTTTCGTTTCTTGAATGTTTTCTTAATCTTATATGTACGTTCTTATCGTGCATTAATATTCATGTTTACATACATAATACTTATGATAATTAATTAATATACATACTATTCATAACAAATATTCATGATTCATGGCGTATATTAATTAATTAGAAAGTTTAAATTTAACCATAAATTTGTGCATTTAATGATCTTAGAGTTTTAAAGCGGGTTTTACATAAGTGATAAGGAATAGCCAAATCCCATTTTCTTCTCATGTGGTTATGGTGAAAAATAAGGATAAGGTCATGAAGGATGTGTGTGGATTATAGGCAGTTAAACATGTACATAGTTAAAGATAAATTCCCAATTCCTATGATTGAAGAACTTATAGATGAGTTGAATGGAGCTCAAGTATTCACTAAACTTGACTTAAGTTCATGTTATCGCTAGATTAGAATGAATGAAGATGATGTGTGCAAAAATGCCTTTAGGACCCATGAAGGCCACTATGAATTTTTAGTGATGCCTTTTGGTCTCACAAATTCTCCTTCCACCTTTCAATCACATGTGCAACATGTGAGGCAAGTTTTGGAGGTTATGAAAGCTAATCAGTTGTTTGCTAAGCTCAACAAATGCACATTCTTGAACAAAAGTGTGGAGTACTTGGGACACATCATTTTTGATAAAATAATTTCTACTGGTGAGAGCAAGATCAAGGCTATGCAAGATTGGCCAGTGCCCCAAACAATTAAGCAACTGAGGGGTTTCTTGGGTCTTACAGGCTATTACAGAAGATTCATTAAACATTATGCAATACTCAGCCGACCTTTGATTGCTCTCCTCAAGAAAAATGCTTTGCATTGGAATGAAGAAGCACATAAGTCTTTTGGTGTCCTCAAACAAGCCATTGCATGCTCTAGTAATAGCTATGCCAGATTTTCTATAAGACTTTTATGGTGGAAACTGATGCTTCAAGGAAGGGAATTGGGGTTGTGCTACAACAGGATGGTCATCCCATAGCTTTTTTAAGCAAAACCTTATCTCCCAAACACCAGGCTTTGTCTACATATGAAAAACAATTCTTACATGTTCTCGTGACTATGGATAAATGGAGAGGGTACTTATTGGACAGGCACTTAAAGATAAAAACAGACCATTTTAGTTTGAAATATTTGCTAAGGCAAAGGTTGACTACTCCTTTTCAAAATAAGTGGTTGCCAAAATTGTTGGGTTATGATTATGAAATAAGCTACAAGAAGGGTAGTGAGAATACAATAGTTGATGCTTTGTCAAAAGTGTTTGGGGGAACTAAATTGAACTCTTTGATTCTTACTTCCATGTCCAGTAACCTCCTACAACAAGTGAAAGATAGTTGCACTAATGATCCAACCCTACAAGTGGTGCTACAACAGTTATTGGACAAGAGCTATATGTGAGAAAAGTACACTTTGGTGGATGAAATTCTGAGAATAAAAGATAATTTAGTGGTGGGAAATGTTGTACAATTAAGAAACAACATTATCCAACACTACCATGGTGATACAATTGGTGTCCATTCAGGTACTAATGTCACGGTCCATATGCTCAAAATTTTATTTTACTGAAAGGGAATGCATAAGATGGTTAAACAATTCATAAGGGAGTGTGATGTTTGCCAAAGACAAAAGCCTAATTTGTTTGCTTATCCTAGACTCCTCCAACCATTGTCCATTCTAGAAAAGATTTGGAGTTCAATATCTATGGATTTCATTGAGGATTACCTTCCTCTCAATGCAAGACAGACATTATGGTCATTGTGGACAAGGTTAAGTAAGTATGCACACTTTGTGGCTCTGCAACATGCTTTTACAGCTAGTACAATTGCCCAAGTGTTTCTTGACAATGTATGCCTACCTGATTCCATCATTAGTGACATAGATAAAGTATTCCTAAGTCATTTTTGGTAGTCTCTATTCCAGGTGTTGAAGTTATCTACTACATACGAGCCCCTAACTGATGGCCAAACAAAGGTGGTGAATAAGTGTTTGGAGTGTTTTTTTAGATGTATGATTTGTGAAAGACCAAAGGAGTGGACAATGTGGATTTCTTTGGTTAAATTCTGGTATAAAACTAACTTCCACACTGCCATACAAACGACTCCATTTGAAGTTGTGTACGGACAAACACCCCCTATACCTACTCCCCACGTGGCTGGTGAAAGTGTGGTGGAATCAGTTGATAGAACTTTACAGGCAAGAGAAAGGGCACTTGAAATGCTTAAGTTCCACCTTGTGAGAGCTGAAGGACGGAATATCCGTACCTTATGTCCAGTAAATGAAGACGAAAACGAACGTAGAAGATCACTCCGACTTCACAATAGCTACATAATGAAGGGACATGAATAAGAGTCGGTTTACTTATACATACTTGTTATTTAGTCTACTTGACGTGTTCATACTTATTATACTTGTTCTTGTCTTATCTTATTATTTCATGTTTAAATCATGTATTTCTTATAGTTTTATGAGTTTTAGATTTATGTGTTTCATGTTTTAAGTGTTATAGTACCTGTTATAACATAATGAGTAACTTTCTGAAAATAGCAGGTTTCTATATATAGTAACTTTCCAAAAATAGCAGGTTTCCATATATAGTAACTTTACAAAAATGGCAAGTTTCCTTAAATAGTAAGTTCTAAAAATAGAAAGTTTCCATAGTTAGTAAGTTTCCAAAAATAGAAAGTTTCCATATTTAGCATTTTTGTATAAATAGCATGTTACCATATTTAATGTATTTCCATAAATAGCATGTTAGCATATTTAGTATGTTTCCATATTTACCATGTTGCCATAAATAGTATAATCCCATAATTAACATGTTTCCATAATTAATCGTATGATTATTTTATATCATGTATAATTATATTATAAAGTTTAATAAATAATAAATACTTAGCTTAACTTATTATTATTAATTAATAATATCATTTCATGTTATTATAAGTTAATATTAATTAATAATATTACGTATTTCATGTTATTAAACTTTACCATAAAAGATATTAATTAATGTGTAAGGTTATTTTCAGAACCAAATAAATGTACAAAACTGCGAGAACCACCTTTATACTCTTAACAATGCATATGTATTTTCATATTATGTTTAAATTAACATTTAATAATTATTTTATTGGTTATAGATCTGAGTATGATGAGCGATATGAAGAGTGCACATGTGTTTTCATATTATCCAACGAAAATATAGTTATAATACATACAAAACAAATACATGTGCATGGTCTTGGGATACATGTTCCTAGTGACATACGACAATGAAAATTCATGTAGTACTACCTAATGAACTAACTCGATTAATATACATGTGCATTTTAAGAGTAAAAATGTGGTTCTCGTAGTTCTGTATATTTATTTGGTTCTGAAAATAACCTCACCCAATTAATTAACCTAATTTTTAATTAATTAAATCTATGTTCATGAATAATTAAATTATTAATTATTATAACATAAATTTATTTAAATAAATGTAAATACTTGTTATATAATGATTTTATTTAAATAAACATAACCTAAGTTTTATTTTTAATTAAACTAAAATTAATTAATAAAATTAATTAATTAAACATAACATAAAGTATTTTTCTACATGTTGGTTTAATTACGTGTTCTTGAAAAGTGACAAGTACCCGAGCCTGAAAGCGAAACCCAACAACCTAGTACCACAACCCGAAGCTGCGGCCTCGCTGCCGTGCCCCGTCCGAACCACAGCCACCACAAAATACTCATCATTTTAAGGTGATCATCCGGATCACCAGTTCCATCATAGGTCTTGACACACGCCGGCATGCGACGTTTGGTGTCCTCGGAGTAGTTCCGTATATGGAGGGTGAATGGGTCCTCCATGGGATCCGCCCATGGCCGGGTGAGCCTAGGGTCATCCCATGGTTCACACCACGGGCGGGAAAGATCCTCCGCTTCTGCATCTCGATAATAAGGGCCACCATAATACTCATCATTGTTTGGTGGTGGTGGAGGGGTACGCCTAGGTCGGCGACGCTTAGGCGGATGGTCATCTGAGTCCTCCCCTGATGGGTCTGGAGACGGGGGGGGGGGGGGGGGTGCCCCATCTATTGGGTGAGGACCACTTTTTTAGACGAGCCGGGAGCCTTTTTCCCAATGTCCATCCTATCCCACACGCTTGTGCGGCGGGTGGCTTTGGCCAGCTCTCGATCTGGTCGCTCGGACGAACCGTCGGACCTATCTCCCCTTCTCGAGACTGTGTTAGTTCCTGCATGAGGCGATCTCCTATGCGCTCGAACACATTCCTAGGTTGAGGAGTTTCCTCAAAGATGTCCCGCTCTTGAGGCAGGGCTTTCCTTTTCCTCTGATTTTGGGAAGAGGTGATTGGTCCGGTGTCGCCAAAGTTGAGTCTAGATTAGAGGTTCCTCCCTAGATTCAACCTTGACGCAATCCCTGGGACGATCCTCTCAAAGTTCTGCGTAAGAATTCGAGTGAGATCCTCCTCGCTGAGGGGTTGGACTTCTACTTCCTCCTCCACTGATGGTCTGCGCGGCTCCTTGTTAGGAGGATTGGGCGCACTCCCTGGATCAGGGTTGTCCAGGGTTGAAGTAGGTGGGGGTGTTATGGAGATCGTACTCGTCACCCCAAGGGCTGAAAACCACCACGGTTACCAGGTCCGCCTGCAGGGCGGCTAGGGGATTGATTGGGGATGAGTATCCCTTCCCCTTGGGACTTCCAATTTCCAGGATTCGTGTTCCTGGGATTAGCTTGCGGATGCCCCTTCGTCATTGGAAATTCAAGATGAGGTTTTGCTCTAGCTTAGTGTAATGGGTCCCACGGATGGCGCCAACTTGTTGATGCAAAAGTTGGGTGATCCTTGCTAGACCCGAATTAGGCTTAATTCAGGTTGGCTGGGCTCCGGCTCCTGCACCAAGTGAACTGTTTGGTTGGGATCCTGCACACTAAACAACACGCGTTAGGCTTACCGTGTGAATGTTTCCCACGATTATACTCCGACATGAGAGTAAGTAATCGGTTTAGGGTTTTATGTGAGTTAAGAGTATAGAACGTAATACCTTTGTGGAACCCTTGGGGGTTCCTTTTATAGGCAGTGGAACCCTAGTGAGCTGCCACTGATACTTCGGCCCCAAGGAAAGGATAAGTACCATAATTAGAATGATTGTTATCTTCTAATTATGGTGAGTGAATATCCTCTTCTTTGGGGTAAACCTATTCCTAGACAGAATATGATTCTGTCTAACCCTGTACCGGCCGCGCCGGGCCGTGGGCCGCACACGTGTGTGCGGTTACTGTTCATCCAAGCCCATAAGCTTAAATGACATTATTCCCACCCATCTGTGATGGGCCGGATACGGGTAGTACCCGTGGGCCGCGTTCCTGACCCGGCTGGGGACTATACGTCATCACCGAGAGCCGAAGCTCTTGGCTTCGTTGTTGCGCCCGAAACAAACACAACCCCAGCGTTCGCTGGGGTCCCCTTCGCTGCCCGAGAACACGCCGAGATCCACATGGGGTCTCAGTTGTTGCTGATCAAAAGCCACAGCCCTCGTTTGGGGGGTGTGGTGTCGTGGCTGTCCACAACCACACACGCCGGCTCCTAAGGGTGCGGTTGCAGGTCACCGAATGCCACCGAGATTCGCGTGACTCTCGGTTCACGTGTACCAAAACATACAAACCATAAGTACTCAATCCCCATTGTTTGATCTTTTTATTTAACATGTTTTCATACTTGTTTTTAAACGATCTATCAATATAGAAAAAAAAATAAAAAGATAAGAGATCAAGGATACCGTATGCGTGAAAAGGTTTAAGACACGAACACTATACCGTGGCAATTAATAAAGAAAAATCAACAACGAATCGTCCTTGTGTTTTGGTGTGAGCCGCGGCAAGGAGGAAGAACAAGGGTAGGGTTTTGATGATTTTTCTATGAAAGTGAGTAATGAAAACTCCTGTTGTTTTTATTAATTAACTAGTTAAAGTTCATGGGTCGGGCTTGGCCCATCCCTTCCTTTCCTTCTCTTTTGGCCGAACACAACAAACACCCCTTATACTTTCATGTCTGTTTTTCTTGTTTAAAGTTATCGTGTGTGTTCGTGTTTAATTATCGTGTTTTCGTTTCTTGAATGTTTTCTTAATCTTATATGTACGTTCTTATCGTGCATTAATATTCATGTTTACATACATAATACTTATGATAATTAATTAATATACATACTATTCATAACAAATATTCATGATTCATGGCGTATATTAATTAATTAGAAAGTTTAAATTTAACCGTAAATTTGTGCATTTAATGATCTTAGAGTTTTAAAGCGGGTTTTACATAAGTGATAAGGAATAGCCAAATCCCATTTTCTTCTCATGTGGTTATGGTGAAAAATAAGGATAAGGTCATGAAGGATGTGTGTGGATTATAGGCAGTTAAACATGTACATAGTTAAAGATAAATTCCCAATTCCTATGATTGAAGAACTTATAGATGAGTTGAATGGAGCTCAAGTATTCACTAAACTTGACTTAAGTTCATGTTATCGCTAGATTAGAATGAATGAAGATGATGTGTGCAAAAATGCCTTTAGGACCCATGAAGGCCACTATGAATTTTTAGTGATGCCTTTTGGTCTCACAAATTCTCCTTCCACCTTTCAATCACATGTGCAACATGTGAGGCAAGTTTTGGAGGTTATGAAAGCTAATCAGTTGTTTGCTAAGCTCAACAAATGCACATTCTTGAACAAAAGTGTGGAGTACTTGGGACACATCATTTTTGATAAAATAATTTCTACTGGTGAGAGCAAGATCAAGGCTATGCAAGATTGGCCAGTGCCCCAAACAATTAAGCAACTGAGGGGTTTCTTGGGTCTTACAGGCTATTACAGAAGATTCATTAAACATTATGCAATACTCAGCCGACCTTTGATTGCTCTCCTCAAGAAAAATGCTTTGCATTGGAATGAAGAAGCACATAAGTCTTTTGGTGTCCTCAAACAAGCCATTGCATGCTCTAGTAATAGCTATGCCAGATTTTCTATAAGACTTTTATGGTGGAAACTGATGCTTCAAGGAAGGGAATTGGGGTTGTGCTACAACAGGATGGTCATCCCATAGCTTTTTTAAGCAAAACCTTATCTCCCAAACACCAGGCTTTGTCTACATATGAAAAACAATTCTTACATGTTCTCGTGACTATGGATAAATGGAGAGGGTACTTATTGGACAAGCACTTAAAGATAAAAACAGACCATTTTAGTTTGAAATATTTGCTAAGGCAAAGGTTGACTACTCCTTTTCAAAATAAGTGGTTGCCAAAATTGTTGGGTTATGATTATGAAATAAGCTACAAGAAGGGTAGTGAGAATACAATAGTTGATGCTTTGTCAAAAGTGTTTGGGGGAACTAAATTGAACTCTTTGATTCTTACTTCCATGTCCAGTAACCTCCTACAACAAGTGAAAGATAGTTGCACTAATGATCCAACCCTACAAGTGGTGCTACAACAGTTATTGGACAAGAGCTATATGTGAGAAAAGTACACTTTGGTGGATGAAATTCTGAGAATAAAAGATAATTTAGTGGTGGGAAATGTTGTACAATTAAGAAACAACATTATCCAACACTACCATGGTGATACAATTGGTGTCCATTCAGGTACTAATGTCACGGTCCATATGCTCAAAATTTTATTTTACTGAAAGGGAATGCATAAGATGGTTAAACAATTCATAAGGGAGTGTGATGTTTGCCAAATACAAAAGCCTAATTTGTTTGCTTATCCTAGACTCCTCCAACCATTGTCCATTCTAGAAAAGATTTGGAGTTCAATATCTATGGATTTCATTGAGGATTACCTTCCTCTCAATGCAAGACAGACATTATGGTCATTGTGGACAAGGTTAAGTAAGTATGCACACTTTGTGGCTCTGCAACATGCTTTTACAGCTAGTACAATTGCCCAAGTGTTTCTTGACAATGTATGCCTACCTGATTCCATCATTAGTGACATAGATAAAGTATTCCTAAGTCATTTTTGGTAGTCTCTATTCCAGGTGTTGAAGTTATCTACTACATACGAGCCCCTAACTGATGGCCAAACAAAGGTGGTGAATAAGTGTTTGGAGTGTTTTTTTAGATGTATGATTTGTGAAAGACCAAAGGAGTGGACAATGTGGATTTCTTTGGTTAAATTCTGGTATAAAACTAACTTCCACACTGCCATACAAACGACTCCATTTGAAGTTGTGTACGGACAAACACCCCCTATACCTACTCCCCACGTGGCTGGTGAAAGTGTGGTGGAATCAGTTGATAGAACTTTACAGGCAAGAGAAAGGGCACTTGAAATGCTTAAGTTCCACCTTGTGAGAGCTCAAGATAGGATGAGGAACTTGACCAATAAACATAGGTCAAACATGTCTTTTAAGGTGTGAATGTGGTTGTATCTCAAGTTGCAGCCACGTAGGCAGGTGACTATAATACAAGGTCAACAACATAATTTATCTTCCAAGTTCTATGGTCTTTTTATGATTGTTGAAAAAGTGGGAGCAGTTGCTTATAAGCTTGAGTTGCCAGCTGCTAGTCAAGTGCATCCATTATTTCATATATCCCAACTCAAGCTATGTAGAATTCTCACAAAATGGGCATTTTGCCTCACTATGGACCTAATGGATTGCTAAATGTTGTGCCAATTGCTATCTTGGACAAAAGAATGAAGAAATTCAACAGCAAAATGGCAGTGTATGTGCTAGTCAAATGGTCAAACCACACAGATGAAGATGCTACTTGCGAATATTCAGTGATTTGCTACAAAGGTTTCTTGATTTTGAAGAAGCTTCTTGAGGACAAGAATTATTTTAAGGAAGATTGATTGATACACTATAAACAAGTTCTGGCTACTTTTGATAAGTGTTCAAGGTTCCGGGGCTTAAGTTCAACTTTGCTAGTTTGTTGAGTTTTTTAGGAGTTTGTTATAGAGTTTGGTGCCCAAACTATGTTACCCTTCTTATTCACTTATAAATAGTTTCTACCTTTCATTTCTTCATTTTGACGCTTGTAATCTCTATTTTCTCTCTAAACTCAATTGTAATCACTTGTATCATTTTCACTTAATAAAACCATAACAATTCTTTAACGACTTCGTTTCACTGTATGAGTTCCTAACTGATTATAACCATTGTTTTTGTATTTTACCTTCTTAACTGATTTCTAGAACACATTGCACCAGTTCTCGAGTATTATTTGAGGAATAAGTAAAGAAAATAAAGTAAAACAAAAAAAATTGTGTTATCAAATATCATTTAAAAAGAAAAGAAATTTAAGTGAATAAAACTAAATGGATTTTAAAAATAACATATTTCCCAATATTTTAAAAGGCTCGCATGCCACTGCAAAGGCATCGCAAAAACGCAAGTTTTGACATTCACGCTACGCAATAGACTTATGCTTTGACATAAGATTTGGACGTCACGTCTGATGAGAAGTGAAAACATGATAAAGCGCAGTAATATAAGATGACAAAACCCGTTGGTTATGTTATTATTGACCATCACTTATAGTGGTAAAACCTTAATACCTTAAACCCACAAACCGGGCTTGGGCCTATTATCCTTATCCATGAGCACTTCCTCGCAGTCCGAGCAGCGATATCGCGAAAGATCGGCCTAGAGTAGTAAACTAGAAAATCAAACAAACAAAACATTAACGATTGTGTGGATCCGTGACCTTAGCATAATCACCAACACAAATCACAATTGTGTGGATTCGTGACCTTTGCACAAATCACCAACACAAATCGTTAAAAAACAATAAAACGATTACAATTTATTTTTTCTAAACATTTGTCATAATACTAAATAATGGACGATTTGGATTATTCTTCACCTCCCTTTTTTGTTAGCATAGCAGCACCACCGATACCAAAACATACCCAACACTAGTATTAGGATTCACTTGTTTAATTCATGATTAGATAGATGGTTGGTCATGATAGCGATATGTTTTTCTTTGATATTTTTAAGGGTTTTAAGGGTGGCTGCAAGGTTTTGACGGGTGATTTAGGAGAGGCGGCTCAATATAGTCACCTAGTCTGAGGATCAGACCCGCTTCAATACCATGACGTGAAGGGTTTTTTTATTTCAAATTTTATAAAATAATTTTTTATATAAATAAAAAAGAATACATGCAAATATATTTGACTTAAATATATTTGACTTAGTTCTTTATGCAATATATTTTTCTAAACTCAATATATTCAAATGTAATTTATAATATTTTCTTATATTCTTTTTTAGTTTTCCTTTACAACTTTGATATCTTCTTTTAATAGTACTAGAAGATTACCCGCGCATAGCTGCGGAATTGCATAGCGACAGTTAATTAACGATACAGTATTTAGAGGTAAGATTAAAATGGAATGTAAAGTTTAACATGCAATAATTCAGGTTTAGATAAAATCTCAAATATATATCTCTTCCACATACAAAAAGCGTTTACTAAAACTTGAAGTAAAATATTACATCAATGAGTCTTACATCCCCGTGCATTGCACCAGGTTAATTTTGCTTATGCGTAGCAACATTTACAACACACACATCTAAAGATGCTACTTATTTATCAAAGTTCTCTATATAAAACAATCTGACAAAAAAGAACCCAATGCGCCTCACTACCATAAACAAATTAACATCACTATTTAGTAAAAAAAAAGTCATCAAGGGTTAGAGTGATGTTTTATTAACTTACTTCCAAATCTTCCTAGTTATGGTGTATGCGTATAGCTGGATTCAATTACAATGTTCAAGCATATAGAACAATCCAAAAAAAGAAATGCAGTAAAATTCTCACACTACATGTACACAAATGCAATGCATCATATAGGTAAAAGCAATCATACTAAACATGTGATTATACAGTTACATTTTTTCCAGAAAATTGCAGTTTCTGATAAGTTCTCTGGTGTATCCCGGGGTAGGACGTGCTTCCAAACGCACCCTTCCATGATAACAACATTCGTGGTACCGTAAGTGGGGATTTCTATTATATCCTTTCAACCGTTTGCCTTACCAAAATCTAGCATTACCAATCACAGTCATGAATGTTTATGTAATATGACGAGACACCTACAAATTGCAATTTTTTGGAAAATAAAGGTAAAAATTGTTAACATAATATAACGTCACACATTTATAGAAGCATGCGCACACGCCGTTGGGACGATGTTATGTAGCACGCCTTTTCCACTTGTTACACAAACGCAAATGAAAAAGAGCCTTTAGACAAACATAACATAACAGGAAAAGTAGACACAATTTTCCTTACCTACACAAAAAGTACTTTTATGTTATCCATGTAGACTACGAGACATGTTGGTTTCTGGGTTCATGTACGACATTCAAACCAAATAGGCAGTTGTCTATAGACATGGGGAGCCTATGCAAAATGTTTTTTTCTGAAGGAAAACGAACAACCGGGCTATGAAAATCAAAGACAACCTACCCTCATGACTTGGCATAAAAGAAGGTATATCACCAACACCATGAGTTCCAATCGGACAGGCTCACCGTGGCCTGATAGCATCATCAAAAGGCTGGGCAGGCTGACACAATGAACAGTTGTGGACCTCAGATCTACGTAATCTGGAATCAAGCCAACAATGAAACTAATTACTACTTTTCTACTGCTAAAAGTAACCACATCCAATAGCTAATACATGGAATGAATTAAGGACCAAAAAGAAAACCATGGGTTCCTTCTTGCAGCTTCTTCTTTTTATACAAAGAGATCATGATTATCTAAACAAAACTTAAACAATTTAAGTAATCTTGAGAACATATAGAAGAGTCGAAGACGTTAACCAACCAACATACGTTTTTTTGCTTCGTGTTTCTCATCCTTTCGTGTGCGTATTTCTACATAACGGTCTTGTTTTGTAATTCTTGACTCTATTGCTGCCTCTTCAGCCTTAAACATCAGCAGTAAAGAGCTAAATACCATCACAATCTTACTACAACAAAGTATTTATGAAATTTTGTTTACCATACATGCATTATAATAATCGTATCATTACCAAACCACCATTGATTTCCAGTACATCATGGGTTAGGAAAATTTACATCTTTTTGGTGCCCCATGATCTGTTTTTAGCTAATTCTAAACCTATATACAAATGAAACATCGGCAATCAAATCATCATTTTACTGCAACTAAGGCTGATTATACATATCAGTAACTGTAGTGCATCCTATTTAGCTATTTACTACTTATATAGAGTTATTACATCCAGGTCATCCATGAGGAGCAGATCATCCAGGATCTTAATTCAAAATTGAAGGAAAAGTACAATGCAGAGATAATATTGGATCCATGTGGTACAACTTTCTTCTTTGGCCTCCCCTTAATGCTAACCAATTCACTAAAGGCATATGGTCCAAACGAATTCCAGAATCATCAATCATGCTTTATCTGGCTAATCTACATTAGTTTAATATGACCAGGTTTTTATAGCTGGAAATAAAAGCCGGTAATTGAGATGCATGTAGATGGAATCTATAAACAAACATCTATAACAATGAGAAATAGCCCTTCCAATTACTCCCAAAGAATTAGATAGTGTACAATTAAGCACATGCTGTATGCATTCTTTTCTACCTTGAAAAGTGAAGTGTGATTTCATAATTATATCTAATAGAATTATAGCGAAAAATAATACCATCAAAATTATAATACCTTAGATGGATCAAAGCAAAATCCACTCATTTACATCATACGCTATGTATCATCTGTGACTGTGACTGCATTGTTAAACAATGACAAAAAAACGTGTAAGTCAAATCCCATTAGAAGGTGGCTGAAATTGAATATAAAAGCTAAGCACAGACTGACACGTTTTTAAAAGGCGAGAAGCATATACTAACCATTTTCCTCTCCCAAAATGAGATTAAACAGCCATTCGTTCCAAATAGGTCAAGGAAGTGCCAGATAAGATAAACAAACACCCTCATTAACAACCTAACTCAGTGTTACTTACTGGATTGTTATTATCTTAACAACATACCATGAACGCCTGCTGGCGTAGCAGACATCAACAGTACTCAAGTCAATCCTGTTCTGTAACATGGATCTGAACCTCAGATTCAGGGGAAAAGGTATATTTGTTGGATAAACAAAGTAAGGCACCAATGAATATGGATCTTAATTAATCATGGTATAGCGAACATTTGCTATAGGCATACACAATTCACACCACTATAATTGACGTCGAGAAACGAATACTTAACCAAAGGAAGTTTCATTTGTAAAAAATTGCATACAAAAAAAAGATCAAACTATATGTTTTAAACGGTAAATCCAAAAGGTACATGTGTAAAACATAAGGGAAAAAAGGCATACCAACTACAAATCCGGAAAATAAGAAGTTGACGAAAGAAAAGTTAAGAGTCTGTTGAAAACGGGGAAGAAATAATACAGACAAATACCATAGGGAAACAACAGTTTGGCAGAAAGACCATACATGTGGATTATTAGCCTGCCCCTTGGGGACATGAAGTAAACCATGTTCCTGCAAAGACAAGAGCAATATTATCAGATTATCATATCAATCAAATGAATTATATATAATATAAAAACCCAGATCTACAACTAAATACATTGATCTATTAAAAATCTTCAAAACATGATTAATAATCGTTGATGGCGTGCATATAATGAATTACTTTACCTAGTTTGGATCTTTCGCGCGCTCCACAACCATTCACGCAAGATGAAGAAGAATGGCAAAATGGGGAAGTTCCCCATCACAATCGCCACACACCCACCACCATCGTCACACACCGTTCACCAACACTAAAGGGTTAATGGCGGCATCGAGATGGCTGTGGTGGCGGCCATGATTTTAAGAGGGGGCGGAGGAGAGAAAGATGATTAGGGTTTTATTTAAAACTCGTATTATGTGTTACAAACAGGAGGATACTTTCTTTTGACAATTTCAATATAAGGTGACATTAAATTTTTCAACATTTCTTAAATTAGAGGGTTTTTCAACATTCAAGTTTTTAGGGTTTTTCCTTTATAAGTACTAGTAGAGATAGAGATAGAGATTAGACCCAAAATCTTTAATTTTAATTTCTTTAATCTTTTTCCAAAGCACAGAAGTCATAGAGCAAAATATTTTCGATATCACTACATAACAGAAGTCATAAGGCAAGATATATTCATTAGTAGTTTCGACATTCTCTCCACTTATTAAAAATTGTCGTCTAATTTAAATAAATGACAAATGATATTGTAGTAAAAATTGTTTAACGAAAATTTTTAAGTTTGTCAGCATTTCTCATAAATTTATGGTACTGCAAAGATGTGTGAGTGTCACATCTTTATAGACTCGTCTAAATATAACTTTATCGAAAAAGAAGCAACAATACAGACCGCATAGCGCAGTGGATTAGCGCGTTTGACTTCGGATCAAAAGGTCGTGGGTTCGACTCCCACTGTGGTCGATTATTTTTTGTTTTATCTTTTTCTACTCTAAATTTTATTACTACTAAGACTAAACGGTGTCACGGCGAGGGGCCCTTGCCGGTCCGAGGTGGCACCCTCGCCGGTGCTCGCCGTGACACCGACCCCCCCTTCGCACCAGATAATCGCGCGTTAGCTCAGAAAGTGGAATGACAGCCTACTAAACTGATTAGGACTACTTGCCCTCGGTCGGGATGGGCTGATCAGATAGCAGCATTGTTTGTAATATACGTTACTTGAGTCCCAAGCCGAAAGATGATAGTTAAAAGGGCTGATCATAATAGCAAATTGCTTCACAGTAAGTTTATACGCATTCGCAAAAGATGATAGTTAAAGGGCTTATTTGCATTAGTATTAGCTTATTAATAAGTTTAGGGGTCTTAGTGTTAAGCTTAAACTTTTATTACCTAATTATGTTAGGATTAGAAGTCGATTATTGGATTTACTTGAGTCCCAAGGCAAGTCCAACTTTTCTTTCCTTTTGTTAATGTCGGTTAGATTCCTATAAATAGAGATTAGGATGGTTAATGTACTAAACTAAATAAACAAACGTTCGATTAGTGTTTCTTCTTTTTCTGTCGACTATCAACTAAGTTGCAGGTGTACGTGTGTTCGATCATGGCGAATCAACCCAAGCGTGATTTCAGTACCGCGATTCTGGAGCGCAAGAAAGCGCCTAACAGGCTTGTAGTTGATGAAGCTATTAACGATGATAACTCTATCGTGGCGATACATCCTGATACAATGGATACGCTTCATCTTTTCAATGGCGATACAATCTTACTCAAGGGTAAGAAAAGGAAAGACACGCTTTGTATTCTAGTCACGGATGACACATGCGATGGGCCGAAAATCAGAATGAACAAGGTTGTCAGGGCTAACCTGAGGGTTAGGCTTGGTGATGTGGTCTCTATACATCAATGTGCTGATGTCATGTATGGGAATCGTGTTCACGTCCTACCAGTTGATGATACGATCGATGGGATGACTGGGAATTTATTCGATGCTTACTTGAAACCTTACTTCCTGAATGCATACCGACCCGTGAGGAAGGGTGACTTCTTTCTTGTGAGGGGAGGAATGAGAAGTGTAGAGTTTAAAGTTGTAGAAACTGACCCTGCTGAATATTGTGTCGTTGGATCGGATACTGAGATTTACTGTGAAGGTGAGCCCGTAAGAAGGGAGGATGAGGATAGACTAGACGAGATCGGTTATGATGATGTTGGTGGAGTCCGCAAACAGATGGCACAAATCCGTGAGCAAGTGGAGCTTCCATTGAGACACCCACAGCTCTTCAAGTCGATTGGTGTTAAACCACCTAAGGGTATTCTTCTTTACGGGCCTCCTGGAACTGGTAAGACTTTATTAGCTCGTGCAGTTGCTAACGAGACAGGTGCTTTCTTTTTATGTATCAACGGACCGGAAATCATGTCAAAATTGGCTGGTGAGAGTGAGAGCAATCTTAGAAAAGCTTTTGAGGAAGCCGAGAAAAATGCTCCTTCCATAATCTTTATTGATGAGATAGATTCAATTGCACCCAAGCGAGAGAAAACAAACGGTGAGGTCGAAAGGAGGATTGTGTCACAGCTTTTGACTCTCATGGACGGGTTAAAATCTCGTGCTCATGTTATTGTTATGGGTGCAACCAACCGCCCCAACAGCATTGACCCTGCTTTAAGACGTTTTGGTAGGTTTGATCGGGAAATTGATATTGGAGTGCCGGATGAGGTTGGTCGTCTTGAAGTTCTACGTATCCATACCAAGAACATGAAGCTGTCTGATGATGTGAACATGGAAAAAATTGCCAAGGAGACTCATGGATACGTCGGTGCAGATCTTGCTGCTTTGTGTACTGAGTCTGCTCTTCAATGTATCCGTGAGAAAATGGATTTGATTGATTTGGAAGATGAGACAATCGATGCTGAAATTCTCAACTCAATGTTCGTGACTAATGAGCACTTGCAAACTGCACTTAGCACCACTAACCCATCAGCTCTTCGTGAGACAGTTATTGAAGTTCCTAATGTCAGTTGGGAAGATATTGGCGGGCTTGAGAATGTTAAAAGAGAGCTCCAGGAGACGGTTCAATATCCAGTGGAGCATCCTGAAAAATTCGAGAAGTTTGGCATGTCACCATCTAGAGGAGTTCTCTTCTACGGTCCACCAGGGTGTGGGAAGACTCTTATGGCCAAGGCTATTGCCAGTGAATGCCAAGCAAACTTTATCAGTATCAAGGGTCCAGAATTGCTTACAATGTGGTTCGGAGAGAGTGAGGCCAATGTTCGTGAGATCTTCGACAAGGCTCGTGGTTCTGCTCCTTGTGTCTTGTTTTTTGATGAACTTGACTCCATTGCTACCCAGAGAGGAAGTAGCCAAGGAGACGCTGGAGGTGCAGCCGATAGAGTTTTGAATCAACTTCTGACTGAGATGGATGGTATGTCAGCCAAGAAGACCGTGTTCATTATTGGTGCTACCAACAGGCCTGATATCATAGATCCTGCACTTTTGAGGCCTGGTCGTCTTGATCAGTTGATATACATCCCTCTACCTGATGAAGAGTCTCGTTACTCGATCTTCAAGTCAGCATTACGAAAGTCTCCAATTGCCAAGGACGTGGACCTTCATGTTCTTGCTAAGTACACCCAGGGTTTCAGTGGCGCTGATATCACTGAAATCTGCCAACGTGCATGCAAATATGCCATACGTGAAAACATAGAAAAGGATATTGAGCGAGAAAAGAGAAGAGCTGAGAACCCGGAGGCAATGGAGGAGGACGTGGAAGATGAGGTGCCAGAAATCAAGGCAACACATTTTGAAGAATCGATGAAGTTTGCACGCAGGAGTGTCAGCAATGGTGACATCTTTAAGTACCATGCGTTTGCTCAAACACTACAGCAGTCAAGAGGTTTTGGTTCTGAGTTCAAGTTTCCAGAGACAAGCAGTGCTGATGCTACTGGTGGCTCGGACCCTTTTGCTACTCCTGCAGGCGCAGCTGATGACAATCTATATAACTAGTTTTATCTTATCTGCATTTAATCTTTATATGTCTTTAAAATACTCTCTTTTTGAGCTTATGTAACTTATGTAGCTTTATCGCATCGCCATTTATAAGACTTATTTCCTCATTGGTTGGTACTCGATAAAAAATTTGTTCTACCTCATGAACTTTGACTCGCAGTAAACTTGGTTTACCAAAGTACACATCTCAATTGTTTAAAAGTGTCAAAACCTTTGGTTTAATCCAAAAACTAGCTGTCAAAACAAAATTATATTGAGCAAGAGTAATCATATACCGTGTATTGCTTAATCTTTTGGGTTCGAGTTTTGGTCTGATCAAGTGATTGTGGCTGTTCGTTTACTCGGGTACCTATCCTTGGTCTTCTCTACCATTTTATACATCCTCCGTCCCTTTCATTTTAGTCACTCGGCCGATGTGGGCTTCGCTCAGTATGCTCTCTTTCTTTCACTCCTATAGTCATCTGATACAAGGAAGCAGGATTAATGGTCCGAAATTGGAGGGACGACAAGAAACTATAACATTAAAAAAGAATCAAACCTGAAACCAAGAATGTATTCTTACTCACACTGATCTTGACAAGATTCAAGACCAAGAGACGCAAAAGATATTTTCTCTACGGCGTAACCAGGTTGTATTTCTTGTTATGTCGTAGAGCTCTCGAATAGGATTTAATATTAGTTTTTACACAGCAAGCATAGATTTTTATTTTTATCAGATTATAATGAAAATTGTGCTGAAAATTACAAAAGCTACATTGCTACTAACTCTATGATTTACTCTCTAAGAATCAAATATTACGAATACTTCGCCTCGACTTTCAAATAATCCGCAAAACCCCTCAATGCCTCAAGACTCATCCTGTTGTGATACAACTTTTTTCCTCCTCCTAACTTTCTTCACAGCAACTGCTGCATTCTCATCTTCACTTTCACTCTTGTCACTCTTTTCCGCAGCTTCCGAAGAGCTCATAGAAGTTCTTAACCGCAAAATCTCGCCTTTAGCAGCTGCTAACTCTTTCTCGAGTTTACTTCCTTTCTTATCCAAACTCTCACGTTCATTCCCGAGTTTCACAATGATACTATGAGCATCCTCCATGTTTTCTCGAGCTTCTTGAATTGCTTGTTTCTGTTCTTCAAGGGATCTGTACAGAACTTCTTTTTCGTCTTCAAGATTGGAAATCTTGGTTTTTGTGAGCTCCAATTCCCGGGATAGAATCGTGGTGTTTTGATTCATCTCGTCGAGTGCTTTTGTTGCTTCTTCTAGATCTGTTTCCAGTGACTTTCTTGACTCTCTGTCCTCCAAAATCTCAGCTTTTAAAGAGTCGACTTCTTTAGTCAAAGAAAGGACACTCTTTTTCTCTTCTTTAAGCTCGTAAACTGTATTTTCGAGCTTCTTATATGTCTCGACAAGTTCTTTACTCAAACTATCACGATTTTCCGATATTTCTTGAATTTCAACCAACACCCTTTTCAGTTCTTCGTTAGTTTTTTTGTAATCGTCTTTAGTTGACCCGAGCTCGACGGTCAACATTTCAACGGTCTGTCTCAATCGATCGATATTGTTCTGTAATGCTTCTTTTGCTTCAGAATACTCGGTTTGAAGTCTCGAAATATCTGCCTCGAGGTTCTTGCAAGAGTTATCGGAAACCTCTAGACGTCCCGCGAGCTCAGCAGCCTGGTCTCTTGTGTCTTCTAACGTTTTCTGTAAGACTCGAAGCTCTTCTTCAAGACTACTGACTTTATCCACTTCAAAACCCAACGTCGTTTTCAAATCATCTCTTTCAATGGTCAACTCTTTGACTAATATTTCGTTTTTACCCAATTCGGTTAAAGTGGACTCAAGTTTTTCTTTGATGTTATCGAGTTTCTTTCCACTTTCTTCCAAAAGCTTAGCGTCGGACTCCGCTTGCTTTTCTGAAACGAGCTTCGATTCAGCATATTCCTCCCTTATCGATTCCAATTCTTTGATAAAGGCGCTTTTCTCCTCACATAAAGAAAGAATTTCTGCGTTCAGATCATCAATCCTTGAACTTTTCGATTCTAATTCTTTCTCAAGTTTAAGAATTTCTTGTTCCAGACCCTCAATCTCTGACTTTGACCCGGTCAACTCAGCCAGCGTTTCCTCATACATAGAGCTCAGTTTCTTGAACTCGGATTCTTTAGCAGCAAGGGCTGAACCAACTTCGGCAAGATTGTCTTCTTTATCTTTGATCTCGTTGTTAAGCAAGTTTATACGTTCTTGCATGACTTCAATGGAAAATAGTTTATCTTTTAACTGCATTTTAAGTTCTTCTTTATCCTCTGAAGCTTTTTTGAGGTTAACTGTAAGACGATCGATCTGATTTTCAAAATCTTGGATGTTTTTCTTCTCTTGTTTAAGCTCCTGACCTAACCCGTTTACCGTGTTGTTTGCTGAACTTAATTGGGTTAATAAAGCTTGCTTTTCTTGGTTCACTTTTTTTATTTGCTCGTTTCTTTCTTCCTTTTCGTTCTGTAGCTTTGACTCAAAGCTTTTCTGCATTGAAACAATTGCAGCTTCCTTTTCCACCAGTTTGGTTGTCATCTGCGTAATTATACGGGAAAATGAAAGTTTAGAGTTTAATGCAGGTGTGTTTGGACGTGCATTTTCAAAGTGATTATTGTGACTTCAAATGGAAAGTATCAGCTTATTCATACACCCAAACAGACCCTACACTAGACTTCGTAACAAAAGCTATTGCGGAAACGTTGGACTTAATTATGCGTTAAAATCCATGTCAAGATTCGTATGATCTACAAAAAAGTATGCACTTTCTTAAACGAAAGACTTACTTTTGCTGCATGAAGCGTTACAGAAAACATTAATTGGTACAATGCTCTTCTCGTGGGTATTTTTCATGTCATAATATGTATATACGCGTGTAAAAAGTTATTATTGGCAGTTTGGTAGTATACGGTTGTGTAAATCAGAAAACGACAAGAGAATTGAAAGCTTACAGATTCAATTGTTGCAAGGTTGGCTGACTTTTCCTTCTGAGCCAACGCATAGAAAGCACCAAGCACGCCTGAAGTAAGTATGCCGATTCCACTAGAAAGAGTAAGAAAGGGGTTTGATGATGCATCTCCATTAGCCTAAGAGACAAAAAAGAAGAAAAAAATCCTTAGAAGTGTTATACACGTTTACATAATACATGAAAAAAACAAAATAAAGTATGTTTGCATTAACTATAGAATTAGAGTAGAATAGTCTCCGACCTCTGATATTTGATCAAGCTGTTGTGCCCTTCCAGGATTTTCTGAAATAACATAATCACAAATAAGAATCAGTCCTCATTTCAACAAGTCTTTCGGGGAATTGGTGCAAGAAAAAGTTGTCGTGAAATAGTAAGGTGTGGGCCCAAAACTGAGTCTCGTCTTACTACCAGGCTCGAGCTCAGTCGTGGAGCTTATAAACTTATGCAAGCCTCTATGAACCAATTTAATGTAATTAATGTGTTTCTACAAGATAGTTTGTTCATAGTGTTATTGAAGGGTTCAAATTTTAGATTCATCATAGTGTTGTTGTTCCATGTTTTGATACGTATGGGAGTCATGTTTAATCACCGATGCATCACGTGATAAAAAAAAACACAAAACAAAAACCAGATTATGATATCTCTTTCAGGTGACGCCCACCCACCCACATCAAAGATAGATATGGCAATACGAAATAAGTTTAAAAAAAAGAGATTTAGGGGATTTACAGAACGAGAACATAAATCTCAAGAAAACCATAAGCTACTATTTGTTTTACATAGCTCTTAAATTAAGCTGATAAACACTACACTTAAGATGCATTTCGCGAGTAATTTAAAGACCAAAACAAACAAATGTGTCAGATCTTGAAAAACGAGAGAAAACAGTGAAAACAAACACACGCAATTTACCAGCATCGAGATTATTACTACCTCTTCCTTCAAACTGAATAACCCGTTTACTAAAACCAGTGAGGTTTTCCCAACTAAGCTACCCGGGGAGGTCAAGATGTACGCGGCCTAAACGGGGTATCCATGACTGTTTCCAACGCATTCCCTGATCACCCCTAAGATGTGCACCTAATGACCTTGGTGGTGTTTCAAGAACCCATTTACTAAATTATCCAAAATCAAGCTATGAAGACCAACATTCCGCAAGTAAATCAAACGGAAAACAAACAAATGCGCTTAGTCTTGTTAATTAACTTGAAACCAAACATTCCTAAGTCATCAGTAAACCAAATTTTCTTAAAATCATGCTAGTTAATACTAAACCATACATGCATATCACAAGTAGATTAAAAGGAAACAAAACATGCTAAATGTCAACCTACCCTCGGCCCTCGGGTAATGGTATGATTGTGACGGTCCACATCCTACCTCCCCTTAACCCGCTCAAACTGTGCTAAATCTTCAAAATTAACTCAAAACCAAACACACCCAATTCATCATCACCAATTCTATCAAAAACCCATATACCAGATTCGCTTAATTATCCTAGAGTAAGCGCATAAACACTAGACCTTAATGGATATTATTAAAGAAAAAAACGTGCTAAACGTTGAAACCAAACATACCCGATTCATAAGCATATATAATCTCAAGAACACGTATAACAAATTTACTAGGGGGTATTTGTTTAAGCTTATATGCAACTTATGAGCTTATATGCTTTCAGCTTATATTTCATAAGCCCCAAATTTCAGTCTTATTTGAGACTTATGGGCTTATATAAGCTTTTAGAAATGCCACAGAAAATTGGGACTTATGAAATATAAGCCAAAATCAATTAACCTCGTAAGCCCACATATGAGCTAATAATATATACATTTCACAAGTAAAACAAAGGGATAACCAAAAATCTTGAAACCAAACATACCCAATACATAAGCATACAAAATTTCGAGAACCCTTTGGGGATGTTTTTTAAGCTTATACGTGGGCTTATGAGCTAATTTTCTTTCGGCGAATATTTCATAAGCCCCGAATTTCCGGCTTATTGTGAGACTTATGGGCTTATATAAGCTTTTTAGAAATGCCGGGTTTTGTTCGAGGCTGTTGTTTGGCCTTATATGTAGGCTTGTGAGCTTATTTGATTTCGGCTTATATTGCATAAGCTCCGATTTTCCGGCTTATTTTGAGACTTGTGGGCTTATATAAGTTTATTATCATAGGATAAACTTCTATAAGCCCATAAGTCTTGAAGTAAGCCAGAAAATTGGGGCTTATGATATATAAGCCGAAATCGAATAAGCTAGTAAGCCCACATACAAGGCAAAATCAAATAACCTCATAAGCCCTCATATAAGCTTAATTAAATATAATAATATATACATTTACGAGTAAAAACAAAGGGATAACCAAAAAATGAGCTAAATCTTGAAACCAAACATACCCAAATTATAAGCATAGAAAATATCAAGAACCCTTTGGGGATGTTTTTTAAGCTTATATGTGGGCTTATGAGCTTATTGCTTTCGGTTTATTATTCATAAGCCCCAAATTTCCGGCTTATTTGCTTTGGTTTATATGAAACCTAAGCAAATTTTGGCTTATATTTCATAAACCCAAAATTTGTGGCTTATTTGGAGACTTTTTGGGTTATGTAAATTTATTATGATATGATAAACTTGTATAAGCCCATAAGTCTAAAAATAAGCCATAAATTTGGGTCTTCTAAAATATATGCCGAAATTTAGCTTATATTTCATAAGCTCCAACTTTGTGGCTTATTTTGAGACTTATGGGTTTATATAGGTTTATTATATCATAATATACTTATTTAAGTCCATATCTCCAACTAAGCCATAAAATTGAGGCTTATGAAATATAAGCCGAAATGGGCTTACATTATATGAGCCGAAACAAACACCACCTATAAGTCTTTAGCATAGCCATATAACATTGGGACTTACGAAATATAAGCCAAAATCAAATAAGCTCATAAGCCCACATATAAGCCAAAATCAAATAAGCTGAAGCTAATAACATATACATTTCACAAGTAAAAAAAAAAATACCCAAATCAAGATTCTTGTTCGCAGCTTCAGCTTTCAAGTTCAAGAATGGAAAAACAGAAAGACCCATGAACAAAAAAGCTCTTCTTTTATGACAGATATCCTCATTTGGTTGATTTTGTTGAATACAAGCATAAATTCTTGTCCTTTTTTTAGTGACACTTGGCTTTTTATTAAAGCAACAAGAATGTATAAAAAGGGGTTGTGAAGAATATGAAAATGAAGAGAACAGAGTGCTGTTCTGATAAGATGATGATGGTGAAGAAGAAGATGATGACATCATCATAGTATCATGTGTTTTTGTGTTTGGTTTTGTGATATGATGATGATGATACAGATGTGTCTTTGTGTCTGGTTCTTTTTTTTAGGATTTTGTTGTGTGATCTAGTTAGTGAGTGTGGTTCTTTAATGACCAAATTGCCCCTACTTCATAGATGATGAGCGGTAGGGCGCACTGCAATCCGTAAAACCACGAAAACTGTATAAAATCGCACCGCAAAAACCGCACCACGACAAAAATCGATGGAGCAATTTTAAGAAAAAAGAAAAACCGCAAATGTGGTGCGGTTTCGGTTTTACCCGTAAAACCGCACCACAAAATCCGCACCGCACCGCACATTAATTATATATAACCGAAAAATAGCATATGGATTATTTAACGTGTGTTACAAGGGTTTTCGTGCATATTATCATTAACATTCTAAGAAATGTGTGTGTTTACATTAGATTTATGCATTGTTATAATTAAAATACCTATATCGTGAACAAAAAGCCGCAAAAACCCACATCAATCATACAAATCATAAGTTGTGGTACGGTGCGGTTAAAATCCGCAAAATCCACAAAAACCGCAAAAACCCGCAAAACCGAAACCGCATAAAACCGCGCGGTGCGGATTCACACTTTTCTAAAAACCGCAATCATGGATGCGGTTTGATTTTTGCCAGAATCTGCACCGCCCCGCGCCATGCTCACCCCTAATAAATGGTATCACCCGAAAACCGACCCGACCTGACAAATCGATCGAAACCGGGCTGCATCGGATTGAAATGACCTTATTTGGTTCGGTTTTGGTTTTTTTATCCCGGTTCGGTTTTGTTTTGGTTCGGGTCAAACCGACATATACGGTTAGTTCAGACTAGCCTAACCAAGCCGAACATAATAGATCTGATCTTATTCGATTCGATTTGGTTTCAGTTTTGATACTATATAGTCTGTTCGGTTCTCGTTTGAAAAATATTCTTAATTCGGTTTAGTTTGGGGTTGGATTTTGTCGGTTCAAGTCAAACCTGATGCTCACCCTATTAACGTTAAGGGCTCATGCACGGTGGTGTGATGGCTCGCGTCATGACTTACCAGCCGAGAAAAGTGATGGCGTACCACACCACTAAGTGGCATTATGAATCTGACGTTATAGTTCTCAGCCCATTTTTTGTGATTTTATGATTTTTTTTATTTTTTTTATTATTAAAATGGGGTATATATGAACCTATTATACCACTTTTTATTCTTCGGGTTTTTATAGGTTACCACTTACCACAATCTCACAAAATATAATGTCATAGTATAAGTGACAACATTTTTTAACTATAGCATCACTTTTGGCTATACACCACTCTACCGCACCATGTGTTTTAACGGTGATTAAAAAAATTGTCATGAACGGTCACTTAGCCATTCTCTTTAAAATAACTTTGTGACTAACGTTATGTAACACAGAGATTGACATAAAAACCATTTTAATTTTTTTAAACACTACTAAATGTACACACGCTAAATACACTTACACACATCAAAGTGTGACGGTCGAAAATGATTCGTTTTCTATTCTGTCTTGAGGTGATCGATGAAACCAAAATTCCTCATAGGGGTGCATCCCTAGGCTACGAGGGTGGTGCAGTGGGTGGCGACGTGTTGGTTGGCCAGACTAACAGTCTTGTCAACCATCTGTTACCACCGGCTTTATTTCATGTTTCATATGTTTTGAATTATTTTGTTATTTTTTGTTTTCAAAGTAATTATATTGTACGCAAAGTATGGTAAAAGCATCGGTGCAGTAACGACCACCCATGCCAATTTTATGTGGTAATCTTTTGTTAGTGCTTTTGATATGAATGTCAAAAACTGTAAAAAAATTATATTTATATATGTAAAATAAATTGTCACATTTCTTACATAATACATGTTAGATAATTCAAACAAATGAAACGAAAAAATTTATTTAATATTCTAAACTATAATTCAAAAGTTAGAAAAAAAACTAATGACATTGCCATGCATTTATAAGGAATCAATGACCTAAAACAACAAAACTTATATAACAAGCCAAACAAATTACGTAAAAACAAATTTACCAAACGAACCATATTCCAATAATATTATCACATATTTTCTCTTTCTCTTTTCACGTTTAGTCGCGTAATTTTGTAATATGACTTTTCAGAAAATTTCAAGTTCTAAATAACCAATTAGGCTATATGAGTTGCCCGCCAAAAGTATCATTTGATATGTGAATTCTTCACCAATTTAGGGGCCGTTTGGTTAGGGATATTGGAGGATATTAGGGTATATTAAAAATATTTGCATTTTAATTTCCTCCAAATATTATGTTTGGTAGGGCTAATGAAGGAATTTCAATTTCCCCAAATTCCTAAAATGGAGGATATTAGAATTACTCCAAAAAGTGAGAAATTTTAATTTACTTCAAAATTATCTTTTATAGACATTTTTCTAGTCGTTTTTATTCGGGTTTTTATATTTATATGAAAAAATATAAAATTTAAAAAATTGGTATAAAATTTATTTTTTCGGTTTTTCCTTTTTTAAATAGCAAAATTAAGATTTATATAAAAAATTTATATAAATTGTTTATAAAATTTAAAGATTTTTTTATAAAATAAAAAAAAATTATAAAATTTATATAAATTCTATAAAAATTTATTGAATTTTTTATAAAATTTATAGAAATTCTATAAAAAAAATTATTGAAATTTTTTATTATTATAAACGTTTTTTTATAAAAAAATTATATAAATTTTTTATAAAAATTATTGAATTTTTTATAAAATTTATATAACTTTTTATAAAGATTATACAACTTTTTTATAAAATTTATATAAAAATTTTATAAAAATTTTTATAAAATTTTTATAATTTTTTTTATATATAGTTAAAATTTGATTTTTACTCCTTTTAAAAAAAATTTATAAAAAATATTTATTCGTTAATTGGTTCAACACAAATCAAGATTTCAAAATATTATAAATTGTTGTCAACCAAACATGCTTAGTCATTTGAAATTCTAGAATTCATAATTCTTAGGAATTTTAATTTACTAGAATTTAAAATTCTAGAATTTCAATATTTTGAACCAAACGACGCCTTAGAGGTTTTGGGTTTAAGCATCGCTAAAAGCATGTGTAAAAATATATTTGTGAGATAGATGTAAATTAATCGCCATTTAGAAAAAAACTCAAATCTAGACAAAAGTTGTATAAGGAACACTCTCTTAAAAAAGTAGAAATCCCTCGATCTCAACCATCCATTTAAATCTCATCTAATGGTTATATTAATTTTTTAAATTTAATTTAAAAAACTCACTTTCATCTTATTTTTTAAAATTAAATATCTCTTAAACTGTCAATCGTTATGAAAAAGTAATTATACCGTCACGACGGGAATTAAATCATCTTTCTATAGATATGCACTTCTATATACTTTCGGCGAACTTTTTTTTAAAATTTCGTACAAAAAAATCACATGTGATTCTCGAAGAATTACATGTGATTCTCAAAAACTCACGTTTGATTTATTATTTTAAAAATCACATTTGAATTTGTAATGTCACATGCGATTTATGAAAATCACGTGTATTTTTTTACGAGAATTTCAACATTGTAAAATCGTTAAAAGTATATGCAAATAACCGTTTATTAAATGACAAAAATATTTACGTTATTACTTTAAAATTACATGTGATTTATGTGAATTATATTAAAATATTTGAATCACATGTAATTTTCTCAATATATTAAAATGTTTGTTGCCATTAATATAAAATATATTCATTTTACCGGGGTAGAGTCATTTGTATAAAAAAAATATATGTAAAACAAATTGACTTCTGAATTACATGTGATTCGGTGATAATTACATGTGATTTTGCTTGCATTACATGTGATCCAAGCATTCCGAAACCTTAACTTCTTCTAACAATCCCACTTTACATGAATCACATGTGATTTTTTTAATCATGCGTAATTCTGTTAATATATTAAATTGTCTGTTTTTTTATGTAAAATATATAAAACAAATTGACTTCTAAATTACATGTGATTTTGTTTGAATCACATGTAATTACGCTTGAATTACATGTAATTCGGTGATAATTACATGTGATTTTACTTGCATTACATGTGATTTAAGCACTCCAAAACGTTAACTTCTTCTAACAAATCCACTTTAGATGAATCACATGTGATTTTTGCGAAATTACATGTGATTTTTGTGAAATCACATGTGATTTTTATAGTCGGAAATTATACCATCGCGAAAAGAGTTAAAGTTTCTTTTTATTGATACGTACTTCTATATACTTTCGACGATTTTTTTTAATTTTCGCACACACGGATCACATGTGATTTATTACTTTATAAAGCACACGTGAATTTGTAAAATAATTTACAATTTATATATTTCTGAAATCACACGTGATTTGTTACTTCAATATCACATGTAAATTTATGAAATCACATGCGATATATGGAATCACACGTGCATTTTAGAAATACAAATCACAAGTGATTTTACAAATTACTAGTGATTTTACAAACTATGTGTAATTTTTTTTGACGAAAATTTCAACAAAAAATATCGAAACTATATGAAAAAGCTAGTGGCATAACTCGTTACTTGTTTACATTCGACTATGTAAATAAGTACACTAATAAATAATAATAAAAGTTATTTATTTATTCTGGAAAAAAATTGTACTTTTTTTTATTAAAAAATCACAAATAATTTCTCTGAATCACATGTGATTTTTATAGTTGAAAATCGCAATAATAAAAAATTGTCAAAAATATATCAAATTGCCTGTCTACTGAAAGATAAGAATTTTTTCGTCGTAATGGTGTATTTTTCTTAATTTGACGATTTGTCGTCTGAAAGATATGATCTTTTTAAGAAAAAAGTGAAAGATATTTTTATTTTTTAAAGAAAAAAATGAATGGTTGATATTTCCTTTCTTCTTTTATTAGTTTATGTTTTATGTAGAAGTCACCTCCTCAAATCTAAATATAAAAATAGATAACAATGAATTTTCTTGTATTTTTTCTTTCTTTTGTAATTATATTTAGACAAAACTTAATTAAAAATTATCAAACAAACAAACTTGAAGCGGTATGTTAATATAAATATAATCAACACGTTAGACAATTCATTTAACAAAAAATAACATGTTGAATAAAAGTATTTCCAACCAATTGAAATAAGTAAAAAGTGTAAAACACACCTTTTATCCACATTGTGCGTTTGCTAGATTGCCATCTTATCTTGAACATCATCAAGTGTCCCTTTCCCATGTCTTATTTTTAAAAATTTGCACTAATGGACATGATAATATTTTTTTATTTTATGAAATATGTTAATTTTTGCTAAAATGTAATTATGGTTAAGCATTGTATTACTAGTAAATAACAATAATAAACAAGAGAAATTTATTTTTAACTTCATGTTTCATTTAAGATAAGTCTATCTGGATAATCTTGAAAGATGTGAGTTCACTTTGAAATATCAAGATTTGCGATAGTTAGATTAATTATGTTAGTTCGTTTTAAAATAATGTATTCATATTAGGTTTTGTTAATGACGGCCCTGAAAAATAACTTGCAAAAATTAATACATTATTTAAAATGCGTGCACACGGTACTTGAATATATATTCTATCTCATATGAATCACAACACCATCATTAGCGTGTGATAAACGGTAATAGTAAATCTCGAAACGTGGCTTTATTTAAAATTCGTAACGTTATTAATTATAATTTAAATCGTCATTATCGCGTGCTAAACGATGATAATTAAAGCAACCATGAGTTCATTGATAAGTATACTCTCATTACTTATTAGAACTCTAATCATAGTTAGTGCGTGTGAACGATGCCAATTATAAACGACACATGACTTTATCAAAAAGTCATCTCGTTATCAATCATAATTTGAATGAGGTCGTCATAAAAGAGTGTACATGAACTAAACTCACTCGTCGAGTTTCAACAACTACTACCTGACATGATACTGGAACTAAAAACTGACACGAAATTAATGTAAAATTTGAACACGATGACTTCTCATAAACCAAATGACTTGCAATTTCAAGGAGAAACCTTATGTCCACGACTTCTAATTTTTGTTTTATTTATTCTCGTTTATTAGTTTCATCCCACTATTGAGACAACTTGTCACCATAATTTAAGAAAAAAAAGTTCTTTCTATATGAATCAAACAGTGACATGGATGGTAACTTGAACACATGGCGTTGCCGGATGAGAAGGTCATAAAGTACACAAAATATGAAGAAAAAAAACAAAGTTTAATGTAGATAGTTGCAACTTTTTTTGTCTGATACATTCAAAAGAAACGAGTGACAATTGTGTCAGATTTACATGCTATTAGTAGTATTAGCCTATAAATAAAGCTTCGTGTAGAAAAGGAAATACTTTTATGCAAATTTTCTACGATATATGTTTGACATTATTTTTACAGTTTTTTTTCATAAGAACATCAAAGTCTTACTTGTGCGCAATTGTGTCATTCATTTGGTCGATATTTTGCCAGCAAATGTAACAATGTTGAAGGCACTTCTCGAATTTTGACGCATTGTGGAATTTCCTAGCATACACCACAGGGTGGTGGCCACCACCAAGGATAGCCGTCGGAATAAGACGCGGGATAAAGTGAAATCTATCACCATGCCGCCATAAGAGCGTGTCACTAAAGGGCACCTGTTTTTTATGGGCACAACACAAGTCTACTCATTTGAGCTAATTGGGATAATATTATGAGCTACGTACACTAAAGTCGCGTTTGGCTTGAAAATCTCTAGATTTAGGATGTTTCCAATTCCAACGCTCCCATGGAGCGAAATCAAGAATTATCAAGTGCGATGAGTATAGGACGAAACACTATGTATTTAGAATCGGAATGGAAATGGATTGTGAGACTGACTAATGATGATTTTTTTAGTAAAAATAGTTTTTTGTTTTGGAAAAGTGATGAAAAATCCAATTAACGAATTGAAAAAGTATAAACTTAAACTTGATGAAAATGAACTAAGTCTGTGACTTATTGCATTTCTCATTTTTCATAAAAATCTGCATAAGACCGATCAAACATGTCATACATATTATTTTAGCTTTATTTTTCAGGAACACTTTTTTTCTAGATGTACATTCTAAATATAATAACCATGATCATATTCATAAAATCCTATGAAAAATGGTGAAAAAAAAATCAACTTGCATATATAAATATTGTTCTTTTATCATGTTGAATAATGACTGTACACGTTTTACTAGCGGAAACTTGTAATGTGACCTAAAAAATTATACATTTTAAATAATTCACAGGCTAATAATAAAAAATTGGATAAAAATGAATTCCTTGTATCTTAAAGTTTTATTTTGCCATTTTTTTGTTTTGACATTATATTTAGACAAAACTTAATAAGAAAAAAACAAGCAAACAATTTTTTGACATTATATTAGATAAAACTTAATAAAAAAAAAAACAAACGTCAAGTCTCATGTGAAATGTAATTTAAAACTTTTTAATTGTAACCAATACAAGTAATTTAAACCATTTATTAAGCTTATCCCAAAGTAATGAAAATCACATAGCTAAAGTTAGTGATGAAATGTAAACAAATTAAAAGTTAGATTGTGCACCATTATATTAAGCGTTTAGAGCTTTCGGTACAACGGCTGGCCATCACGACATGAGTTTACGGCGTCAGTCACTATATCGTGTGTTGCGTTTTCGTCTCTCAAGCCGTCGTAATCAGCCATCGTGATAGGCGACGGCGCGAGGTACTGTATCGTGCCTTGCTTTGTGAGTATTTTCACGCTATCGGATTCTTTTTAAAAAAATGTCCCATTTTTACTAGGGAGGGTGTTTTTGATGTTATAGTGAGATTTGGTGATGAGAAAAAAATAGTGACGTGACATCACTTTTACCCACAGCTCAAACCGTGTCTACCCCTCTTACTGTTAAATTTAGAATAGAGTAAAGTACAAAAATCATCTATGTGATATGTCAAAAGTTTAAATTACATCTCTCGTTAATATTTTGCGCATAATACATTACATCATTGTGTTTGTAAAATGGTGCAACATCTCTTAGGACGAATGGTAAAAATAGTTTTTAGTTTATGGTTAATGTTTGTCAACTTAAGGGTGTTTTAGTCGTTTTTACAACTCACGGATGATTTTTGCACTAACCTTTAAAAAAAAAGACGGTAAAAGTTATTTTTTCAAAAAATTATTTTTTTTCGAAAAAATTTCGGTAAAAGTTTTTTTTCAGTTTTTTGGAAAAAGTGAATTTTTTTTCCCAAAAAGTTCAAAAAAAAAATTTTATAAAAAAGTTTCGAAAATAGTCCTTTTTTTCAAAAGATATTCAAAAAAGTATTTTTGTTTTCAAAAAAATTTCTAATTTTTTTTATTAAAAAATTCGAAATTTGTTTTTTTTCAAATAATTCTAAATAAAATATTATATATATATTTTCAATTTTTAGAAAGTTTTAATATTTTTGGAAGAATTTTTTTTCAAAAGAAGTAAATTCTAAAAGAAAATTCTTAAAAAAAATTTATAATCAAACTTTTTTCGAAAATTGTTGAAAATTATTTTTTGAAAAAAAAAATCGGTATTCAAATTTTTTTGAAATAAGAAAACTTTTTCGAAAAGTTTTTGAAAAAAAACACTATTTTTAAAAATAATTTATAAAAAAACTTTTTTCGAATTTTTTTTGAAAAAAAAAATCTTTTTTCAAAATATTTTGAAAAAAAATCTTTTTTTTAGAATTTTTAGAATTTTTTTTTTAAAAGTTAAGTGCGAAAATCATGTTGGATTGTAAAAGAAATAAAACACTCTTAAAGTGACAAATAGTTTTAACCCTTAAATGGAAATTATTTGCACCATTCATCCTGAGAAATGTATTGTGTCTCATTTTACAACCACAAGAATGTATGTTGTGCGAAGTATTAACGAAATATCTAATTCAAACTTTTTATAAATCACAATAATGATTTTTCCACTTTACTCTTTTGAATAAGTATAGTGTTCACTTTTGCACTAAAACTTACAAAGTGCAAAATTTTAAGCAAAATTCACATCGATGAACACACCAAAAGCAAAAAGGTCACAAGAAACATGTGTCTATTTTATTGAATCATATAAAAAAGTAAAGTAAACAAGATTTTATAAAATTTTAAATCAAGTTTATTGGTCTTCGAGTACATGTGAGAAATATATGTGACATATTGATGGGTATGTCATTTTTAAAATAACTATATGTGATATATGAAAGTTTAGTAATGTATTTCGTAATAATCATTCTATTCGGCTTCCAAAATGTGTTAAGGATGTTTTGGAAGATGTTTTTTTTTACGTTATGTGGTGTGCGATTTGGAAATTCTGTAGCCAAATCTTTGGTAATAATCATTCTATTCGGCTTTCAATATGTGTTAAGGATGTTTTGGAAGATGTTAATGAGTACTCTCGTTAGTATCATAATTTAAATCGTCATCACCACATGTTAAACGGTGATAAATAAAGCAAAAAGCACGACTTTATTAATGAGTACTCTCGTTACTAGTCTAAGTTCTAATCATAACTAGCACGTGCGGACGATAATAATTAAAAGCAAAAACGACTTAAATAAAAAAGAACTCTCATTATTGATCATAATCAAAACAAGGTTACCACCATCTCGGTGACATGATACTTGAACTAACAACTAAAACAAAATTAACATAAAATCTTAACACAATGACTTTTCATAAACCAACTTACTTGAAACTTTAAGGAGAAACATTATATTCTCGAATTCTAGTTATTGTTGTTCTTATTCTCGTTTGCTTCCGCCCTATTATCGAGAAATCTTGTCACCAAAATCTTCATTCCTATTTTTTTAACATTCTGTAAGAACATAAATAAAGCTTCAATGTAAAAAAGTACACTTTTATACATTTTGAACAATATGTCTTTGATACTAATGTATTATGTAAGTTTTATTCATAAAAAATGAAAGTCTTACTTGTCCATAGGTGTGTTACTCGTTTGTTTGATATTATTCCGGCAAATGTAACAACGCTTAAGACACTCCTCAAATTTGGAGTCATCGAGAGATTTTCCAGCATACACAAGAGGGTGGTTGCCACCACCAAGGGTAGCCACCATAGAACGCGGAATATGGTGGCGATCTATCATCGTGTCTCTATAAGAATGTGTTATTATGGGGTATCCGTCTTTGATTGACACAACACAAGTGTACTCCTCCGAGCTAGTGATCTCATTTGAGCTTATTGGGATAACATATAAGTCATGTGCACTAAACCCGTGCTTGGATTGAATATCTCTAGACTTGGGATGTTTCCAATTCCAAAGCTCCCCTGGAGCGGAATAAAGAATAGGAAGTGCGGTGAGTGTAGGACGAAACACTGTGTACTTAGAATCAGAATGGAAAGGGATTGTTTCGTAAAGCACGCTCGTGAGACCGACCAATGATGAATGTTTTGGGATGAAAATGGTGTTTTGTTTGGAAAATTTGATAAGAAATCCAATCATCGAGTTGATAAAATATATACTCAAACCTGATGACAATGAATTGAGTCGATGACTTATTAAGCTTTTCATTTTTCATGTAAAATCTGCAAAAAAATATCAAGTATGTTATACATGTTTCAATACATAACTAATGTTTTAGTTTTTTTAGAGGAATATTTTTTTTTTCTACATGTACGCTCTAAATTACTATTTAAAATAACCATGAATGCATTCATGTTTTTGTTTTTTCACAAAATCATATGATTAAAAGGTAGAAGAGGAGAAAAAAAATGAAAATTCAAATTTTAACTTCAAAGGAAAAAAAGGATATCCATTTTTGTCAAAAAATTCACACAAATGTAACACTTATTTTGACAAAAATGCATGTGTTTAGTTAGTATAGATGTAAATCGTTGACGTTGAATATGAAATTATGAAGAAATTTGTACATCATTTAAAACAAATATCATTCAGATTAAGTTAATTGAGAAAATGAAAAATTATACCTGCGTTTTTTATATCGATTTTGCTATTGCTTTTGATATAAATGCCCCAACCATCCAAATGAAAGTTTAGATGAATGTATATATAGTCGATACTTTATAAAATTGTACGAAAACAATATTATGTATTTATATAAGCAAGATAAATTATCAATTTCTTATATAAAACAATCACATGTTTTCTCTTTCTCTTTTCACATTTTACTCGCGCAAACTTGTAACGTGACCTTAAAAAAGATTCCACATTCTACATAATTTAAGAGGCTAAAAATAGAAATTGATAAAAATGATTTTTTTGTATATAAAGTATGATTATTTTTAGTTTTGACATCATATTTAGATAAAACTTAATAAAAAACAAGCAAAAGAAAATATATATGACATATTATTGGTCAATTGTTTTGCACTAGCACTTACATGTGGGAAAAGGCCAAACAAAATTCACATTGGTAAACACACCAAAAATATCACATGAATCTTGTGTTTATTTTATTGAATAATGTTAAAAAGTACTATGTTAAAAAGTAAAGTAATCATGATTTCATAAAAAATTAAAATGAGAATTATTCCTTTTTATCTTCTATCGTATTTCTTGTTTTTTTGTTGTTTTATGCTTTTCAATTACGTTACATTTTTTTTGTCATGCTATCTTGGTTTTTTGTTGTTTAATTCCTCAAAATAGAAGAGTTAAAGTAAATAAACAGGGAGCTTTTCATGTTTGGAATGATCTTTTGTCACATGTACACTTTTTTTTAATGGCTTGGAATATATTAAAAATCTTATAGTAGTAAAGCATTGAAAAATTAAAAATTAAATTGGGTTTTATATTTTCGAAACCTGGTTATATAGGATGACCCAGGTAACCCGGTTCTTGAGACTCCGTCGGGTCTCGATTTTTTCGTTTTTGATCAAACATGTAAATTATGCGTATTTCTAACGTGATTTTATTTTTACATATTATATTTGTTGATATATGATTTATATGTTCAATATAAACAAGATTTTATGATTGACACATATATATAATTTTTAATTATTTTTTTTTTCTAATCAGCTTGACCCGGATCGACATGGGTCCAACCGGTAACTCAATAACTTGATCGGGTAGATTTAAAACTCGGTTTTCAAAATATTGGCTAAATGAACCAAGAACAAATATAGAAACAAACAAAATCGCATATTCTAAAACCTTCCGAGAGTTTTAACTTTGATATCTATAAAAGCGATAATAAAACTCTTGTTAATTACAACGAACCGAGACAAGAAAAAAAAACCCATCCACAGCTTTTCACTCTTAGTTGTTTCTAATACGAACCTAAACAAGCCCCGAGAAATATAACTAAATACATAAAAAAATAAAATACTAATGATCTAAACACCATGGAAAGCGCAAAAAAGCCAACTAAAAGATATAAATAAATAGCAACTTAAACCATTACTCGCGACCATCAAAGGGGTTTTGAGCCAATCAATCCAACTACAAAACATACTACCGTTATAATGGAGCCAAAAGATAGTAGAAGACCGAATATTATCATAGATATCATCACTTCTCTTTATCGGGTATTGAGAAATAATGATGTAGTTGGGTATCCCAAATACACCGCAAGGTAGCGACAACAATAACAGATAAAGGTCGTTTCATGTCTAATCCATATATCATCGTAACTGTGTCTAATCATCTATCTAACAGCCCGAAATATGTAACTATCAAAGTTTAAAGATTATCTATACTACTTTATAAAACATTTATGTCGGTCTTTAAATAGAAAGTTTTAAAAAGTTCAACTATCGCACCTGCTTATTACGAAGAGATCGGTTTAAATACTAATATTAGTAACTGACATGTTTTTAAAAATGAAATTGATTTATGTAATCAGTAATATAAATATCGTAACCGAAAACATGTGAAGTATAATTAATTAAATAACTATTATTAACTTTCGATTACACAAATTTAAATTCAAGTTAGGTTATAGTTTATTTGTTTTAGTATAAAAAATACGATGAAGAGATGATAATTTCATTTTAGAAAGTGATTGTACATAATTTATTAACGTGATGAAAGAAGAGATATTGACTTGAGATGATGAAGTCAACCACGACGTTTTTGCAATACTAAGAATTGCCATTATTATTGTCTTAACGTTATCATTAAGTACGACGTGTCATCACTATTGACGTGTACAAAAACATCATCATTGTTATTTTCTGCCTTTTTGGTTTTGATGCATTGCTAATGTACTACTATATAAAGAAAGTCATGATGCTTTAAATGTATGCTATTATGGTTATTTGGTTACACGATTACCTACCGTTGCAATACACAGATCTCTGTTAGTATCTCTTAAGACAAAGATAATTGTCTTGCTAAGTCGCTTTATTCCCATCCCAAAATAGTTCATTTTACTAATGTTTGTAAATGTCTTGATTTATCCATACAAAAGTGTGAATAGACTACCATGATCTCGAAGTATTTTTGGTTACCAGCCATTCTTCGCTCCATAAGGAAATGTAATGTCAACTCTCCCGATTTGGTGAAGCATCAACTAGAGTAAGAAATAGTTAGAACTCAAAAACTTCACATTTTATTAAAAAATGTCTCAAGTGAACGTATGAATATTTGAAAAACGGGTACTTTTTATTCATATTGTAAAATCAAAATTCCAAATTTCGAGTTTATGTGTCTCGTGGTCTCTAAAATGTTGCATTAACTTAAAACTTTATTTTTTAAGCGTGAAAAACTTATTAGACGCTTGCAGTAAAAAATTACATATCTCTCAACGATATGTTAGGTAAGTACAAAGTAATTGTTTGTCGATTAATCTAATTCGTATGCATGTACACAAAGTTTTGTTATAATTACGCTAACTATGCGGACATGCATAAGATTAAATTCGTGTATTGTCATGTATCTAATCCCATAGGGTCTGGGACGAAAAAGAAGCAACGTAATGAGAGAAAGTGGGCTAGGTATCATAACACCATAACATTAAAAAAGTACTATCACATCAGCACCATGTTATCATAACACCAACACAATACAACCCCTTAACATAACACCTCATAACACTACACACCTTTTTCTTTTCCAATTACTAAATAAACTAAAACAAAACAAAAACATAAAGGGAAAAACTATAACCATCAAAACACACAAGTATCAAACTAAACTTAATTTACTGTGAAACGCAAATACACCAACAAAACATACACTAAAACACACACGCATTTTTTTAAATGAAAACATAAATTAGGTACCAACGTGCATTGTTAGGTTAACGCCCTACCAACATCGTGGTCCAACGCCGGATTTTAGTGTCATAACACCACCAACATGGCTGCCAACTAGGCATAACGTTGAGGTCGTCATTGTGGAAAATATACCTTCAAGAATAGGCCACAACTCCAAAAATAATACTAATACTACGACTTTGAGTTCTAGTAATAAGGGATCCATTAATTTGGATGATGTAAATATGGTTGATCTAAGGATTTAATTTGAAGCATCGAAGGACAACGACAACTTATTTGAGAATGTGGGTACTTCAACTGTCGCAGTAGCAAATATGGACGTGGAAGAGAGCAATAGTGATATTGTTGATACTTTAAGAGTGCTCAATACATGGCATGGAAATTCGATGTGTTAATGATTCAAGTTTATATGAGGATGAAGATTAAGACATTTACGCAACTTATGATATGCAATGGTTAACTAAAGAGAAACTACCATTTTGGGACGGGATGGATATTCGTATTATAGGTCCTCATAGACGATAGGTTATATTCGATGTCTTTATAGTTAAAAGTGTTTTTTTTTTCTTTTGATAGGAGTGGTGATGTCTTGTTATGTATGTTTTACTGCATATGTAAAGGGTTGCGATGAACGAGTCACTCGCATACATTTGTACTTAAATGTATTTGGAGTAATATATTCATCAGGTAAAACTCTTTGACAAAAAAATTATGTATATCTTTATAACTTAAGTATCAAACAAATAAACGTGTTTATAAACACCCCACACAATGTAGTGTAATAAGGGTTTTCACCCTTTCTTTGATACGGAGTGCAAGGTTTTACGTTGAGGGCTAAGTTTGCAACAGAATGATAACCAAATGACTATTTTCGTATTGTAAGTTAGACATTAATGACTAACTTTGCAAATGACCGACAACCCCAAGGACTATTTTCATAAATTGTTTCAGAATTTTTTTCAAAAATCGTCCTTACATTAGCGTCCCATTACAAAGTTAGTTACTTTGGACTAACTTTCCAACGGATAAATAATCTCAAATACTATTTCGGTAATTTGTGTCTTGGAGTTTGTGAATAACTCACCAATCCCAAGTATTGCTAAATGTTATATTAAAGTAAATTGAATCGTTGGTCCTTGTTAAGCTAAATCCCTAGCCTCGTCCATAATCTTATTTTGCCTTAATTCATCCTTATCTTAAAACTATGTAACACCATTCGTCCTTATCTCAAGAATTTGCTTGATTTGGCTTGAAAAGATTGAACATCGTTCGTCCCTGTGGTTTGGCGTGATTTGCATGAATCGTCCTTATAAGGATAAATGGTGTTACATAGTTTCAAGATAGGGATAAATTAAGCAATAAAAATAATCAGGGACAAGGCTAAGGATTTAGCCTAAAACACATGGACGAATGGTGCAATTTACTATCTATGAACATTGTGTTATTAAGTTGTCTTATACATGGGGTCTCCATAGCTTTTTTTATTTGAGCAAAGGTATGCCCGCTTTTAAGTCACACATGAGAGATAATAAACACTTGTGTTTATACGTAAAGAGTCTAATATTTTTTTAATACGAAAATATTATACTAACGTTGATGAGTGGTTTTGGTGTCGCTTCTAACCTCTATAAAAACTAAAACGATGTGTCTCTTTGGCTTCTATTGGTTTAAGACCCGAGTGTGTGATCTATCATGAGGTCTTTTTATTGTGAGAACATCTTGTTTAAGCAAAAGGTTAATGAATGCACGTGCTTGGGAATAAGGGGCAACACATATATAATCGTGCGGAGAATTCATATGGATCTTTGATTTAGATTCATTTTTCATCCTTATTGGAAAATAGATGCACTTCATGTATGTTTGTGTGTTAGTTGTTTTTTAGTGCGAAACATATCTTTTAATATTGTTGTCTAAGTTTTTATGGCTAGTTAAATGAGGATGACCACTTTTCTCCTATGAGCTCACGTCCTACCCACATAAGAGGTCTGATAGGTGTGTAAACACCCATCTTTTCTACCACTTAATTACAATAATAACCGGACCAAAACGTGTATTTTATGTCTTTTATGTCGGAATTATGCGTGGTTTGTGTTTTTGTTGTGTTTTAGAACGAAAAGGTGAAAAGTGGAGAAAACACGGACATTCACGGGCATTTACGGACTTTTATTGAAGAAAAAGATGAAAGACGAAGTCGAGAAATCAAGAGTGGAAAAGAAACGGAAGTCCACGACCAATTCTGAAGATTTATCGAAGAAAAAGTCAAAAGACGGAAGTTTATCAAAAGCCGAAGAATTCAAGTCTATTTTATTAAAGAGTTTAAAGACGAGTTCGAAGAAATCCCGAAGCCAAAAGTCCCTTAAGTCCAAGTTTAAAGAAGATTAGAAGAAAAGGACTAATGACGCAATTAATGAATATTAATAAAAGGGGGGGACTTAAGCTTGTAATTAAGAAGAAATGAAAGAGGGGAGGAAGCTTCCTAATCCTCCCCTATAAATAGTCATTAGTTGTTTACATTTCATTTTGTTGGCTAGATTGACAAACTAGTTCTTCCACCTTTATTTTATGCACCTTTAATTACTTGCACATTTAAATACATGTTATGCACCTTAATTACCTTTTAATTCCAAGTAAGTTTTTAATTTGTGTTCTTTAAATTCTCGTCTTTAATCTTTCTTTATCATTTGATCAAGTCTTTTTATCAATCTCATTCTTCTCTTCTCTTTCATTTTTGTTTCGGTTTACATTTCGGATTAAGCAAGTTTTGCTTAATCCATTTGCTTATTTAACCAATAGTCTCGTCCTTTTTAATTCCTCATACGAAATAAGCCACGAGATTGACAACCTTGTGTGCTTATTTGGTATTTTGTTTAAGTGTTTTGGAAGTTTTCTTTAAAGTTTTGATTTTTTAAGTTTTGATTTCATTTAAGTTTCGTCTTTTAAAGTTTGAAAGATTTTAACTTTTTAGCTTATTGTTTCGTTTTAATTTCATATTTTTAAAGTTTTTAGTCACGGCTTATTAGAAATAGCTTATTTAGAATTGTGCTTATTACGAAGTTGTTTCCATCGGAAAGTAAGGGTTTTTGATTGCGACGGCTAGTAACACCACATTGTGACAGCCTGCTTCTCCTCATTCCGATAGTGACAGTATTGGCTTAAGGGTTTTGCTTTCCGATCCGGGATTGCGATTGGTGTATCTTTTCCTCATTCCGATATGGGGATTGCGATCGCATATTGCGATCGCTCTTTCCGACGGCTCTTGAGGCTTACTTAGACGAAGTGCTGCCCAATTTTCCACAGCCACATTCCGATCTGGACCACATTCCGATAGGCTACATTCCTATAGTTTGCACCCTTGTATTCCGATTGCATCTTTCCGATCTGAACCATATTCCGATCTGAGGTTGTTTGGTTATTCCGATCTGGATTTCTTCAACATTCCGATAGGGGGTGTGTTCATTCCGATGGTAAGGTTGATCGGAATATATTCCGATCTTGGTTAACTCTCATATTTTGTCTTGTTTAATTGTTAAGTTTTCATTTTAATACTTGTCTAATTTTAATTTCCGCCACGCTTTAATTTTTAGTCATTTAATTAATTTATTTTTTGTCACGCTTTTAAATATATCGCACATTTATTTTAATTAGACCTAGATTTAATTTCACGTCATTTAACTTTAACGCACTTTTACTTTAATTGTTTTGCACACTTTATTTTAAACACTACAACGACACATTTTTGTTCCACCAAAATAAAACTGAGTCACACATTAAACACAAGTTTTTCAATTCGAAGAGACATACATCAACGAACTTTAATTTTTATACGGGCCAAAATCCTTGTATCAAATGGCGCCGCTGCCGGCTCTTTTCGTTAAGATTGACGGTTTTCTGTGAGAGACGCGTTGCTTTTTGGGATCCGTTCACTTGTGAACGTTATTTTTCTTGCCTAAAAAATTCAAAAAACCATAAAAATTAAAAAATTGATAAAAAATCCATAAAAATTAAAAATTTCAAAAATCCAAAACGATTTTCTCTTTATTGTGTATATATATTGTTTTTGTGTTTGGTTTTGTTTTATTTTGCATTTTCAGGTGTATGCGTACTAGATCTTCTAATTATCAAGAGCCCTAGCCTCAAGAAGATTTAGATATGTCAGGTGTTAACAACAACAACATTCCACCGCACCTCAATAATAATAATAATAACAACAATGCTCTTCCACAGCCCGATCTTCGGACCATGGAGGAACTTTGTCAACCAACAATGTTTGGACGAGGAGGACCGATTGCGCCGATGCAAATCAACGCTCCTGAGTTTTCGTTGAAGCACCACATGATTCAGCAAGTACAAACAAACCCATTTAGAGGATTGCCTGATGATGATGCCAACAAACACCTCGACAAGTTCATTACAATCACCCAAAGCATGAAGTTGCCTGGGGCCACAATGGATGTTCTTCGCCTACAACTCTTTCCACATACTTTATCGCATTACGCCGAGAAATGGTTTGATCGTCTCCCGAAGAATTCTATTCACACTTGGGATGATATGACTCAACGCTTTTTGTCGCGCTACTTTCCACCATCCATGGTCACGAGCCTTCGCAATCAGATCAGCGGTTTCATGCAAGACCCTGATGAATCTCTTTTTGACGCTTGGGAGAGATATAATGTCTTGATCGATAGATGTCCAAACCATAACATGCTCCCTGTGACCCTAATTGATACTTTCTACAACGGGTTGACTTTTCGAGATCGTGATACGATCAATGCAGCCGCCGGTGGCACATTCATGAAAAGGAGACCCGAGGAGTGTAGAGAGTTAATTGAAAACATGACTACTCACCACAAGAACTGGGATTCCTCTGCTTCTTCTAGGAACAACCCGAGAGTCAATGTTTCCTCCACCTCAGCAAACCCTGAGATGACCGAACTCACCCGCATGATGGCCGAAATGAGCAAAAGTATTATGCTTCTCGCTTCAAACCAACAACAACAACAAGTTAAAGCGGTTGCTAATCCTTGTGAAACATGTGGCGGTCCTCACTCATACACCGATTGTCCTTCGACACAAGGAAATCCGGAAAATGTGTATGCAGCTTACGGTAATTATTCACCGGAAAATTACCAAGCTAGACAACAAGGGGATAGAAATCTGCTGAGCTACCGTTCCAACAACTACCTTTCACCCGGTTTTTCTCCTCAAAACCAAAACTCCGCCAACAACTACAATAGAAGCAACCAAATCCCACCAAGAGCTTCTAACCCTTATCAACCACCCACCCAACAACACCCACCCATTACCTCCGATGTTGAAGCCATCATGAGAACTCAAGGTGAGCAAATCAAGAATTTGCAGAGCCAAATTATCAATCTGAAAGGAGATATCACAAAGCAAGGAAATGAGATTAGATCCGAGCTTAGAGATAACATTCAATCCTCCTTCAACAATCAAACCAATGATTTGAAGAATATGCTCGCTAGTTTCTTGCCCGCCGCTCAACCTTCTTCTTCAAGTTCTCTACCTTCAAACACCGTCACTAATCCGCGAGCCAATGTGAGTGCTATTACTACTCGTAGTGGAGTCACCATCGTAGGACCAATAATCCCACCACCATCATCTACACCTCCTCCACCACCATTTATCCCTACTCCTCCTACACCTAGTATTAGTGCACCATTACCATCTCCGCCTCGACGTGATGAAGTTCCCACCAATGACCCTTCAACATCTCAACCTTTACCACCTACACCTGCACCCTCACCACCCAAACCTAATATCCCTTATCCTTCTCGCTTGGGCAAGAACAAAATGCTAAACAAGGAGGACGCTCAAGTGACTAGCTATATCAAGATGATTTCTCAAATGAACTTCAACATTAGCTTTCTTGAAGCACTTGTCCACATGCCCAAATTTGTTAAAGCATTTAAGGAATTGCTTAACAAGAAGGAGAAGCTGATTGAACTCGCCAACACACGATTAAATGAAAACTGCTCAGCAGTTATTCTTAACGAACTTCCGGAAAAGCTTGGAGATCCCGGTCGTTTTGTGTTGCCTTGCGTGTTCAACAAAACTGAAGAATTTACTGCCCTTGCTGATCTCGGGGCTAGTATTAATCTTATGCCACTGAGTGTTTGGAAAACACTATCATTGCCCGACCTCACTCCAACAAAGATGACTCTCGAACTTGCAAATCGCACTCTCGCTTACCCCGTTGGTATAGCCGAAGACGTGTTTATCAAAGTTGGCACATTTACTTTCCCGGTCGATTTTGTCGTAGTTGATTATGAAATGGACCCTCGTATTCCTTTAATACTTGGTCGGCCATTTTTGAGAACCGGACGAGCTTTAGTAGATGTGGCCGAAGGTGAGTTAATCTTACGAGTCGGGGATGATTCAAAAGTTTTTAAAATGGGGAAGCTTACCGGCAAATCTTTTGGACGAGAATCAGTGAATATGATAAATGTGCTCGATGACTTTGCCGTCTATGACAATCCTCTATTCGAGTCTTCCAGTGATAATCCACTCTTTGAAGATAATGTGGATGATTCTCTCCCTACTTTGGAAGCTCCTCCCATTTATGATTCTCCACCGGTCTTTGATGCTTATGATGATGATGATTCTAGCTCAGATTCGGATGATTTTGATTGTACTTCTGAGTATCCTGAGCTGCCCACTTTCGATGATTTTGATGAGGCTGATACTCTCTCGAGCGATTCTTCTCACGATGAAGATCCTCCACCATCACTCGATCCTACTTTGGACGATTATTCATTTGAGGAAGATTTTTCTGAATTTCTTAACACTTACTTCCCTCATGAGAGTGATGCTCCTCCTTATGACTTTGAAGATTATCGTCTTGATCCTACTTTGGATTTGAAGCACATTCTGTCAAAGGAGAAGAAACCGGTCGACACCGAAATCCGTTGCACTTATGATTTGACACCTCTTTGTCCTACCTCTGAGGACGAGGTTGTGCTTCTTTGCGGATCTTCTTCACACTCGACTGAGCTTGAGTGCTATTTTCCCTTAAAGGAAAAGGTGTTCGACCCCGGTATTGAAGTCTTTAAGCCATCTCAGTATCCACCTGATGCAATAAAAGGAAAAATCTTTGGAAATCTTGAAGACATGCTTGCACCACTTCATCCTTGCTTCCACCGTGCTCCGTCACTGCTTAAGGGAACCCTGCCACTTCTTCTTTGGCTTGCCTTGTTCGCCTTAAGCTCGTGCTTATTGATGGATGAAAACTATGTCTTTGATCCTGGTGGATATGTTTCATGCTTCTTCCGTTGATGATCAAGGTCGAGTCAGGCTCACGACTCGGTAAACAAAAATCAAGCGCTTCTTGGGAGGCAACCCATGCATCTATCTTTTCGCTTTCTTTATCATAAGTGTAGGGGGGAAACCCGTTGGTTTGCTATTTCCTCTCCTCACTTCTTAATCAGGGATTCGAGCTTCAATGATCTACTCTTGATGATTCTTGACGACCCGTGATTCCGTGTTCTACTTCTTCCCGGTTCTATCCTAAACTCTTTTCGATTCACTATTTTATATTTTTCTCAATATTAAAATAGGAATCTCTTTAGTTGTCTCTTCCTTAGCAAGATTTAAACAAAGTGCACAATGTCCTAAGTGTAGGGGAGTTTACTCCCACATGCTTAAACATTGAGGACAATGTTTATCTTAAGTGTAGGGGGGACTTCTATCGAAGTTAAGTGGTCTTTTCCTTGTTTTTGTCCTCATTTTAACCAGAAAATCAATTTTTCGACATTTTTCAAAATTTTTGATCTATTTTGGCCTATTAGTTTTTACCATTGTATAGTTATTTTCTTTCCTTATTAGAATAAATGTATTAATAAGTGGTTTTAATTTTCAAACGTTGTGAATCTTTTGACTCAATCCGAGTTTACTCTAGCTACTATCCTTAACGTGTTTAAGTCAAGTTTTGCTAGACTTTTATATAGGGAGCTATAAAACGCGAAAGTCTTAACTCTCACGGGTTAAGAACAAGAACTTTTCGCAAGTTCATATAATTGATCCTAGAGAGTCGTTTATCAAGGGAACTTTAAAATGCGATTTCTAAGCTTGAAAAAGTCCAAGAATTTGCAAGATCCTATAGGCGACTCGAAAACCCAAAACTTTGATTTAATAGGCTAAGTATCCACGAATCTCATTCCTTGAGATTTTAAACTGTGGAGAACGAGAGATGATAGAGCCAATTATAAGTTCGGTATTCTTTCGTGAATTTATGTGAGTTAATTATAAGCCTATTCTCCCATCGCTTGCTAATAAATTTATCTGCTAATAAATAAGGTTGTACGATTTGAAAAGTTACTTAGCCTCTAGCCCCAGATCGTTTAAAAGTTGCTCGGTATGGATTAGAGTTCATAGCCAAGGCATAACTTATTGAAGCGGGACGCGAAGATTGGCGAGTCCGAAAAGGCCCTAACAAGGCATGAGGGCTATATTTTGTTGCTAAAGATCCAAAGTGATGTGAAGAATCATTTATCGAAAATCAATATGAAGGATCGAGACACACGATGTAAAGCAAAACTCCCTAAAAGTCATGGAGAAGTGTATCCGAAAAGACCCTAACAAGGTATGAGGATAAATAGATCCAAGTCATAAAAGGAGGCGGATCGTTGTATATCAAAGTCCAAAATAAAGATTGGAGAAAAATGAAGAAGTCGTGGTCCAAGTATGAATCTCTCAAAACTTCAAGTGAAGAAATTCCTATATGAAGAGAAGACCATTATTTCATGAACGTCTCTCAAGATTTGAAGTATGAAGTCGCTGCCAAATATCGGTCCAAGAAAGGTCTCAAATCGCGAAACGAGTTATGCCAAGATATGAACTTTATGAGGTCCTGAGAAGCAGTTTTAAAAGATTTGGTCCTTTAGCTAACTATTGATTAAATCGTTCACCTTATTTTCAAACTAAATAACTATCGAAATAAGTCAAACAATGCATCCTCGTGATCATTCAAGACAACAATAAAATATAAGAGATACACCTAGGAATAAGGGAGTCTAAGTGAGTAATTGGCCCACATGAGTTCGTGATAGTTTACTAACTTATAATAACAATGATCTCGTTTTTAAGCTTGGTTTGGAGAAAGTGAAAACTTGAGGATGATGATTATTCATAACATTTTCAAAACCCAATGTATGCTTTTGATTTCTTTATTGTGTATGTTTTTAATTTTCTATCTCTTTAATAAAGGCTAACGTGGATTGATTTGATGAAAAGTGTAACCTTGCTTTGTAACTAAAGCATTGCATGAGGACATTGCAATGGTCAAGTGTAGGGGATTTGATAGGTGTGTAAACACCCATCTTTTCTACCACTTAATTACAATAATAACCGGACCAAAACGTGTATTTTATGTCTTTTATGTCGGAATTATGCGTGGTTTGTGTTTTTGTTGTGTTTTAGGACGAAAAGGTGAAAAGTGGAGAAAACACGGACATTCACGGGCATTTACGGACTTTTATTGAAGAAAAAGATGAAAGACGAAGTCGAGAAATCAAGAGTGGAAAAGAAACGGAAGTCCACGACCAATTCTAAAGATTTATCGAAGAAAAAGTCAAAAGACGGAAGTTTATCAAAAGCCGAAGAATTCAAGTCTATTTTATTAAAGAGTTTAAAGACGAGTTCGAAGAAATCCCGAAGCCAAAAGTCCCTTAAGTCCAAGTTTAAAGAAGATTAGAAGAAAAGGACTAATGACGCAATTAATGAATATTAATAAAAGGGGGGACTTAAGCTTGTAATTAAGAAGAAATGAAAGAGGGAGGAAGCTTCCTAATCCTCCCCTATAAATAGTCATTAGTTGTTTACATTTCATTTTGTTGGCTAGATTGACAAACTAGTTCTTCCACCTTTATTTTATGCACCTTTAATTACTTGCACATTTAAATACATGTTATGCACCTTAATTACCTTTTAATTCCAAGTAAGTTTTTAATTTGTGTTCTTTAAATTCTCGTCTTTAATCTTTCTTTATCATTTGATCAAGTCTTTTTATCAATCTCATTCTTCTCTTCTCTTTCATTTTTGTTTCGGTTTACATTTCGGATTAAGCAAGTTTTGCTTAATCCATTTGCTTATTTAACCAATAGTCTCGTCCTTTTTAATTCCTCATACGAAATAAGCCACGAGATTGACAACCTTGTGTGCTTATTTGGTATTTTGTTTAAGTGTTTTGGAAGTTTTCTTTAAAGTTTTGATTTTTTAAGTTTTGATTTCATTTAAGTTTCGTCTTTTAAAGTTTGAAAGATTTTAACTTTTTAGCTTATTGTTTCGTTTTAATTTCATCTTTTTAAAGTTTTTGGTCACGGCTTATTAGAAATAGCTTATTTAGAATTGTGCTTATTACGAAGTTGGTTCCATCGGAAAGTAAGGGTTTTTGATTGCGACGGCTAGTAACACCACATTGCGACAGCCTGCTTCTCCTCATTCCGATAGTGACAGTATTGGCTTAAGGGTTTTGCTTTCCGATCCGGGATTGCGATTGGTGTATCTTTTCCTCATTCCGATCTGGGGATTGCGATCGCTCTTTCCGACGGCTCTTGAGGCTTACTTAGACGAAGTGCTGCCCAATTTTCCACAGCCACATTCCTATCTGGACCACATTCCGATAGGCTACATTCCTATAGTTTGCACCCTTGTATTCCGATTGCATCTTTCCGATCTGAACCATATTCCGATCTGAGGTTGTTTGGTTATTCCGATCTGGATTTCTTCAACATTCCGATAGGGGGTGTGTTCATTCCGATGGTAAGGTTGATCGGAATATATTCCGATCTTGGTTAACTCTCATATTTTGTCTTGTTTAATTGTTAAGTTTTCATTTTAATACTTGTCTAATTTTAATTTCCGCCACGTTTTAATTTTTAGTCATTTAATTAATTTACTTTTTGTCACGCTTTTAAATATATCGCACATTTATTTTAATTAGACCTAGATTTAATTTCACGTCATTTAACTTTAACGCACTTTTACTTTAATTGTTTTGCACACTTTATTTTAAACACTACAACGACACATTTTTGTTCCACCAAAATAAAACCGAGTCACACATTAAACACAAGTTTTTCAATTCGAAGAGACATACATCAACGAACTTTAATTTTTATACGGGCCAAAATCCTTGTATCAAGGTCGGTGTCCTCCACACGGGAACTTGCATCGTCTATAAATGACTTTTTCTTACCAGTTACTCAATAAATACGAACCTATGTAATGTCAAGCAAATGTTGGTTATTCGGTTTTAAGCAACTTACTTATGTTACCATAGTAAGCATATAAATAAGTAAGTTAAACTGATAAGAAGTAAAAACTTATAGTTGCAGTTTTATACATTAAAAACTAAATGGTTAGCGTGACTAAAGGTATTCCTATTTATATGCTTAAAAACAAAACAATTAGGTTTATAAATACGCACAACCCTCATTATTTTAGAGTTGCACCTCTATGTTTAAATAACTATAATTTTCTCATTTCTTTACTCTTATTTATCTATCATTTCTATTATTGCCTAAAAAACTCAAAAACAAAATGCAAATGGGCGTATATAAGAGTGTATATGTTATCATTTCTATTATTGCCTAAAAAACTCAAAAACAAAATGCAAATGGGCGTATATAAGAGTGTATATGTTTTCATGGTTGTTAACATTACCATTATAATGTTAGCCACGATTTTGCGATAACACAAAACACAACGATCTCGTTTCATATAGGATATTTGTGAGATAACTAACTAAAAATGTATCAATTTTCTTTTCTTTTTCTCTGAATTCAAGAACATGGTGTTGTTTGTTTTCCTCTCATTTTCGTCTATTCCTTTCTAACTCGAAAACATGAAATATAAGTGCAATTTCTTTTTCTTTCCATTTGTTTTCTTTACTCTTATTTATCTATCCTTTATATTCTTAAGAAAAACCTCGAAAACAAAGTGCAACCGACTTTTTGTAAGAACGTATATAATTTCATGGTTGCTAAGATTCCCCATATGATGTTAGGCACGATTTTACGTTAATACAAAAGCAAACAATCCCGTCTCACATAGGATCTTTGTGAGATAAGATTTTATTAAGATATCAATCCTAATAAGGTGAATAGTTTCAATAGAAATTCAAAATCATGCAAAAAATAAAGTCCATTTAAGAGCATCCACATTAGTTAATAAGACCCAAACAAACACAACAAGTAGGGTCCATCCATAAATAACTCAACACATCATCACTTCCCAATGCGCACACACACCCAATGTCCACATTGCATCTATGTTTTCCACGGCATATTAAAGATCATTTGTACTTTTAAAACAATTTATTATTTTTCTATGACCAATATGATGTATTAATTCATTTTAAACTTGTATTTCTAAACAATGCAAATGATCAAGATTACCAAACGACTCATGTATAGGTCGTTCTTTATGACTAAAGTGTTATGACTACTATGAAGTCGCGCCCTAATTGTTTCCTTAATACCATTATATTTGGAGGTTGTGACAAATAAGCCTTAGGTTAGTGTTCCGTCCTTAGGCCAACGTTCCGTTTTAAAGTTAGTCATTAAGGTTTAACTTCCCAACAGATCGATAACCCCAAATACTATTTTGGTAATTTGTGTCTTGGAGTTTGTGAAAAAACTCATCCATCCCTAGTATTGGTACATGTTATAACATTAGAATATGGACATTGTGTAATTAGGTTGTCTTGTATATGAGGTATCCATGATTTTCTTTATTTGAGAAAATGTATGTACGCTTTTACATCACACATAAGAGATAATAAACACTTCTGTTAAGACATAGATAGTCTCATATTTTTTAATACAACAACTATTATATGGATACCGATGAGTGGCTTTGGTGTTGCTAATAACTTGTACAAAGTAACTAGAATGATGTGTCTCCTTGGCTTCTATTAGTTTGATACCTGAACGTGTGATCTATCATCACTAGGTCTTTTTATTGCCAGCACATCTTATTTAAGCACAAGTTAATAAATAACACGCTTAGGAATCAATTGGCAACACATTTTGAGTAGTGCGGAGAACTTATATAGATCTTTGATTTAGATACATTTGTCTTCCTCATTGGAAATAGATTCCTTTTATAAATGTTTATGTTTTAGTTACCTTTTTAGAGTAAAACATACCATTCAATATCATAGTCTAAGTTTTTATGGTTAGTTAACGAAGGAAGATCACTTTACGCATATAAGCTCGCGCCCTACCCACATTAAAGGTCGACACCCTCCATACGAGAACTTGCACTTACTATAAATGATTTTTTCTTATCATTTACTCAATAGATACGATTCTATGTAATGTCAAGAAAATGTTGGCATTCGGTTTTGAGCCACTAACTTATGTTACCATAATAAGCATAATAAACTGATAGGTAGTAAGAAGTTTTAGTTGCGCTTTTATACATAAAAAACTAAATAGTTAGCGTGACTAACGATATTTTTATTTATATGCCTAAAAACAAAACGACTAGGGTTACAAATACGCACACCCCTCATTATTTTAGGGTTGCGCCTATGTTTAAAACAACATAACTATAATTTTCTCATTTTTTTCTTTTTACTCTGAATTTAAGAACACGATTTTGTTTATTTTCCTCCAATTTCCATCTATTCCTTTCTAACTCAAAAACATGAAATATAAATGCAACTTCTTTTCTTTCCATTTCTTTCTTTACTCTTATTTATCTATCATTTATATTCTTGCAAAAAAAAACTCGAAAGCAAAGTACAAACAATTATATGTAAGAACGTATATAGTTTCATGGCTGTTAAGATTTTTGACACGATTTTACAATACCACAAAAACAAAACAATTTAGTCTCACATAAAATAATTGTCAGATAAATCTTAAAAAGATCCTGATTTTAACAACTTTAAATTTATTTGATAATAAAAATTAAAAACCATAAAAAAATGAATTCCATTTTGAAGCATCTATATTGGTTAATAAGACCCATATAAACACAAGTAAGTCTCATCCACTCAACGCACCATCACTTCCCGATGCACACACACTCAATATCCCCAACTCAATTCAATTCTCAATTCCAAATTGGGGTTTACAATTATACCAAAGATTATTAATTTAATCCAATTCGGGTAAAAAAAAATTGTTTTTTAATTAAGATTCTTATTTATGCTTTTATACATAAAAAGCTATAGTTGCACTTTTATACATAAAAAATTAGATATTCAGCGTGACTAACGGTATTTCTATTTATATTTATATGCTTAAAAACAAAACAACCAGGGTTACAAATACGCATAACCTCATTATTTTAGGGTTGCGCCTCTATGTTTAAAACAATATAACTATAATTTTCTCACTTTTTCCTTTTTCTCTGAATTTAAGAACACGATTTTATTTATTTTCTTCTCATTTTCGTGTATTCTTTTCCAATTTGAAAACATGAAATCATGGTTGCTAAGATTCCAATTATGATGTTAACATCATTTTCAGATACTAAAAAGAAAAAAAAAAATCCTATTTTATATAGGATCCTTGTGAGAACACATAACTATAGTTTTATCAATTTTCTTTCTTTTTCTCTAAATTTAAAATACTACGTTGGTTATTTTCCTCTCATTTTCTCTATCTCTTTCCAACTCGAAAACATGAGATATAAATGCAACTTCATTTCTTTCCACTTGTTTATCAATCATTCCTATTCATGTAAAAAAAAGTTCGAAAAGAAGCTACAAACGACAACAACTATGTAGAGTGTATATATTTTCATGGTTGTTAAGATTCAGATTTTGACGTCAGTTACGATTTCACAATACTACAATAACAAAACAATCTCATATCACACGTAAGATCTTTGTGAGATAAGATCTTAATAGAATCTCGATCTTAATAATGTTAGAATATGACTATGTTTAGTAAAAATAGCTGTAAGCTATTAACTATGTCTGTTTGGCAAAACTAGCTGTAAGTTGTAAGCTGTTAACTGTAAGCTGTAAGCTGTTTGCTAAAAAGCTTTTAATTTTAATAAAAGTGTTTGGTATATTAGATGTTAACTCTAAAGGTAAGATGTAAAATGACTTAAAAGGACATTTTTTAATAAATTATAATATGGTTGGAGGTTATATCAGTAGTTTACAGCTTTTACAGCTCTTGACAATCTAAAAAGCTGTATGGAACAGTTTTTTTTTATTTAAGAGCTATTTGGTTAAAATAAAAAACTAACAGCTCTAAAAAATGTTGTGCCAAACAGAGCTATTATATTATTTTTTTAACAAAAAAGCTAATAACTATATAAAAGCTTTAGAAAAACTCTCTTATCAAACGGACTCAAGCTGTTAATTATAAAACTATTAACATTAGCTATAAGATGTATTAATATTCAATAAAAATATTTGATAAATTAGCTGTTAATTGTAAAATTAAGATTTTGATGAAATATATTTAAATAGAAAAGCTCAGTTGGATGAATGCATTTAGTTATAGTCTCTATGTGGGGGAGGTCAAGGGTTCGACTCCTGTCATTTCCTATGTGGGGGATTTTCTCATTATTGACAGCCGGGTTTGAATCCCATCGCAATGCCTTGAAGCCCCTTAATGAGAAACTAGATAGCTAGCATGGGGTTGATATTCTCTTCGTGAGATGATACAAACTCGGGTCGAGAGACTTAGTGCCTCGATGGCACGCAAGATATCCGTTCCACCAAACTGCCGTTAAAAAAAAAAAAAAAAAAAAATTCCATGTTGGAGCACCCACATTGGTGCATAAGACCCAAACAAGTAGTAGGGCCCATATCCACTCAAACACATCATCACTTCTCGATGCACACACACTCAATATCCCCAAATTCAATTCAATTCTCAATTCCAAATTAGGGCTTTACAATTGTACCAAAGATTGCTAATTTAATCCAATTCAGGTAAAAAAAGATTGTTTTTTTAATCAAGATTTTGTAATTAATGTTTAAATTATGTGTTTATGGTTTGTTGGTATTGTTTATTGAGCTTTAATTGGTCTAGATTTTGTTTATTTCCTATCAAGAATGGATTTTTATGTGTTATTTGTTACTTAAATTGGTTGTTTAGTGGATTTGAGTCAAAAGGGTGTAATAAAAATGTGATCTTTTTTTAAGGGGGTGTTTGTTTCGGCTTATATAACCAGCTTATGGCTTATTTGGTTTTGAGCTCATGTTTCATAAGCTCACTTTTTGTGGCTTATCAAGAATTGTTTTTTTTGTATGATAGTTGTTACTTAAATTGGAACATGGGGAATTTGAGTGTATATAAGTGTTTGAAGTTTATTTGTGGGGGCTTATTAGCTTATGAGATTTTGGATTGTTTTCTTATAAACGAAAAGGCGACATGAAATTTTGAGATTTTGGAAAATAAGCTGAATTTACATTAACTAATAAGCCCACAGATAAGCTGAAATCACATAATTGGGTGTATTTAAAATGTGATATTTTTTAAGGGGGTGTTTTTTTAGGCTTATATAGCTGGCTTATGGCTGATTTGGTTTGAGCTTTTGTGGCTTATGGATTTTTTGGTTGGGTGAATTTGAGCGTGTATAAGGGGTGTTTGAAGTTTATTTGTGGGCTTATTAGCTTATGTGATTTTGGATTGTTTTGGATGAACTTAAACTAAACATGAAATTTTGAGATTTTGGAAAATAAGCTGAAATCACATAAGCTAGTGCATTGGCTAAAATTCACTGGGTGTTTGGTTAAGCTTATTTTGTGGGTTTATTAGCATATGTGATTTCGTTTTTTTTTATAAACTCAAAAGTAATCTTGAAAATTTGAGCTTTTGGAAAATAAGCGGAAATGACATAAACTGATAAGCTTAAACAAATAAGGTACAATAACCCAGTGCATTGAGTGTAGCTAATATGGGATACTTTTTTAGTAAAGGTGGCGACTTTGATACTAGTTTTTAGTGAAAAGGGTGTATTTGAAATGTGATCTTTTTTAAGGGGGGTTTTGTTTCGGCTTATATAGCCAGCTTATGGCTTATTTGGGTTTGGGCTTATCAAGAATTGTTTTTATATGCTATTTGTAGCTTAAGTTGGATTTTGGTGAATTTGAGTGTATATAAGGGGCGTTTGTTTAAAGCTTATTTGTGGGCTTATTAGCTTATGTAATTTTGGCTTGTTTTTCATAAGCTCAATATAAACATGAAAATTTGAGCTTTTGGTAAATAAGCTGAAATCAGATTAACTGATAAGCCCACAAATAAGCTGAAATCACATAAGCTAGTGCTTTCAGTGTAACTAAAATGTGATAATTTTTCTAGTAAAGGTGGCGACTTTAATTTTTTTTTTGTTACTGTTTTTAGTGAAAAGGGTGTATTTGAAATGTGATCTTTTTTAAGGGGGGTGTTTGTTTCGGCTTATATAGCTGGCCTATGGCTTATCTGGTAATGGGCTTATCAAGAATTGTTTTTTATATGTTATTTGTAAGTTAAGATGGATTTTGGTAAATTTCAGTGTGTATAAGGGGTGTTTGAAGTTTATTTGTGGGCTTATTAGCTTATGTGATTGCAGCTTGTTTTTGATAAACATGAAATTTTGAGATTTTTGAAAATAAGCTGAAATCACATAAACTAATAAGCTTAACAAGGTAATGAGCTAGTGCGTTTGGTGTAAATAAAATGTGATATTTTTTTAGTAAAGGCGGTGACTTCGATATATTTTTTGTTATGGTTTTTTTATAGTTGGAATTGAATGATCGTTTGATCGAGTTAATTTTTAAAGTTATGTAGTGATTATCTGTTTTTGTTTTGTGAGTATTATTGATTGAGCTTTAATAGACCTAGATTTTTTTTTATAAAGAATTGATTTTTATATGTTATTTGTTACTTAAATTGGGTTTTCTGTGAATTTTAGTGAAAATGGTGTAATTAAAATGTGATATCTTTTTAAGTAAAGGTGACGATATGTTATTTGTTACTTGAATTGGGTTTTGGTGAATTTGAGTATATATAATGGGTGTTTTTTAAGCTTATTTGTAGGCTTATTAGCATATGTGATTTTGGCTTATTTTTTATAAATTTGAAAATTTGACCTTTTGGAAAATAAGCTGAAATCACATAAACTAATGTAATTAGCTAGTGCAATAGGTGTATCTATAGTGTGATACTTTTGTAGTTGAGGTGGTGACTAAGATATTTTTTTTGTTACGGTTTTTTGAAATCGGAATTGAATGATTTTTAGATCGAGTAAATTTTGAAAGATATGTAGCGAGTATGTGTTTTTTTTATCTGTTTTAATACAAGGGGTCAAAGAAAGAAAGAAATATTATTTGTCCAAAAAAAGAAACCAGCAGAAGCGGAGACAGAGTTGTCCCCTGATCGGAGATATTAGCGAGATTAGCTACACGCCACTTAACCTAAAGAAAGGTCAACGTTTTCTGGGTATTATTAAAGGAGCTTTAATAGACCTAAAATTTACTTTTTTCCTATCAAGAATTGATTTTATATGTTATTTGTTACTTAAATTGGTTGTTTAGTTAATTTGAGTGAAAAGGGTGTATTTAAAATGTGATATTTTTTTTGTAAAGGTGACGACTTTGATTGTTTTTATTTGTTATTATTAGGATTGGAATTGGATGATGGTTGGATTCAGTTATTTGTTAAAGATTTGTGGCAATTGTGTTTAAAGTGTTTGTTTAAAGCTTATATGTGGGCCTATGCGCTTATTATATAAGCCCATAAGTCTCAAAATAAGCCAGAAATTGGGACTTATGAAGTATAAGCCAAAATCAAATAAGTTCATAAGCCCACATATAAGCTTAAACAAACACATTCAGTGGGGGCATGATTTGTTGATTGTTCTTTAATAGGCCTAGCCTCTAGATTATTAAGAGCATTCGCAACAGTGACCCCTTGCTGCCAATGTTGCCAACTCGGCATCATATCAGCATATATCTCGCACAAGTTTCTCACCGTTTTTATTCCACAATGGTTGTTGCCCACTTTTTATTAGTAATTACAGCTAAGAAAACAAACAAAAAACCTCAACCACGACCGGGCTCCCTGCCACGATCCGACCAATTTTGCTCGGCGTTGCCAAGAGGTCAATGGTGACCCCTACCTCACCCCGACCACGAGCTTCTTTTTCATCTGTTACGAATGTTCTAATTATACCATGTCAAGAATTAAGTTCTATTTGTTGGTTGTTACTTAAATTGGGTGTTAAGTGAATTTGAGTGAGATATGCGCATTAGGTTTGATTAAATTGTGATCTTTTTTAGTTAAGGTGATGACGTTTATCTCCTATCAAGAAATGAACTTTTTTGTTATTGTTACTGAAGTTGGCTGTTTAGTAAAGGTGACTGATGACGTTTATTATTTTAGGTGGGACTCTTGGTGACCTACGTGATTTATGTTGGTGCAGTTTGATTCTTGGTGAATAGTGTAATTTGTTGCTGGTGGTGTGTGTTTTGATGGATGGTGATAGGGAAGATTCGAAGTATGCGGTGAATTATGGTATGAATCAAGGGTATGGGTTGATGCAGGTTCCGAAAGGGATGGTTCGTAATGTACCTTATCCACAGTCTCAGATGGTTACTAAGTATGAAGACGACGACGAAGTAGAAGATGAGGAAGAAGAAGAAGAAGAAGAAAGAAATGTTGGTGTTAATGAAGTGAACGGTTCTGGTCATCAAATTGTGGTTGATGATGACGACGAGGATGGTGATGGTGAGGGTGACGGTATTAATGGGATAAACAACAGTGTTAATATGCAGAGGCATCCTAAGAAGAGAAAATTGAAGAGCTTGTTGCTAAGTTACGAACTTGCTCCTCGAGTGCCACCTGTAACACCAGCACCTACTTCTGCACCTACTTCTGTACGGAAGTATTCTTTTGGTGGAAGGAATACCCTTACAGATTGGACTGAGCACGAGACATTCGTTTTGTTAGAAGCTTGGGGTGATCGGTTTCTTCAATGTGGAAGAAAGAGTCTCAGATCGGAAGAATGGCAAGAAGTTGCTGACAGGGTTTCTCAGGTTTCTAAAATGGAAAGGTCGGATTCTCAATGTAGAAACCGTTTGGATACATTAAAGAAAAAGTACAAAAAGGAAAAGGCTAATATTAACGGAAGCAGAGGTGTAAATAGTAAGTGGGTATATTTTAAGAAGATGGATATGTTACTGTCTTCAACCATCCAACAATCTGGCAGCATTTCACGAGGAGTGGATTCCAGGGAAAATGTTTTCAGGAACCCGAGTGCTCCTCTCAGCATTACAAATGGAGTGGACGAGTCGAGGGATAGTGCAGGTAATTCAGAGTCCCAGGAGGGTGATGATGACTCAGATGTGCTTCCACCGAAGAAATTGAAGTCTGTATCAGACAGTAACAGCGGAAGTTCATTCAAATTACTTGCAGACTCAATAAATAAGTTTAGTAAGATATACGAGAGGATTGAAAACAACAAGATACAACAGATGATAGAGCTGGAAAAAATGAGGATGGATTTCCAGAGGGATTTAGAAATGCAGAAAAGACAAATACTTGATAGAGCGCAGTCTGAAATTTCAAAAGTCCGACAAGGAAATTCTGAAGATAATGATGTTTCTGCCTAAAATGTTAGCGGGTGATGTATCTTTAGACTAGATTTAATTTGAAAACTTTTTTAGTAGCATATTGACATGTTGTGTAATATCTAGGATGAAACTTCCTTTGGATTCCCTTTGCAATAAATGGATGTATCTCAAAGCACTTGTTGGTGTACAAGTATACCTTTGTTGTCTGCGTATTTTTTACGCGAATTCTGTTAGATTTTTCCTTGGACAGATATTAGTGTTCCCTGTTTTTGAGAGAATGAACAGTTTGTTTATGTATCGAAGTTCTTACACTTCAGGCAACAAACTTAGAATATCCTAATCGTCTCTTTATACTTGTTCTAAATAACGACGTTAACTGTTAGTGTGATAATTAGGCTTTGGTATGGTGGTCAAAGTCATTTGGATCTGCACTGACTGGTTAGAAGGCGGTGGTTTGTGGGAGGCTAGTACAGCTTTATGGTGTTGTACTCTATTTGCTGTCGTCGGCCCTGCATATGCTGGTTTTGTGGTTCCTGCTATGAAACTTGTGCAGGCAACAAGGTAGTTTCTTTGTATTAGATTTGTAGTAATGCTTTAGTAATGCAGATGTCTTTATGTAACCTAAAACACAAAGTATGATGTCCCGAGAAAATTAGCTTTAAAATTTTTGTAGGATGTATACTGTCATTTATCTGTTCTTGGGTGTGAATAATTCGAGTATAATCAGTTCCAATCACACCGGTTTGGTGTTCTGGTTTATCCGGAATTTCATTCACTCTTACAATTTCTCTAAAGTCTAAACATTAAAACTCTTCAATGAAGTTTACAAGTTGTACATTGCAAACAAGTTTTAGTTTATCCTAAAACCATTTAAGCATCTGCGCATTTATCAGTCTTCTCACTTCTTTACAGAACTTTCATTTCAGATCATTTGGTTGTACAAATCTGTAATTTCTACCCTTCTTCGTTGAGTCAATATCTCCAGCCACTTAAGCTGCATCAATCACCCCACTTACATTGTCTACGACCTCCATACATGGAGTGATTTACACAAGAACTTGTGAGTAATCTTGTCATATTCTAAAAGTTCCACTTCAGGCTCTAAACAAGGGTCATGTCAGGAGGCCAAGTATCATGAATAAAGGTGCGACAGAGTCTGATGTTCAATCAGATGCAAAAATCTGTCACTGCACACGTAAAAGAAGATGGGAGGTCATTCTGTTAGCAACCTCGCCAATCTGCTTTTGAAGTGGTGGTGGCGATTAGAAACTTAGCCTAATCCTCTACGGAACAGATTCATCAATAAATACTTGGGAGTGATCACTACTCATCGGTAGCTAAAGGTCCTTGGAAGAGTATTAAAAGTTGGTGTTTATACTTTCAAATGTTTCACGCGGAGGTAATACTACAATTAATCTATGGAAAGACGTATGGGTTAAAGATCGTACATGGACACAAGAGCTTCCAAGACTCTTCATGTTGGAAATTAGTCCTGATTATTGCACCATGGTGAAGGAACCGTGTCATCAAATTGACCTTGACCAAACACTACCAATTCAGGATGGCTTAAAACCCGTAGAGGTGCCCAAAAAACCCGGTTACCCAACCGCAACCGACCAACAACCGAAAATCGAAATCGGTCATAACCGGTTTTTACCCTAGCCGGTTAGGTTATTTTTACCAACCGGTTGGAGGATTCGGCTTCGGGGCTGCTGGTTTGGACCGTTTTTTTTTCCAACTGGTTTTTCTAACGAGTTGGAGCGGGATTTTTTCAAAATTTCAAAATTTGAATTTTATAGCCGGTAGATGGAGCATGTATTTGAAATTTAAATCTTTTAAAAGTACCGTTTTGTTCTTTTACATTTACTATAAAGAGAGAGGTTGTATCATACAATCTTTACTTTCATTTTAGGAAAAAACACTTCAAATCAAAACCGAATTTATTTCACTAATCACTTATAGAAGGAGGTAAAGGCAAAGCTAGTTCAAGTCCCACCGGTGTTGGTTCTACAACTTCCAAAGCGACGAAGGACGAACCGACGGTTGCAAAAGTACTTACTCACAACCGAACCGCTGCAATTTTGCAACACTTTCAATACGTGAGAATAACGGACGGTTCGTTTAAGGCAACACTTTCAATACGTGAGAACCATTTTGACAAGCCTCGTATCACTAAGATGTTTCAAAGAACCCTACAACCGAAATACAACAATGTAAGTAGTTCTACCCACAAACGGATGAAATAAACCATATACACTTATCCCATTATCATAAAGAGCAACCATTAAACCCTTTAATCCGGCCCAAACTAGCCCAATTTGGAGCCCAACAATGAACTGTAGATGTTTTGTCGTCATATGCATAAAGTGTGTTGTTTTTCCTTCATAGGGATCTGTGTAGGGGTGGAAACGAGCGAGCTCGGTTCGTTTAAGTTTTACAAAGCTCGAGCTCGAGCTCGGATCGTTTTGATCTTTATTATTTAGGCTCGGGCTCGGCTCGTGGCATGGTAGACAAGCTCGGGTTCGGCTCGAGCTCGGCTCGTTTATACGATTTTGCAATGTAAACATAAAATTTGCCTTGAGCTCGGCTCGTAATATACCTAAATTAGGCTCATTAATAAGATTGTTATTAAGCTCGTTAAGAAGCTCGTATATAAAACATTAGGCTCGTTTAGGCTCGCGAGCCCAAACGAGCTTTGTACGTAAAGCTCGGGCTCGAGCTCGTTTAAGGTCGGCTCGTTCGAGCTTATTACCGATGCGATCCCGAGCTTTTCACGAGCAGCTCGGCTCGTTTCCACCCCTCGATCACTGTTACAAAACACCTCACAAAGAAAACACAAGTATTTTCAAAACAACCAGCCACAACATTCAACGGTCCAGATCATCAGATTCCCGATCCGTGTGACACAAAACCTACCAATCATAAACAACCACACGGATCATTGCTATTCCATTTCCATCTATAAATACAATCTCCCTCAATCACATAAACTCACATTCAAAACTTTTTAGATCTGAAAAATTTTCAAATTCAAATTCTTAATCAGCTTCAATTAAGTCTCATTCATCAATGGAGGCCACAGATCAGACAGATCTCAATAACAACATCCTTGATTTTCCCCATGGCTATGTTTTTAACACGACCTACTTACTATGTTTCGTATCTTTCGCTTGTGATGACCTTATGAATTGGAGGGTTTTAGTGGTATTCCAGAAAGATGGTTCTTTAAGGAAATCACGGAGATTCTCTTGAGGAAAGCAAGATTAACATTCAGTTAGAGGTTGGTTCATAAAAATTAAAATAAGGGTGCGGTACCTCTTTCCTGTAACGCTAGTTACAATTCTCGCTTTTCAAACGTATCGCACAATTTGATATCGTGAGAAGTCACATAAGCGTTCTCATCGAAGTGGTATGCACCAGCAGTTTTCCAAGGCTCTTCATGTTGGAGGATGGATCTGATTGGCATTCCACACCTTATTTCTTACTCCTATGTTTTTTCATTTCCTGTTCCATTTGTAAAGTATGTTAGGAAATCCTGGTGAAGGAGGTGTTTACTTCTAAGTGTATTGCTGAGTATAGATTAATGAATATTGCATTTTATATATAAAGATGTCATGATGTGCTAGTCTAAACTTGTGAGAGGATGAACATTATACACTTACAAGCTCCTTTATTAGCACACAAGCTTATTCATCATATGGCATATAAGCTGCTCACTGAAAATAAGCTCAAACAAACAGCCAAACACCTTTTGATGGCTTCATTGGTTTGCGGCTTATGTTTCATAAGGTCACTCTTTGTCGGCTTATTGGTTTGTAGCCTAGCCGGTTAGGTTTTTTTTACCAACCGGCGGTTAGTACCGGTTGGAGGATTAGGCTTGGGGGCTGGTTTGGACCGTTTTTTTTTTCCAGCCGGTTGGAGCGGGATTTTTCTTCAAAATTTCAAAATTTGAATTTTATAGCCGGTAGATGGAGCATGTATTTGAAATTTAAATCTTTTAAAAGTACCGTTTTGTTCTTTTACATTTACTATAAATAGAGAGGTTGTATCATACAATCTTTACTTTCATTTTAGCAAAAAACACTCCAAATCAAAACCGAATTTATTTCACTAATCACTTATATCAGGAGGTAAAGGCAAAGCTAGTTCAAGTCACACCGGTGTTGGTTCTACAACTTCCAAAGCGATGAAGGACGAACCGACGGTTGAACCGCTGCAATTTGGCAACACTTTCGATACGTCAGAATAACGGACGGTTCGTTTAAGGCAACACTTTCAATACGTGAGAACCATTTTGACAAGCCTCGTATCACTAAGGTGTTTCAAAGAACCCTACAACCGAAATACAACAATGTAAGTAGTTCTACCCTCAAACGGATGAAATAAACCATATACACTTATCCCATTATCATAAAGAGCAACCATTAAACCCTTTAATCCGGCCCAAACTAGCCCAATTTGGAGCCCAACAATGAACTGTAGATGTTTTGTCGTCCTATGCATAAAAGTGTGTTGTTTTTCCTTCATAGGGATATGTGTAACAAAACACTCTCACAAAGAAAACACAAGTATTTTCAAAACAACCAGCCACAACATTCAACGGTCCAGATCATCAGATTCCCGATCCGTGTGACACAAAACCTACCAATCATAAACAACCACACGGATCATTGCTATTCCATTTCCATCTATAAATACAATCTCCCTCAATCACATAAACTCACATTCAAAACTTTTTAGATCTGAAAAAAAATTTTCAAATTCAAATTCTTAATCAGCTTCAATTAAGTCTCATTCATCAATGGAGACCACAGATCAGACCGATCTCAATAACAACATCCTTGATTTTCCCCATGGCTATGTTTTTAACACGACCTACTTACTATGTTTCGTAAAAACCTCACATGATCATATCAATAAATTAGATTGTGTCTTGGTTTTACCGATTATGCTTTTCATCTTTCTTTTGCGAGGATGGATCTGATTAGCATTCCACTACTGAAGTTGTTTCTTTTTCATTTATCTTATAAGCACAACGAATTAGCGCGCCTAGTAGTACTATTTCACTGCTTGTTGTGGGGTTAGAGTTAAAATGAAGAGATGGTATATAACAAAATTGTTGGATTTGTATGTTCTAGCTTCAAACTACTTGCTGTAACAGGACTTTCGCATTACTAAAACATTGTGTGTGGCCAGACGACATTCGTGAAGAAACTAAGTTGTGGTGGGCATAACATCAAATATAAAAAAAATGGGAAGATGAGGAAGCCAAGTGGGCGCAGACAGCCGACGATTTTTCCTCCTAACGAGTTTTTTCCATCAAGAGAAAGTGCAAGTGTTCTTTTGTAAGACCATTTAATTGTAATATTGGTAAAAGTTTTATACAGAGGTTGCTAAATGTCAATTGTAATGGACAGCAGAGCACTTCTATTAGTAGTAATCTTAAGGTTTTTATGTTACTTGTTTCAATCACTTTTGTAAATCAGTTGATGTTAATAAAATGCTTTGATCAAATCACTTCTCAACTCTTGAGTACGGGAGGACCCAATGTCTAAACGTTTCCTAAGAGTGTAGATGTTCTATGAATTGCACGAGGTTGAGTCGAGTTTGAAATCCCGTGTCGTGATAGAAAATTCAAAGCAGACATTGAATGGTACATACATAACTTGATTTGTACTGGTAATAGACTAGGTGAATACCCGCGCATAGCTGCGGAATTGCATAACGGCAATTATGAAACGATAAGCTTTATAATAGTGAGATGAAATTCTAGGCGAGTACCCGCGCATAGCCGCGGAAATTTCTAGCGACAGATAATTCACGATATGTGATATCGATAAGTGTTACTTCAATGGAAACAGTTCTTTCAACATATTCATGCTTCGTATCCTCGATATTCTTCTACAGAAACATTATCTTAAAACAACTTAAAAAATAGGCGCCAAACACTCGTAAGAATACTAAAAAAGTTAGTTTTGCAAATATTTAGCTCACGGAATTAGCAAAGTAAGTTGCCAAAGATTATTAATACCTTTAGGTGCGGACATAATCAAGTAAAACCTAAATTTTCAGCCCATCAAGTCATCCCTTATAGTAGTTTTTGTAGCCATCAGAATTGACATACCACATACCTCTGATCATTCGATAAAGTTGAACCTAATGTTAAAAGCAACTTACTTCAACTTCGGGATACTTGATTTCAAAATATCTGAAGGAACCAAATCCATTACCATCCCTGATTCCTAAAACTTCATCAAGTGCATCATATGGAGCACCAACAATTGCCAATAGTGGATAAGAAAACCAACTCATAATAAAACACACATACACATATTCCACTAATCCACTAAATAGAATAAAAACCTCATCACCTGGCCTCAACAAAGCAAAAAGTGGACACATTCTGAATCCTTTTTTAATAACACCCTGGATGCCAAAGTCTTTGGTGGTTTCTAGTTTGTATTTTCCTTTTGCAAAGAGCTCGTTTGTTGCTCGGTTGGAGGGGTAGACTGTACTTATGGTTTTTAAGGCGGCGCAGAATCCTCTGGAAATGAAAAAAAACATAATGGGCAGTATATAAATCAGATTAATGGATCAAAAGAAGCCCGTTGATAGGATAACATGTTTTGTCGCCTAGCGACATGATAAATAGGATAGTAGAGCAATTCTAAGAACTACAGAATAAAACTATCGTAACCAGCCATACTTGTTGGGAAGGATTTCTAAGTGAACATTGTTAGGTGACGAAGACCACCAAACTGGGGTGAAGATGAGATATCGCGTGCGGTCATGCACCATGTGTAAAGGGTTTTATAAAAAGGGTCATGACAGATTTTAAACTGGGGTAGGGCGATAGTGGTGTAACTACCATAACGTCTGGTATAACCTTCAAGATCATTAAAAACGCACAACACAAAGGACTATATAAAAAGGGTCATGACAGATTTTAAACTTGTAGGAAATGTGTACATATATGAACACCTTTCAACTCAATTTATATAAACATAATGAGGTGGCACCTAACTTTACCTTGAAAATTGATGTGAATTCACCAGATTTCTTTCCTAATCACAACATTAAAATTACATTCACTGTTAGCATATCTAAACTAACAGAAATATCCTTACTTGAATTTACTCGAACACGGGTCAACGGATGAGTATCCAATTATCAATATCGATAGTTATCTATATAAACAAACAATTTCCTATGGCTCAAATTCACTTCAATCTTGTATGGTCAGTTCTATTGGATACATCAGAAAATTTTTAGTGCAATGTCAACAAGAAGTGGAACAAACTTTAATTACAAAGTGATTTTTCCAAGTCAACAAAGTGGTTCATCATACCATTTTTGTATGCGAGTCCCTTTATGTGCAAACATGAGAAACCTACTATTTGACCTATGTGGTTTCTTGAACGTCAATACCAAACGTTATGTAATTATACAGAAAACTCATATTGTTCATTATCTCGATTACTAAGATCACGGTAACATTATAATTAGTTCGGCTCAAATCATTCTCTCAGAAAGCACATTGAATGATATCAAAATGAAAGCTCAACTTAAAGAAGGAAAAAATTGTTACTAATCATTCTGTTTCATAGAAAATGAAGGCGCTGGCATGCTTTCTGAAAATGTTGTTATGTAAACACCTAATTTGTTCTACATTAACACCCCCTGACACTCTAGTTCTGAGCCATTACCTGAACAATATCTTTGTTGCAGCAACACCGCATGACACAATGTTTGACATTTAGTTATTGCGGAGGACCTATAACGGGTCGGTTTGATAATGGCTCGTCATAGCTACGGTATAGGGTTAGTGTAGGCCGTATACCAGGTACCAAGCCCTCTTAGACAGCACAATCAATCAATCACTCACGGTACCATAACAGTAAGGTGGGGTGTTATAAAGGAAGAACCATTATCACCAATCAGGCGTCGTTTCTATTACCAGCACTATCAGTCACTCACGGTACCAAGTGTCGTGGTGTTATTCGTCTTCTGTTATACTATCAAAAAGTGATGACACATGAACCACAATCAAACACAAAATAAAAAAGGAAACAATGTACGGCGCAGGCCTGCTGGGACAGCGCCAACCTTATGACACAAACAGAGGTGTCGGCCTCACGTTATGGGCAGGTGTTATCGGTCAAGCCACCCCTTGCAACCATCGCCACTGAACTCTCTAAGTTAACAAGGTGACAAACAAATACGAGTAACAAATAACACCATGCTATCCTAACAAAACTTGGCTTAACTAATGATTACTGGTATAATACTTTCAAGTAATGTTACTAAAGCCAAGTCTAATAAGATAACAAGTTGCAAAACAATCTGTGTAAACTTGCACAACGATGAACACATCGACCCATCCATGTGATTAGGAGCCATCCTTGACCCACAAAAAGTTAATCATTTTACACAAAAACCGCATCTTCTAGATACCAGATGCATCACCAAGTGCATATGCAAATTATCAAGACAAATTTAAAGTTCCTACCAAAATGCGTCACCTTTCTACAGAAAAAGGTCTGTGTGTTTTGAGTACCATGTATGTCACCAAGGTGCATTAGCCTCCTTATGAAAGATTATGTCGAGCTTCTGGCCTTTAAGCTTCAAGGTTCCAATTTCAACATCAAGATTCTTGATCACCCCTCTCACACCATTAAGTTTTTCTTTCATTAGTTTCATCTCCTCTTCTGCTTTCGCCTGTTCCTTCCTCTTTGCTGCTAAGAGCTCGTTTGATTCACACAATAGTCCCAAAAGCTTACTGATCCGGGCTCTTAGAAACCCGAATTTCATGCCTATCTCTTCAAAGGACTTTAATGTCTTATCCCATGTTTCAATATGGTCACGAGTAATGGTGACTGATGAGACTGCATTTATACATGGTCTCATCGTCCAAATCGGCCTTAAAATGCATAAAATATCATAAAACATGCCAAATATATGCTCGTGTTTGTTACTTGTGTATTTTTAGGTACGGATATTGAGGAATTGGCAAAAGAACACAAGAATCAATCAAAAACGAACACGGGAAATGAAGTCGCACAATAAACCGGGCCCAAGTTTGGAAATTTGCAAAAATACCCTTGAAGAATTGAAGATTGGCAAGAATGGCCCCTCATCTTTGAAGAACTTGTCACATTTGACCCTCAAAATATCAAATGTACAAGTATAATCCTTAATATTTGAAGATTGTTCAAGATCAGTCCCTGGAATTTGAAGATTATACAAATTAAACCCTTTGGAAAAGTTTTGGAAGACATTGTGCCAAATATGACAACTTGGCAAAAGTTGATAAAGCTTATTTTGGCGCTGACAAAGTTTTATTACAACTTGAAAGAAAAAGGATACCTTGGGGACTCAGATTGCCAAAACACTAAACCCCCACAACCAACCATACCACGCCACGTCAACCCTACCCACCCACCAACCCATGACCCTACCCGTCCAAACCAAGTTTATTTAATAAACTTGGTCAACCAGTCAAACCCCACCCCACCTTCCCTCCTAAACATTAATTTGAAAATAATTATCCCCAAAATAGATTAAAACCTGGATAATTAACCCATAAACCCTAATCCTACCCCAGATCCAATCTCACCCAAAACAAAGGGTTTTTAGCTAAATCCTTCCAGAACCTTGATTCACGTCCCTCTCATCCTTTCCCACCTCACCCAACACATTCACATGCACTGTGGACCCCTCCCCAGCCTTCCCCTGCAACGTCTCTTTCCACCAAAACCCCACACCCGACCAAATTAACACCTCAGATCAACCCCTTGGTCCCAAAGGTTCATCCAACGACTCATGATCAAGATTCCAAGCTGTCAAAGTCACATGGGACGATTTTTGACTAAATTTCAGTCAAAACTTCAAGGGCCTTTTAGGCATTTTAGTTTCTAGGGTTTGTAGTCCTAGAATGTTCTTTTAGTTCTATTTAAAGGGAATGAGCCTGTTCATTCACCTCTTGTTCCAGTTTTTGCACAACTTGTAATTCCTTTTTTATAAAATTGAAGTTTGGTATTTGTTAAAGTCAATTGTAATTCCTTTTAATGTTTATAAAAAGTTTGTGTGTTGTTGAATGCAAAAGCTGAGTTCCATTGTTATTTGTGAAGGTTTATGCTAAGATTTTCAAAACGGGTTTAAAAGGGTCAAATTTCATAAATCATAGCTTCTTGAAGTGAAAGTGGAAAGGAACTGTTTGATTTGTGAGTTTGAGTGTTTTTAAAACGTTTGTGTTAAGATTTAAAGGTTTTGTAAGTTTTTAAGAAAGTAAAAGGTAAAACAGAATATTGGACAAATATTGCTTGTTTTTCTTTTGTTCTTGATTTGCAGGTTTACTGTTGATTCAGTTCTGCACCAACCCCAGTTGGTAGGGAGGTGACAAAGCTGTCACAAAGGACCCTGGATGTGGGGTTCTTAGGTAACATTTCTTGTTCCTTTGAAATTTTCAGAAAAATTGAGTTCATATGATTTTTGCATGAAATGTGTTCATATGTGCTTGAATGGTGTTTTTATGTTATGATATGCATGATGGAATAGTTGTAGATCAGTTGGATAGAGTTTTAAAGTGTTTTGTTTTGAAAATCTTGGTTATAGGATTTTAAAGGGGTGTTTGGATTTAAGATTTGTAGGTTGAAATTGTTAAGTTGTGTAGGATTAAAAGGTGATAGAAAGGTCAATTTAAGTTGTTTAGGTTGTATGCTAGTCTTGTTGTCAACTTGAAAGAGTTTTGAAGCAAGTTTGTGCAAGTAAAAAGGAAATTGATAGCTTAAAATCTGCATATGCCCTTTCTACTTGCTTTTTCATGAAAAATGATGCTTGATTTTTAAAATCTGTTGAGTAATAGGGTGATTTGAGGATTGATTAGGCTTGTATGTCATTTGGTGAGCTTGTGTGTTAAATTGTGGCCTTTGAAAGTCATTAGGGAGCTAGAAAATTGCAAGTATAAACCACCAGTCCTCATTTTTGTCTCAGTAACTTGACTTGCCCATATGTGCTTGATTTTTGATCAGTTTGTGTGCTAGGTGTTTTGTTATTGCTTGTTTGTGATTCCTTGTGCTTCAATAAGCACAAGGGTGCCTTTGTCCAAGAAATCATCACCAAAAACAGCAAGCAGTCAAGCCCTCTTGGCTCAAAAATTGACAAGTGAAGAACACTTCACTTGTTCATCAGAAATACCACCAGACCTGGGCACGTTTTGCCAATTTCCAGGCTTGATCCTTGGTTAAATCAAGTTGTGTTTGTGTTTTTGTAAGCTTCATAGTACTGGAATCAAGTTTTTAAACTTTAAAAGAAAAAAAAAATTGCCAAAAAGGACGTGGCCAGGACTCGAACCTGCGCCACTCCTCTCACAACCAAACGTGCTAACCAATTGCGCCCTGGGGACTTTGACTGATGAGTTTGGTTTTGAATTGTACTTAAGGGCATTTTCAGTTTAGCTTATTTAAATAAGCCGTGGCTTATTTGGCTTAATCTAGCTTATTTATTAAGCTTTCTAGCTTTCTTTCATTTTTCCTAGGATTAAAATAGGTTTAGGGATTTTTCTGGCTAAAAATATTATTTTTCCTTTTATTTAATTATTTAATAGGATTATTTTTATTTTTAATTTTAGAAAGTCTATAAAAAATATTAAACAGTAGTAAAAAAATACAAAAAAATAGTTTTTAGGTTTTAATTTGTATTTTTGAGGTTTACATGTGAAAAAGTTTTCAAAAACTTAAATTTTTGATTTTATTTAATTTTAGGGTTTTTTGGCAACTTTAAAAATTAATATAAAATTAATTAAGAGGTTTCAGAAACTTTTGTTTACATTTTCTTCTTAGTTAGATTATTTAGGATTTTTGAGAATTTTTTAGAATTTATTTGAGGACTTTTAATTTTTTAGAATATTTTAATATTATTTTATTCATTAAAATAAAAAGTTTTATTTTAATTTCTTTTTCATTTTTCCTAGGTTCTTTATCATTAAAATAGGACCTTTGTCACTTTCCATTTAATTTTTAGGCTTTTCAATTAATTTTTAGAATTAATTTAAGATTAAATACATTTTAATAGTTTTTAGGAGTTTAAAAATAGTTTAATTTGGTTTTAAAATTTTTAAAAATAGTTTTTAGTTTAATTAGGTTGTTTTTAAGGTTTACAAACTATAAAATCTTGTTTAGGGCTTTTTAATATTTAAAAGTGATTTTTAGGGCTTTAATTAGCATTAAAAAGTCATTATTAAATTAATTAAAAGGTTTTGGCAAGTTTGAATTTTTTGTAAACTCTTAGAATATTATTTGGGAGTTTTTAGTAATTTTTAGGAATTTTTAGATTAAAATTTTAAATTTTGTGTTTTTCACGTTCTTCGTCGTAACTTTCTAATAGTGTTTTTGCCTTATTTTTCTATTTTTTTCGTCTTCGTCATTTTCTCTTCTTTTCTTCTCATTAATAATCAAAAACATAATCAATCATTCATTTCACAACGCACGTGCCTCCTCGAGAACGATCCCCACCCATCAAGGGTCATAAGTGTTTACGTTTTCCTAAACGTACGCTTAATACTTTCCGATTTTTGTGTTGCTTTGTTTTTCCTAAAATAAAGTATATACAAAATCTCTACATCATTTTTGGCGCCGCTGCCGGGGAGGCGTGTTGTGTTTTGATTGACCATTGTTGTTTTTATATATTAGCCATAAATATAATTGTATTAATAGCACTCTATTAATACGTATTATCGTTTTTCGGTTTTTATGTGAATACTATTACTATATTGTATACGTAGAACAATAAATACACAAGTACTCCAAATACGTGAGCAATCACAACCTTGATTCGGGATTTCATCACTCGATCATTGTATTCGAATCTCAAACCAAAGAAAAAGGCAAAAATAGATAAATACTTTCGTGAAGCTTGATCTTGATAATACAAACTATAAGGTGGGTATAAGGCGGTTGTATTTCACAACCTAAAGGAAAAAGGCTCTTAAGTGCTTCGCGCCGCCTCGTTTCCTCCGCTTGCTTGTGCGTATTTGATTTTGAGAGTGAATCGAGGGTTTTGCCGCCCAAAGTATTACTACATATCATATATATTTTCTTGGTTTCATTTGATTAAACCCTCTTGAACGATTTGGTGTTCCACCATCGTTCTAAAGTCATCGAAGGCGTTCACTCCACGTGATCGTTTTCATTCCTTGAGGCCTTTTTAATCAAGAGATTTGATTAAGTGAGGAGATTTGTGGACTTGTTGTCTACTTAATACATTCACCAAATTCCAAAAGGTTAATACAATCAAAAACCACAAAAAAAATTGAAAAAACACAAAATACCAAAAAGAATCTTCTTTGCTCGCCTTCTCGTTGTACGTGACGTTTATGCAAACTCGCTCTAAAGCTAGACGTGCTCGTAAACGAAGAAACAAATCACTCACTCTTTCTAGTGAGGAGTCTCCTATTGACGAACCCATTGTACGAGAAGAACCAACCATGGCGAATCGAACTATGATGGAGTTACTTCAAGCACCCACCGAGGGTTATGGAGAAGCTATTGTGATTCCCGCAATCCTTGCGGAGAATTTTGAGGTTAAAACGGGTTTGTTGTCGATGATCCAAAACAACAAATTCCGTGGTGATGAGAAGGACAATCCCCACAACCATATCCGCCAATTTAATCGTCTTACCGCCACGTGCAAATTCAAGGATGTCTCGAATGACTCGATTAAGATGATGTTATTTCCGTATTCCTTAGCGGGGCCCGCTAAAATTTGGTTAGAGAAAGAGCCACCCAATTCTATATTGACGTGGAAGGATCTCGTTTCGAAGTTCGTGAACCAATTTTTTCCGCCCTCTAAGACTACGCATTTGAAGAATGAGATTTCTAAATTTTCACAAGAATCAAATGAAAGTTTTTCTACGGCTTGGAATAGGTTTAAGGAGATGTTACACGAATGTCCTCATCATGGTTTTTCCGATTTGCACCAAATCGACACGTTTTACAATGGACTTAACGATCATGAAAGAGATTATTTAAATGCCGCCGCGGGTGGTAATTTTTTGTGTAAAACGGTTGAAGAAGCTTTGGTCATAATCGAGAATAGATCTAAGGTTTATAGCCCTCGTCACACACCGAGTGTTGCCAAAAGGGGCTCATCATCGTCTCAAAGTATCAATGCATTACATGATGAAGCAAATGAAGAAAACCGATTTTTCGATAGATTTGCTAACCTTATGTCCCATTGGAAGGCTCAAGAAGCTTCCAACACCGCTTCGGTTAAAGCGGTTTCTAAAAGTTGTTTGTCGTGTGGGGGAGCTCATGATCTTTCCGAGTGCATTACCGCGGATGGTAACACTTCAAATGCTTTTGTAGCCACGGGAACTTATAACCAAATAGGTCAAGGTTCACGTTCAAATCAAGCTCAACCCAATCAAAATGCTAATAATTATCGCAACAACAACAATCAAGGTGGAAATTACCAAGGAAATCAAAGGAATTATAACAAAGGTAATTACCAAAGTGGAAATGGGCAAATTTCAAATCAAAACCAAAACCGTGATTTTCAAACTAATGCCCAAGGTTTTCAAAACGATCACACCAAAAATCTTCAAGGAGAATTTTTGAATTATGCTAAGGCTAATGATGCTAAGTTTGACAATATGCAACGTGAAATGGGTAGCTTAAGATCCGAGTTGAAAAACGAGCTTAAAAACGAACTTGCTAATGAACTTAAAACTCATGCTAATAAAATGGAAGGAAATGTCACACGACTCCAACAAAATCAACAAAAAATGGAGCAAGGACAACATGAGATTAAGCAAGAGTTGTTGAAAGCGGATGCTAGGCAATCTAAGTTTGAAGACCGAATGGCTAAAATGTTTGAAGCTATCATGTGTAAGCCCTCTTCTTCGGGTGGTCTTCCTAGTGATACCATCGTGAACCCGAAAGGAGAATTGAAGGTTATTGCCACTCGTAGTGGTAAAACTTTCAAAGAACCCATTTCTCGTCCAAGTACTTCTATGGAGAAGGAAAAAGAGAAAGAACCCGAGGTTGTGGTTGAAAAGGAGCACATTACAATCCCACGAAGTACCGCTCAAACCACACCTACGGTTGAACCAATACCCATCATGGAACCCAAGATTCCAAGGCCGATGCCTATGCCTAATTTGCCCCAACCCACACCACCTTTACCCTACCCATCAAGACGAAACAAGGAAAAGGCACAAGAACGAAATAATTATCAATTTGAACTTTTTATGAAAATGTTTCGTGACTTGCATTTTAATATAAGTTTTGCCGACGCCTTAGTCATGATGCCTCGATTTGCCGCAAACTTCAAAAGTATGTTGAATAACAAAGAGAAATTGCAAAAATCGTCTAGTTGTTCTTCGGTTTTTCTAAGCCGCATACCTCAAAAAGTCGGTGATCCTGGAAAGTTTTTAATCCCATGTGCTATCCAAGACATGGAAGAATGCTACGCCTTGGCCGATCTTGGTGCTAGTATTAATTTGATGCCTCTCGAGATTTTTAAGTCGCTCAATCTTCCAAATCTCACTCCTTCAAGAATGTCAATCGAAATGGCCGATCATTCTACGATTCTAGCTTGTGGAGTTGCTGAGGACGTCTTCGTGAAAGTTGGGAAATTCTATTATCCCGTGGACTTCATTGTTGTCGACATTCCCATCGATCCTAAAGTTCCGTTAATTTTAGGTCGATCTTTTTTGGATACCTCGAGAGCACTTATCGATGTGCATGCAAGAAAAATCACTCTTCGTTTCAATGAGGAAGAGCTCGTCATTAATGCAACCCAAAACTCCACTCTTTCTCATGTTTATTCGATCACATCTTTGTACAATGCCAATCCCATCAAAAACATGTGTCAAAAGATTTCAAATAGAGTTTTAGGAGTTGATAAAAATGAAGTTCCGTCCCCTCCGCCGATGGAGGTTAAGAGTGTTAAGCCTATGATTCCAATCTCGAGTGAATCTTCGGATGATGAATACGTTGATCCCGATGGGGAGTTTTCTTTGTTGATAAAAGATTTGAAAACTTGCCACCACCTAAACCAAAACGCTTTCAAAATGTGAGAATTTTTAGTGTGACTAATATTGCTATAGATACACCAAATATTTTTGACATAATCAAATCGGGTTTTCACGAGGAGAGTTTTAAAGATGAAAAAGGAAAAGATTTTGAATCTAATTTAAAAGATTTTTCTACAATTCTAACTCCGTCATCACCGCGTGTCTTGAGTACTACAAGCTCGTCTTCTCCTTTTGACGATGCTTTGTGTGGACCTAGTGTGGGGGAAGCCCCTATTATTCCCTCCCCTTTCTCCACCGAGGACGAGATATTTGATCCTGGAATTGCTTATATAGGGAAATCTCGGTCTTCCACCGATGCAATAAATGGAAAATATTTTCATTTGATTGGTGCGAGTCTACCTCGAGTAGCTCAATGTTTTGACTTACCCATTGTCCCACCCTTCTATTTCTTCTCTCCTATTTTCTTCTATCCCATTGGGATTTGTGTTGGAGTTGTGTTGTCTCGTCTTTCATCCGAAAACGAGGACGCTATCTTTGACCCCGGTATACGTTTATCGGATTTTTAAAGTACTCCACGTACTTTTGGGCCTTGTTTATCATGTAAGCCCCACCAAAAATTGACCATACCATGATTATCCCTAAATGATCACATTTATGGGGATTCGAGTCGAGCTTTTGACTCGGTTATCAAAAACAAGGTGCCTCGTGGGGGAGACCCATGCTTATCCATGTACATATTATTGCTTTCTAATTAGTTTAATGTGAGGGGATTTGTGCCCTTCCAACCTTTGTTCCGTGGTTGTTTGTGCATTGTGTCTTTTAGATGATCATCTTCACGATTGGAGCCTCTCGTGTTCGTTTCATGGGAGCACTCGATCGTTTGCTTTGGAGGCCTTTCCCAATATCCACATATGATATCCTTTTATGTTCTAACCTTAGGTTTTTAGCACACTTCATAAACGGCTATTAATTTTATGGTTACACCCTTTCCATGCTAGATTAGGCATTCGACTACGTCTCTAGTATGGGGGTGTTTGCACCCCTAGACTCGAAACATTGAGGATAATGTTTAAATTTAGTATGGGGGGTGAATAGATACTTGCCTTGCCAAACCTTCACGCTTTCCAAAGTTTATCATTTTGTTATCGTTTTCTTGCAAAATAAGGCTAAAAATGGCCAAATTTTAAAATTTTTCTCATGTTTTATAAGTGTTTGAAGACACGAATGTAGATTTTCCGATGGCGAGAATAAGAGTAATTTTTGACTCGACCGTGCGTGTTGAGCACTTAGCTTTGATTCCTTAACTACACATTAGGCTAAGTCTCTTAAATGAGGACGAGAAATGATAGAGTTAATTATAAGTTACTATGCTAAACGTAGAGTACTCGTATTCTTTCAAAAACTCATGTGTTCTCGTTGTTTGCTTATTCTCCCTTCGCATGTAAATATTTTTTGCTTAATAAATATTGATTTAGCGGTTTAGTTTTGATTGTTGGGTTTCTAGTCTTTTCTAGTAGCTTCCGTGTAATTAAATTGGGAAGACATTAAGGTATCGCCAGCGTCACGGTTTTGAAGTATTGGCACCCGAATAATCGAAAGCTTCACCCAATAATAAGATTTCAAGTGCTCACCTAAATCTAGCAAACAATTTGAAGCCCCACAAGGCCTAAAATCTATGCAAAATTGAAAGTGAATCAAGCCTTAATCTTCGAAGCTTTAAAGATCCAAAATTTGCTTTAGCGTGAGGATATACGTCTTTGGCTAATAAAACCACCGATGAGGCGGATAATAAAAGGCAAGGCAAGACCGAAGTCATAATAAAAGCTTCATGGCGAAGTTGAATAAAAGATGGAGGTAAACCAAAGATAATAAGGTCCTTCCGTTAGGGGGCGTATAAAAGTCTTGGTAATAAGTCTCATGTTCAAAACCGTTATAAAACCGTGTTTATCGATTCTTCTTGTCAACTTAATTTTTTAACATCGCTGTCTATTAGGAGGGGTTATTGATTTGATGGTCTTAGTTACACCGTTAGGACTCTATTTTTAGACCTAAATCTCTATTATCGCATAAGTCAATGATGTATCCTCGTGATCATTAAGACATAATAAAATATAAGAGATACAACTTAGGAATAATGGGAGAATAAGTACGTGATTAGGGCATATGAGTAGTGTTAGCATTACTAACTTATAATGACAATGATCTCGTTGCACGCTTGGCATGGAATTGAAGTGAAAATCGAGGACGACGAAATTATTTCTAACGAAGCATTCACGTGTTCTTGTTCTATGAACCTAAACGTCCCATTTTGCGATGAAAATCATACATTATGTCTAAAACACAAGTAGTAGCAATAGTGTAGTAATTTTAGTATGTAGCTAGTTATCATTTCAATAAAGTCATAAAATTAAATTTTGGAGATGCTTTGATACTTTATTCTTAGCATTGCGTGAGGGCACGGCAATGGTTTAGTATGGGGGAGTGATGAGACTGCATTTATACATGGTCTCATCGTCCAAATCGGCCTTAAAATGCATAAAATATCATAAAACATGCCAAATATATGCTCGTGTTTGTTACTTGTGTATTTTTAGGTACGGATATTGAGGAATTGGCAAAAGAACACAAGAATCAATCAAAAACGAACACGGGAAATGAAGTCGCACAATAAACCGGGCCCAAGTTTGGAAATTTGCAAAAATACCCTTGAAGAATTGAAGATTGGCAAGAATGGCCCCTCATCTTTGAAGAACTTGTCACATTTGACCCTCAAAATATCAAATGTACAAGTATAATCCTTAATATTTGAAGATTGTTCAAGATCAGTCCCTGGAATTTGAAGATTATACAAATTAAACCCTTTGGAAAAGTTTTGGAAGACATTGTGCCAAATATGACAACTTGGCAAAAGTTGATAAAGCTTATTTTGGCGCTGACAAAGTTTTATTACAACTTGAAAGAAAAAGGATACCTTGGGGACTCAGATTGCCAAAACACTAAACCCCCACAACCAACCATACCACGCCACGTCAACCCTACCCACCCACCAACCCATGACCCTACCCGTCCAAACCAAGTTTATTTAATAAACTTGGTCAACCAGTCAAACCCCACCCCACCTTCCCTCCTAAACATTAATTTGAAAATAATTATCCCCAAAATAGATTAAAACCTGGATAATTAACCCATAAACCCTAATCCTACCCCAGATCCAATCTCACCCAAAACAAAGGGTTTTTAGCTAAATCCTTCCAGAACCTTGATTCACGTCCCTCTCATCCTTTCCCACCTCACCCAACACATTCACATGCACTGTGGACCCCTCCCCAGCCTTCCCCTGCAATGTCTCTTTCCACCAAAACCCCACACCCGACCAAATTAACACCTCAGATCAACCCCTTGGTCCCAAAGGTTCATCCAACGACTCATGATCAAGATTCCAAGCTGTCAAAGTCACATGGGACGATTTTTGACTAAATTTCAGTCAAAACTTCAAGGGCCTTTTAGGCATTTTAGTTTCTAGGGTTTGTAGTCCTAGAATGTTCTTTTAGTTCTATTTAAAGAGAATGAGCCTGTTCATTCACCTCTTGTTCCAGTTTTTGCACAACTTGTAATTCCTTTTTTATAAAATTGAAGTTTGGTATTTGTTAAAGTCAATCGTAATTCCTTTTAATGTTTATAAAAAGTTTGTGTGTTGTTGAATGCAAAAGCTGAGTTCCATTGTTATTTGTGAAGGTTTATGCTAAGATTTTCAAAACGGGTTTAAAAGGGTCAAATTTCATAAATCATAGCTTCTTGAAGTGAAAGTGGAAAGGAACTGTTTGATTTGTGAGTTTGAGTGTTTTTAAAACGTTTGTGTTAAGATTTAAAGGTTTTGTAAGTTTTTAAGAAAGTAAAAGGTAAAACAGAATATTGGACAAATATTGCTTGTTTTTCTTTTGTTCTTGATTTGCAGGTTTACTGTTGATTCAGTTCTGCACCAACCCCAGTTGGTAGGGAGGTGACAAAGCTGTCACAAAGGACCCTGGATGTGGGGTTCCTAGGTAACATTTCTTGTTCCTTTGAAATTTTCAGAAAAATTGAGTTCATATGATTTTTGCATGAAATGTGTTCATATGTGCTTGAATGGTGTTTTTATGTTATGATATGCATGATGGAATAGTTGTAGATCAGTTGGATAGAGTTTTAAAGTGTTTTGTTTTGAAAATCTTGGTTATAGGATTTTAAAGGGGTGTTTGGATTTAAGATTTGTAGGTTGAAATTGTTAAGTTGTGTAGGATTAAAAGGTGATAGAAAGGTCAATTTAAGTTGTTTAGGTTGTATGCTAGTCTTGTTGTCACCTTGAAAGAGTTTTGAAGCAAGTTTGTGCAAGTAAAAAGGAAATTGATAGCTTAAAATCTGCATATGCCCTTTCTACTTGCTTTTTCATGAAAAATGATGCTTGATTTTTAAAATCTGTTGAGTAATAGGGTGATTTGAGGATTGATTAGGCTTGTATGTCATTTGGTGAGCTTGTGTGTTAAATTGTGGCCTTTGAAAGTCATTAGGGAGCTAGAAAATTGCAAGTATAAACCACCAGTCCTCATTTTTGTCTCAGTAACTTGACTTGCCCATATGTGCTTGATTTTTGATCAGTTTGTGTGCTAGGTGTTTTGTTATTGCTTGTTTGTGACTCCTTGTGCTTCAATAAGCACAAGGGTGCCTTTGTCCAAGAAATCATCACCAAAAACAGCAAGCAGTCAAGCCCTCTTGGCTCAAAAATTGACAAGTGAAGAACACTTCACTTGTTCATCAGAAATACCACCAGACCTGGGCACGTTTTGCCAATTTCCAGGCTTGATCCTTGGTTAAATCAAGTTGTGTTTGTGTTTTTGTAAGCTTCATAGTACTGGAATCAAGTTTTTAAACTTTAAAAGAAAAAAAAAAAATTGCCAAAAAGGACGTGGCCAGGACTCGAACCTGCGCCACTCCTCTCACAACCAAACGTGCTAACCAATTGCGCCCTGGGGACTTTGACTGATGAGTTTGGTTTTGAATTGTACTTAAGGGCATTTTCAGTTTAGCTTATTTAAATAAGCCGTGGCTTATTTGGCTTAATCTAGCTTATTTATTAAGCTTTCTAGCTTTCTTTCATTTTTCCTAGGATTAAAATAGGTTTAGGGATTTTTCTGGCTAAAAATATTATTTTTCCTTTTATTTAATTATTTAATAGGATTATTTTTATTTTTAATTTTAGAAAGTCTATAAAAAATATTAAACAGTAGTAAAAAAATACAAAAAAATAGTTTTTAGGTTTTAATTTGTATTTTTGAGGTTTACATGTGAAAAAGTTTTCAAAAACTTAAATTTTTGATTTTATTTAATTTTAGGGTTTTTTGGCAACTTTAAAAATTAATATAAAATTAATTAAGAGGTTTCAGAAACTTTTGTTTACATTTTCTTCTTAGCTAGATTATTTAGGATTTTTGAGAATTTTTTAGAATTTATTTGAGGACTTTTAATTTTTTAGAATATTTTAATATTATTTTATTCATTAAAATAAAAAGTTTTATTTTAATTTCTTTTTCATTTTTCCTAGGTTCTTTATCATTAAAATAGGACCTTTGTCACTTTCCATTTAATTTTTAGGCTTTTCAATTAATTTTTAGAATTAATTTAAGATTAAATACATTTTAATAGTTTTTAGGAGTTTAAAAATAGTTTAATTTGGTTTTAAAATTTTTAAAAATAGTTTTTAGTTTAATTAGGTTGTTTTTAAGGTTTACAAACTATAAAATCTTGTTTAGGGCTTTTTAATATTTAAAAGTGATTTTTAGGGCTTTAATTAGCATTAAAAAGTCATTATTAAATTAATTAAAAGGTTTTGGCAAGTTTGAATTTTTTGTAAACTCTTAGAATATTATTTGGGAGTTTTTAGTAATTTTTAGGAATTTTTAGATTAAAATTTTAAATTTTGTGTTTTTCACGTTCTTCGTCGTAACTTTCTAATAGTGTTTTTGCCTTATTTTTCTATTTTTTTCGTCTTCGTCATTTTCTCTTCTTTTCTTCTCATTAATAATCAAAAACATAATCAATCATTCATTTCACAACGCACGTGCCTCCTCGAGAACGATCCCCACCCATCAAGGGTCATAAGTGTTTACGTTTTCCTAAACGTACGCTTAATACTTTCCGATTTTTGTGTTGCTTTGTTTTTCCTAAAATAAAGTATATACAAAATCTCTACATCAGTGACGTTACATGCTCTGATGGCATCAGAAATTGTTACAGTTTCAAGAATGATCCCAACCGCTAGTTTAACATTGAGATCCTTGAGGAGGTTTTCGTGAAGATATGTCATTTGACTACGACATAAATCATAGTATTTGATCAGAAAGTGTTTTAGTATTTCTGAATCTATGACTAAAGTATCCACGACGATATTGAAATCGTCGATACCCTTTATACTCTTGAACTCAATTACAGATTCTGAGAATCTGATTCCTTCATAAACGGGTGCATCTGCACACTCACCGTCGTCTGCTGATTGATCATACACTACTAAATCGTTCTCTTGAACATTTTCTTGATGCGAATCTATATCCATATCTACGGCTTTCTGCTTATCCGCCGAGTTCCTTTTCTTTTTACGTTGGTCTGATCAAGTATAATAACAAAAATCAAAAGAAAAAATAAGCATTATATTTATGAAAATGACAGAGGTGGCACATTTATAATTATGTCGAGTTATGTTGTCTGGTATATTAGAGGGTTCAAAGGGTTGGTAAGAAATACAAAAGTCAAAACGGGTCACAATGACTGAGTCGCTCAAAATTTATTTTTAAGCATACAATCTTTGAAAAGATATTCACACAAATGAAAAGTACTTCCAACATAACCCAACCCGACACTGCTATTTCAGACTTTCAGCCCAAGCCAATTTTGACCCGTGACATGACCTGCCATGCCCTCTAGAAAACGGTGAAGACCTTAGTACATATGTAAAGCAACTTACAAACATTCGTGACATTCATGCCGCTTGGAATCAAGTTAAGAAGGCCAAGAGCTCCATCGATTTCACCAAGACCATGCACCCTTACAATGTACACCTGAAAAACCAAATATAGAAGAATAAACCCTTTTTTTTTTAAAAAGATTCTTATTCCTTATTCTCCGGTTTCTTAACTGAACAATTCAACGAAAAACGGTCATATGTTTACCTTAAATTTCCAATGCTCGGTCAACTGGAAAACTAAAACATCCCCCTCGAGTAATTTGTGAGCAATTGCGAACCCTCTCCAACCAGCACTCAATCTAATTTTGCCAACGAGAAACCTAGTCTCGAATTCTTGACCCTCTTCATCCACCAACACGATCATTTTATCATGCTTGGGCAGATTTGCATCACAGAACTGCTTGGTAAGACCCTGTCAAAACTCAAAAGTAGCCAAAATAAGGCCTTTATTCCTCTACGCATTATATCTAGAATCATCAAGAAAACGAAATTTACCAGCCAAAAGCCACCAGCAACATGTGATGGTAGCATAGCCTTAACAAAGCTAGGTAACTCAGATGGGAGGCTTGCTTGAACCTCATTGGCTCGCTCGATAGCAGCTGACTTGGCTTGGGAATCAGGAGGTTGAGCTGCAGCAGCTGTCTTTGGATCATAGCTTATTTTTTGCACAATGGATTAAATAACGAGTTAGAAATAATATCACCAAATGAGACAACTATATCAAATAGAAATACAAACTATAATTCTATAAACTAACCTTACTATTGAGCCACGTAGAATATCATGACACGCCCTCAATGGTAAGTTATCAGGCAACTGCAAAGATAATCACCAAATGAACCAATGGACCCTGATGTTATACTAAAAAAATGGTTTTTTTTCATAATCAAACAATTATAGTCCGCCACTGATTTTTCATTGCAAAATAGCATCAGAATCATAAATGCAAATAGAATCACTAAGTTTGTAACCAATTAACTAAATGCGCAAATGTCCTAAAAAGCAACCTAGTGTGTTCCACATTGATTATTGTACAAATCATATTATCAATTTTGTTATTAAACTTACTAAAATTGTTTGGTCAAGTTAACAACAACATCAATCTCCAAATTTCGGATTCCCTCTCCACAGATAAACCTTGGAGTTAACTTGATGATCGACTGAAGAACTCGATCCCATCCAATCCCACTCCCACTACTTTCCACCTTAGATGACAATGCTAAGGAAGTCTCAGTCTCCATCCAAGAACCTGATCAAGAGTCACAACAACATCTCCACCACTATCACTTGCCACTCCACCACGATCTATAATCGCCGAATACATTTTCTATCTTCGGTACCTAACCCGCGTATATCCAAAATATTAACTAACATAAGTTAGAAAACTGTTTATAAACCATAAACTGCTTCAAAATATTTAACCACTTGACTAAGCTGCAACCCATCAGTAACTCAAATAGAAGGACCATACCAATGAACCATAAAGAAACAACCTAGCCATATATTTGTTGCGGCAGAAAGGAACAAAATGGCAGATTAGACAGCAGATAAGACCACAGACCCCCGTTTGTACATACCACCATCAGCGAACCACCAAAACCGCCATAAAAAAAACTAACCAAAACCATGCTAAAAACCCAATCAACCTTCTTTTTTCTAAAAAAACAACCGCACACCAAACCTCCTAGATAACTCAAACCATCGATCAGACACATCAATCAACCATCGGTGATGGCGAAGATGGTGACAATAGCGGATCTGGTGGCTGTGGTGGCGGCTGTGATATTTAGAGAGAAAGAGAGAGGCTCGGTTTTTGCATGGATTAGGGTTTTCATTATATGAAAATGCGACAACTATTAGCATTAATAATATTTTCAACTCTTCAAACTATTAATTGAAACGCATTATTAAGATGAAACGTAATATTTACTTGTCAAATATAAGTTTAGTTGACATTCCAAATTTATGAAATACAACTTTTTTTATTCCTGTGTTGACATAGGATTTCTTATTAAGGATGTGTTCTAGAGATTAAATAAGGAAGTGTTGAGAAAACTTGCTTATTATAGTAATGAAGAGTTTTTTGAAAAAAATTATACAGACATTATAAGTAGTAGAGATTAACAAAACTTCAAACAACACGCAATCTTAAAAGGCCTGCCAAAATTTATACACAACATCAGATGGTTTTATGTAGTTACAACTTACAAGGCTAAATAATTAAACAACACCCTGACTGAACTTGACCCGAGTACTCAATAAGGACTTCAACTTTTGTCCAAGCAACGTTTAACTCCATTTTGTAAGTGTTATAAAGCTTGTTGTCTTTCGATACACCCATTAACAGCATATGCGCAAGGAATGGTATCATGTAAGCGTGTAAGGTGTCTTTGCCGCGTCAGCCGGTTGTTTCGAAACAAAATGTGATGTGTCATTTTCTAAGGTGACCACGTTGTCATCGCAACACATGTACATCTTCTTATTGGTACCTCCATACACAAATGTTTGGTCTCTAAGCACTCGTCTTTAGTTTCGTACCGTTGACTTTGTTGACATGTCAAATACTTCTACGTTTCCGTGGAAGTGACCTTGCATATTCGTGGGATACCCGTTGAGAACCTGAAACTTGATTACCTTTATCTCCTCCTAAAATAATTCATAAACAAAGCACCATCAAACAAACCTGCACTCACTATACAATCTTATACTTGACAACAAGCTCACATCAAGTACAAACTCATCAGCGTTGCCGGTTATACACTTTTCACCTACATTATTGATCTGTCACTTAAGTCAGCTCTCCCCAAATACAAAATTTCAACTAAACTCGATTATAATCCATATCTCCTAAACAACTTTACATACAATATATAATGATCAACTATCACAATACAGTCCTTGTACATTATAAGAAAACTCAAATCAGAGACTAATTTATGGACTAACTAAACTAGATTATAATTGTAAGAGCTGTCACACCCAATTCAAATTAAGTACAAACTCAATGATCCAGATTTTCGCGTTAAGTACTCATTCATCAATAGGTCAATTTCAATAAACTGAGTTTCAGATAACAACCAGCTATTTATTACTATATTTTATAACAAATACAAATTAAATAACAATTCATTTACACATCAACGCGCCGGTTATCAACATTTTACCTAAAATACTACAGTATTATTCGTCTTTATAAGTCTTAATTACGTAATAATCAGTCAGTTACACAGAATAGCAAATCCTTAGTATACACTGATTAATTTTTTTGCCATAAGTAAACACAACACAATTCATACGAATCACGATTCACCTACTGGAAACGCATCGACTATCAACATTCACAACTATCAGAATAAGGTCATTATACTTCATATCATAGAACGTTTACCTTAAAGTACTACTTTCATTTCTGTTCGCGTATATAGCCGCTGGGCCGTTCCCACGTGCCAAATCTTCTAGAAGCAAGATTGGCCACACGGCCTGGCAGACCGGCCCACTTACTAGGCACAGACCTAGAGGGCGTCCTCGAAAGCAATGCCAACGCATCGGGAAGGAACGGCACACCCTATTGTCCAGTGGACATGCGCCTGGCGCTCGGATAAAGGAGTCACCCGCCTGCACACCTCAAAAGCAGGGTAGATTCCCTCGGGAACAAACGGCGCATCCTTTTACCCAGACGCCTTGCTTAACCTCCTGGACCAAAGCTTGGCCTGTCAGATCCCAAGGCTCAAGGAGCGTTGCCTTCAAGGACAACAGTCCACTACAGTACTTTGGGTACTATAAATACCTTCATTCAATGTAAGTCACATCATATACACACAGCCATTTAATACACATACTTACGTGGCCATTCGGCTCTGCATGATATTGGCCACTCGGCTCAATCAGATACTTACTCTCACACCGGAGTTGGTCTCGGGCTCTCCACCCGAGGCGAGCTAACGTGTGCTGCTTTCTTATAGGCTTGTGGATAAGAAGACCGGGCGGCCCAGCGGCATTCTCGGCCCACTAAGAGGCCCAGCGGACTTTTGCATCTACAAACTGGCGCCATCCGTGGGACCCTAAATTCGATCTACCAAGTAGCTAAAGAATGGCAGGTCCTACCCCAACATCACCTGAAGTTGAAATTCACGATGACAACCACAATAGCCTCAGCAATGAAGAAATCATTCGAGGGTCACCTTTCGGCCCTGAAGGAGTTAATAAAAGACAAAAGCAACCGGGAATACATCAAGCCAAGGCTAATCAGTTTTGATGAAGGGGAAGAACACTCGGGAGATAAGGAAAAGAAGAAGGAAAGTCAAGGCGAGGGAGAGAAGACGAAGGGAAAGAAAGTGGCAGATGATGATTTGGGAAAACCTTTCAAATCACTGGCCAAATGCCCCCTCAGCCGGAGGATCATCGAGTACTCAGCCCCTAGCCATAGGATGCCGGCCAACGTTAGGATTTACGCTGGGATGGGAGATCCGGCCGACCACATCAACCATTTTAAAGGGATGGGGAACCAAGGGGAATGGCCCATGCCCGTGTGGTGCCGAATGTTCCAACAAACGTTAGACGACAAGGCCAGGGCTTGGTTTGACGAGTTGCCGGCAGGAAGCATAGATGATTGGGATGATTTGGAGGCCAAATTCCTCGCACGGTTTGGGATGCTGAAAGCGTGTGCAAAGGATCCAACGGAGATCACAAAGATCATCCGAAAGGCCAATGAGAGCCTACCGGTATTCAAAGAAAGGTGGGTAAGTGAGTCCAATTCTATCCCAAATGTGCCAGATCTCATGAGAATCTCTTCATTCATGGGCGCACATAAGTGCCCTGGTTTGGCCAAACGATTTGCTGAAAGCATCCCAAAAACGGTGGATGAGATGTTGAAGCATGTGGACGACTACGTCCGTGCTGAAACAGCGTTTAGGGATGCTGAATTGCCCAGAGGAGAGTACATCCGAGGAGACGGTTCTTCGTCGGGAGGCCATAGGTACGACCGGGCCCAAAAAAGGAGTTTTGGAGGAAGAAGAGGGGGTGGACGAGGAGCCTATCAAAATAGAAACTCCTACACCCAACCCTACACCTTGCCTTATCATAACCCGCAGCGTCCTCAAGAGGTGAATCGAATATTTACCCTAGAGGACTTATCCAGCTCGCCGAAGGAAATCTTAGCAGCAGAACACCAATTAAACCTCCCGGCCCCGCCTCCCATGATAGGAACACCAAAAAAAGAAAACATGGACAGATATTGTGACTATCATTGTGCAAAGGGACATTATACGAATGATTGTTTTCAGTTGAGGAGGCAATTGGAGGCCGCCCTAGAATCCGGAAAACTTAACCATTTGATTAATGACGTGAGGCAAAAAGGCAAAGGGGGCCAGAAGGGCCACCCCCAAAAGACCAAGGTGATAAACATGGTATCGGGGCATAGTGATAACCGAAAGAGGAAGTCAAGATGGATCAATGAAGACTGGATGAATGTCCCAATAACATTCCCACCGTGCCCAGACGAGGACTTGTCGGAAGAAGCAATTGTGATAGAGGCCGAGGTCGAAGGATACTTGATAAGGAGGGTGCACGTGGATGGCGGTGCGTCCGTAGAAATAATGTACGAGCATTGTTTCAACAGCCTTCACCCAAGCATACAAGCCAGGATGACTAAGACGCACAGCACGGTGTCAGGATTCTCAGGAGAAAGTGTGAAGCCATTGGGAAAAATAGAGCTAGAGGTGTGCTTCGGAGACGGAGGGTTGTTCCGAAGGGCCATGATGAGGTTCACTGTCATACCTGCCCCTTCTCCATATAATATCATCCTAGGGAGGCCAGGAATAAGAAGGTTGAGGGCCATCCCGTCTACCATCCACGCCATGATGAAATTCCCAACGCCCCGAGGTATTGCGACTCTCGTTACATCATCCTCAATTATTAACGAGTGCAGAGAGATAGGAAAAAGGAAAATGGCAAAAGGCGAGCCAGAAAAACAGGAGGAGCGCCAAAACGTCAACTTGACAGAAGAAGTGATGATCAACCCAGCCTTCCCTGAACAACTAGTCACGATTGGGGGAAACTTATCAAAGGAAGGCTCGGAGCAATTAAAACAATTGCTGAAGAACAATTTGGACGTCTTCGCATGGGAACCGCAAGACATGACCGGAGTGCCAAGAAGGATTGCTCAACACAAGCTCAACGTGAACCCATCGGTTACGCCGGTGAGCCAGAAATGAAGGGTACTGTCTGCTGAGAAGAGTGAAGTCGTGGCCAAGGAGGTGGAAGAATGGGTAAAAGCAGGAATCGTGAGACCGGTTAGATATCCTACATGGATATCCAACACGGTGTTGGTCAAAAAAGTAGATGGGGCATGGAGAATGTGCATAGACTTCAAAAACTTGAATTCTGCCTGTCCGAAGGACTATTACCCTCTACCAGAGATCGACGCCAAGATAGAGGCCGTCATGGGATACAAATACAAAAGCTTTTTGGACGCCTACAAGGGTTACCACCAAGTACAAATGTCCCAAGAAGATGAAGAAAAGACAGCTTTCTACACCGATCAAGGGACGTACTGTTACACCAAAATGCCCTTCGGTCTGAAAAACGCAGGAGCAACTTACCAAAGGTTGGTGGACACGGCGTTCGAGTCACAGATTGGACGAAATTTGGAGGCATATGTGGACGACATGGTTATAAAGAGCAAGACCGAGAAAGAAATGCTAGCGGACATAGCTGAAACGTTTGACAACTTACGAAAGATAAACATGAAGCTTAATCCAAAAAAGTGTTCTTTCGGGGTTGAAGAGGGCAAATTCTTAGGGTACATGGTGACGTCAGAAGGAATAAGGGCTAACCCAGCCAAGATCAAAGATGTCACCGATATGCAATCGCCTAGAACAAGGAACGAAATGCAAAGCTTAGCTGGGAAGTTGGCCGCGCTCAACCGTTTCCTCTCTAAATCCGCCGAGAGATCGCTGCCTTTCTTTGACACTCTGAAGAACATAACCAAGGCCAACAAGGAAGAATACAGATGGACGGAAGAAGCAGAGGAGGCTTTCCAGCAGATGAAAAAAATGGTAATAGAACTGCCATCCCTCACCACACCCAGGCCCAAAGAGGCGCTTTCTTTATACCTAGCGGCAGCAAAAGGAGCAATAAGCGCGGTACTGCTAGCGGAAAGAAAAGGAATCCAAAAGCCAGTCCACTACGTCAGCCGAACGCTACAGGAGGCTGAAAGAAACTATGCTCCTCTGGAGAAGCTGGCCTTGGCACTTCTAAGCACATCGAGAAGACTAAGGCGATACTTCGAAGGGCACCCAATCAAGGTCATCACAGATCAGCCCGTAAGGCAAATCCTAAACAAAGCCGAAGCATCGGGCAAGCTCGCCAAGTATGCCATAGAATTGGGGACATACGACATTGCCTATGAACCCCGAAGCGCCATAAAAGGCCAGGTGCTGGCAGACTTCCTGAATGAAGTACCGGTGGGGACGGACACTTCGAAAGACCTAGAAACACATGTTTCTAAGGAAGAAAAGGCCGATAAAGAGGAGGATTGGGTACTATATACGGACGGAGCGTCCAACCCAAAGGGCTCTGGAGCGGGTTTAGTATTAATCAGCCCCAACGGCATGGAATACACGTATGCTTTGAGGTTGAACTTTGGCAGCACAAATAATGAGTCAGAATATGAGGCCTTGCTAGCTGGCCTAAGGATAGCAGAAGAGATGGGAGTAGAACATTTGGCAGTAAAGGTGGACTCAAAATTGGTAGCCAGCCAAATCAACGGGGATTTTGTGGCCACCAATGAAAGCATGATCAAATACTTGAGAAAGGCGAAAGAGCACGCAGAACGGTTCAAGAGCTTCAAAATCATGAACATACCGAGAAGTAAGAACCAAAAGGCTGACGTACTAAGCAAGCTGGCCTCAGTGGCATTTAACCATTTGACAAAAGAAGTATTGGTGGAAGTGTTGGACAAACCCTCAACAGATAGGGAGGAAGTGAATGCCATTATGGAAGAAGAGGAAGATAATTGGATGACACCCATCATAAGGTGCTTGGAGCAAGGGATATGGCCGCAAAACCACAACGAGGCACGTGCCCTTCGCATGAAAATCAACCAGTATGTAATGGAGGAAGGTGTGCTCTTCAAGAAATCTTACTTGATGCCGATGTTGCGGTGTGTGGGACCACTACAAGCCAACTATGTGATCCGAGAGATACATCGAGGAGCTTGTGGCATGCACTTGAAGACAAGGTCAGTGGTGGCCAAGGCGCTTAGGCAGGGATACTATTGGCCCACGATGCACCGTGACGTGAGGGAGGAAACAAAAAAGTGTGACGCATGCCAGATTCACTCACCAGTGCCCAAGATGCCCAAAACGCTAATGACATCAATTATGGCCCCATGGCCATTCTTCCAATGGGGCATGGATGTGTTGGGACCATTCCCCGCGACACCAGGTAAGGTCAGGTACATCATTGTGGCAATCGATTATTTCACTAAATGGTTGGAAGCGAAGCCCTTGGCCAATGTAAAAGGCAAGGACGTGATAAAATTCGTGTGGGATAACATTGTCTGTAGATTTGGCCTACCACATGTAATAGTGACTGACAACGGGACTAACTTTGTGGATGACCCATTCAAGACGTGGTGCAAAAAACTCAATATTAAGCAAATGAACACAGCAGTTGCACACCCACAGGCCAACGGTCTTGTGGAGAGGGCAAACAAGTCACTCATGGAAGGGCTAAAAACGAGGCTAGGTCGGGATCGAACAGGATGGGTAGATGAGCTTCCAAATGTACTCTGGGCACACAGAACATCATTAAAAACAAGCAATGGAGAGACTCCCTTCAGCCTAACATACGGAAGTGAGGCCGTGATCCCTGCGGAGATAGGGATGCCAACACATAGGACGCTTGTGATCAAAGACGAGGAAGCCAACGATGAAGAGCTCAGACTCAATTTGGACCTATTACAAGAAAGAAGGGAGGCCGCAGCCATCCGGGAGGCCAAATACAAGAAAAAGATGGAACAGTACTACAACAAGAGGGTCAGAGCCAAGTCTTTCAAGGTAGGGAGTTATGTCTACAGAAGGAACGAGGCCAGCCGCGTGGAAAAACCAGGAAAACTGAGCCCAACATGGGAAGGTCCTTACAAGGTGACTGAGGCCTACATGAACGGCTCATATAAGCTTGAAAAAGTGAACGGCAAGGCCGTACCACGCACCTGGCACGCAATTAACTTAAGGGAATGCCACATCTAGCGTAATGCTTAAGCTTGTATTGTCATTGTAACGTTTTAATTGTGAAATTAATCAAAAGCTATATCCCAGCTGAGGAATAGCAATTTTCCCTATATGATAAAGGAGTATAAACATAAGAGGAAAAGTGGCCCCCTCCGAAAGGCCAATCACCTACGGTAGGAAACGTGTGGCCAGTGTTTATAATCACCCTTGGGAAAGAATAAACACATGAATGGTTCTAAATAACCCATGTGCATAGATAAACAAAAAGCGATCCCAACGTGATCGATATCTAACAAAATAGGCAAAGTACAAGCGACCTCGACGGAAGGCTCGCAACCTCCGGAATCGATAAATATGGTCGATGTCTATGGAAGGGGAGTAAAGGGTTAAGTGGCTCCGAGTGGAACTTAGATCCCTCCACTCGATATATGTAGTCAATACTCCCCAACCAAAGCCAAGAGTTGGATAAATATGCAAGTGGCTCCGGAGGGCAGGTGATTCCTCCCGGCCGATCAATGTAGCCAAGGTTCACTCTTAAGAAAAAATATGTGAGTCAGGAATGAAAGGCCAAAAGGGAGGACAACGAAAAGGTGCATAGATAAGCAGGCACGACGGCCAAACGTACAAAGAGACACTGAAAAATGTACGAGTGAGTTAAGGCCGATGGCCACATAATTGTTATTACAAACGTTGACATAAAAGTTCATAACAAATCACTGGGCAGAAGAACAATCCTGCAAAAGGGGTCCTTGGCCAGGAGTCACTTCCCCATCGGGCATCAAGTTTTGGAGCTCCATGGGACTTCTAAAGCACGCCCGAGAGATCTTCTCCACGAAAGGATACTTCTTCACAAATAAGGCCTCGAATGCTGCCACTAAGTCAGTCTCTGTCACAGAGGGGTCAACACCGGTCGCCTCAGCCAGAGCAGCAGCAATTTCCTCTTCAGTTCTCCCACGGCTAACGACTTGCATGAAACCCAAAGACATTGCAAGGCTGAAAACATCCCCATGAGCAGATTTGTACTCTCGGCTCGCCAGGAGGCGTCGAACAAACACAGGGAAGAGATCCTTCACCAAGTTCTTCCTCAAAGTGGCTTCACGGCCCAAGTCAACGGCCAACCTAGTATTATCAGTCCTCAGCCCTTGGGCATCCTCCTCAGCAGCCTTTAGCTCGTTTTCCAAGGTGGCAATCCTCTCATCTCTGGCCGCGATCACCTCAGCGTGAAGTTTTTGTGCCTTCTCAAGAGTGGCCAAACGCCCGGCCATGTCCATCTCCGAAGAGAGGAGAAGATCATGCTCACCAAGAAGCCTATCATAGTCCCGACGGCTCTTTAGAAGCTCCTCGTTGGCAGTATCAAGTGAGGTGCGACAAGCCTCCAACTCAGATTGGGAAGACACACAAGCTTTATGCTCCTCTAGCAAAGATTCGAAGCGGAGTAGAACATTGGATTGCATCTGAGTACTCTGGGCCAACCTACGCCAGCTGGACCGTATGGCCACCTCATGATCAATGCCTTCATTAAAGTATACAAGGTCAGCAGGAGTAAAGAGATTGGCAAGCAGGTCACGACAGTCCTTGGATTTGTCCACACGAGTAGACTCAGTAATGCCCCATTGAGGATTGAAGGGCCGCTTCCCAAAACGCTTGTAAGGATCACCTGCAAAGACAAAATAAACATAAGAGGAGGGACAGGCCATCCGAATGGCAGTAACACAATGGGCGAGAGAGGTGTCCTTACGGTAGGAACTCTCAGCCTCATCAGGAGTAACATCTGCGTCCAAGTTGATGGGTTTAGAAGCATCACCTATAAAAAAAAAAAAAAAAAAAAAGCGACAAATGTAAGAAAAGATATATGTGATAAAGATATAAAAAGCATACACATGTATATAAAGGAGAGAAGTGAACGAGAGCCAACCTCCAGGAAAGGCAAGATTTTCGCCATCAAGAGAGACATGGCGCCCACTAGGAACAACAGATGGGGGACGAGAGGCAGATGAGGGGGGATGTTCCTCTTCATAAGGCCCACCTTCAAAAGCTTGCGGTTGAGAGAAGGCATCATCAGTATGTTGTCGAAGGTCTTCCATAACATTAGGCCCCCCGGCTGAAGGAGTTGGGGGGTGAGATTTGTCAGCATCATTCGCCTCAACAGGACTAGGGGGAGCCGAAGGAGGAATAACGGGAGCTCTGGCGGCTTTACTCTTCTTGTGAGAGGATTCTTTCTTTTTGTGAGAGGAACCCTCACCATCGGTCTTCCTCTTCTTGGAATGAGTGGTAGCCCGGGTAGCCCTAGTGCCAGCGCTATGAGAGCCACCAGACGCTGCATCCTCACGAGCCGCCTTCTCAACAGCACGCCTTTGTTTCCTCTCGCGATCAGCAACAACCCTAGCATCGACGGTCTCAGCTTGCTCCATAGCAAGAGTCTTTGGAGGGATAGGAGCATCCTTAGGCAAAGGAGAGCTAGTGTAGGTAGGGACAACCGTGCCTTGCGGCAAAGGATCACCCTTACGAATGGACGCACCAGCAAAACGAGGAATCCTCAAAAACTCAGACATGGTGACACCTGCAAAAAGGAGAAAAATTAGTCAACATATAAGACGTGAGGAACCAAGCAAGGGAAAAGAGGAAGACATTACTTTCCCCGGCCGGACCATGGAGTACACAATCGAAGCCTGGGTACTTCCAAAAAGGGGAAAGACGGCCGGCATATAAAAGACTTTGGTAAGGCCTCCGAAGGGGTATAGCAAATTCACAAAGTTTTTTGGCATCCAAAGGATCATACTCCGAAGCTTGGGGAAGGGGATCAGCCACGCTGGAGTCATGATGCCTCCATGGCATAGCGATGGGAGCAGCCCTGCGATCGACAAAGAAAAAAAAGACCTTTCCAACCTTTTAAGCTAGTAGGGCCATCCTTAAGAAAGGCACGATAAGGTTTGGCACCACGACTCTGGAAGGAGAACCAGTCCCCTACTTTACAAAGTTTATAAAACAATCGGAACAATGCGACGGTAGGAGTGACGTCCAAGCCACGACAATAGACCTCGAAGAGAGTAGCTTTATTAACACCAATAGGAACAAGCTGTGAGATATGTACACCAAAATGTTCAACGACCCGAAGAAAGAAGGAGGAAAAAGGGATGCGAAGACCGCCTTGAGAAAAGTGGTGGACGTAAAGACCAATAAGATGAGAGGGGAGTTCATTCATGCGAAAATTACGGGAAGGAGCAGAAGGGTTCAGATCTGAGGGAATGTGATAAGCCGCGGCCACGCGGCGCACATGATCCGAACTCAAATCGGAGTGGTAAAGATGCATATCAAATTTGGGCATAACCTGGGCCTCGTTAATGGCCTCACGCTGTTCTTGGCTAGGGAGGCCAAGCTCATAAGACCCGTCGGAGGACATAATGACAGGCCGGGGAAGACCAAGGAAAAGACAAGAAAAGAAAACTAATAAAGAGAAAGACAGACCTGGGAAGAAGAGATGTACCTCACGGCTCTCGACGGTAAAAAAAGGGAAAAGTAAGAAATGAGAAGGAAAAAGGGGTATTTATAGACCCCAAAGGCCGACCAAAGGTCATTCCATCAAACAGTAAAAACACGTGGCACCTTTCTCAGCCACGCAAAGCGCTAATGCTAGCCAGCTGGCCGACAAAACACACAGAGGTATTAAATGAGCACGATTATCAGTATTTTTGACCGAGAGTAATTATGAGGGTAGGTACGCACTCACAAAAAAAAAAAAAAAAAAAAAAAAAGAGAGGGCGAGGAATAAAATATTCAGAAACCACGAGTACAGGACAAAAGAAAAAACGGAGGGGACGGCCGCACGGTTAAGTATTGAATCATCAATGCTTCACATTGATAATCCAATACTGGGGGGACATGTTCGCGTATATAGCCGCTGGGCCGTTCCCACGTGCCAAATCTTCTAGAAGCAAGATTGGCCACACGGCCTGGCAGACCGGCCCACTTACTAGGCACAGACCTAGAGGGCGTCCTCGAAAGCAATGCCAACGCATCGGGAAGGAACGGCACACCCTATTGTCCAGTGGACATGCGCCTGGCGCTCGGATAAAGGAGTCACCCGCCTGCATACCTCAAAAGCAGGGTAGATTCCCTCGGGAACAAACGGCACATTCTTTTACCCAGACGCCTTGCTTAACCTCCTGGACCAAAGCTTGGCCTGCAGATCCCAAGGCTCAAGGAGCGTTGCCTTCAAGGACAACAGTCCACTACAGTACTTTGGGTACTATAAATACCTTCATTCAATGTAAGTCACATCATATACACACAGCCATTTAATACACATGTGGCCATTCGGCTCTGCATGATATTGGCCACTCGGCTCAATCAGATACTTACTCTCACACCGGAGTTGGTCTCGGGCTCTCCACCCGAGGCGAGCTAACGTGTGCTGCTTTCTTATAGGCTTGTGGATAAGAAGACCGGGCGGCCCAGCGGCATTCTCGGCCCACTAAGAGGCCCAGCGGACTTTTGCATCTACAATTTCAATGTACCTAAGACTAAAGTTTCAACTACACTCGACTATCCGTATATACTAAAGAACTTCACACAAGATCATCCAAACAGTCATTATACTTGATGGTTCTTAAACATTTATATTAAGTATAAATTCATGGAGACGCCAGCGTCTTTGTTATCAATCGAAATTACTAATTCATCACCGAAGTCCCTCAACTAAACTTAATCATCCGTATATCCTAAACAGCCACAAAACCTATATACAGAAATTATAACATTAACTGTAGTCGATTATTATCCGCATCTCCTAAACAATCGCAAGTTCATCATATAGATTTCCATAGTTTGCCAAAAATTGTTTAGTCAAGCAAACTATATTCTTTTTTGCCATTTTTAAAAGGGCTAATTGCAATAAAAGGTAACCAGCTTAGTTCATTTATGCAGTAATAGTTTATGTAACCAGCAATTTTTAGATATTAAGCTTCAACGTTTAAAAAATGATCTAACCAACATATAAAAAATGTCGATTTGAGGTTAAAAATGAAGATGTGAGTGTTGATGACTTTATGTTACTGTAACTCTTGACCCTGTTTGTTTATTGTGACATGGCGCTTGGAAATTGGTTATCTCATGTAATTACAATGAAACTAGAAGTTCAGAACTTGGATGGTTGTTTTCTGATCTAAAGTTAAATCAGAGTTAAATTATGCAACCAGTCCTTTCTCAAGAACACTTGTTAGTTTGCAACAATATTTTAATCATTTAGATACCTCCATAGAATGCATGTTGAACTCCTCGATTTGTTTAAGCAGATTATGATCTAAATCTGCTGCGGGTTCAGCAGGCAGTTACACAGATACATCTGAGATTGTTTGCAAAAGTGAGACACGGTTTCCAGCCCAATAAACAGAATTTGACTCTACACTCCTCGTCTTCAACTGCAGATGGGCTATTGATCGATTCATGCTTGTCTAAAAGCTGCCAATGATGATATAAAGACTCCCAATGCACTGCTTTCAAGAGATAGCCAGAAACTTCCGATAACAGAAACCAGGCGCCAGCTGGCGTTAACCACTTATCTATCGGTTTGGACTCGGCTAACCACATAGACTCAGATTTCCTGATAATATTCCGAAGTGAAATTGCAACTTTGGGCCTGAGTTTCGACTTCTTTCCAAGGTTGGTGCAAGCCTAAAGATAAAAGTTGGAAATGAACATTTATTTTGGGACAACCCGAAACCGAATTTAAGACCCAGCCACGTACGTAGGTAACTTTTCAATGCAACTTACACAGAATCAAAAACGGTTTGTTGTTAAGATCATATAAATAGGACAAAAAAGAGGATTGCAAAAAAAAAAGAAATTGAACCTCAGATAGTGCAGAAATTGCAGCCTTCCGTATACTAACAAGTTGATCAGAACAAGTCATGCCCATAATCTTTAGTAGCATACTATCCAATCCGTTACCTTCACCTCGAAAAGTTGTTAGCTTCGATATCAAAACAAGTGATGCCTTACTCACGACCGCCTTCTCGCCTTCTCATAAACACACCGTTTCCTCAAAATGTCGTTAATCCTACCCTCTTCACCAATGTCACATGCTCAATATGTGACACAACCAAACACCCTACTTTTCCCGTCTTTTTACTCATTACCTTACATCTATAAATATCAGATATTGTCCATTTTACATTTTAGCTTTGGATTTCCTTTCTCTCTGTATTGTAAACTTTCCTCAATAATTCCATAACAAACCATTCTTCTTTCAATTTCGACATTCTTGTTATTGTGATTCTGGTTGTTACTTGAGCAATACTTCCAGTCTATTAATAGGACTCAAGTATTGGTATGTTCCAATTGGTATCAGAGCACTTTTCTGGCACCATTCCACCATCGTTCCGTTATAACTGAATTTTGTTTTCAGTTAGATTCTGTTAATTCTGTTGAAAGTCCCAAAATACGATTATTGTTGAAACTAAGACACGAAAACAATAACACACAATAGATATACTTTTCAAACGAGTAATCCTTTATTAACTATTATCAACAAAGTATTACAAAGTGTTATGAATACACCTGTTGAATAACAACAAGAAATGAACCCTAGAACAAGTAAACTTGATTCGAGACTCAAGTTTACAAGTGAACCAACGAGTCGCTGATGGACAGCTGAGGCCTCAGTGGTTCAAGTGGGAGAAAGAACTTAGATAAAGATTCCAAGCACAAGGGTTGAATCTTAACTTCTTTCTCATCCCCTATTTATAGTGGTACGAGGTTGTATCCTTAGTGGGGGTAGTTGATACGTGTCATCTTCTGAATGGAAGAGTACAACGTATTAAATGCATGTCCAAATCGAGACATGCCTTTAACTACTTTAGGTAAACAGTTCTGCCAACTGTTCACCTTTGTCCCACTAGGTCCTACTAGGCATTGACTTTGAATCTCTTGTTTTGTCCCGCTCAAAACACTTGAGAGATTCTCCCGCCTAAACTATAAGGGTTTGGATAAGCTTTGCTTGATCCAAGTCTCTAGGGTTCTTAAGTGATCTCTGAGTGTTGTCAACTCAGAGATCCTTGAACACCAGTGCATTCCTTTGACATCCCAGCTATCCATAATCGCTGGTGAGTCTGACTTCAGATTGTCTTCGACTTCTCTGACGTTGTCTTTGACTTGAATGATCCTGGTGTGCCAGCTGAGGCTTTGCCTTCCACTGGTCTAGTCTCTGTCGCTGGTCTTCTCAGCGACCTTTCAACACTTAGTCTAATTTAAACAAATCTAGACAGGGCCATAGTTAAAACTTTTATTGGCCCAACAATCTCCCCCTATTTGTTTATAAATTATACTAAGTCTAAAATTATTGTAAGTGAGTACACAGCTTCTTCTTACACATAATTTAACAAACATACCTCAAAGTTTTATTAATCAGAAAGAACCTAGTCTATTACAATAGCACCCTAAGGTGAAAACATAAACAAAAATAAATAGGTTCTTCAGCGATCAAGACCTTGATCACAGATTCTCTGGGCTTCGACTTTGTCACTCCTAGAGTTAATGACAAGTTCAATTTCAAAATCGAACTCATCAGCTTCTTTGCAATTTCTAAGGATGCCCTGCTTGAGTCTGATCAGCTGAATGGTTGAAGCCAGAGGTAGCTCATTCAAACGCTGAAAAGCATAATCACAGTTACCATTCATAAATACCATACCTGCCTCTGGCTCAGTGTAAACTTGGCCTTCTATGGGTTTGGTGATTTCCTTGGGAAGGACCAAGTTTCTGAGCATCCCATCGACCACTACATCTTCAGTGACCAACCTTTCTGTCAGAGGCCCCATTGGTGTTTTCCTCTTTCTTTGTGTCTGAGAAGATGATTGAGTGGAAAGCTGTGGAGGTAGGGGTACCTTCAGCTTCTTTGTAGTATCTCTTACCCAATTGAGTTTTGCTTGAATGTTTTTCATCATTTGGGCAGGACCAGGCCCAGTCTTCTTTTGGGCAAGAGATAGTATTTCCAACCACTCAGAGAGGCTCAGATCTCTGAGCTTGAAGTCGCTGGAGACTTTATAATTCTTCATGTCATTCTCCCTATAAATAGTCATTACCACCTTTTTGTCTTTGTTGGTGAAGCATGTGTACTTGGTGATACGACCTGGTTCAGATCTCTGGTTGACCAGCCTTTGATATTCTGTTAAGAGGTTGTTCCTCTTAACCTCCAGTTCCTTGAGTTTAGCCAGTTGAGCTTTCTTAGCAGAGGGAGAGAGCTTGTCCAGAGCTTCTTTGCTCCTTAGTTCAGCAGCCCTGATATTTGCTAACCTTTGATGTTCAAGGATTTGGGCTTTGGCTTGCTCTGGGGTGAGTGGTGGTTCATCAGCGCTTTTGAATTTGTTGAGCTCAGAGTTTTTGGAGGGTTTGGATCCACCTTCAGCTTGAAGGGAGTGTAGGGTAATTTCAGGTTGCTCAACTGCAATCCCTTTACCTTTATCTTTCACAGAATCAGCAGCAGGTTTGAAGGATCTCAGTGGAGTGGGTGTTGGTATTTCAGGTGTAGGCTTTTTCTTCTGCTGCTCCCCCGTAGATACAACATCATCATCAGCTTCTTCTTCAGAAGAGGAGGCAGACTTCTCCCCCTCAGGCATAGCCCCAGCAGGTGCTCTGCCTGAACCTGCCTTATTGAAGTGAAGGAACTCCTGGTGAACAAATATGCAAATTTCCTTGAGTTCACCTTGGAGAAGTTCCTGAAGAAGAAGTCTTGAGGGTTCAGCAGCCTGAGCTATGGCTGCAACATTTGCCTTTACCGCTGAGGTTAGAGCAGATGGTATGTACGTCTGAAGACTCTGGTTGATTAGATCAGGTAGTTGTGCCTTCAGAGCGTTGTTCAGCAGTTGCGGAAGCATTGCGGTCATGGAAGACTCCACTGATGAAGTGAGTGATGTTTCTAAGTTTGTAGTAAGCTCCTCAGCAGCATGAGTCAGGGTCTGGATTTCAGAGAGAAGAGCTTCGTTTGTGACTTTGGGTTTAGTGATGCTGATATCCCCTCTCTTGTCCCATAAAGCCTCAGCAGCCAGTTCCTGTACATCTTTCATTCGTGGGACTTGTGCTGACTTGCGTGAGAGGAGGTATTCCAGGTGTTGCTTAGCCCCCAGCTCCATGACACTTGGCAAGGTGGGAAATGGAACAGGTGCAGGGGAGCTAAGTCTCTGTTCCCATAACCTTTTGGCAGCTAGTTCTTGAACATTAGGAAGGGAGGGGACAGAGACCGGTGTCAGCTCAATGGAGGACAGGTTGTAGTCATCAGTGCTCATTTCCTCAAAGTCAGAGGTGAAGGGGCCTTCCTCTATAATAAGAACTTCATCATCAGGCAGAGATTCAAAGTCTGAGAGGGCATCAAGATCAATTGTGGCACCTTCAGCGGAATTGTCATCAGCAATCAAGTAATCATCATTGTTAAGTTGTTCCTGATGAAGATTGTGAGCCTGTGATAAGAGTTATTAGTAACCAGTTGTGAAAAATAATGCAGTTATAGATCGCCAGTCGCTGCCCCTAGGAAAGCTGGGTGTGATTATCCAGCCCCCCCTAAGGATTTCTCCTTGGGACTCTTTTAAGTGTGAAATAGGTATGTTAAGGATCGCCATTCGCTGCCCCTAGGATAGCTGGGTGTGATTATCCAGCTCCCCCTGAAGGATTGCTCCTTGGGACTCTTTTAATGTGAAATAAAAGTGTTGAAGGATCGCCATTCGCTGCCCCTAGGATAGCTGGGTGTGATTATCCAGCTCCCCCTGAAGGATTTCTCCTTGGGACTCTTTTATTTGTGAAACATGATATGGGAATGGTCGCCTTTCTCTGCCCCTGGGATAGCTGGGTGTGATTATCCAGCTCCCCCTGAGGGATTACTCCCTGGGACTCTTTTAATTGTGAGTTAATATGAGGGTGATGGTCGCCTTTTATCGCTGCCCCTAGAAAGACTGAGGGTGATGATTCAGCCTTTCCAAAAGAATAAATTCTTTGGGACTCTTTTATTAATGATGGGGACCCAGAGTCACTGAGAAGTGCAGAGACTCTGGGTCGGGACTTATATGTGCTCAGGTTGTTGTTTGCCAAGAGCACAGTCCAGAGGTTGAAGGATCATCGGGGTGCGTTAGAAGCACAAGTGAATCATTTCCTAGTGAAGACAGAGTGTACAGAGAGTCCTAAAGGTCTAGGTGCTGACACAGACACGCTAAGAGTTGAGGCAAACTCTAAAATACATCACTCTCTCCTACAGATAATGAGAGCGAACGTATGTGGACCTCTGAGAGGAAAAATAAAGGTCAGACTAATACCTGAGTGATATCAGCGTGGAGAGGGATCTTAGTCGTCTTCGGTGACATGGAGACACTAGACTCTGGTTGTTTGTCAGCAATGGGTTCTACTACCACATCCACCAGAGAAGGGGATGGGTTCTTCTTTGTCTTTGTCTTCTTGGAAGGATTAACAGAAGGGGTTTCAGAGGAAAGGGGGATGTCTTTCCTCTTCTTCTTCTTTTCCTTAAGCACCTTGGGCTGAGAAGTAGATTGCACAGAGGTCTTGGACAGAGACTTATCAGCCATACTTTCAGCATTCACTTCAGGTTGAGGGATCAAGGGCTCATCATCCTCAGCAAGTAGTCCAGCAACCTTCATCATATGCCTGGTAAGAGGCACTTCATCTTCAGTTGGAGCTTTCAGTGATGCAGCGGTGATATGATGAGAGGGAAAGGAGTGTAAGGCATCATTGGTGTAGGATTCACCAAGAATATCTTCTAAGACAAGAGAGAGATATCTGGTGTAGCAGATGGTGGCACCACGAGTCTTCTTTCCTTTGTTTTCCAACTTGGCAATGAGACCGGTGTAAAGTATGTGGGCGATTCCAATGTCCAGACCCCAGATTAAGCTGTAGGCAATGGCCAGTTGGGAGCCATTCAGTTGGTCGTGAGAGCCAGTGTTCCCTCCCAGACATTTGACAATGTACAGCATCAGCGTTCTCCATGTGGGAGAGAAGTAGTTGACCTTAATGAGGGATTTGCTTTGGAAGCCAGCAGCAGTGAAAGGTTGTTCATGATCATCATGAGGTTGAAGGGTGGCCAGAGCTTTTCTCACGGTGGCACTGGTGGGTAAAGCTGATATATTGTTGTTGTAAGGTAGTCCAATGGCTGTGGCAAAGGTTGTGAAATCAAAGGTGAGAGGTTGAGGATGGGTGGAAAGGTTGAAGGTGATTTGGGAAGAGGATGGATCGACTTCAGCGCTGTACCAGAACTCTCGAAGGTATTGTGAGTAACAAGTGGAGGGTTCCTTGGTGATAGCTTCGCCAATGGTGGAGTTCTTGAGGAATTTGAACAACGGATGGTAGAGAGGGTTGTTGTGTTCGAGAAGAGCCACACAGTTATTCAAAGCAATCTTGCCATCTGAGATCTCGAAATCGACGTTTGTGGCGGCTTGTACAACGAAGGTTTGGTTTGGTGAAGAAGACGCCATTGTTGTGAGTTTGAAGGTGGTGAGAGAATGGAGAAGATGAGAAGGTATGTGTGAGAGAAGATTTTCAAAGTGACAAGAAATAATTTTGAGTCAAGGGTTTTGAAAGGTTTAGCCGTTTTCCAATAAGAGCATTAAATGCAAAGATTAACCTTTTTCAGAAACTTGTGGGTCCCCTTGACCTTTCATGGTATACTTGTCCCCTTGGAAAGCGGGAAAGTTGGTGGCATAAAGAGATAATCATTTGAATTTAATATCTGATTAAAAACATTCCCATTGAAATGTAACTACCTCGTTACATTCAATTCCCTTAAATGCCCAGAGACAGAGGTCATCATCAGATTTATTTGACAATATTGAGCATTCCCAGCTCAGCGACAAGCCTAGTAAAACTTGGCTCAGCCAACGGCTTAGTGAAAATGTCAGCGAGCTGGTACTCAGTGGGTATGAAATGTAGCTCAATATCACCTTTAAGAATATGGTCTCTGATAAAGTGATACCTGATGTCAATATGTTTGGTTCTGGAATGAAGTACCGGATTATTGGAGATGGCTATGGCACTGGTGTTGTCACAAAATATAGGAACTTGCTCATAGTTAATTCCATAGTCAGCCAGCTGACTCTTCATCCAGAGAACTTGTGCACAGCAACCAGCGGCCGCAACATATTCAGCCTCAGCTGATGACATAGCCACAGAGTTTTGCTTCTTAGCACTCCAGCATACCAACTTTCCTCCAAGGATTTGACAGCTACCAGAGGTGCTCTTTCTGTCAAGGCAGCACCCAGCATAATCTGAGTCGGAGTAAGCTTTAAGGTCGAAGCCTGAACCATTTGGGTACCAGAGACCCAATGAGGGAGATCCTTTCAAGTACCTGAAAATTCTTTTGACAGCTACAAGGTGGGATTCCTTGGGGTTAGCTTGGTACCTAGCACAGAGACAAGTGGAGAATTGTATGTCTGGTCTGCTTGCTGTGAGATACATCAGTGACCCAATCATGCCTCTATATAAGGTCTCATTGACAGAGACCCCTGAGTCATCAGCTCCCAAGTTGTTGGGAGGAAGCATGGGGCATTTCACTGATGCACAATCAGACAGATCATACTTCTTGAGCAAATCTCTAACATACTTTTCTTGACAAATAGAAATTCCTTTTGAATTTTGTTTGATTTGAAAACCCAAGAAAAAGGTTAGTTCCCCCATCATGCTCATTTCATATTTTTTGGTCATAAGTTTGGCAAATTGTTTGCTCAAGTTAACATTGGTTGAACCAAAAATTATGTCATCCACATAAATCTGTACTAATATGACGTCACCCTTGGACCTATAGGTGAACAAGGTTTGGTCAATGGTACCTCTGACAAATTTATTTTCAAGAAGGAATTTTGAGAGAGTTTCATACCAGGCTCTGGGCGCTTGTTTCAGCCCATAGAGAGCTTTGTGAAGTCTGCAGACATGATTTGGGTAGTCACTGTTTTCAAACCCTGGGGGTTGACTAACATATACTTCCTCTGCAAGTTTCCCATTAAGAAAGGCACTCTTCACATCCATCTGATAAACCATGAAACCCATATAAGCTGCAAAGGCTAGGAAGATTCTGATGGCTTCCAATCTGGCCACTGGTGCGAAGGTTTCATCATAATCAATTCCTTCAGATTGGTTATAACCCAGCACCACGAGCCTAGCCTTGTTTTTTATAATCATACCAGCTTCATCCCTTTTATTTCTGTAGACCCATTTTGTTCCAACCACTTGCTTACCAGCTGGAGCTTTAACCAGAGTCCACACCTTGTTTCTCTTGATCTGATTGAGTTCATCTTGCATGGCAACAACCCAGCCTTCATCAAGCAGAGCAGCAGCCACGTTCTTAGGTTCATCCTCAGAGAGAAAATTTGCAAACAGGCATTCATTTGCAGAGGCGGTTTCCAGAGTTTTTAATTTTCCTCTGGTGGTGACTCCCTCAGAGGGTTCTCCAAGAATATTAACTAGAAGAATATCTTGGTTCCTACTCCATTTGGATTGTGGAGCAAGAGTCTCTGTGGGATCAGGAGTCACTTCAAGTTCAGGGAGTGATGGAGGTTCATCACATGTAATCTCTTCGTCCATGATCTCTTCATCTGATTGAATATCCAAAGTGACAGGATCAGCATTTTCTTCAGAGATTTGAGTAAGAGATTCAACACCAACAGTCTCTGGAGTGATGTCAGAGATGGAGTGAGGATCAAAAGCTTGAACATATGGGAGATCTTTGTGACGTCTTTGAGATGATTCCTTGGGATTTGAGAAATCATCTTTGGGATAAGATTTAACTTCGTTGAAGTCAATGTCACAATCCTCTGAGTTGGTGTGTGTTATGACAGCGTCAGCTTCATTAAAGGTGACATGAATGGACTCTTCTAGTTCTTGCCTGCGAATATTGAATACTCTGAAAGATCTGGAGGTGGGAGAGTATCCAAGGAAGAATCCATCATCTGATTTTTCATCAAATTTACCCAGGTGATCTTTGTAATTGTGAATGAAAACAGGGCAACCAAAGACATGGAAGTAGCTTACATCAGGGGCTCTCTTCCTATACACTTCATAAGCGGTCTTGCCATGTCTCTTCACAATAATGGATCTGTTTTGTGTGTAGCATGCTGTGTACACAGCCTCACCCCAGAATTGTTTAGGAAGTCTGGATTCGCTGAGCATTGTTCTGGCAGCTTCAATGAGTGTTCTGTTTCTTATTTCAGCGACACCGTTTTGTTCAGGGGTTCCTGGGTTTGAGAAGTTCTGTGATATACCCTTTTCATCACAAAAGGCTTCCATGGCATGGTTTTTGAATTCTGTGCCATTGTCACTTCTGATAGCCTTTACTCTGCAGTCATTGAGGTTTTCTATTTCTCTGATGAAGGACATGATTCTTTCAGCAGCATCACTCTTTCTCTTAAGAAAGAATACCCATGTGTATCTGGAGAATTCATCTACAATGACCAGGGTATATTTGTTGTGATTGAGGGATTGAGGTTTAACTGGTCCAAACAAGTCCATGTGAAGAAGATGAAGGCACTTGTTAATGGAGAATGATTGTTTTGTTTTGAATGAAGCCCTGTGATGCTTCCCTTTCTCGCAGGCTGAGCAGGGTCTGTCCTTGCTGAAGGTCAGAGAGGGAAGTCCAGCTACCAAGTCATTCTTTGCCAGTTTGTTGATGTTTTTGAAGTTGAGATGGGAGAGTCTCTTATGCCAGAGCCAATTTTCGCTATCAGATGCTTTGGCAAAGAGACAGGTGTTCTCTCCTTCAGGGGATGACGTCATGTCAATGACATAGACATCCCTTCTTCTGGGTGCAATTAGAACGACATCATCGTCCTGATTGAAGATAGTTCCTTGGGTCTTTGTGAACAGAAACTTAAACCCAGCATCGCAGAGTTGACTGATGCTAATAAGGTTGTGCTTCAAACCATTTACATAGGCGACCCTTGTGAAGGTAATTCCATTGCAATCCACTGAGCCATATCCTTCAGTGGCCCCTGAGGAGTCATCCCCAAAGACTACTTTTGGACCAGGCTCCTTCTTATATCTATGCAGATATTGTTTAATTCCTGTCATGTGTCTGGAGCACCCGCTATCCAAATACCAAACAGATTTCTTTAGGTATGCCTGCATAGATATAACAAACCAGATTAGTTTCTATGATGAACCCACTTTCCAGTGGGTCCATGCTGTCGCTGACTGGCGACATTGGGTCTTCTGGGCCTTTCTCCCCCTCTTTGGTTGCAATCCCTGGTTTCATGTCGCATGCTGCCACAGATGTCACAACCAGGGTAATGTTCACACTCATCAGAGTGGTGGTCATAAAAGCCACAATATTTGCAGGGAGGATTAGGCCTGTATCCTTGAGAACTTTCTCTGGATTTTGGTTGCTCAGGTCTTCTAGAGGGCCTGTGAGGGGTCTTAGATCTAAGCTGTGTTCGAGTTCTCTGAACAGCGATGATCTCCTCATGCTCTCTAGAAGAGTGTTCAGAGGACTCACATGTGATACACTTGGGTCTCTTGGAACAATCATCTGAGGAATGATTTTTGAACCCACAGTGTTTGCAAGGTCTGAAAAGTGTTCTCCCCTTAGAGCTGCTGGAGCTTTCACCAAGGGAGTTAACAGAAGGACTGTTATCCTTGGGGTTGATTTTTTCTTTCAACCCTTTTACCTCTTCCATCAGGGTGAGGAGAAGTTTCTTGGTGGGAGATAATTCTTCTGTGGAAGAAGTGGGTATGTCAGTGTTTTTGGCCACATAAACCTTCTTGTGTGCTTTATCAGCAACTTTGGAAGTGAGGTTCCCAGAGGTTTTGAGAACAGGTTTTGGGCCAAGCAAGGAATCTGATGGGTTAGCACCAGCAAGCTTGGGAGTAGCTGATGCGTCAGATTCTTTGTCAGAGTCCTTCTCAACCACAGAGGTGGAGTGAGGAGAAGTGACTTCTGATGGGACAAATTTAACACTGGGCACAGGAATGTGGTTTTTGAACCTACCCTTACCCCCTATGGCTTGAACCACATCTCCTGGAATGGTTTCAGCAACTATTTCTTCCACAGTGGACTGGCCAAGGTTCCATTTTTTAATGGTTTTTCTCAAATCAGCGTTTTCATCAGTCAAAGATTCATTTTCAATGGACAACTTGCTGACCTCATTTTGAAGTTGATTAGCCATGTTCACAAAAGGTTTAAGATTAGCTAATTCAGATTGACAAAGACTCAACTCATTTTTGAGATTTTGAAACTTATTTAACAGATTTTTCCTTTGTTCTTCAACAAAATGGAGGTCAACTAAAGTGTAATCACTGACATGGTCTCTGTCAGGACCCTCAGGCATGGAAAGTAATCTTTGTACCTTTTTCATAGTGATGTCAACCCATTGACCTGATCTAGCTTCATTTTTACCAACCGCTGGTTCTTCATCAGCAACAGTCATGAAGGCTCTGACGGTGGTGGTTCCTTCATCTTCAGAGGTGAGGGGTTCATCATCCCAGTCAAAAGAAGCAGCTATTAGACCTTTTTCAGTCTTTTTGTTATCCTTCTTCTTGGCAGCATCATCAGCTTTATGATTGAGTATGATCAGCTCAGCTTTCAAGGCCTTGTATTTTACCTTGTAGTCCTTTTTACCCTCAGAGTCACTGAGAGAGGATTGCTTGAAAGGTGAGGAAGAGAACTTCTTTTTGCTGTTGGTTTTGCTGGATGATGGAAAACTGGGAGAAGATGTTTTGTTTGACCAGCAGTCCTTTTGGAAATGACCAGTCTTTCCACAAGTGTAGCATGACACTTTGGATTTGTCAATCTTGGCAGCACCAACTCTACCAGATCTTTTGTAGTATCTCTTCTGGTCATCTAAGAGGGCTCTGTCATGGAATTCAGCATGTAATTCATCAAGGAATTCTTGACTGCTTCTTGTGTCTTCTTCCACGTCAGAGTCACTATCCTGAAAAGAGTGGTTAGCAACAAGAGCTTTTGACCCAGATATAGGAGAAGTAAATCTATCAGTCTCTGATTTGTAAATAGAGTCAATCAGTCCTTCTTCATAATTGTATCTACCAAAAAGTTGAGCAAGAGTATCATTTTTTATGGCATTATTTGCTCTCAGGGTTTGGTTAAGGCTAAGCCATTTCCTAGGCAAGCTGTTTACAAATGTGGCATTAACCTCAGCCTTGGGTAGTACAACACCATTGTTACCTAAATCATTCAGCAAGATCTTAAGTCTAGTGTAAGTTTGAGAAACAGTTTCAGTTTCCAAGGCTTTGAAAGCGTTAAACTTAAGTCTTAATGCTTGGATTTTGGTCTCTTTAGTCTCTTCTGGTCCTTCATACCCTAGAACCAACTCAGTCCACATTTCTTGTGCGGTATTGCACTTGATGATGGACTTCATAATGTTCTTGGGTAGGCAAGAGACTATTATACTTTTAAGTCTCTTGTCCTGGTTGGCCAGACGTCTATCAGCGGGAGACCATTGCTTAACAGGTTTCTTAATGGGTCTCTCTGGAGTAGAGGAAATAGCCAGCGGTACATAAGGACCATTTTCTAAGATTTCAAACAAGAAGGGTTCTAGGCCATCTAAGTATATAAGAAATTCACTTTTCCAACTTGAGAAATCTTCTTCATCAAACGCTGGAACATTAGACACATGTGACCCTCCACGATTATCAAGAAGTTGTGGAAGATCATCCTCATTTACACCAGTGCTTACAACAGGTGTAGGCATGGTAGTAGATGTGGTGGCTGGAGCGTTTGTTGAAGTATTTGCTTGGTTAGATTGACCAAACGGTGGTGGAATAGTTTCAATCATATTTGGATCTTGATTTTAAAAACTAGAACGGTTTTTAGAAAGGTTTTATAAATCAAACCGCTCTGATACCAATTGAAAGTCCCAAAATACGATTATTGTTGAAACTAAGACACGAAAACAATAACACACAATAGATATACTTTTCAAACGAGTAATCCTTTATTAACTATTATCAACAAAGTATTACAAAGTGTTATGAATACACCTGTTGAATAACAACAAGAAATGAACCCTAGAACAAGTAAACTTGATTCGAGACTCAAGTTTACAAGTGAACCAACGAGTCGCTGATGGACAGCTGAGGCCTCAGTGGTTCAAGTGGGAGAAAGAACTTAGATAAAGATTCCAAGCACAAGGGTTGAATCTTAACTTCTTTCTCATCCCCTATTTATAGTGGTACGAGGTTGTATCCTTAGTGGGGGTAGTTGATACGTGTCATCTTCTGAATGGAAGAGTACAACGTATTAAATGCATGTCCAAATCGAGACATGCCTTTAACTACTTTAGGTAAACAGTTCTGCCAACTGTTCACCTTTGTCCCACTAGGTCCTACTAGGCATTGACTTTGAATCTCTTGTTTTGTCCCGCTCAAAACACTTGAGAGATTCTCCCGCCTAAACTATAAGGGTTTGGATAAGCTTTGCTTGATCCAAGTCTCTAGGGTTCTTAAGTGATCTCTGAGTGTTGTCAACTCAGAGATCCTTGAACACCAGTGCATTCCTTTGACATCCCAGCTATCCATAATCGCTGGTGAGTCTGACTTCAGATTGTCTTCGACTTCTCTGACGTTGTCTTTGACTTGAATGATCCTGGTGTGCCAGCTGAGGCTTTGCCTTCCACTGGTCTAGTCTCTGTCGCTGGTCTTCTCAGCGACCTTTCAACACTTAGTCTAATTTAAACAAATCTAGACAGGGCCATAGTTAAAACTTTCATTGGCCCAACATCTGTTACAACCACCATACATCACCATTCACCACCATAAACCACCACACATTACCATTCTGATCAACCACCATGGTAGCCACCAGAAATACAACTCTTGAGGTTCCAATTGATGAGAACACCATGAACTGGGTTACCAATCACGTTACGAGTATAGTTACTCCCTTGAATGAAAAGATTGAGGCTCTTACCAACAGTGTGAATCAGTTAGTGTTAGCACAACAATATGCCAACAGAAGTGAAGGATCCAGTCGATTAGGCTTGGGAAGATGGAGTTTCCTAAGTTCTACGGTGAAAAGAATGGATGTTTAGAGTGAAACAGTTTTTTGGAGTTGATATGGTAGCAGAAGAGGATAAAATCAAAATTGTCTCAATTCACTTGTATGATCGAGCTCTCACATGGCATTTACAGTTCATCAAGACACATGGAGAGGCAGTTACATGGAATGAATATGAAATGGCGGTTCTTAAGAGATTTGGCGATGCTAGTGAAGATCCCATGGCTGCGCTCAAGAATTTGAGGTATAAGACCACTATGAAGCAATATCAAAGTGATTTTGAAGCGCTTTTGAACCAAGAGAATATCACAGAAGCACAAGCCATCAGTTTGTACATTGCTGGATTGCCTCCTACAATTGAAGCTAACGTGAATATGTTTAAACCAAGATCTTTGGAAGATGCATTCAGCCTGTCTAATCTGCAAGAAACTGTTGTAGCCTTGACTAGGCAGAGGTATACTTCTATACTTCTACCCCAAGAGCTCCTAATACTAGTACTTTTGCTAATAGGAACACTAATTACCCTGCTAAAACTACAAACACTTTGGCTCTGCCTGCACCTGTTAATCAGATTGTGACCAAGAATAACAGTGTGTTTGGGACTAGGCCAAGGAAATTGTTAAGTCAGAAAGAATATGATGAGAAGAGAGCTAAAAATCAGTGTTTCTATTGTGACTAAAAATACATGCCTGGGCATAAGTGTGAGGGGCAGATGTTTACAATAGAAATCACTGGAGAGGAAGAAGAGACATTTGAGGACTGTTTGGAAGAAGAAGAAAATGGAATGAATGAGTATGTTTTGCCAGAAGAAGTACCACAGTACACAATATACATTTCTTTGAATTCTTTGTCAGGCATTCCTGTTTTCAATACTATGAGAGTAAGAGGTCATGTGTTAAATCAGTTGCTCCACATACTTATAGATCCGGAAAGTACTCACAATTTTTTGGATTTCCATAAGGCCAAGAAATTGGGGTGACACATTAGAAAAACTTGTCGTCTAAATGTTTCTGTGGCTGGTGGAAGCAAGATGGTCAGTAAGTACATGGTTAAAGATTTCCAATGGCAAGTACAAGGAGTGATGTTTACCACAGATGTCATGTCATTACCATTGGGAGGTTGTGAGCTGATTTTGGGGATTCAGTGGTGTCTACTTTGGGGACTATCTAGTGGAACTTCAAAACCTTGCACATGCAATTCTTGTTTCAGGGAAGAAAGATTATTTTGAAGGGAACCAACCAGTCTGAGTTGTCTTGGTTAACTGGCAAGGCAGTTCCTGATCAAAACAATAAAAATGTTGCTTGCCTAACTACCATTTGTTGTGTACCTGCATCTGCTGCATTACACTTAATACAGGGGACAAATGGTTGTGAGTTGGAAGAAAATGAGGAATTGCAAGACTTGTTAAAAGAGTATGCAGATGTGTTTGAAGAACCTAAGGCATTACCTCCTCAGAGAAGTTTTGATCATCATATACCTCTTAAAGGAGAAGATGTTAGTGTGAACATAAGACCCTATAGATATCCACCTGCTCAAAAAGATGTTATTGAGTCTATGGTGAAGGAATTACTTGATGCTGGGGTAATTAGACCAAGTCACAGTCCCTTCTCTTCACCAATAGTTATGGTTAAAAAGAAAGATGGTTCTTGGAGGATGTGCATAGATTAAAGACAGTTAAACAAGTCTACTATCAAAGACAAGTTCCCAATTCCAGTCATAGAAGAGTTAATTGATGAAATTCAGGGTGCTCAAGTGTTTTCAAAGTTAGATTTGAGATCAAGGTACCATCAGATTAGAATGAAGGAAGAAGACATATACAAGACTGCTTTCAAATCTCATGAGGGTCACTATGAGTTTGTATTCATGCCTTTTGGCTTAACAAATGCTCCTTCAACTTTTCAAGCTCTTATGAACTGTGTCTTTAAACCCTTTTTGAGGATATTCACATCGGTATTCTTTGATGATATTCTGGTGTATAGTCCTTCAATGGCAGAAGATGTACAACATCTGAGATTGGTTTTGCAAGCCATGAGAAGCAATACTTTGTTTGCTAAAAAAAGCAAGTGTGTGTTTGGGACAAGCAGAGTTGAGTATTTGGGGCATGTGATCACTGGTGCAGGGGTGGAAACAGACCCTAGCAAAATTCAGGCAATGAAGGATTGGCCTGTTCCCACCAATATCAAACAACTCAGAGGTTTCTTAGGGTTGACAGGTTATTACAGAAGGTTTATACAAAGATATGCTCTTATTAGTCAAACTCTAACTGCATTGCTCAAGAAGAATGCATTTCAATGGAGCTTGCAAGCCCAAACAGCCTTTGAGAACCTCAAGGAAGCTATGATGAAGTCTCCAGTCTTAGCATTACCCAACTTTAATGAAGAGTTTGTTATTGAAACAGATGCCTCAGGGGTGGGCATTGGAGCTGTGTTACTGCAGCAAGGTCATCTAATTGCTTATTTGAGTAAAACCTTAGCAACCAAACACCAATCCTTATCTGCATATGAAAAAGAGCTTCTGGCTGTGGTAATGGCTTTGCAGAAATGGAGAGGATATCTATTGGATAGACATTTTAAGATCAAAACAGACCATTTCAGCCTGAAATACATGCTTGACCAAAGAATTTCTACTCCCTTCCAGTCTAAATGGTTACCAAAGTTGTTGGGTTTTGACTATGAAATAGAGTACAAGAAAGGTAAAGACAATGTGATAGTTGATGCCTTATCTAGGGTTGAAAGACCAGCTGAGTTAAGACCAGCTGAGTTATTCAGTTTGTTGACCTCTGGAGTCTCTAATGAGTTGATGGATAAGGTCATATCTACCTGGACAAGTGATGACAACTTACAAAAAATGGTTGCAGGCTTGGTGAACAAAACCTTGACTGGGACAAATATGAATGGGTGAATGGCCAATTGCTAAGGAAGGGAAAATGGGTGGTTGGTAAAGATGACACTTTAAGAAATATGTTGATAGCTCATTTTCATGATTCTGCTATAGGTGGGCATTCAGGAGTCTATGCTACCACAAAAAGACTTGCTACTTTCTTCTATTGGAAAGGGTTGAGGAAAATGGTGAAACAATGGGTAAGGAAATGTGATGTTTTCCAAAGAAATAAGTTAGATTTGGCTGCTTATCAAGGTCTCCTTCAACCTTTGCTAATCCCTAGCAGAATTTGGCAAGAAATTTCTATGGATTTCATTGATTCCTTACCTCTGTCACAAGGGAAGTCTGCTATTTTGGTGGTGGTAGATAGATTGTCTAAACAAGCACATTTTATACCACTATCTCATCCTTATACAGCTCCACAAGTGGCTCAGTTGTTCTTGGAACACATCTATAAGTTACATGGATTACCTAAGTCAATTGTGAGTGACAGAGGCAAGATATTCATGAGCCTGTTTTGGAAATCCTTATTTGAAAAGCTCCAAGTACAACTCAAAATGTCCACAGCATATCATCTCCAAACTGATGGACAAACAGAGGTGGTTAATAAATGTTTGGAAGGGTATTTGAGGTGTATGACTGGAGAGAAACCAAAGGATTGGGTTAAGTGGTTACCTTTAGCTGAATATTGGTATAACACCAATTTTCATTCATCCCTTAAGTCAACACCTTATGAAGTGGTCTATGGACAGGCTCCACCTTTGCATATTCCCTATGTGGCTAGAGATAGTAATGTGGAGTCTGTGGATAGAACTCTACAAGCTAGGGAGCAGACAATTCAACTACTCAAGTTCAATCTCAAGAAGGCTCAAGATAGAATGAAGTTACAAGCTGATAGGAAAAGGTCTGAAAGAGAATTCAAAGAAGGAGATTGGGTCTACTTGAAACTTCAGCTATAGACAATTGTCAATAAGACAAGGGAAGCAAAACAAGTTTTCAGCAAAGTTTTTTTGGCCCTTTTCAAGTCATTAAGAAGATTGGAGCAGTGGCCTACAAACTATAGCTACCAAGTTATGCTATGCTCCATCCTATTTTCCATGTGTCAAAGCTCAAAGCTTGTTATCCAGAAGATAAGGTGATGGGTCAGTTTCCCCAATGTGATAATGAAGGCATGATAGCTGCTACTCCATTCAAGTTGTTAGAAAGAAGGATTGCAAAACAAGGAAATAGAGCTGTAGTGTTTGGATTGATACAATGGAGTAATGGAGGCATAGAAGATGCTACTTGGGAGCTGTTGTCTGACATTATCAAACGTTTTCCAGACTTCGTGATTGATCCTTGAGGACAAGGAAGCTTTTAATAAGGATGGATTGTCACATGCTCAATATGTGACACAACCAAACACCCCTAACAGTTCTCCAACTACTTTTCCCGCCTTTTTACTCATTACCTTACATCTATAAATACCAGATATTGTCCATTTTACATTTTAGCTTTGGATTTTCTTTCTCTGTGTATTGTAAACTTTCCTCCATAATTCCATAACAAATCATTCTTCTTTCAATTTCGAATTACATTCTTGTTATTGTGATTCTGGTTGTTAGTTGAGCAATACTTCCAGTCTATTAATAGGACTCAAGTATTGGTATGTTCCAACCAAATCCCATTACTTTCATCAACCCGGTTTTAGTCTCATCCTTCCCTGATAAATAACCTAGTAATTGTGCCAAATTAGTAATAGCCCATGATCTGATTCCTGAAGTTGCATCTGAACATCTTTCTACTAATTCTTGCGGACACTTTAATCCCCAAGAACTCTCATACCCGTTTTCCAAACTGCCCCCTAAAGGATCGTCAAATGACATTTTCAAACAATGAATAAGATCAACACCTAGAAGTCTAAGTTGGGGCTTCCCTCGAGTCATGTTCACAACATAATCAACAACTGATCTTTAATTCTTTATATTCTAAGGCCTTAACTATTTACAGTATTGATTCTACGACCGTTAATCAATTTTAAAAGAATCGTGTTAAAAGAATCTTGTCCGGTTTACAACAACTTTATACGTTATACCTTGAGATACAGACAGCAAATCAATTTTAAAAGAATCGTGTTAAGCATGTGCATGTTAACTTGGATACAATTATTGTAGTAAACTAGCTACGGTTTTTCACTAAAAACACTAAAAATAAATTATGGGCTCACACAAAAAATCATGGAGTGACACAAAAAGTCGTAAGACATACATTTTTAGTGCAAATTGTAGCTACTTAGCTACATTTTGAAATGTAGCAAAAATTTCCTCTTTTAGTTTATACTAATCTGATTATAACAATGTATACATTTCCCTACAATATGTAACCATCAAAATGTTACCACTAGATACATCTACTTATTTGCTTGCATTTAGAACAAATAAGCACTTTAAATAAGCAATAATCAATTTGTAATAAGCCACTTAAATTGAAACTAGGGGCGAGAATCGGTTCAGGTTAGTCGCGTTTAGTTCAAATGGGTCGGGTTTAAAAATTATATACTTGAACTGGACGTTATTTCAAGTCGGGTTAATCAGGTTCGGATCAAATGAGTCGGGTCAATTCAGGTTCGGGTCAACCCGAATATGGGTAAAATATAATAAAGATTCCTTTTTTACTCTTTTTAAATAAAGATTATATAAAATATACAGTTAAAAAAATAAATTTTATTCGGGTCAATCTGGTTGGTTGACCCGAACCCATGTTAAACAAATTTTTTATACCTAATACCCGACCTAGTTTTGATTTCAGGTTAGTCGGATTAACCCGAGTTAGAATAAGTATTCAATTACTTTTATGTCTTAGCATAAATTCATTTTTTTAAGTAAGGGTCTCTTAAATAAATCCTATATATATGCAGAAAAAAAGTGAATTCTTTTGCTTCTCCTGCAAAACCCTTCCAAGAAAAAAAGTACCAGCCATCGACTTCATAGGTTAATTAAATACTCTAACTTGAAAGATGATCATCATCAAAGTCTTAAAAGGTTTTTTAGATCTCGTTGTCCCCAAAGAGATTGAATCACAATTACAATCATTGTTGCCCGCAAAAGATGTTGCGCGTACAAGTGTCTTGTCCAAGTCATGGCTACACGCTTGGTCTACCATTCCTACCCTCAGGTTTACTATATGTGCAACTGATGAGCATCTCACAAAGTTAGAAGAAGAAAAACTAGACTACATCAAGTTGATTGATCGCACTCTTTTAAGGTATCTCCAGGACAACATGTCAATCCAATGTCTTCATCTTCACTTAGATCACCATGTCTCGTCATTATTTTCTCTTGCTGAAAAATGGTTTCAGTCATTAGCTTCCAAAATTGTCTCGAGGATCTTTCCCTAACAATTTGTACCAAGAAATCTGCTTGGGTGACTCGCCTTACAATCCCAGGTGAGATGTTCTCTTGTAAGAACCTAAATACTATAAGTTTAAAAGCTGATATCTACAAACGCTCTCGTGTTATGGTGAATATGAACCCTGTAATCAAGTGCTCTTGCCTACGAGTACTTGAGTTGGTAAATGTTCGCATAAGTAGTAAAGAGGCACTGAATAACTTACTTTGTTCTTGTAGCTTACTTGAGAAGATAAACATAGTCTTTCGCCAAGGATTTAAGAATATTAAGATTAAAAACCTTTGCTGTCTTGGCGAACTGAGAATAAAATCATTAGATCTCAAGATCAATGACGATAGTTTGGAAGTTTATGATGTTCCAAGTCTGTATGTGTTTCATTACAACAGCCTACGAAATTATACATTCAAAATCGATTCATTTGTGGGTGTGCGAGAATTGGTTTTAACGCGTAAGTTCGTAGATGAGGCATTTACTAACATGATCAATTCAAAATTCCCTTTTCTCGAGAGCTTGACCTTTACGATGTCCAAGTGTTGGTTAGAAACCATTGACATCACTTGCAATTCCTTAAAGAGACTGACTCTAAAGTTACACGAAAAGAAGCAAATCAGAATACATGTTTACGCTTCAATGTTGCTTCATTTCTCTTACGAAGGCGAGAAACTGCCTAGTCTCTTGTTTCCATCTAGTACTCCTGAGCGTATTACACTCATACTAAACTTTGATCGATCCAATTCCATTGATCTGCCGTTCTTTCTGAAGATGCGAGAAGCACTTAGTTTAGCAAGTACTTTTGACATTGAAATTAAAAATGTTTATTCTTATATGCCTGCACCATTGAACATTGACGTTGCTGATCTCAGAAGAAGGGTTAGGTTTCCATCTAGGAATGTACATAACCTATCCTTTAAATAAACTGGTGATGAATATGTGTGGACGCACTCAACAATCTTTAATTTATTTTTTTCTATTTGCTATCCTCGTTTTGTCAAGGTAGATTATATTGAAAGGACAGACAACTACGTGGATAAGTGGAGGGCAAGGAATATGATGCAAAAGAAAAGGTGTGAGCTGAAAGATGTTAAAATAAAAAATACTTCTAACGGGAAATGGGTACCCCTCTCGTTTTTTCATGATGAGTCGTGCTACTACAATACCAAAACCCTAAAAAGTTTTCATGATGAGTCGAGCGACTACATTACAGATGAGTTCAAGTTAGATTGGAATCTTGAAAAAACTTCTTTGCTCCTTGCTTTAAGTTAATTTTATTCATCATTTGATACATTGTTTTAGTTTTTATATTCCATTCGACAATACTGATATTGTTTAGTAATGTTTAGTTTAGTCTTTACATTATAGTGCTTATTTTTCTTATTTATTTGCCATCATGAAATTTAAACATATTAACAAATCATATACAACATCCTGATCTGAATATACATTACTATACAGTTGTATACTTGTATAACTTGATCAGAAGTACATTTTAAACGATAAATTACATATATATCATTGGGTTCCTTCGGGCCGGGGGTCACTTTTTTGAAACCTAGCAGAAAAAGTATAAAAATATAACGCTAACATGTAAAATATGAGCTGATAAGAAATGAATTTAATTTTAAAGGAATTAAGTTGCATAAATCGAATGCTAATCCTGAGCTACATGTATATGTGCTGAGGTTTTAAGCCGTCCTCCAAAGCAAGCAACAAATGGATAGGCTTTTCACTATGTTGACCCCCGATCACAATATAACACCGGCTGTTGTTTCTATTTGCAGGCTTGTTAGTACTGAACAAATGTATGTACATGTCGCACTTGTCATATATCTGGTAATTGTATTTGACTCGTGTTAAGGATGTCGCACTTGATGGGTTATAAGAGAAGAGAAGGCTTGTAATGAACTATTTGTATTCTAACAAATCATTAGTTTGGTTCTAAAAGTGTTCCAAGTAAACTCACTTCATATTTCAAGGCGTCTTAATAAACGCCTTTTGATTCCTAGTGTTTCAATTTCATTCAAATTCATTCGCTTCATTTCAAATTTAATCAGCGAAAATGAGAGAATGCATCTTGATTCACATCGGTCAGGCCGGTATCCAAGTCGGTAACGCTTGTTGGGAAGTCTATTGTCTCGAACACAGTATTCAGCCTGATGGCCAAATTCCTAGTGACAAGACAGTTGAAGGAGGCGATCATGCTTTCAACACCTTTTTCAGTGAAACTGGTGCTGGAAAGCATGTCCCTCATGTCGTCCTTGTTGATCTTAAGCAAGTTATTGATGAAGTGCGGACTGATACCGCTAGCTTGTCCATCCTGAACAGTTGATCAGTGGCAAATATGCTGCCAACAATTTCGCCCATGGTCATTACACAATTGGGAAAGAACTTGTTGACCTATGCTTGGACCGTATCTGAAAGCTAGCTGACAACTGCACTGGTCTTCAAGGCTCCTTGTTTTCAAGGCTGTTGGTGGTGGTAATGGCTCCGGTTTTGGTTCCTTGTTTTTGGAACGACTATTGATCAGTTGACTATGGATAGAAGTCAAAGCTTGGATTCACTATGTACCTGTCCCCACAGGTCTCAACATCTGTCGTTGAGCCTTACAACAGTGTCCAATCAACCCACTCTTTCTTGGAACACACTGACGTTGCCATTCTTCTTGAGACAACGAAGCCATTTATGATATTTGCAGGCGATCACTTGACATTCGGCGTCTTACCTACACCAACCGCAATCGCCTCATCTCTCAGGTTATTTCATCATATATGCATCTTTGAGGTTTGATGATGCCTTGAATGTTGATCTGATTGAATTCCAGACCAACTTGGTTCCATACCCAAGGATCCATTTCATGCTTTCATCTTATGTACCAGTCATTTCAGCTGAGAAGGCGTATTATGAGCAAATCTCTGTTGCTGAGATCACCAAGTGTGACCCTCGTCGTGGTAAATACATGGTTAGCTGTCTCATGTACTGTGGTGATGTTGTCCGATCCCCAAGGACGTGCACGCTGCTGTTGCTACCATCAAGACCAAGAGGACCATCCAGTTTGTCAACTGGTGCCCTACTGGTTTCAAGTGTGGTATTAACTACCAGCCACCAACTGTGGTACCTGGAGGTGACCTTGCTAAGGTGCAGAGAGCTGTTTGCATGATCTCTAACTCCACCAGTGTGGCTGATATGTTCGAGAGGGTAATGGAGGAAGGTGAAGTTTCTGAAGCTCAGGAAGATCTTGCTGCTTTGGAAAAGGATTAAGAGGAGGTCGGTGCCGAGGGTGCTGAGGATGACAATGATGAAGGAGATGAGTACTAGAAAAGTTTGCGTTTTTATTACATAGTTGATTGTAAGTTCCTTTTGGTCAGAATAGATGAAACTGCGTGATAGTAAGTGGTTCTAAAGTCTACACAATGTTAGCCATGTTGGAACAGAGTCATCATCATATACATATAGCTGGTTGTCGTCCCGTCTATACTTGTAATACTGAATAATTGTTGGGAATAAATTATGGGTCAGTTCACTAGACGCTGATAAGAAGAATTCAAGCGCTGATAGGATGACATTGGACGCTGACAGCCAAGCGTTGACATTGAAGAAGTCAACGCTGACAGCCTTGAAGATTAGCACTGATGGAATATATCTTCATACGAATCATTTTGTTTATTTGTTTCTTTATTTGTGTATGGTAAAGATAAGCTCGACATTGTATTTTCTATTATTATCTTTACCTAGAATAGTTGATTCGTAGCTTATTGTACAAGACTTCTTATTCTATAAAAGAAGATCTTTTAGGTTAATGTTAATCATCAGTTATCATAAGTTTTCATAAGTTAAACCTCTTTCATTGTAATCAAGTTCGATCATTCTAATACAAGTGAAAGTTTGTTTAACATCTTTGTGTTTTAGATTAAGTGTTAATTCCGCATAACACTTAGTTACTTTATTCATAAGCAAAGGTTTCTCTACGTGTATTACTTGATCTAATCTCGTATACACAAAGCTTAATCGATCTAAGTTTGGGATCAACAAACTATGGTGGTGACAAGTTTGATAGGAAATCCACAACTGGTGGATGTCAATTTCTTGGGAGTAGATTAATATCTTGGCAATGCAAGAAACAAACAGTGGTGGCAAACTCTACAACTGAAGCAGAATATGTTGCAGCAGCTGCTTGTTGTGGACAAGTCTTATGGATTCAGAACCAGCTGTTGGATTATGGGTATAATTTCATGCATACCAAAATTTTTGTAGACAATAACAGTACTTTATGCATTATTAAAAATCCTGTACATCATTCTAAAACCAAACACATAGAAATTAGGCATCATTTTATAAGAGATTGCTTTGAGAAAGGTTTAATACAACCAGATAGGGTAGCCACAGAGGATAATGTGGCTGATTTATTAACTAAACCTTTTGATACTGGAAGATTTCAATATTTGGTAACAAATATTGGAATGGTTAATCTCACTTAATATGTGTTTTGGAACCTTTTTGTAAAAGTATGTACAGGATAATGCATTGTTATTGGTCTTTGTGATGATTTAGATTTTTCCACTTTATTTTTCTAACACTGACAAAGGTAAATGTAACGCTGATAAGTGTTATTTTGCCGTTGTTAGAGATATTATTGTCTAACGCTGACAAGAGTTCCTTCAACGCTGATAAGTGTTGTCGGGGCGCTGTCAGCAACAAATGTTAGTTTTGTGGTTTTCAATCTAAATGTGTAGGTGGTGGTAGCTTTATGCCATTGGATACAGAGTTGCTTATGGATCTTTGAAGAGCTATTTGGACATGTTTTTGTTTATGGATGATGGTTGGAATATTTATATTCCTATCTTGACATAAATTTTTAATGTTCATATATATTTTGAGAAACTCATGTATCATAGTTTAAGGGGAGGTTTAAGGAACCTTTAGGACTTTTGGGTATTCTTACAATACTCTCATCACAATTCTAGATTGTGTCCACAGGTGAGTATGGGTTAGTTTTACTAAACCATGAGGCACTGTAGCATGCAAAGTTGACAAACTATGCATGCTGCCAAGACATTTTTGGCCTAGAATTGGTTATGGTCTGATGGGAGACTTGGGAATAGTTTTGTTATGGGTTTACCTGGGAGTTACAAAGAATTTTATGAAATAACTTTGTTGGTAAGTATTTTGGTTAGCAAGGGACACTAGAGGACATTTGTGTCTATCTTGCTTAAGCAAGTGTGCATAAATGGACAGTGCTTGCCGCCCAGTAATTATTATCAACTTGTAAGATATTTCCCTTAGGATAAATTACTTTGTTAAGGTCTTTTTCTTTTTAAATATTTTTTTAATTTTTCGACGCTGACAAGTTTTTCTCCAAACGCTTTTACGTCCAATCGTGACGCTGACAAGGCTTTAGGCAAACGCTGACAAGAAAATATAGCCGTTGGGCGTTGATGGGCTATTTTTGACCGTTGACACCTAGTGGGCCCTACCCAGTTGTTATTTTTTGACTAATCTTTGGCCGTAATTTTGGGGAGTTGTTACTTTTAATTAATGCATGAGATAAGTTATATTTGATTCAATATTTTCATCATTGCTCTTTGAATATAACTGCCTCATTTTTGACCAATCCAAATCATGCATCTCTCCTATAAATTTGGCTAAACTTTTTGTTCTGGGTATTCATATTTACTTGTCTAACATTTTTCTCCTAGATTTTTCCCATATCACATAACCTAAACAGCTTTAAACATGGCACCAAAGTTCAACTCAACCAATCTGACATTGGAGTTCAAGAGCCAACATAATATGGTCGCTTACTTGGCTGCTGATAATGATTTGTTTCCTCAGTATTCACAAATGGTGGCATTTTTAAATGCATCCTCTATAAGGTATGCACTTTCTCATGAACCATTGGTCCCTGTCGCACACATTAGACAGTTTTGGAACAATGTTAGTTCCACAACAGCTAATGGAGTGACCACATTAACATCTACTGTTCATGGAAGAACATGGGTGGTCACTGAAGCCTTGGTTCGCCAAGCTTTGCGTCTTGATGACGCTGATGGTGTGACTACCCTTGCCGTTGCAACAATAGAACAAGGTCTTAGGGAATTGGGTTATCCTATTCCTGCTGGTAAATCTTTAAATAAATATCATAAGCAGGAATTTCCCTCTGACTGGAAGTATTTGATACATGTCCTTCTTCAATGCTTAAGTCCAAAATGTACTGCTTTTAATGAAATAAACAGGTCAATTGCAAGTGCTTTGGTTTGTATGTCACGTGGGCTTAAGTATAATTTTTCAAAAATGATTTTTGAAGGGATGTGTAAAAATAAGGGAAGTAAAATGACTTTGGCTTACCCAAGATTTTTGCAAATGGTCTTTGATTTACAAGAATATTGTACTAGGGATCATGACACTTTTTATGAGATCCCTAAGCAAAAGAAAACCATTTTTGACAAGATGAGCTCCACAAACAGATCTATCCCTCTCACCCAAGCCATGCTTGAAGTAATTCAGGCTGCTCAACCACAACCAGACCCTGCACCTCAACTTGAGCCTATCCTTGAATCATTACCTTCACCTGACCACATGGACGTTGACCAACCCAATGTCAACGCTGACACTCTAAATGTTGGCGCTGACACAGCAAATCTCAACGCTGATGACATTCCTGAACAATCCCAAACACCCCTTAACCAACCAACACCCACACAATCTACCTCATCTTCCACCCCATTACAATCTAGGTTGAATAAACGCCAAAGGACTACTGGAGTGTTCTCCTCTAGTGGTCCTAGCCTTGTTGCAGAGAGAACCACCTCCACAAGTGTGGCTGGTGCCATGGATGAGGCTGGGGCTATTGACACAAGCTTAGATGCTGGTCAAGACAGTCCCAACATCATTAAGACCTCATCCACGCCCTATGATTCTATTTTGGGAGGTCAAATCCCCATTCTAGCTGAGGGCAGATTGGAACCTATGACATTGATTGAATTGACGGCTGCTGTCATTAGCTTGCAAAAGCAAAATGTCAGCCTTGTACAAATTGTCAATAATCAGGGCCGTGAACTCCAAGTATTGAGGGAGCGGGTAACTGTTTTGGAGAATCCAAGTAGCAGGAGTAGAATGGAGGAATCTTCCAAAGGGGAGGATGAAGAGGATGAGCTGATTCATACAGCCAGTGAGAAGAGTTCACAATTTAGTGAATCTTTAAATGTTGCTGAAGTACTCACCAACTTGAAGAAGCACCCAATTATTGATACATCCAAGGTAACTCCATTGAACTTGGAAGGATCTTTCACAGCAACAATGGGCGCTGATACAGGTTTGAACGCTGACACATCCAGCGCTGACAAAGGTAATCGGGGCGCTGATAAAGGTAACTTGAACGCTGACAAAGTTGCAGGTGGTGTTGATGTATTCCAGTCATCAGCAATCATCAAAGATGTGTCCACACAGGTTTCTTCTTCTACCTTACCTATTATTGATCCAAAAGACAAGGGTAAGGGGATTATGGTTAAAGAAGATGTTCCAAAGAAAGATGCAGCACAAATTGCATTTGATGAACAGTTGGCTGCACAACTTTTGGAAAGAGATTTGAAGAGGAGTGGTAGATCACCATTTGTTGCCACTTCTGAGAGTGAGGAAGAGAGTGGTGATGAAAAAGAAGGAGATAGCTCAGATTCAAGTGTTCAAATTATTGAAGATCCAGAAAGACTTGAATATGGGGATGAGTTAGCAAAAGAAAGATTGAGTGATTTGAAGAATCAGATTGATTGGGACCTTCCAGAAATCACCAGAATGTACCATGCTTGGGAAGACAAGGTAATGGACAACCCAGGGATGAGTTTGTCAGATCAAATTTGGGGGTTGGAAGTTCTTCTCAGGGTACAAGATGATATAAAGGTGATTTTGAGGTTTAATGCACAAGAGGTCAAGACTTGGCTTAAAAGAGATAGAAGGCAGTTGTATTACAAGTTGCTTAGATGCCATCAACCTAGATGGACATACAAGAAGTTGCTGGCTTTATCTTTTGAGGAGCTAGAGTATAGGGCACATCCTATTTGGAGGAATGTGCAAGAAAATAATGTCTACCAGTTTCTTTCAGAAGAAAGGAAACAAGAGCTTGCTGAGGAAATGCATATTCAAAAGGAGATGAGGATTGCTTAAAGACCAGTGAAGAAAGGAGACCCTCTCCAATTTCCCAAAGATATGGATGTGTATTATCCAACTGAAAGTGTCATAAGGAAGCATCTCAAGCTTTCTCCATTGGAAGCTTCAGATTTGGTTAATGTAGTACCTCTAGATGACAGAAATCCAATCATTAGTTTTGATGAAGATGAGTGTGGATTTTGGAAGATTGGCAGGTTTGGAAAGGAGGTACACACTTTCACTTCAGTTATTTCTATATTTGCAAGCATAGACAAAGAAGACTTGGTGCATCTATGGAGATTAATAGAGGCCAAGTATACAGCTGAAGCACCTACTTCAGCAAATGGAATAAGACTATGGAACACATTTTTGACTTTGTGTGGTCCAAGGGAAGCAGATCCTGCCATATGGAAGGATCTTGAAGATGATCTCAGTAATCTTCATTGGAGGCTTTATTCTACTTGTGGTGTGTTTTATTTGAGCTCTACAAAGTTTTCAGAGTATCTACTTGTGGATGCTAACTATTTCTTGTCCAAAGAAGTATTGGAGAAGATGAAGGAGACACCCTTGGAGATTGATTATACTAGTGACGTGGCCAAAGACTTGATTAGATATGTTTATCACCAACATAAGAAGTTTTTGTAAGATTCCTCCTAAGCCTTAAGTTTTTATTCAGAAACTTGATCATTGGAATAGATATCAAGTTTAGGGGAGGATTGTTGGGAATAAATTATGGGTCAGTTCACTAGACGCTGATAAGAAGAATTCAAGCGCTGATAGGATGACATTGGACGCTGACAGCCAAGCGTTGACATTGAAGAAGTCAACGCTGACAGCCTTGAAGATTAGCACTGATGGAATATATCTTCATACGAATCATTTTGTTTATTTGTTTCTTTGTGTATGGTAAAGATAAGCTCGACATTGTATTTTCTATTATTATCTTTACCTAGAATAGTTGATTCGTAGCTTATTGTACAAGACTTCTTATTCTATAAAAGAAGATCTTTTAGGTTAATGTTAATCATCAGTTATCATAAGTTTTCACAAGTTAAACCTCTTTCATTGTAATCAAGTTCGATCATTCTAATACAAGTGAAAGTTTGTTTAACATCTTTGTGTTTTAGATTAAGTGTTAATTCCGCATAACACTTAGTTACTTTATTCATAAGCAAAGGTTTCTCTACGTGTATTACTTGATCTAATCTCGTATACACAAAGCTTAATCGATCTAAGTTTGGGATCAACAATAATGACTGTTACTCAAAAAAAATATGCTAGTGAGAACAACAAAAAGTGTGACATTAAAGAATGCATTATCGAATACAAATGGTGGAAATTCTGACCCATTTACTTAACAACGTGTCGAGTTGGGTTGTGTTTTCATCCCACTCCAATGCATATGCGAACTCACTAAAACAGATAGCATCAAGACCACGACATATCGAATGAAAGAGTAGCCCACAAAGTGGTGTTTTCTGAAATATTTCAAAGACTAATACATATATACTGCAAGTAAGTATGAGTAATCTAAACTAACGTCTCCTACAAAGATTTGATCTTTTGCTGTACCCACAGACGGCTAAAAGGGTTCCTTATCAAGGAAGTTCTTAGTGCATGTGCTGAAAGCCTTGACATCCTGAAGCTCCAAAAGACATGTTGATTCGGATGCAAGAAACCCATTTATCTGATTCGGTGTAATCATCATCACCCCGTCAATTTCAATCACCATTTTCCGCGCACCCTTAAAGCACTCTTTCTTTGCACTTTCCTCCGGTTCAGATGAAAATACAACCAGGTCAATCTCAATTATAACTAAAACTTTTTTTCTTTTAAAATGAAACACTAATATACATGAAAGTGAAGTATTTATACACAGAAAAGTCAAAGTAAAACTATCTAAAAATACAATTTGGAACTTTTTTGGAAGTGGAGACTTTGAGGAAGACTTTACTTGATTAACTTTGGGTCCTGTTGCTGCTGAGCAGTCTTGACCATTATGTTGTGAGCGTTCTTTAGTTCCTTTATGGACAGTTGTGGAAAAGGTAATGGTGGGTAATCGTAACACATGTTTGGACTCCCGTTTTCTAGCTGTTGAATTGTATGATAATATCATTCTCGTTACTGTATGCAGGTTCTTAGTTTGCAAAGCCTTTCTTCACCTTCCGAGTCACTTCTTTATCTTGAACGTTGAGGCTAGTCTATTCCTGAATGTAGCCATGTAGGTCTCCAAAGTGGGGTTCTTTTAGGACTATTTGGGACATGGTCATGGGTCAGCTTTCAAATGGATGGTCTTGTTTTTTTTTTTAAAATTATAATGTTATATTTGGATTGTTCGGATTAACCTGAAAATCAAACTAAATTCTATTTTAATTTATGGTTTGATTTAAGTTTTAATAAATATGATGAACCATAAATTTTTTTATCAGACAACTGAAATATAAACAAATAAATTTTAATTTACTTGAAGTTGCTAATAGGAGTATAAATTTTGTCACCACAGCCCACTAACAAAGTGGGCCGATTATCCGGCAGTAATAAGTTCTTTTGTTGTTGGGCTTATATAAAAATAAAAATAGAAATATTTAGGGTTCCATTGACAGATTAGCCATCCACTCTACGCAGCTTTTCTATTCTATTTCTCTCTCTAAAGCCTCCATCCATTTCCACTCTCTAAAAAAATGGCAAAAGTTAAAATCCACAATTTCTTCAAATCACGTAGATCAAAAGACCCATTTTGCAGATCTATGTTACATGTACATCACTACACCCAGATTCTTCTGTTTAAAATCGATGAAGTCTCTTTAGATCTCAGCCGCCGTCGTATTCCGCCAGTCGTCGTCTACCTCCGTCTGCCGTTACCGTCGTCTGCTGTTTTCTCAAAAGGTATGGTTGTATAAGGGTGTGTTTGTTTAAGCTTATATCTGACCTTATCAGCTTATTTCATTTCGGCTTATTATATTTCGTACTACTAAATTTTCTGGCAACTGGAAATTGGGGCTTATGAAATATAATAAGCCGAAAACAAATAAGCTAATAAAATATAATAAGCCGAAAACAAATAAGCTAATAAGCCCACATATAATAAGCTTAAACAAACACCTTATAACCTTATTTTTTACTGTATTTTATTTGTGATATATATTTATTTATGTGAGATGTTTAGCTTTGTTTATTGTGTGGTTTTTACCATTAACTTTTGTGTGTTTTCACTTTTTGACAGTGGTAAGTTCGGGATTTGCTAACTGATTTTTTACACACAGTAAAAACACACACAAGAGTGTTTTTACACTAATTTTAACGGTTTTAACCCATTTTTATTAAATCGTGAAGATATGTGCTTTTGATGATTTTAAACTAAAATACTCAACAAAATATTAGGTAGTTTTTTACTATTATTTTGTTTAACTTTTTTACTGTGGTAAATTAGGGATTTGTTTTTTACCCACTCTTTTTCTTACCTTTTAGTTTAACTTTTTACGCTTAGATTTTCTACTCTGTTCTTTAAACTTTAAAGGTGTGGGTCGGGTCGGGTCATTTTATGAACAGCTTTTTTGGCTTCATGGATCTAAAATGGGTTCTGAGTACAAAATTTCCGAATTGGGTTTTTGGGTCTTAATTTCTTTCTATATACAAAATGGGTCGAAAATTGGGTTACGGGTCTGAATTGATATCTGGGAATCAAATTTGGTTTTTGGGTCTGGTTTTTGGTCGGTTTAAGTTCCGAAATTCGATTTGGTTTCTCGTCTAATTTGGTTTCTGGGAATCATAATGATGCCAAAAGTCTTCTTCATAGAATTGTTCACACACACACTAACAACTCAGATATTTGAAAACGAATCATACTAATGCTAATATAAATGAAGTTTTGTGGTTTTTATCAAAATCAAGATGGATGGTAAATTTGTCTTTTCAGGATTTTTAAAGATTTTTAGTTGTAAATAATCACGATATTGACCCTTTTAATATTAGAGATGAATTTTTATGTTTTGCTGATTTGCATACCTTTTTTGTATATAAGTAATAATACATGTATCTGCATTTGTGACAGGAAACATGACGCAGAGGGTAAAATCAATGACTGCTGGTTTCAAAATTACCGCGTCAAATTGGCTAAAATGGCTGGAATCAGATGCTGAGGAATCAAATACTGGTCAAAGGGTCTATGATGAGACACTTCAGCTTCTTCATGTGGACCCAGGTAGGTGTGTTGTGTTTAAAGGTACCTGGTATGCACCGGGCATAACCGTTAGACCTGTTGTTGAGTTATGGGACCACAAGGCGCTTTCTTTCGATGAACCAGGATCCAGCGACTCGCTTGTCAGGTAACACAACTTGCTTGTTCATTTCCGTACTGTGATGTTTCTAGAATTTAAGTATTTGCTCATATCACTCATTTGCAGCCCCCAGAATCTGTACGTAGCTGCTGGACTAGCTGAATTGGCCGCACATCATACTGTCTAGAGTTTCAAAGAATCACCTTTAGGGGGTGTTTGGTTTGGCTTAGATAATGTAAGCCGATATGGCTTATATAACATAAGCCTCATTTTTGTGGCTTATTTGGAGGTTTTATGGGCTTATATAAGTTTGTTGTTTGTTATATCATGATAAACTTATATAAGCCCCTAAGTCTCAAAATAAGCCACAAATTTATGGCTTACGTTATATAAGCCAAAACTAAACCATATTCCGGCTTATATTTCATAAACCTTGATTTTTTTAGCTTATATGTGACTCATGGACTTATATAAGTTTATGATATCATAACAAACTTAGATAAGTCAATAAGTCTCTAAATAAGCCACCAAATTGAGGCTTATGTTATATAAGCCGAAATAGGCTTACATTATATAAGCTAAAACAAACAGCCCCTCAGACCATGCTGTGAAGTAGTACAGAATAAGGTGCGTTTTCTTTGCCTCCATCTCTTATATAATAGTCTATAAACGTTTTTGGGATATTTTGTCTTTTTTAAATGATATTATGCCCTAATTTGTATACTCTTAAAGAGCAGTTTGAAGGTTAGTCATTAATAAGTCTTACTAAATACACTATTGTTTTATTGATGATAACTTGAAATCGAAACTGTCAAATGTTGTCTATCTAACTACTAATGATTAAGACTTGTGAACTTATGGAAGTTTGTTATATCATAATAAGCTTTATTAAGTCCATAAGTTCCAAAATAAGATGAAAAAATTGACCTTACGAAATTTAAGGTGGAATGAGATAAACTCATAAGTGCGTAATTATGCTAAAACAAACTCCCCTTATATTAAGTTAACTTGTCACCTCATTATTGGTTGTTCATAATCATTATTAATTCACAAGTTTATATGATTGCAGGTAAAGTTACCGTGTTACAAATAAATGATTCTCTTCCAAGAAGTGCGATACGGTTTATTTGATGGTTGATGGTTATGTTTCAAGAACGGCGATATGGTTTGGGATTGTTGAATCCATGCAACTGTTCTTTTACCCGTGATTTGGTTTATATGGTAAGCATGTGTTTGTTTAAGCTTATTTTTGGGCTTATAATTAAATTGGCTCTTCTCTATGAAATATAAGGCGAAGTGAGATAAGTTCATAATTGCGCAGGACTAACTGTTTAGTTCATTTGCTTTTTGCACTTGGGTTTCTACCAAGCTACAAAACAGTAACTGTTTATAATTGTGCAGGATGGTATTGTCAAGATGAAAAATGGGATCCACTGCTTAATGGACCTGCACAACAAATCTTTCTTTTTTGCTGAGGTTCCCACTGATGCTGCTTAGTCAGTTTCACCTTTTTATTTTAAGTTTCTTCTTGTGTTGTTCCTGCTATTTATTTTTGACATGTAAGCATATGACTACTGAACCATCTAAATTGCATACGAATGCAAGTTTAGTCAACTGTTATCAGCTTTTAATTTTTCACCCTTTTGCAATTACGATAAAACATGTTCCTATCGAGACGACACATGGTTCTGTTTTTAACCAAATGCCTTCTCTTACCATGTCCCAGTGCTACTTTATACTAAACCCCCGCTCTCTTTTTTGCGCCTTTCTATCTAAATATGAAGGTGTTGTGTGTATGTGGTATACAGAGGTGTTTATACGAGGACACAATTAGTCAGAGAGACGATGCTAAATGCTTGAACTTTCAACGGGTTGAGCCATAAAGATGAGAACAATGTTAAGATAAGCAATGCTTCTAACATCCAGATGTGGAAAACGCCGAGGGCGTAACAGAGTGACACATTGTGCGTTTATTCTTGCTTGCTTTCTTAGTCGTCATTCCCTTCTTGGCTTCTCCTATTTGGTCAGCCATATAGGCAATGTGACACTATTCCGATAAATTTGCAGACTTAATACAATCAATGATAATTCTAAAAGGGACAAGTGAAAGCGAACTTAACACCTTAAATCCATAATAAACCGACCTTGAGGGCACCTTTTAAACTAATCTAACATTTATTCTAATCTTTTCTCTATGTTTTTCTTTATCAAACGGCCACAAGTTATTAAAGCCAAAAATTCCAAAATGGGTTCAAAAGCCTATTTTTAAATCATGTTTTGTTCAAAAATATCCATCCAAGACATTTGAGCAAATTTGGAAGTATTTTGAGCAATTTTTTTGTAATTCAACCTTTTTTTATAGTGAAGAAAATTACTTAGGCAACGATATAATGTACAATTGACAACTAGTATTATGACACACCTAATTTTTAAAATAAACCCTTTTTATAGTCAACAATTTATTTACACATTAATAAAACTAGACGAGTACCTGCGCATAGCGACGGAAATTTGGTTAGTGGCAAATAATTTACAGTATGCGATATTATGGTAAGTGTTTCGTGTACATTCAAAATAAAGCATGAAAAGATCAAATTGAAATTATAAAATGTTTTAATATATGACAATTCAATGCTAGAAAACGGGGTTAATCCGAGTTTACTCGATGACTCGACCAGGTCGATTTAAAAACCGGGTTTCAAAACATTGAAAAATGGCATCGTTCATAACTTCATAAGTTTATTTATTTTCGTTGCACGTCAATAATTAATCTTCAAATGACTTTAGTGAGTTCGCATAATATAGTTTATATATGCATTAAGATGTTTGAATTATAAATGTAGTATAGATTAGTGGGACCCACATTTTTCAACCATTTAACATTTTCAACTTTCAACCAAAGGGATACACCCTTTATAATGTGGTATAAAAGTAGGGTGAGCAGAAATCGCACTGTAAACCGTAAAAACCGAAAAAAAAACGCACCATAAAAACCGCATCACGGCAAAAATTGGTGGTTCGGTTTTAAGAAAAAGAGACAACGCAAAATGCGGCGAGGTTGCGGTTTTACGCATAAAACCGCACCACAAAATCCGCACCATACCACATATTAGTTATATAAACCGAAAAATTACACATCGATTATTTATTGCGTGTTATAAGGGTTCTAGTGCATATTATTAACAATATTCTAAGTAATGTGTGTGTTTTTATTAACTATATAAATTGTTATTTCCGAAAATACCAACATTGTGAACCAAAAAACAGCAACAACCCATGTAAATTTTATAAATTATAAGACGTGGCGCGGTGCGGTTACAATCCGCAAAAACCGCTAAAAATTCACAAAACCAAAACCATAAAAACAGCACGGTGCGGATTCATGCTTTTTGAAAAACCACGATTGCGGATACGGTGCACCGCCCCGCAACATGCTCACCCTAGTAAATAGTACAACTGACAACTAGTACTATGAGAAAACTAATTTTTAAATATTTGTGCAACTATAACAAAGGGTAATATATTTTTTTAGGGTAAACTGTAAATTACGTCCATGTACTTTGCGAATTTCACAAATTTGCAACCGGGAGCAAACTATAAGCAGTATTGCTACTATTCTTCAAAATCTCGTGCAATTTTGCCACCGAATGGACATTTTTTGACTTTTCATCGTTTTCTTCCGTTAACTCCCACACGTGCCATCTGTGCCACATCATCTCGTCATCCAATATCTACATTTCCTTTACGCAGTTTTTGTCCCCGAAACCATTTAATATCCGCCACGATTGCTTCCACCTTTGGTTTATGCATATTGCGTGCCTCAAACCGTTTTCCCGCAAAAAAAGTTGGTGGTCAACATTCTAACACATTTTGAAGGACGTAATTTGCACGACCTTTGAGTTACTAAAACTTGTCATGGTGACTTAAATTGCACGACCATTCGGACTTCTATATATTTTTAACACTCAGTGGTTAATCAACATTCGCCCCTAATTCAGTTATCTGTAACCATAACTCTTTCACAAATCCTTTCAACTAATCAATTTATCTCAAGTAAAATGTCTGGAAGAACTCCTATCCTTAACGAACTGAAGGAAGTATGCAGAGATTCTGAGCTGAACACATGTATGAGTCTGTACATTGGTCAAATGGTTGCGGTTGAACAAGCTTATGTCGATCTTTTGCGCAGTCAGTGTGAGCAGCTGAGGAATACCCTAGGAAATATTAGAATACCGATCGACGAGATCGAGACAAAGGTTGATGAAGGTGAAGATGGTTGGGTCGATTGTTTAAAGAAAATGTGTAATAGTGACACACAAAACTTGGTTTATCTGATTAAGTTGATTGAGAAAACTAGGGATGCTATAAGCCAGAAGCAAGCTTATGTGGATCATATGAAAGATAGTGATTAGGATGTGTACCATGTTTTTACTGTTTATGTTGTTCTTGTTTTGATTACGCTGTTTTTATCGGAGTGTGTTTTGTACCCACTTTTGTTTATCAATGAAAGCACCATAAGTGCCCCCTTTATTTTAAAGACCTAAATTGCACAATGTTTCAACTTTCACGTCTATATAACACATGGCTCTATGCACAAATTTTATTATTCCAAACATACCTTCTTCTAGCATACAATAGCAAACATTCAATTTGATTCTACTTCCAAGCCCACTTACTTTGCCGTACGCCTAAGTGTTCATAGAGAAGGAGTTGGAGAATGAGCTGCAACTAGAGGAGAAATTCAAAAATCTATGTTGTGAGGTGGAGGAGACTATCAAAAAGACATCAAGGTTTGATGAGACTCGTATTATACATGTTTTCATACCCTAAAACGGACTTAAAACGGGTAAAATATCATAAAAACGTGTCAAATACCCTTGTATTATTTGTTTGTGTATGTGCAAGCACGTATATTGAGAATTCAATTAGAAATCATAAAATCAAGCATAAACGAACACGAGATACGAATCCATACAAAACCAAAGCCAAATGTAAATTTACCATTTTACCTTTAAAGAATTAAAGAATTACAAGAATGGTCCTTCAACTTTGGAAAAGTTACATTTTGATACCCCTCAAATACCACTGAGGTCCTTAAAGTATTGAGTTTGTACAAGAAAGGCACCCCCAAAATCGGGGGACATTACATAACAAGCCCTCAAAACAAGTTCAAGGACTATTTTTGTCATTTCATAGAGATATTATACAAAGGATTTGCCCTAATATAGTTTTAAAAAATAAAGGGGCCTAAGAGTCATTTTTTATAGTCCAAACAAGGGACCAAATTTGCTATTCAGTCCAAAGTTACAACAAATTGGGTTTTATGAAGTCTGAGGGGGTGAAATGTGATTTACCAAAATGTTTTAACAAAGGGAATTCGTGCATTTCATTTTATAAAGTTACAAGGACTGAAAGTGGAATTAACCAAAGTTTAAATATTAATAAGTGCGGTTAACATTTAATCTATTCCCAAAATACATTAAGATGATCACTGTTCACCTAAAACCCTACCATCTCATAGCCAGTTTCAATTGGCTTCTATAAAAAAAGGGCTTTTCCAAATTAAGCTTTGGGATTTTATCACTACCCAACGTATATCAATCCCACATGCTCAAACTCATCACATAGTCCCCTCCAAGTTACAAGAACCCCACGTCTCTTTCACCTTTATAAAGATATTGTCCAAATCAATAGCCTACAATCAATTGCGTGTTGAGCATATTTTATAGATGGCCAAGATCATAGTTACAACAGCCATATCGCATAGGATGCCTGCACAAGGACCTAGAAGAAGAATCAAGCTTGGAGTTGAAGGTTTATTAACATCATAACAATTATATAAAACCCTAAACAAGATCAAAGCACACATAGCGGAAGCGATTTAACAAGATCATAATAATAACACAATTATAATTAGTCGAATTAGGGTTACATACCTTTACGATAAAGCAAATCCAGAAGACGAAGAACGAATCACCAATTAGGGTTTATAACGAACACCACCAAGATATAGTCTAAAGTAAGACTATGTTACGATCTTGTACACACGTAGTACAACGAGCTAACCATGATTCTAGCACGTGTAAACCGAGCTTCTACGCTTGTAGAGAATCTACCCAACAACCCTAGAGAGGGGCCATGACTAGATTATAAGTAAAATTGATCAAACAAGAAAACCAACCAAATACCCTTTGTGGGTATATCTTGCGATCGCAAGAGAGAAGAGGAAGGGATAGTAATACAAAGCTTTTGACACCCCGTATGAAAATTAAGTTCGTTGTGTTGGTCTAATCGAATTGATCTAGGTTCTCTATGTGACTCAGTTTTATTTTGGTGAAACAAATATTTTTGGTTGGTTTGAAATTTAAATGTGCAAAGACTTAAAAGTAAATGTCGTTAATAGTAAAGTGGTGTTGAAAATAAATCTAAATCTAATTAAACGAAAGGTGCGATATTTAAAACTTTGAAAAGTAAAATAATTAGATGACAAGAATTAAAAGCGTGACGGAAATTAAAATTAGACAAGTGTTAAAACGAGAATGTAAAAATTAAACTAGACAAAACATGGAAAATAACCCCCAATCGGAATAAATTCCAATCAGACACAATCGGAATGTCAAACCTGACCAATCGGAATATCAATCGGAACCCTTAGATCGGAATAGCTGTCACCTACCTGATCGGAATACCTTAAACACACTGATCGGAATGTTGGCCTCTGATCAGAATATGGGGTGGACCTGGTCGGAATGTCGTTCGAAACCCGTGATCGGAATACTGTCACTAGTTCCAATCGGAATACCAAACATGCACCTCGATCGGAATGAGGAGTGAAGAACCAATTGGAATATCTGTCACTAGTTCAGATCGGAATACCCACTACCTTGCCCTGATCGGAATACCAAGATACACCACCAATCGGAAAGTTAAAACCCTTTTCCGACCAAGCAAGGAGCTATGGTCGGAATGTATATCCCTTTTCCGATTTTACCAATCGGAATACGGCGGGAAAAGTACAAATTAAGCTAAACAAATAAGCTATGATTCTAATAAGCACAAGTCTAGTTTTCTAAGTTAAACCGTATAAGAAAAAGCTATTTAACAGGAATTTAAAGACTTTTAAAACAAGAAATGAATAAGCTTTAAGAAAAACAACTTTTTATACGAAAATAACTTTTGTAAAAACTATATAAACTTGAAAATAAACCAAATAAGCTATGAAAATAAAATGATTAAAAACAATCAAAAGCATAAAAATTTAATCTTTAAACGAATCAACAAGACAAAAGCATATAAATCAAAGATTAAAGAAAGGTAGAATGAGATCAACAAGATAAAGTAAAGGTGCGAGAATTAAAAGAAACACTTACTTGAAATTAAATGGTAAATAAAGTGCAAGATATGTAAATAAAGGTGCAAGGTAATTAAATGTGCATGAAAGTAAATGTGGAAGAACTAGTGTCACTCTAGCCAACAAAACTAAATGAGATGAAAATGAGAAGTATTTATAGGTGATTAGGAGGATGGTAAGAGGAAGCTTCCTCCCCTCCTTCCTTTCTTCTTAATTGCGCCCTTAAGTCCTTCCTTCTTAATCTTTTTGTTAATCTTGGACTTTGATGACTTTTGGCTCGGGATTTCTTTGGACTCGTCTTTTAATTCTTCGATAAATAAGACTTGAGTTCCTCGGCTTTAAGTAAACTTCTGTCTTTTGACTTTTTCTTCGATAAATCTTCAGAATTGGTCTTGGACTTCCGTTCTTTTTGCACTCTTGACTTCTTGACTTCGTCTTTCATCTTTTTCTTCAATAAAAGTCCGTAAATACCCGTGAATTCCCGTGTTTTCTCCACTTTTCACCTTTTCGTCCTAAATCACAACAAAAACACAAACCACGCATAATTCCGACATAAAAGACATAAAATACACGTTTTGGTCCGGTTATTATTGTAATTAAGTGGTAGAAAAGATGTGTGTTCACACACATATCAAATCCCCTACACTTGACCATTGCAATGCCCTCATGCAATGCATTAGTTACAAAGCATGTTTACATTTTTCATCATAATCAATCCACGTTGGCCTTTATTAAAGAGATAGAAAATTATAAACACTAAAAGTAAAGAAATCAAAAAGCATACCTTGGGTTTTGGAAATGTTATGAATAATCATCATCCTCAAGTTTTCACTTTCTCCAAACCAAGCTTAAAAACGAGATCATTGTTATTATAAGTTAGTAAACTAACACGAACTCATGTGGGCCAATTACTCACTTAGACTCCCTTATTCCTATGGGTATCTCTTATATTTTATTATTGTCTTGAATAATCACGAGGATGCATTTTGACTTATTTCGATAGTTATTAAGTCTGAAAATAAAGTGAACGATTTAATCAATAGTTAGCTAAAGGACAAAATTATTTAAAACTGCTTCTCGGGACCTCATAAAGTTCATATCTCGGCATAACTCGCTTCGTGATTTGAGACCTTTCTCAGACCGATATTTGGCAGCGACTTCATACTTCAAACCTTGAGAGACGTTCATGAAATAATGGCCTTCTCTTCATAATAGGAATTTCTTCACTTGAAGTTTTGAGAGATTCATACTTGGACCACGACTTCTTCATTTTTTCTCCAATCTTTATTTTGGACTTTGATATACAACGATCCGCCTCCTTTTATGGCTTGGATCTATTTATCCTCATACCTTGTTAGGGTCTTTTCGGATACACTTCTCCATGACTTTTGGGGAGTATTTGCTTTTCGTCGTGTGTCTCGATCCTTCATATTGATTTTCGATAAATGATTCTTCACATCACTTTGGATCTTCAGCAACAAAATATAGCCCTCATGCCTTGTTAGGGCCTTTTCGGACTCGCCAATCTTCGCATCCCGCTTCAATAAGTTATGCCTTGGCTATGAACTCTAATCCATACCGAGCAACTTTTAAACAATCTTGGGCTAGAAGCTAAGTAACTTTTCAAATCGTACAACCTTATTTATTGCAGATAAATTTATTGGCAAGCGATGGGAGAATAGGCTTATAATTAACTCACATAAATTCACGAAAGAATACCGAACTTATAATTGACTCTATCATCTCTCGTTCTCCACAATTTAAAATCTCAAGTAATGAGACTCGTGGATACTTAGCCTATTAAATCAAAGTTTTAGGTTTTCGAGTTGTCTATAGGATCTTGCAAACTCTTAGACTTTTTCAAGTTTAGAAATGGCATTTTAAAGTTCCCTTGATAATCGACTCTCTAGGATCAATTATAGGAACTTGCGAAAAGTTCTTGTTCTTAACCCGTGAGAGTTAAGACTTTCGCGTTTTATAGCTCCCTATATAAAAGCCTAGCAAAACTTGACTTAAACATGTTAAGGATACTAGCTAGAGTAACTTAGATAAGTAAACTCGGGTTGAGTCAAAAGATTAACAACGTTTAAAAATAGAAACCACTTATTCAAAGATTTATTCTAGCAAAGGAAAGAAAATAACTATACAAAGGGCAAAACTAATAGGCCAAAATAGATCAAAAATTTCGAAAAATTTCGAAAAATTGATTTTCCGGTTAAAATGAGGACAAATACAAGGAAAAGGTCACTTAACTTCGATAGAAGTCCCCCCTACACTTAATATAAACATTGTCCTCAATGTTTAAGCATGCGGGAGTAAACTCCCCTACACTTAGGACATTGTGCACGCTGTTTAAATCTTGGTAAGGAAAGGACAACTAAAGAGATTCCTATTTTAATATTGAGAAAATATAAAATAGTGAATCGAAAAGAGTTTAGGATAGAACCAGGATAATGGAACACGGAATCACGGGTCGTCAAGAATCATCAAGAGTGGATCATTGAGCGCTCGAATCCCTGATTAAGAAGTGAGGAGAGGAAAGCAAACCAACGGGTCTCCCCTACACTTATGATAAAGAAAGCGAAAAGATAGATGCATGGGTTGCATCCCAAGAAGCGCTTGATTTTTGTTAACCGAGTCATAAGCCTGACTCGACCTTGATCATCAACGGAAGAAGCATGAAACATATCCACCAGGATCAAAGACATAGTTTTCGTCCATCAAATAGCACAAGCTTAAGGCGAACAAGGCAAGCCAAAGAAGAGTAGGTAAGGTTCCCTTAAGCAGCGATGGAGCATGGTGGAAGCAAGGATGAAGTGGTGCAAGCATGTCTTCAATAATTCCAAAGATATTTCCTTTTATTTCATCAGCTGGATACTGAGATGGCTTAAAGATTGCAATACCGGGGTCGAACACCTTTTCCTTTAAGGGAAAATAGCACTCAGGCTCAACAGAATGGGAAGAATATCCGCGAAGAAGTACAACCTCGTCCTGAGAAGGGGGACAAAGAGGTGTTAACTCATACGTGCTGCGGATATTGGTGTCGACCGGTTTCTTCTCCTTTGAAAGAATGTGCTTCAGATCCAAAGTAGGATCAAGACGATAATCTTCAAAGTCCAAAGGAGGTGCATCACTCTCATTAGGGAAGTAAGTGTTGAGAAATTCAGAGAAGTCTTCCTCAAATGAGTAATCGTCCAAAGTAGGATCGAGTGATGGCGGAGGATCTTCATCATGTGAAGAATCACTCGAAAGAGTATCGGCCTAATCAAAATCATCATATGTGGGCAGCTCGGGATACTCAGAAGTAAGGTCATCATAATCATCCGAGTCTGAGCTAGAATCATCATCATAAGCATCAAAGACCGGTGGAGAATCATAAATGGGAGAAGCTTCCATAGTAGAGAGAGAATCATCCACATCATCTTGAAAAAGTGGATTATCATCGCAAGACTCGAATAGAGGATTGTTGTAAACGACAAAGTCATCGAGCACATTAATCATATTCACTGATTCTCGGCCTCCAAAGGATTTGCCTGTAAGCTTCCCCATTTTAAAAATTTGTGAATCATCCCCGACTCGTAAGATTAACTCACCTTCGGCCACATCCACTAAAGCTCGTCCGGTTCTCAAAAATGGCCGACCAAGTATTAAAGGAATACGAGGGTCCATTTCATAATCAACAACCACGAAATCAACCGGGAAAGTAAATGTGCCAACTTTAAGAAACACGTCTTCGGCAATACCAACGGGGTAAGCGAGAGTGCGATTAGCAAGTTCAAGAGTCATCTTTGTTGGAGTGAGGTCGGGCAATGATAGTGTTTTCCAAACACTCAGTGGCATCAAATTAATACTGGCCCCGAGATCAACAAGGGCAGTAAATTCTTCAGTTTTGTTGAACACGCAAGGCAACACAAAACGACCGGGATCTCCAAGCTTTTCCAGAAGTTCTTTAAGAATAACTGTAGAGCAGTTTTCATTTAAGCGTGTGTTGGCGAGTTCAATCAGCTTCTCCTTCTTGCTAAGCAATTCCTTGAATGCTTTGACAAATTTCGGCATGTGGACAAGTGCTTCAACAAGGCTAATGTTGATGTTCATTTGAGAAAGCATCTTCACATATTTCGACACTTGGCAGTCATTCTTGGTTAGGTCGTTGGTCTTGCCTAAGCGAGAAGGGTATGGAATATTGGGTTTATAGGTGGAAGGTGAAGGTGTAGCAGGTAAAGGTTGAGATGTTGAAGGGTCCTTTTTAGAGACATCGTCATGACGAGGCGGAGACGATAATGGTGCACTAATACTAGGTGTAGGAGGAGTAGGGATACATGGTGGTGGAGGAGGTGTAGATGATGGGGGTGGGATTGGTGGTCCTACTATGGTGACTCCACTACGAGTAGTAATAGCACTCACATTGGCTCGCGGATTAGTGACGGTATTTGAAGGTAGAGAACTCGAAGAAGAAGGTTGAGCGGCGGGCAAGAAACTAGCAAGCATATTCTTCAAATCATTGGTTTGATTGCTGAAGGAGGATTGAATATTATCTCGAAGCTCGGATCTAATCTCATTTCCTTGCTTGGTAATATCTCCTTTAAGTTGATAATTTGGCTCTGCAAATTCTTGATTTGCTCGCCTTGGGTTCTCATGATGGCCTCAACATCCGGGTTACTGGGTGGGGTTTGTTGGGCGGGTGGGTGATAAGGATTAGAAGTTCTTGGTGGGATTTGGTTGCTTCTATTGTAGTTGTTGGCGGGGTTTTGGTTTTGAGGAGAAAAACTAGGTGAAAGGTAATTGTTGGAACGGTAGCTCAGCAGATTTCTATCCCCTTGAAGTCGAGCTTGGTAATTTTCCGGTGAATAATTACCATAGGCTGCATACACATTTTCTGGATTTCCTTGTGTAGAAGGACAATCGGTGTATGAGTGAGGACCGCCGCATGTTTCACAAGGAGCAGCAACAGCTTTAACTTGTTGTTGTTGTTGGTTTGAAGCCAAGAGTTGCATACTTCTGCTCATTTCAGTCAGCACACGGGTGAGGTCGGTCATATCAGGGTTTGCTGAGGTGGAGGAAACATTGACTCTCGGGTTGTTCCTTGAAGAAGCAGAGGAATCCCAGTTTTTGTGGTGATTAGTCATGTTTTCAATAAGCTCTCTACACTCCTCGGGTCTCCTTTTCATGAATGTGCCACCGGCGGCTGCATTAATCGTATCACGATCTCGAAAAGTCAATCCGTTGTAGAAAGTATCTATTAAGGTCACAGGGAGCATGTTGTGGTTTGGACATCTATCGATCAAGACATTATATCTCTCCCAAGCATCAAAAAGAGATTCATCGGGATCTTGCATGAAACCGCTGATTTGATTGCAAAGGCTCGTGACCATGGATGGTGGAAAGTAACGCGACAAAAAGAGTTGAGTCATGTCGTCCCAAGTGTGAATAGAATTCTTTGGGAGACGATCAAACCATTTCTCGGCATGATGTAATAAAGTATGTGGAAAGAGTTGTAGGCTAAGTTCATCCATTGTGGCACCAGCCAACTTCATGCTTTGGGTGATTGTAATGAACTTGTCGAGGTGTTTGTTGGCATCATCATCAAGCAATCCACGTAATGGGTTTGTTTGCACTTGCTGAATCATGTGGTGCTTCAACAAAAACTCAGGAGCGTTGATTTGCATCGGCGCAATCGGTCCTCCTCGTCCAAACATGGTAGGTTGACAAAGCTCCTCCATGGTCCGAAGATCAGGCTGTGGAAGAACATTGTTGTTATTATTAGGGTGCGGTGGATTATTGTTGTTTACACCTGACGTAGTTAAATCTTCTTGAGTCTCGGGCTCTTGATAATTAGAAGATCTAGTACGCATACACCTGAAAATGCAAAAGAAAAAGAAACCAAACACAAAGACAATATATATACACAAGAAAGATAAAATCTTTTTGGATTTTTGAAATTTTTAATTTTTATATATTTTTATCAATTTTTTAATTTTTATGATTTTTTGAATTTTTAATGCAAGAAAAATAACGCTCAAAAGTGAACGGATCCCAAAAAGCAACGCGTCTCTCACAGAAAACCGTTAATCTTTACGAAAAGAGCCGGCAGCGGCGCCATTTAATACAAAGCTTTTGACACCCCGTATGAAAATTAAGTTCGTTGTGTTGGTCTAATCGAATTGATCTAGGTTCTCTATGTGACTCAGTTTTATTTTGGTGAAACAAATATTTTTGGTTGGTTTGAAATTTAAATGTGCAAAGACTTAAAAGTAAATGTCGTTAATAGTAAAGTGGTGTTGAAAATAAATCTAAATCTAATTAAACGAAAGGTGCGATATTTAAAACTTTGAAAAGTAAAATAATTAGATGACAAGAATTAAAAGCGTGACGGAAATTAAAATTAGACAAGTGTTAAAACGAGAATGTAAAAATTAAACTAGACAAAACATGGAAAATAACCCCCAATCGGAATAAATTCCAATCAGACACAATCGGAATGTCAAACCTGACCAATCGGAATATCAATCGGAACCCCTAGATCGGAATAGCTGTCACCTACCTGATCGGAATACCTTAAACACACTGATCGGAATGTTGGCCTCTGATCGGAATATAGGGTGGACCTGGTCGGAATGTCGTTCGGAACCCGTGATCGGAATACTGTCACTAGTTCCAATCGGAATACCAAACATGCACCTCGATCGGAATGAGGAGTGAAGAACCAATCGGAATATCTGTCACTAGTTCAGATCGGAATACCCACTACCTTGCCCTGATCGGAATACCAAGATACACCACCAATCGGAAAGTTAAAACCCTTTTCCGACCAAGCAAGGAGCTATGGTCGGAATGTATATCCCTTTTCCGATTTTACCAATCGGAATACGGCGGGAAAAGTACAAATTAAGCTAAACAAATAAGCTATGATTCTAATAAGCACAAGTCTATTTTTCTAAGTTAAACCATATAAGAAAAAGCTATTTAACAGAAATTTAAAGACTTTTAAAACAAGAAATGAATAAGCTTTAAGAAAAACAACTTTTTATACGAAAATAACTTTTGTAAAAACTATATAAACTTGAAAATAAACCAAATAAGCTATGAAAATAAAATGATTAAAAACAATCAAAAGCATAAAAATGTAATGTTTAAACGAATCAACAAGACAAAAGCATATAAATCAAAGATTAAAGAAAGGTAGAATGAGATCAACAAGATAAAGTAAAGGTGCGAGAATTAAAAGAAACACTTACTTGAAATTAAATGGTAAATAAAGTGCAAGACATGTAAATAAAGGTGCAAGGTAATTAAATGTGCATGAAAGTAAATGTGGAAGAACTAGTGTCACTCTAGCCAACAAAACTAAATGAGATGAAAATGAGAAGTATTTATAGGTGATTAGGAGGATGGTTAGAGGAAGCTTCCTCCCCTCCTTCCTTTCTTCTTAATTGCGCCCTTAAGTCCTTCCTTCTTAATCTTTTTGTTAATCTTGGACTTTGATGACTTTTGGCTCGGGATTTCTTTGGACTCGTCTTTTAATTCTTCGATAAATAAGACTTGAGTTCCTCGGCTTTAAGTAAACTTCCGTCTTTTGACTTTTTCTTCGATAAATCTTCAGAATTGGTCTTGGACTTCCGTTCTTTTTGCACTCTTGACTTCTTGACTTCGTCTTTCATCTTTTTCTTCAATAAAAGTCCGTAAATGCCCGTGAATTCCCGTGTTTTCTCCACTTTTCACCTTTTCGTCCTAAATCATAACAAAAACACAAAACACGCATAATTCCGACATAAAAGACATAAAATACACGTTTTGTTCCGGTTATTATTGTAATTAAGTGGTAGAAAAGATGTGTGTTCACACACATATCAAATCCCCTACACTTGACCATTGCAATGCCCTCATGCAATGCATTAGTTACAAAGCATGTTTACATTTTTCATCATAATCAATCCACGTTGGCCTTTATTAAAGAGATAGAAAATTATAAACACTAAAAGTAAAGAAATCAAAAAGCATACCTTGGGTTTTGGAAATGTTATGAATAATCATCATCCTCAAGTTTTCACTTTCTCCAAACCAAGCTTAAAAACGAGATCATTGTTATTATAAGTTAGTAAACTAACACGAACTCATGTGGGCCAATTACTCACTTAGACTCCCTTATTCCTATGGGTATCTCTTATATTTTATTATTGTCTTGAATGATCACGAGGATGCATTTTGACTTATTTCGATAGTTATTAAGTCTGAAAATAAAGTGAACGATTTAATCAATAGTTAGCAAAAGGACAAAATCTTTTAAAACTGCTTCTCGGGACCTCATAAAGTTCATATCTCGGCATAACTCGCTTCATGATTTGAGACCTTTCTCGGACCGATATTTGGCAGCGACTTCATACTTCAAACCTTGAGAGACGTTCATGAAATAATGGCCTTCTCTTCATAATATGAATTTCTTCACTTGAAGTTTTGAGAGATTCATACTTGGACCACGACTTCTTCATTTTTTCTCCAATCTTTATTTTGGACTTTGATATACAACGATCCGCCTCCTTTTATGACTTGGATCTATTTATCCTCATACCTTGTTAGGGTCTTTTCGGATACACTTCTCCATGACTTTTGGGGAGTATTTGCTTTTCGTCGTATGTCTCGATCCTTCATATTGATTTTCGATAAATGATTCTTCACATCACTTTGGATCTTCAACAACAAAATATAGCCCTCATGCCTTGTTAGGGCCTTTTCGGACTCGCCAATCTTCGCATCCCGCTTCAATAAGTTATGCCTTGGCTATGAACTCTAATCCATACCGAGCAACTTTTAAACAATCTTGGGCTAGAAGCTAAGTAACTTTTCAAATCGTACAACCTTATTTATTGCAGATAAATTTATTGGCAAGCGATGGGAGAATAGGCTTATAATTAACTCACATAAATTCACGAAAGAATACCGAACTTATAATTGACTCTATCATCTCTCGTTCTCCACAATTTAAAATCTCAAGTAATGAGACTCGTGGATACTTAGCCTATTAAATCAAAGTTTTGGGTTTTCGAGTTGTCTATAGGATCTTGCAAACTCTTAGACTTTTTCAAGTTTAGAAATCGCATTTTAAAGTTCCCTTGATAAACGACTCTCTAGGATCAATTATAGGAACTTGCGAAAAGTTCTTGTTCTTAACCCGTGAGAGTTAAGACTTTCGCGTTTTATAGCTCCCTATATAAAAGCCTAGCAAAACTTGACTTAAACATGTTAAGGATACTAGCTAGAGTAACTTAGATAAGTAAACTCGGGTTTAGTCAAAAGATTCACAACGTTTAAAAATAGAAACCACTTATTCAAAGATTTATTCTAGCAAAGGAAAGAAAATAACTATACAAAGGGCAAAACTAATAGGCCAAAATAGATCAAAAATTTTGAAAAATTTCGAAAAATTGATTTTCCGGTTAAAATGAGGACAAATACAAGGAAAAGGCCACTTAACTTCGATAGAAGTCCCCCCTACACTTAATATAAACATTGTCCTCAATGTTTAAGCATGCGGGAGTAAACTCCCCTACACTTAGGACATTGTGCACGCTGTTTAAATCTTGGTAAGGAAAGGACAACTAAAGAGATTCCTATTTTAATATTGAGAAAATATAAAATAGTGAATCGAAAAGAGTTTAGGATAGAACCAGGATAATGGAACACGGAATCACGGGTCGTCAAGAATCATCAAGAGTGGATCATTGAGCGCTCGAATCCCTGATTAAGAAGTGAGGAGAGGAAAGCAAACCAACGGGTCTCCCCTACACTTATGATAAAGAAAGCGAAAAGATAGATGCATGGGTTGCCTCCCAAGAAGCGCTTGATTTTTGTTAACCGAGTCATAAGCCTGACTCGACCTTGATCATCAACGGAAGAAGCATGAAACATATCCACCAGGATCAAAGACATAGTTTTCGTCAATCAAATAACACAAGCTTAAGGCGAACAAGGCAAGCCAAAGAAGAGTAGGCAAGGTTCCCTTAAGCAGCGATGGAGCATGGTGGAAGCAAGGATGAAGTGGTGCAAGCATGTCTTCAATAATTCCAAAGATATTTCCTTTTATTTCATCAGGTGGATACTGAGATGGCTTAAAGATTGCAATACCGGGGTCGAACACCTTTTCCTTTAAGGGAAAATAGCACTCAGTCTCAGCAGAATGGGAAGAAGATCCGCGAAGAAGCACAACCTCGTCCTGAGAAGGGGGACAAAGAGGTGTATGAGTGAGGACCGCCGCATGTTTCACAAGGAGCAGCAACAACTTTAACTTGTTGTTGTTGTTGGTTTGAAGCCAAGAGTTGCATACTTCTGCTCATTTCAGTCAGCACACGGGTGAGGTCGGTCATATCAGGGTTTACTGAGGTGGAGGAAACATTGACTCTCGGGTTGTTCCTTGAAGAAGCAGAGGAATCCTAGTTTTTGTGGTGATTAGTCATGTTTTCAATAAGCTCTCTACACTCCTCGGGTCTCCTTTTCATGAATGTGCCACCGGCGGCTGCATTAATCGTATCACGATCTCGAAAAGTCAATCCGTTGTAGAAAGTATCTATTAAGGTCACAGGGAGCATGTTGTGGTTTGGACATCTATCGATCAAGACATTATATCTCTCCCAAGCATCAAAAAGAGATTCATCGGGATCTTGCATGAAACCGCTGATTTGATTGCAAAGGCTCGTGACCATGGATGGTGGAAAGTAGCGCGACAAAAAGCGTTGAGTCATGTCGTCCCAAGTGTGAATAAAATTCTTCGGGAGACGATCAAACCATTTCTCGGCATGATGTAATAAAGTATGTGGAATGAGTTGTAGGCTAAGTTCATCCATTGTGGCACCAGCCAACTTCATGCTTTGGATGATTGTAATGAACTTGTCGAGGTGTTTGTTGGCATCATCATCAGGCAATCCACGGAATGGGTTTGTTTGCACTTGCTGAATCATGTGGTGCTTCAACAAAAACTCAGGAGCGTTGATTTGCATCGGCGCAATCGGTCCTCCTCGTCCAAACATGGTAGGTTGACAAAGCTCCTCCATGGTCCGAAGATCGGGCTGTGGAAGAACATTGTTGTTATTATTAGGGTGCGGTGGATTATTGTTGTTTACACCTGACGTAGCTAAATATTCTTGAGTCTCGGGCTCTTGATAATTAGAAGATCTAGTACGCATACACCTGAAAATGCAAAAGAAAAAGAAACCAAACACAAAGATAATATATATACACAAGAAAAATAAAATCTTTTTAGATTTTTGAAATTTTTAATTTTTATATATTTTTATCAATTTTTTAATTTTTATGATTTTTTGAATTTTTAATGCAAGAAAAATAACGCTCACAATTGAACGGATCCCAAAAAGTAACGCGTCTCTCACAGAAAACCGTTAATCTTTACGAAAAGAGCCGGCAGCGGCGCCATTTAATACAAAGCTTTTGACACCCCGTATGAAAATTAAGTTCGTTGTGTTGGTCTAATCGAATTGATCTAGGTTCTCTATGTGACTTAGTTTTATTTTGGTGAAACAAATATTTTTGGTTGGTTTGAAATTTAAATGTGCAAAGACTTAAAATTAAATGTCGTTAATAGTAAAGTGGTGTTGAAAATAAATCTAAATCTAATTAAACGAAAGGTGCGATATTTAAAACTTTGAAAAGTAAAATAATTAGATGACAAGAATTAAAAGCGTGACGGAAATTAAAATTAGACAAGTGTTAAAACGAGAATGTAAAAATTAAACTAGACAAAACATGGAAAATAACCCCCAATCGGAATAAATTCCAATCAGACACAATCGGAATGTCAAACCTGACCAATCGGAATATCAATCGGAACCCCTAGATCGGAATAGCTGTCACCTACCTGATCGGAATACCTTAAACACACTGATCGGAATGTTGGCCTCTGATCGGAATATGGGGTGGACCTGGTCGGAATGTCGTTCGGAACCCGTGATCGGAATACTGTCACTAGTTCCAATCAGAATACCAAACATGCACCTCGATCGGAATGAGGAGTGAAGAACCAATCGGAATATCTGTCACTAGTTCAGATCGGAATACCCATTACCTTGCCCTGATCGGAATACTAAGATACACCACCAATCGGAAAGTTAAAACCCTTTTCCGACCAAGCAAGGAGCTATGGTCGGAATGTATATCCCTTTTCCGATTTTACCAATCGGAATACGGCGGGAAAAGTACAAATTAAGCTAAACAAATAAGCTATGATTCTAATAAGCACAAGTCTAGTTTTCTAAGTTAAACCGTATAAGAAAAAGCTATTTAACAGAAATTTAAAGACTTTTAAAACAAGAAATGAATAAGCTTTAAGAAAAACAACTTTTTATACGAAAATAACTTTTGTAAAAACTATATAAACTTGAAAATAAACCAAATAAGCTATGAAAATAAAATGATTAAAAACAATCAAAAGCATAAAAATGTAATCTTTAAACGAATCAACAAGACAAAAGCATATAAATCAAAGATTAAAGAAAGGTAGAATGAGATCAACAAGATAAAGTAAAGGTGCGAGAATTAAAAGAAACACTTACTTGAAATTAAATGGTAAATAAAGTGCAAGACATGTAAATAAAGGTGCAAGGTAATTAAATGTGCATGAAAGTAAATGTGGAAGAACTAGTGTCACTCTAGCCAACAAAACTAAATGAGATGAAAATGAGAAGTATTTATAGGTGATTAGGAGGATGGTTAGAGGAAGCTTCCTCCCCTCCTTCCTTTCTTCTTAATTGCGCCCTTAAGTCCTTCCTTCTTAATCTTTTTGTTAATCTTGGACTTTGATGACTTTTGGCTCGGGATTTCTTTGGACTCGTCTTTTAATTCTTCGATAAATAAGACTTGAGTTCCTCGGCTTTAAGTAAACTTCCGTCTTTTGACTTTTTCTTCGATAAATCTTCAGAATTGGTCTTGGACTTCCGTTCTTTTTGCACTCTTGACTTCTTGACTTCGTCTTTCATCTTTTTCTTCAATAAAAGTCCGTAAATGCCCGTGAATTCCCGTGTTTTCTCCACTTTTCACCTTTTCGTCCTAAATCATAACAAAAACACAAACCACGCATAATTCCGACATAAAAGACATAAAATACACGTTTTGGTCCGGTTATTATTGTAATTAAGTGGTAGAAAAGATGTGTGTTCACACACATATCAAATCCCCTACACTTGACCATTGCAATGCCCTCATGCAATGCATTAGTTACAAAGCATGTTTACATTTTTCATCATAATCAATCCACGTTGGCCTTTATTAAAGAGATAGAAAATTATAAACACTAAAAGTAAAGAAATCAAAAAGCATACCTTGGGTTTTGGAGATGTTATGAATAATCATCATCCTCAGGTTTTCACTTTCTCCAAACCAAGCTTAAAAACGAGATCATTGTTATTATAAGTTAGTAAACTAACACGAACTCATGTGGGCCAATTACTCATTTAGACTCCCTTATTCCTATGGGTATCTCTTATATTTTATTATTGTCTTGAATGATCACGAGGATGCATTTTGAATTATTTTGATAGTTATTAAGTCTGAAAATAAAGTGAACGATTTAATCAATAGTTAGCTAAAGGACAAAATCTTTTAAAACTGCTTATCGGGACCTCATAAAGTTCATATCTCGGCATAACTCGCTTCGTGATTTGAGACCTTTCTCGGACCGATATTTGGCAGCGACTTCATACTTCAAACCTTGAGAGACGTTCATGAAATAATGGCCTTCTCTTCATAATATGAATTTCTTCACTTGAAGTTTTGAGAGATTCATACTTGGACCACGACTTCTTCATTTTTTCTCCAATCTTTATTTTGGACTTTGATATACAACGATCCGCCTCCTTTTATGACTTGGATCTATTTATCCTCATACCTTGTTAGGGTCTTTTCGGATACACTTTTCAATGACTTTTGGGGAGTATTTGCTTTTCGTCGTGTGTCTCGATCCTTCATATTGATTTTCGATAAATGATTCTTCACATCACTTTGGATCTTCAGCAACAAAATATAGCCCTCATGCCTTGTTAGGGCCTTTTCGGACTCGCCAATCTTCGCATCCCGCTTCAATAAGTTATGCCTTGGCTATGAACTCTAATCCATACCGAGCAACTTTTAAACAATCTTGGGCTAGAAGCTAAGTAACTTTTCAAATCGTACAACCTTATTTATTGCAGATAAATTTATTGGCAAGCGATGGGAGAATAGGCTTATAATTAACTCACATAAATTCACGAAAGAATACGAACTTATAATTGACTCTATCATCTCTCGTTCTCCACAATTTAAAATCTCAAGTAATGAGACTCGTGGATACTTAGCCTATTAAATCAAAGTTTTGGGTTTTCGAGTTGTCTATAGGATCTTGCAAACTCTTAGACTTTTTCAAGTTTAGAAATCGCATTTTAAAGTATAAACGACTCTCTAGGATCAATTATAGGAACTTGCGAAAAGTTCTTGTTCTTAACCCATGAGAGTTAAGACTTTCGCGTTTTATAGCTCCCTATATAAAACCCTAGCAAAACTTGACTTAAACATGTTAAGGATACTAGCTAGAGTAACTTAGATAAGTAAACTCGGGTTGAGTCAAAAGATTCACAACGTTTAAAAATAGAAACCACTTATTCAAAGATTTATTCTAGCAAAGGAAAGAAAATAACTATACAAAGGGCAAAACTAATAGGCCAAAATAGATCAAAAATTTTGAAAAATTTCGAAAAATTGATTTCCCGGTTAAAATGAGGACAAATACAAGGAAAAGGCCACTTACCTTCGATAGAAGTCCCCCTACACTTAATATAAACATTGTCCTCAATGTTTAAGCATGCGGGAGTAAACTCCCCTACACTTAGGACATTGTGCACGCTGTTTAAATCTTTGTAAGGAAAGGACAACTAAAGAGATTCCTATTTTAATATTGAGAAAATATAAAATAGTGAATCGAAAAGAGTTTAGGATAGAACCAGGATAATGGAACACGGAATCACGGGTCGTCAAGAATCATCAAGAGTGGATCATTGAGCACTCGAATCCCTGATTAAGAAGTGAGGAGAGGAAAGCAAACCAACGGGTCTCCCCTACACTTATGATAAAGAAAGCGAAAAGATAGATGCATGGGTTGCCTCCCAAGAAGCGCTTGATTTTTGTTAACCGAGTCATAAGCCTGACTCGACCTTGATCATCAACGGAAGAAGCATGAAACATATCCACCAGGATCAAAGACATAGTTTTCGTCCATCAAATAGCACAAGCTTAAGGCGAACAAGGCAAGCCAAAGAAGAGTAGGCAAGGTTCCCTTAAGCAGCGATGGAGCATGGTGGAAGCAAGGATGAAGTGGTGCAAGCATGTCTTCAATAATTCCAAAGATATTTCCTTTTATTTCATCAGGTGGATACTGAGATGGCTTAAAGATTGCAATATCGGGGTCGAACACCTTTTCCTTTAAGGGAAAATAGCACTCAGGCTCAGCAGAATGGGAAGAAGATCCGCGAAGAAGCACAACCTCGTCCTGAGAAGGGGGACAAAGAGGTGTTAACTCATACGTGCTGCGGATATTGGTGTCGACCGGTTTCTTCTCCTTTGAAAGAATGTGCTTCAGATCCAAAGTAGGATCAAGACGATAATCTTCAAAGTCCAAAGGAGGTGCATCACTCTCATGAGGGAAGTAAGTGTTGAGAAATTCAGAGAAGTCTTCCTCAAATGAGTAATCGTCCAAAGTAGGATCGAGTGATGGCGGAGGATCTTCATCATGTGAAGAATCACTCGAAAGAGTATCGGCCTCATCAAAATCATCATATGTGGGCAGCTCGGGATACTCAGAAGTAAGGTCATCATAATCATCCGAGTCTGAGCTAGAATCATCATCATAAGCATCAAAGACCAGTGGAGAATCATAAATGGGAGAAGCTTCCAAAGTAGAGAGATAATCATCCACATCATCTTGAAAAAGTGGATTATCATCGCAAGACTCGAATAGAGGATTGTTGTAAATGACAAAGTCATCGAGCACATTAATCATATTCACTGATTCTCGGCCTCCAAAGGATTTGCCTGCAAGCTTCCCCATTTTAAAAATTTGTGAATCATCCCCGACTCGTAAGATTAACTCACCTTCGGCCACATCCACTAAAGCTCGTCCGGTTCTCAAAAATGGCCGACCAAGTATTAAAGGAATACGAGGGTCCATTTCATAATCAACAACCACGAAATCAACCGGGAAAGTAAATGTGCCAACTTTAAGAAACACGTCTTCGGCAATACCAATGGGGTAAGCGAGAGTGCGATTAGCAAGTTCAAGAGTCATCTTTGTTGGAGTGAGGTCGGGCAATGATAGTGTTTTCCAAACACTCAGTGGCATCAAATTAATACTGGCCCCGAGATCAGCAAGGGCAGTAAATTCTTTAGTTTTGTTGAACACGCAAGGCAACACAAAACGACCGGGATCTCCAAGCTTTTCCGGAAGTTCTTTAAGAATAACTGCAGAGCAGTTTTCATTTAAGCGTGTGTTGGCGAGTTCAATCAGCTTCTCCTTCTTGCTAAGCAATTCCTTGAATGCTTTGACAAATTTCGGCATGTGGACAAGTGCTTCAACAAGGCTAATGTTGATGTTCATTTGAGAAAGCATCTTCACATATTTCGACACTCGGCAGTCATTCTTGGTTAGGTCGTTGGTCTTGCCTAAGCGAGAAGGGTATGGAATATTGGGTTTATAGGTGGAAGGTGAATGTGTAGCAGGTAAAGGTTGAGATGTTGAAGGGTCCTTCTTAGAGACATCGTCATGACGAGGCGGAGACGATAATGGTGTACTAATACTAGGTGTAGGAGGAGTAGGGATACATGGTGGTGGAGGAGGTGTAGATGATGGGGGTGGGATTGGTGGTCCTACTATGGTGACTCCACTACGAGTAGTAATAGCACTCACATTGGCTCGCGGATTAGTGACGGTATTTGAAGGTAGAGAACTCGAAGAAGAAGGTTGAGCGGCGGGCAAGAAACTAGCAAGCATATTCTTCAAATCATTGGTTTGAATGCTGAAGGAGGATTGAATATTATCTCGAAGCTCGGATCTAATCTCATTTCCTTGCTTGGTAATATCTCCTTTAAGATTGATAATTTGGCTCTGCAAATTCTTGATTTGCTCGCCTTGGGTTCTCATGATGGCCTCAACATCCGGGTTACTGGGTGGGGTTTGTTGGGCGAGTGGGTGATAAGGATTAGAAGTTCTTGGTGGGATTTGGTTGCTTCTATTGTAGTTGTTGGAGGGGTTTTGGTTTTGAGGAGAAAAACTGGGTGAAAGGTAATTGTTGGAATGGTAGCTCAGCAGATTTCTATCCCCTTGAAGTCGAGCTTGGTAATTTTCCGGTGAATAATTACCATAGGCTGCATACACATTTTCCGGATTTCCTTGTGTAGAAGGACAATCGGTGTATGAGTGAGGACCGCCGCATGTTTCACAAGGAGCAGCAACAGCTTTAACTTGTTGTTGTTGTTGGTTTGAAGCCAAGAGTTGCATACTTCTGCTCATTTCAGTCAGCACACGGGTGAGGTCGGTCATATCAGGGTTTGCTGAGGTGGAGGAAACATTGACTCTCGGGTTGTTCCTTGAAGAAGCAGAGGAATCCCAGTTTTTGTGGTGATTAGTCATGTTTTCAATAAGCTCTCTACACTCCTCGGGTCTCCTTTTCATGAATGTGCCACCGGCGGCTGCATTAATCGTATCACGATCTCGAAAAGTCAATCCGTTGTAGAAAGTATCTATTAAGGTCACAGGGAGCATGTTGTGGTTTGGACATCTATCGATCAAGACATTATATCTCTCCCAAGCATCAAAAAGAGATTCATCGGGATCTTGCATGAAACCGCTGATTTGATTGCAAAGGCTCGTGACCATGGATGGTGGAAAGTAGCGCGACAAAAAGCGTTGAGTCATGTCGTCCCAAGTGTGAATAGAATTCTTCGGGAGACGATCAAACCATTTCTCGGCATGATGTAATAAAGTATGTGGAAAGAGTTGTAGGCTAAGTTCATCCATTGTGGCACCAGCCAACTTCATGCTTTGGGTGATTATAATGAACTTGTCGAGGTGTTTGTTGGCATCATCATCAGGCAATCCACGGAATGGGTTTGTTTGCACTTGCTGAATCATGTGGTGCTTCAACAAAAACTCAGGAGCGTTGATTTGCATCGGCGCAATCGGTCCTCCTCGTCCAAACATGGTAGGTTGACAAAGCTCCTCCATGGTCCGAAGATCGGGCTGTGGAAGAACATTGTTGTTATTATTAGGGTGCGGTGGATTATTGTTGTTTACACCTGACGTAGCTAAATCTTCTTGAGTCTCGGGCTCTTGATAATTAGAAGATCTAGTACGCATACACCTGAAAATGCAAAAGAAAAAGAAACCAAACACAAAGACAATATATATACACAAGAAAGATAAAATCTTTTTGGATTTTTGAAAATTTTAATTTTTATATATTTTTATCAATTTTTTAATTTTTATGATTTTTTGAATTTTTAATGCAAGAAAAATAACGCTCACAAGTGAACGGATCCCAAAAAGCAACGCGTCTCTCACAGAAAACCGTTAATCTTTACGAAAAGAGCCGGCAGCGGCGCCATTTAATACAAAGCTTTTGACACCCCGTATGAAAATTAAGTTCGTTGTGTTGGTCTAATCGAATTGATCTAGGTTCTCTAAGTGACTCAGTTTTATTTTGGTGAAACAAATATTTTTGGTTGGTTTGAAATTTAAATGTGCAAAGACTTAAAAGTAAATGTCGTTAATAGTAAAGTGGTGTTGAAAATAAATCTAAATCTAATTAAATGAAATGTGCGATATTTAAAACTTTGAAAAGTAAAATAATTAGATGACAAGAATTAAAAGCGTGACGGAAATTAAAATTAGACAAGTGTTAAAACGAGAATGTAAAAATTAAACTAGACAAAACATGGAAAATAACCCCCAATCGGAATAAATTCCAATCAGACACAATCGGAATGTCAAACCTGACCAATCGGAATATCAATCGGAACCCCTAGATCGGAATAGCTGTCACCTACCTAATCGGAATACCTTAAACACACTGATCGGAATGTTGGCCTCTGATCGGAATATGGGGTGGACCTGGTCTGAATGTCGTTCGGAACCCGTGATCGGAATACTGTCACTAGTTCCAATCGGAATACCAAACATGCACCTCGATCGGAATGAGGAGTGAAGAACCAATCAAAATATCTGTCACTAGTTCAGATAGGAATACCCACTACCTTGCCCTGATCGGAATACCAAGATACACCACCAATCGGAAAGTTAAAACCCTTTTCCGACCAAGCAAGGAGCTATGGTCGGAATGTATATCCCTTTTCCGATTTTACCAATCGGAATACGGCGGGAAAAGTACAAATTAAGCTAAACAAATAAGCTATGATTCTAATAAGCACAAGTCTAGTTTTCTAAGTTAAACCGTATAAGAAAAAGCTATTTAACAGAAATTTAAAGACGTTTAAAACAAGAAATGAATAAGCTTTAAGAAAAACAACTTTTTATACGAAAATAACTTTTGTAAAAACTATATAAACTTGAAAATAAACCAAATAAGCTATGAAAATAAAATGATTAAAAACAATCAAAAGCATAAAAATGTAATCTTTAAACGAATCAACAAGACAAAAGCATATAAATCAAAGACTAAAGAAAGGTAGAATGAGATCAACAAGATAAAGTAAAGGTGCGAGAATTAAAAGAAACACTTACTTGAAATTAAATGGTAAATAAAGTGCAAGACATGTAAATAAAGGTGCAAGGTAATTGAATGTGCATGAAAGTAAATGTGGAAGAACTAGTGTCACTCTAGCCAACAAAACTAAATGAGATGAAAATGAGAAGTATTTATAGGTGATTAGGAGGATGGTTAGAGGAAACTTCCTCCCCTCCTTCCTTTCTTCTTAATTGCGCCCTTAAGTCCTTCCTTCTTAATCTTTTTGTTAATCTTGGACTTTGATGACTTTTGGCTCGGGATTTCTTTGGACTCGTCTTTTAATTCTTCGATAAATAAGACTTGAGTTCCTCGGCTTTAAGTAAACTTCCGTCTTTTGACTTTTTCTTTGATAAATCTTCAGAATTGGTCTTGGACTTCCGTTCTTTTTGCACTCTTGACTTCTTGACTTCGTCTTTCATCTTTTTCTTCAATAAAAGTCCGTAAATGCCCGTGAATTCCCGTGTTTTCTCCACTTTTCACCTTTTCGTCCTAAATCACAACAAAAACACAAACCACGCATAATTCCGACATAAAAGACATAAAATACACGTTTTGGTCCGGTTATTATTGTAATTAAGTGGTAGAAAAGATGTGTGTTCACACACATATCAGATAGTTTTTTAGTGTGTCTTGAATTATGAGGAGATGGGTTGTTTATATAGGCCTAAGCTTGTAACCTAAAACAAATAAAAGTAAAGTTTTTCCCCTTCCTTTTCTCCTCCATAACCGACGGCTAGAACACCCATTTGGGGTGTTTCGGAACCTTCCAACTTCTTTCTTTTTATTTACTTACTATATATTTATTTAACGCTCATTAATACTTGACTCTTAATTATTTAACGATCATTAAAGTTATGTCTCGGTTTAATTTAATAAATACATAAATATACATTTATTAAATAAATTAATAAATACAATAAATATATTTATTAAATAAATTAACTCTTTACGTATTGAGTGCAATCCTATAATCTCGAGTTCGATCCTATCACACGACTATTAAATATAATTCCATAAACTTTGTTAGGACCTATGTAATAGATATTTGTAATAGATGAACTAGGAGGTATGTAGTTCCTCCTGGTCCTAGTAGTAGTAGGAGCAACACGTGCTCCTGGTCTAGTAGAAAGTCAAACAATGTTATTTTTAGTAGTTTGTTAGGATATGTATGAGATATGTTAGGAAAGGATATGCATATCAGGAGTTACATGTTTATGTTTAATGTAGTATTAGGGTTTCCTTGTATTATAAAAGGAACCCATTGGCAGAAGGGTGAGACAAACCTTTTCACCAGTATTCATTTCATATTAATAGTAGAAATCCTTAGTAAGGATCAAGTTATTTAGTTATTCTGTTTCTTCTTCATCATAGTATTTGTATTCCGCACTTATACTTTGTATTACATTAAGAGTCTCTATATGAATAGACTTGTGATTACAGAAGTCGTTCACCGTCCTTAACAGGTTGCAAGATCCATAACGAGCGGACCCGACAAGTGGTATCGGAGCCTGGAAGAGTCTCTGCTCAAGAAGAACCATTTTTTCTCTTACTAACATCTTTGTTTAATCATGTCTGCTTCTAGTTCTACTAAAACAGGAGAACCAAGCACCACCACAACATAGCAAACATAGCAAATCGTTGCTACTTTTTCCAATACTAATGGAAAATTCCCACTCTTGAAGAAGGAAGAATATGATAGCTGGGCCATGAAGATGGAGTGCTGGATCACCAATACTGATCTAGACTTGTGGAAGATTGTTTAGAATGGCAACAACAACAAGAAAACTGGTAGAGACAAGAATGGTCAGATCATCATTCTAGATCCTAAATCTAATGAAGAAATCACTGTTGTTCAGAAGGAAATCAAAGCAAAAACCATTTTGATTCAGTCTCTTCCTGATGATCATATGGGTGATTTCTATCACTTGGATGATGCTTGGGAGATTTGGAATGGGATAAAGGCAAGATTTGGAGGGAATGAGGAATCCAAGAAGATGCGCAGATCAGTGCTGAGAGATGAATTAACAAAATTTAAGATTTCTGAGACAAAAGGTCTTCATCAAGGCTATGACAGGTTTCAAAAGATTCTCAGCCAATTCAATCAACTCCGATCCAAACCTGAAAATGAAGACATAAATGCCAGGTTCCTTAGAGCCCTGTCTCATTCATGGAATTAGGTAGTCATCTCTCTAAAAGCAAAAGTAGGCCTTGAATATCTTTCTTTTGATGACTTGTTCTATAAACTCAAAACCTTTGAGTCTCATGTGAGAGGATACTCAAGTGATTCCTATCCCACTCCTGCTAACTCTGCTTTTGTAACTTCCATGGGCTCTAGTCCAATCTCTTATGCCAGTAGCCCAAGCTATACTTTGTCATCCCAACATACTACTACTCCTGAATCAAAAGCCAAGACTAGTAGCATGGTAGAAACTATTCTTCACTCCTTTGTTGATGATGTTGATCCACAACAGCATCTAGCTTTTGATGATTTCAAACAGGTTAATAAGCTTGACTTGGATGAAATGGATCTAAAGTGGCAGATGGCTATGCTCACTCTACGGGTCATAAGTTTGAAAAGAAAGCCGATAGAAAATTTAAATACAACCCAAGAGAGCCAACCAGGTTTGATAGGAGCAAGGTCATATGCTATAACTGTCAGCAACAAGGACATTTTGCTAGGGAATTCCCTAACAAAAATGACCATGAGAAGAACAGGTATTCAGCTTTCAAGGTTCAAGAGCTCAAGGATGAAAAGAAAGCTTTGGTGTCGGTTGATTCCATGGTCAACTAGAATGATCATCAGACTCCTACCTTGGAATCCGTTGAATCTTCTACTGATGTGTTTGCTATGATTGTTGGTCACATATCTGATGTAGAGGAAGCATAAGAGTTTGCACTTATGGGAATCTCTCCTCAGGTACAAAATTTCCCTCTTGGTTGTGATGATAAATATTCAGATCTCTTGACTCAATGCAATGAACTAAATGATCAAAATGATAAATACTTTTTAGAAGTTCAAGCTTATAAGAGTTCTCTAAAAACTTTAGAACAACAAAAGAAGTGGCTTAAGAATACTCAACTTGAGTATGAGGAAAAGATTAGAGTGCTAAGCATTGATTTAGAGAATACCACTAATATGCTTAAATATACTGAAAAACTAAACAGTGAGTGTATTCAGGCAAAACGAGAAATGCAAGAAAAATTGGATGCTACTCTATTAAGATTTGAAAAATGGAAAAAAGCACCCAAAAATCTTTCCAAACTAATAGATAGTAGCATTTCTGGTAGAACTAAGAGAGGGTTAGGTTTTGACAAATATATTGGTCCAGATGATGTTTTTGATTTATCCTTTTCAAGTGTCTTTGATCCTGACAACGAGGAGGAGGGAAAACCTAGTTACAATAGGTTTAAACCAGTTGTAGCAATGCATATTGTCCCCTCACCTCTTACAGGAACATTTATGCCCATATCCATGCATACAAACTTGGATGGATCACATATGCATGAGTCTCCCAAAAGCTCTACTAACACTAATGACTTTGTCTCTTGTACTTTCTATAGACAAGTGACTATGCATCATGTGGTTCAAGTGAAGAGTCAAGACCACCGAGTCCTAAGACAAATGACACTGTTACTACTGGTGGTAGGATGAGTGATGAGAGAGTTGTTACTGCTTCCACTTCCATTGTTTCAAATTCTAGTTTTTTGGAATCTAGGAATGTTGTTTCTCCTAGAATGGTTTGTAATAAGAATAGCAATTTAAAACAATGTCATTTGAATAAAAGGTCTTTTAAAACATGATTTGTTTGTGGTAGTAAATTTCATTTGATTAAGGATTGTGATTTTTATGATCAAAAGCCTCCTGGCTATCAAGCTTATGCTACTACTGGTCTATGAGGAGTTGCTCCTTTTGGTATAGGTTTTGCTTCTAGAAGATTAAATCCATGTGCCCAATCTTTTCCTTCTACTAGAAGGACCTCTCCTTCATCTTCTGCTTATTGGAGAAGCAATGCTTATACTTCTAATGGACCAACCAACAATTATTTTCAGAATTTTAATTAGAATTATGCTACTACTTCAGACCAAATGCACTTTGGGTTGGGATATTTGGGTTATACTGTTAAGCCCTCAACAAGTTGTTCTTGGTCACAACATAACACTAATATGATGCACAGACAACGCAAGAACATTAGTGGATCTCATCAATCTTCTTGGCTATCTACTTATGATCCACCAGGCAGACTCAAGCCTGAAAAGGTCTGGGTCCCCTTGAGACACTAACTTTTACATATGACTATTGTGTTGTTGTAGATTACTCCATACCAAGATCCATCTCTTGGAATTGTAGATAGTGGATGCTCTAGGAGCATGACATGAAATAAAGGACTTTTGACTAACTTTGTACCATTTCAAGGCGGGAAGGTGTACTTTGGCGGTGGTGAAGGAAGGATCTCTGGCAAAGGAACCATTCAGAATCCTAACCTTAATTTTGAGCAGGTTTACTATGTAGAAGCACTTCAACACTTCAACTTGATCTCTGTCTCTCAGATTTGTGACAAGTAGCAGTTTGTCCTATTTACGGATACTGAAGCACATGCACTTGAGGATCAAAGTTGGGTGGAGGCTATGCAGGAGGTGATGCAACAATTCTTGTTTCAGAATGTTTAGATCCTAGTTGATTTACCAGATGGAAAGACAGCAATTGGTACCAAATGGATTCTCAAGAACAAGAATTATGCAAGGGGTATTGTGGTAAGGAATAAGGCTAGACTGGTAGCACAAGGTCACACTCAACTTGAAGGAATTGACTATACTGAAAACACAACCCAACTCGACACGTTGTTAAGTAAATGGGTAAGAATTTCCACCATTTGTATTCGATAATGCATTCTTTAATGTTACACTTTTTGTTGTTCTCACTAGCATATTTTTTTAGTAACAGGCATTATTTAGTATTACAAGTACAGACGGGACGAAAACCAGCTATATGTATATGATGATGACTCTGTTCCAACATGGCTAACATTGTGTAGACTTTAGAACCATTTACTATCACGCAGTTTCATCTATTCTGACCAAAAGGAACTTATGTATAAAACGTGTTTTTTGGGTTTTTTTTCACGAAAATTATACTTTTTTTTACTAAATTAAGAAACAATTATTTTTTTTAAAAATAAATAAAATAATTATTTCCTACTAAGGAAAGAATCTTTTGAAAAGGTCGCTACTTTGGGTTTTGCTTTAAAAAGAAAAAGATATAATTTATTCTAGTCTTTTCTCTAAGTTTTTCTTTATCAAATCACTACAATTTATTAAGGGAAAATCATAAGAAAACACATTTTTTAAAACCAATTCCATAAAAATATAAAATACTCAATTTTTTCTTCAAAAAGCCAAAATACCCATAAATTTTGAAAAAATTGACAACTTTACAAAATAGAAAAGAAAGAATTTTCGTTGATTTATTTTGTGAAATTTTGCAAAAATTTCTTTTAAATATTGAAAAATTTCAAAAATATTTAAGGGGATGTTTGGCAAAGCATTTAACAATAAACAGAATTGTAAAACGCATTGCCAAACACCCTTTTAAAAACAGAAAAAGCTTAAATTAACTTATTTTGGTTACTGATTGGCCTGGAAGGAAGCTATGTACTTGTGTGGTCTGGCAATGTCTCTTTCTATGTCTTTTATGGCAAGTTTTTCTCGATATTATAAAAGATTTATTAGAAATTAACTTCGGAGCTTTGAATAGGTACCTTTTTCTTATTAAAGTTTGATGTCCACCGTTTTTTCCACCGTAATCTTTCATTTTGGCTTTTAAACATTTCGAATAGGCTAATTTGAGCTTTTTCTGTTTTTGAAGGGGTGTTTGGCAACACGTTTAACAGCAACATATGGCTGTTAAATGCGTTGCCAAACACCCCCTTCAATATTTTCTAAAATTTTTAAAAATTTCAAAAAAATTAGATTTTTTTTTCTATTTTGCAACGTTTTCAAATTTTTTGAAATTTATGGGTATTTCTACTTTTTAAAGAAACAATTGGATATTATCAGTGATTTTCTCATTTATTAAAGCCAAAAATTTTAAAATGGGTTCAAAGAGCGTTGATCCTTGCAAACCTATTCTTAAATAATGCCTTGTTCAAAAAGATCCAAGACATTTGAGCAAATTTGGAAGAAATTGTTATATCGTTGGACTAATACATTTGAGGCAACAAGTATTTTGAGCAACTTTTTTTTTAATTTAATCTTTTTTTTATAGTAACAACTAGTATTATGAGGCTCTTTAAAATTTAAAAGGTAATCTCTTTTAATAATTTAACTCTTTTTTATAGTCAACAATCTATTTACACAAAGGTAAAAAGTACAATTGACAACAAGTACTATGAAAAAAGTAATTTTTAACATGTTTAGACAACTCTAACCGGTTTCGCATCTTCCTAGCATGTTCAGATTAGCATGCATTTATTCTGGTAGATTCGAGTAACATACTCAAAATTTCAGGAAAAAAAATCAAATTTTGGGCTTATATAGAATAAGCTTCTTTGTTTTGCGGCTCATATGTCATAAGCTCCAATATTTTGGCTTATTTTGAGACTTATGGACTTATATAAGTTTATCACCCACAAGTCTCAAAATAAGCCAGAAGTAGGTGCGCACGAGGGAGAGGCGGTGCAGATTTCATGAATTATGGGCAAGATGTGTTCGAAGCTTATGAACTCATGCAAGCTCGCGCAACCCGTAGACATGAATGCTGCTCCGAAACTCCGCCTACGTGCCTACCTTTTCGCTACTAGTTTCGGGTCTTGTGCAAATAAGTTATTGCATTAATAGATTTGTAAATCAAGTTTCAGATTTCAGGATTATGGGCAAGATGCGTTTGAAGCTTATGAACTCATGCAAGTTCGCGCGAACCTTGGACACGAATGCATCTCCGAACTCCGACTGCGCGCAAATAAGTTATTGCATTAGCAAATAACTCCGACTGTTACTCGGGATTCTCGATTATTCCATTTCTTGATGTTAGCAATGTACAGTGGTCGCCTACCTTTTTGCTACTAGTTTTGAGTCTGGTGCAAATAAGTTATTGCATTAGCAGATTTTCTGTTTTAATATAAAATAAACTTTTCTTGTTCAGTTTTCAGAGACAAAAAAATTAGCTAAATACAACACAAGCCTTCCGTGATATTTTAGGCAAGTTTGTCTTGTCGGGTTTACAACAACTTTGTATGTTATACCTTGAGATACAGACATCAAATCAATTTTAAAACAATCGTGTTAAGCATGTGCATGTTAGTTTGGGCTTAACTTGGATACAATTATTGTAGTCAACTAGCTACGGTTTTTCACTAAAAAACACTAAAAATAAATTATGGGCTCACAAAAAAAATCATGGACTGACACAAAAAGTCGTAAGATAATATTTGTCTTTTTTAGTGTAGTTGTCTTCTCAGCTCGATTCGAATTGATATAACAATTCTAAGCTCGACTTAATTGTTTTTGGTGGTAAAAACTTGTTTGGTATCTATGTCTAATTGGCACAAAGCAAGTAGAAATGTAAAAATAGCTATATACGTAACCGTACTACACTATAACACGTTGCAATTACGTCAATTAAATGCACGAAATACAAAAGTCTAAAATACAAATTTAAACTACAAAGTAAAATTACAAAAATACAAAATGTAAAGCTAATAAGAACTAAAAATGCAATTTTATAAAATCTAATTTTGAGCTAATCTCCAAAAACAAAATTGGACTTAAATGGTAAACCTTTGTTAATCTTACTTTTTACTTACACAAGGCCCAAAGTGAAAGCCCAGGTAGAAATACCAAACTAAGCCATATTGAATAATTGCTAAAGCATACTAATGGACAAGGATGTAACTTGTAGCAGACTTAACGAAATGAAACTAACAATCCATTAAATCTAACTAACGGGGACCGTGACTGTAATGCGCAAGATCACTATGGAGGGCTCAATTTGTACATCTACCAAACTTGTACAATGAAGTCAAAAACTAACAGATTTATGTTTCAGACTAACTGGTGCTCTTTTTCTTAGCTTTATTTCTTTTTCTTATCACTTTTATATAAAACTAATTTCCATCTTTACTAAAAACTCAGTACCAATCTATGACTAAGTCAAGCTTAACTAAATTCACTAAGCTATTTATTAACATGAGATAAAATTCACAGCTACAAACATTAAGCCCAAAAGGAATCAAACACAATAAGAACTTGAAACTCCTATATGAATGAATGGCCACTAACACTCAACTGACTAAAAACTTTCCATTTATCCTACCTCTTCAAAAGCTACAGATCAACATCAAATTCCAAATGCTAACAATTCAAATCCTTCTAAAACTAATTACCAATCGCTACTTTAATTGTCTAAAATGAAAATTTACAAATCTGATTCATAGGAATTAAAGCAGTAAGCGAAATCAATTATCGAACATATACATTCAACCAAAGCTAACAGATTACAACAAAATTATACTACTAAGCAACTTCTATCAAATTAAACTATAATTTGCAGAAAAATGAATCATGTGCTTAACCATTTTCATCCAGGCCTGCCCGTTGACGGTGAAGCGGAGCGCTGAGCTCGCTTATAAACCAAACACCCCTACTCTTCGTCTACTAACCTGCCTGCATAATGAAACTAAAAAGAAACCTCAAGCTGGTCATGAAATAAGAAGCTGATTCATAAAATGCACTCTCTGATTTATCAGGTTCATCGAACATAAGCTTTAACAAGCTTATTAACAAACATCAACCAAAATAACAAAACTGAATACTCCAAAGCTATAAATCAGAATGTAGAACTAGCTGAATCTCTACGATTCTGCTACAGTACCTGCAAAACAGGATATCCAAACAAAACATTCTCGAATTCGATAAATTCAACCAAATTGACACTACTGTAAACGAATTAGGAATCTGTTGAAATTGACTTAAATTTTCCTCACGAATACTCGATGAAAACGAACTCACATGACTGAAATTGAATGTTACTAAAAACCTAACACTTTCATTTGAACAAAAGAACAGATACACCTTTTTTAGAGAATCATTAATCTTTTTAGGCTACTTCCACTAACTACAACTTCTTGTTTCAACTACTAAACTGAAAAGCTTATTACAAATTCTTATAAGCTCAAAAATCTGATAAGCTATTGACTACTCAAATCTTACCGAAAATCTACAAGATCAAATCTTTTTAAAAACTGAATACAAATCACAAACTATTTAGAATAGCAAACATTTAAAATCAAAACTATGACCAGACTAATTCTTATCGTGAACAGTACCTTATAACAGACCTTATGAATCTAACAACATAATCAAAACTCAAGTTTGCAAAGCAATGATGATCAATTAATCAAACAGATTAAAACTCAGTGAACAGTAAATGTAACGGAAGAAAATTAAAGCTTTAAGAAAGATGAAGAGAATAAGAAAGATTGAAGAATTCATTAATGGTGGAAAATATAACATTCGGTTATAACAGAAAACTCATTCGGTTACAAGACTGAATTAAAGCTTGGAAAACTGATTAACAGAAAGTAGTTACAAGAGTTTAACTAATCTACTCCTAAGAGCTAAACTAATGTGTGTGTAAACTACACCTAAGCTAACCCCTTGCAAATGAGGCCTTCGTCTTCAATTTATAGGCGTCGAGAGGATGATGAGATGACGTGTTCGCTCCAATGAGGAGTGGACACGTGTTTAATACGAGGTTTAAACTCGTCCTTCTTCTTCATCACATTTGGGGCTTTCTTATCCTTTGAGACTTGATCTAATTGATTGCTCCCATCTTGTAGAGGAGAAGGAGAGGAGTATTTTTTATGTTGAAGGCTTCGGCTGAATCTTTGTGAATCTTCCAAGAATTGAACTTGCAGGTTATGGTGGTGAAAAGGTGAAAACTGGTTATGTCGTTTCCTTTCTCTCTCTTTGAGAATGAAGAAGGCGACTTGTGTTTGTGAGTTTGACCGTTTAAGTCGGCTGACCAAGTTAAATAAAAGTGAACTTATCTTTTCTTTCCAAATTTCCCTTTTTGGTCCTTTAACCTTCAATCTTTTTCAAAATGTATATAAACTTTGAAATAAAGTTTCTTTTCATCCTTCGTCTTGTAGAAAATTGCAAGCTAAGCCCTCGATCTTTGAAAACTTGGCAAATAAAGTCCTTGAAAGCTCTTTTGTCCTTTTCTTCGTCTTTTCTTCAAATAAATCCCTTAAAACGTGTCTTTGCTCCAAAATGCATCTACTTTACCTAAAAACACATGAAACACAAATACACGCATAATTCTGATATTTTAAAGTTAAAATAATGTATTTGACTGTGTTTTGAGTGGTATTTGGATCATTATTGATGAGTGTTTTCACACTTATCAACTCCCCTCCACTTGACCATTGCCATGACCTCATGCAATGCAGTATTTTAAAGCTCTAGAGTGCACTTTTCTCATAATTAACCCACCTTGGCCATTATGGAATGCATCTACACTACCCTACACTATATGATGCATGATTTTAAATTTATACAATGCAATGCAAGAGAAAACAATTCTATTTATATATTTTTGATTTTTATTGAAATGGTTTCGATGGAAATAACTCATAAAGAAATCAATGACTTAAATTAGGGCTTTGGTACCATGGACACTTATCACCCTCAAGTTTCACTTTCCCCATACCAAGCTTAAAAATGGGATCATTGTATTCACAAGTAAAAAGTGCATCAACTTATTCATGACAATTAAATGTGGAACCGGTTATTATTTGAGCAAATTGCTTGTGGGCAAATTTGTCATTATTTAAAACGTGAAGTATAAGAAATGTAAAATCCAAAAATAAGGAAGCACGGTTTTAATCCTAAGTAATCCTCTCATCCATTACTTGAAAAACCGCTCACAATTAATACAAGTCCGTTTCAAGAGTAATAAGTCATTCGCCTTATGTGTAAAATCCTCATGTCATGCTTTCATAAGTAGCTACACACTCGCTAAGGAAAGAAAAATAAAACTCACGCAATAATTTACATCCGCCATCTTTTTGAGACTTTGGATCTTCAACCCCGCAACCCATCAAGGCAATATTGGATTGGAGCCATCTATTGAATCCCCGCAACCCGTCAAGGTAATATTGGAACTCAATAGTCACTATAATTAACACCACACTGCCCCTCTTGGGAGTCTTGTATTATTTTTTTATTTTTTTTTCTTTTTTTTCTTTTTTTTCTCTTTTTTTTTCTAGCCACTCATTTTTTTTCATAAGCCGCTCTTATTTTTCTTTATTCCTCACAAAGAAAGTTGAAAAGAATAAAAGGAAAAACACCCGCTAAATATTGAGCATGACATAAGTCTAGTACACATAAAACGTGCTAACTTAGAATCTTAAGACGTACTCATATCAACCATAAATGATTAGCCAAAAATGCATAAGAGATTACAAACCGATTAAAACCGTTCTTGGTTATTTATTAACAATTATATACATGCGAAGAAAATAGAGGTAAAGAAGAGAAGGGTTTAGCCACAAGTAATTGCCATGAAGTCTATCTAGCCCTTTTACACTTGCTTCAACTCTATCATTTCCCATTCTCCACAAATTTAAAATCTCAAATAATGAGATTGGTGGATGCTTAGCCTAATAGACCAATGAAGGACTACATGGTTAAGGATACTAGCTAGAGAATGCTAAAATAAGCAAACTCGGGTTGAGTCAAAATATCCATGGCGGGCCTAATATGTCAAAGAAATCTAAACTTGTTAAAACCATGTTTATTATATTTTTTTTCTTTTATATATTTTTGATGAAAAATAAAAGAAGAAATATATACAATGCAAATGTGTTATGAAAAATGATTAATGCAAAAATTATGAATACATATTTTTGGTGGCCAAAGTAGATCAAAAATTTGAAAAATGTTCGAAAAATTAATTTTCCCAATTATCATGAAGTTAAGGCAATGGTCTAGGTAAGGTCACTTCGATAGAAGTCTCCCCTACACTTAAGATAAACATTGTCCTCAATGTTTAAGAGCATTAGAGTGAACTCCCCTACACTTATGACATTGATTACTTTGCTTAACCCAAGTTAAGGAAGAGACAACTAAAGGATATTCATTTTAAGCACAAGTGTTTAATATCACGATAGCAAAAACTAATCGAAGTGAACCAGATACACGGGCCTCCTCCATAAGCTCCAAGCATGAAATGAGAGAGAGCAACCCTTGAAGCAAACACGAAAAGATGAAGAAAGGCACCCCTCCACTTCAACTCTACTATAACATCCTTTTAATTAAACCTAACCTATTGAAAATCTACTCTACATTTTCTAACCTAGTTATTCAGTGCTTGAGTTTTTTTAACCCTAAGTCGCTAGCTCGACTCGGCCCCGAATTAAGTTGTCCTTGGGGAAACCATCATGGAGAATAAAGAATATCACTTTGAAGCTCGTCTCACATGATACACTCAAACTTAGCACGTTGCCATTTACTATAAGATTTACAATATCCGCCTCGATAAATGGAACGGTCCAACGTGTCTCAAGTTTGTCCAACATACGAAATCTCTCAAATAGTAAGCACCCCAGGATCAAATACATAGTTTCCATCTCTACATTGAACAACTCCAAAATAGGTAGCATCACCAAAGTAAGCTCATACAAGAAGTCCATATCAATCGAAATCACAGTCTTAAGTGGACTAGATGAAAACCAAGGTGTCTCAAATTTATGTATCCCAGGATCAAAAACCTTTCCCTTCATGGGAAAATAAGAAGATGAGCTCGTATCAACCCTATAAGATTCCCCCTTAGATATCAAAGCATCATGAGACAATGAAGGTGTAGGTATCAAAACATTCATAACAAGTATATCCATATTAGGCTCCTCATCATCATCAAAAGGTGGGTAATCTTCCATAGAAGGCATAGTAAAAGGAGGATCAAAATTAATAGTGTCTTGTGGAGAAGGTGTAGGCTCTAGGGTCCCAAAAAGCATGTTCTCAATAAGACGAATATCCTCTTCCCAATTAGAAGAAGATGTATCAACCACAATATCATCTCTCTTAAGATAATCTTCAATTTGTTTATCTATCAACTCATCTTCACTAAGCAATCTTTCAGTCTTTAGAATCTCCTCATTCTCATCAATGATAGACCCCTCCTCATCACTATAGTAATCATAGATTGGTTTGTCAAAGATTGGTGACTCCTTAAAACTCAAGGAAGTGTGATCATCAAAAAATGGAGATTCACAAGTGGAAAACTCATTATCACTATAATCATATATTGGTGTATCACAAAGAGAAGGTTCATCATCACTAAAATCCTCATTGGTTTCTTCATCATGATGGAAAAGTGGGTTATCAAATGATGTTTCAAAAAGAGGATTCGAATGCATCACAAAATCACTTAGAGGAATAGGCGAAGGAGTCATAGAAGACATGGATTCATCATCAAATATAAAGGACTCATCACTATCATAAGGATCATCAAAGGTTTCATCACAAGAATCATAAGGTGGGAGAGGAGAAGGATCCATATTCCCTATAGGAGCAAACTTTTCATCCAAATTAGCAATGTTATCTTGACAAGGCAAATCATTGGATGATATAGCATAAGACGCGTCACTAGAATCACAATCATCATCCTCCATTTGTGGAAAGTCTTGCACAAACTCTTCCTCAATCTCATTATCCCTTTCTTTAAACAATTCATCAAGATCAAAATCACCAAAATCACTAGTAGTAGCATGAAGGTCAATATGTGATAAAATCTCAATGTGATCATGAGGAGAAGAGGTATCAACACAAAGCTCATCATATGGTTCATTGGAAACACACTCAAGCTCTTTTTGGATTGGGATAAGGTTCTCAACACTAGAAAAGGTTAATTCATCCGAATCGGTGTTTGTATTAGTGCTAAGAGGCTCGTCCCCCATGGTGAAAGAGTCGGTGGGTCCCATGTGAGGTAAAGGTGATGAAGGTGTGTATGGCTCAAGTATAGTCGGTGGAGAGATGGAAGGGTCTATAATAGGAACATCACTAAGTGTATCATCCTCAACATCTACTCTCAAAGAAGGCTCATCATCAGGTAAAGCATCGTTCGGTCTCATGTGTTGCAGGATGTATGTGCTCAAGCCTAAGATTTTCGGATCAGTTGACTCTTGCATTGTCTCAAGTGCTTGCATTACCATATTAAAAGCGTCTTTACTCAAGAAATGATAAATGCCTTGATTGTTAACGGTTTTTTTATTAGGACTCTGAAAATTTTCTTCATTTTGAAAATCGTCTTGATTTAAAAATTCTTGATTTTGAAAATTCTCATCAAACCCTTGATCATAATTAACCGCATATCGTTGACAATTATTTTCACTATACGATCCTCCACAAGTCGCACAAGGCCCATACATAGCTCGATATTTCTCGTCGTGTAATATCTCCAAAATAGGACGAGTATCCATGTGTCGCAAAATGGTCGAATGTGAAAACCCTTGATTTTGAAAGGTGTCTTGATTATGGCATGGAAAATTCTCATCATTTTGAAAGCCTTCATTGTTTGAAAATCCTTGATTATGAAAGGTTTCTTGATTATAGCCTTGAAAATTTTCATTGTTTTGAAAACCTTCATAATTGGAAAATCCTTGGTTTTGGTATGGCACATTAAAGGTTTGATCATGAAATGATGGTGGAGGTTGTGATGAAAAACCGGAATAGCCCATATAGTCATTACAAGTGTAGTCCATTTGAGTGTTAGGTTGAAAATTAAAGTTCTCGGTTCCATTATAAGCATATCCCTCCCCATAATAGCCATTATTTTGATCACATAAATAAGTATCGTGTGGACCACCACAAGTCGAACAAGGCGAATAATTAGCGTTGGTGGATCGTTGTTGCAAAATCTCCAACATGAAACGAGTATCCATGTTTAGCAAGGTGGCCGAATGTATATACAAGTAAAATGACGTTTAAAAGCTTCCTCGGGGAAGGAAGTAATACACCAAAGGTGGTATGTTTACACGTGTGCGAGTACACGTGTAAGTAAACACGAGGAATGAGGGAGTAGCCCTCGGCCGACTTTTGAGAGAGAAGAGATTATCTCCCTCGAGGTTCGATATGAAATATCCACAAGAAAGTATATATATAATTACTACTTGGGTGCAAGACCTCCAATCAAGCCTTCCTTCTTAGAATACGCACTAGTGAACGGGGGGTTAGGTGGCGCGAAGCACTTAAGTACCTATTGACCCTTAGATGGCATTTTATAGCACATCGCCTTTCTATTCACTTTGTAGTTTGTATTCTTCGAATTATTGCCTATTGGAAGTATTTATCTATTCTTGCTTAATTAAATTTTATCGATACGCGTGTCAAGGACCGGAACGCCCCTCAACACGGTGTATTGCCACGGCAATACTTATGGAGATAGGTAACTTGGTTGTTCGTATCTACGTATACTTATTTACATATAATAATATATCAAAAATATTTTTGTATTTATTTGTTTTTTAAGAAAAATACTATATGTACGTAAAAAAAACGATGAAAATCGATATAATATATATTTTTGGGTGTAATCTTTTAGGAAAAAGATTACTTTTTGGATTTTTTTTTATTTTTTTGGTTCAATTCTTTAGGAAAAGAATTGTTTTTTTTTTTTTTTTTGATTTTTTTTTATCTTTTTGATTTATAATACGTAAAAATAACGTTCACAAAGTGAACGGATCCCAAAATCCAATCGTCTCACTCGAAACCGTTAATCTTCACGAAAAGAACCGGCAGCGGCGCCATTTAATATTTGTCTTTTTTAGTGTAGTTGTCTTCTCAGCTCGATTCGAATTGATATAACAATTCTAAGCTCGACTTAATTGTTTTTGGTGGTAAAAACTTGTTTGGTATCTATGTCTAATTGGCACAAAGCAAGTAGAAATGTAAAAATAGCTATATACGTAACCGTACTACACTATAACACGTTGCAATTACGTCAATTAAATGCACGAAATACAAAAGTCTAAAATACAAATTTAAACTACAAAGTAAAATTACAAAAATACAAAATGTAAAGCTAATAAGAACTAAAAATGCAATTTTATAAAATCTAATTTTGAGCTAATCTCCAAAAACAAAATTGGACTTAAATGGTAAACCTTTGTTAATCTTACTTTTTACTTACACAAGGCCCAAAGTGAAAGCCCAGGTAGAAATACCAAACTAAGCCATATTGAATAATTGCTAAAGCATACTAATGGACAAGGATGTAACTTGTAGCAGACTTAACGAAATGAAACTAACAATCCATTAAATCTAACTAACGGGGACCGTGACTGTAATGCGCAAGATCACTATGGAGGGCTCAATTTGTACATCTACCAAACTTGTACAATGAAGTCAAAAACTAACAGATTTATGTTTCAGACTAACTGGTGCTCTTTTTCTTAGCTTTATTTCTTTTTCTTATCACTTTTATATAAAACTAATTTCCATCTTTACTAAAAACTCAGTACCAATCTATGACTAAGTCAAGCTTAACTAAATTCACTAAGCTATTTATTAACATGAGATAAAATTCACAGCTACAAACATTAAGCCCAAAAGGAATCAAACACAATAAGAACTTGAAACTCCTATATGAATGAATGGCCACTAACACTCAACTGACTAAAAACTTTCCATTTATCCTACCTCTTCAAAAGCTACAGATCAACATCAAATTCCAAATGCTAACAATTCAAATCCTTCTAAAACTAATTACCAATCGCTACTTTAATTGTCTAAAATGAAAATTTACAAATCTGATTCATAGGAATTAAAGCAGTAAGCGAAATCAATTATCGAACATATACATTCAACCAAAGCTAACAGATTACAACAAAATTATACTACTAAGCAACTTCTATCAAATTAAACTATAATTTGCAGAAAAATGAATCGTGTGCTTAACCATTTTCATCCAGGCCTGCCCGTTGATGGTGAAGCGGAGCGCTGAGCTCGCTTATAAACCAAACACCCCTACTCTTCGTCTACTAACCTGCCTGCATAATGAAACTAAAAAGAAACCTCAAGCTGGTCATGAAATAAGAAGCTGATTCATAAAATGCACTCTCTGATTTATCAGGTTCATCGAACATAAGCTTTAACAAGCTTATTAACAAACATCAACCAAAATAACAAAACTGAATACTCCAAAGCTATAAATCAGAATGTAGAACTAGCTGAATCTCTACGATTCTGCTACAGTACCTGCAAAACAGGATATCCAAACAAAACATTCTCGAATTCGATAAATTCAACCAAATTGACACTACTGTAAACGAATTAGGAATCTGCTGAAATTGACTTAAATTTTCCTCACGAATACTCGATGAAAACGAACTCACATGACTGAAATTGAATGTTACTAAAAACCTAACACTTTCATTTGAACAAAAGAACAGATACACCTTTTTTAGAGAATCATTAATCTTTTTAGGCTACTTCCACTAACTACAACTTCTTATTTCAACTACTAAACTGAAAAGCTTATTACAAATTCTTATAAGCTCAAAAATCTGATAAGCTATTGACTACTCAAATCTTACCGAAAATCTACAAGATCAAATCTTTTTAAAAACTGAATACAAATCACAAACTATTTAGAATAGCAAACATTTAAAATCAAAACTATGACCAGACTAATTCTTATCGTGAACAGTACCTTATAACAGACCTTATGAATCTAACAACATAATCAAAACTCAAGTTTGCAAAGCAATGATGATCAATTAATCAAACAGATTAAAACTCAGTGAACAGTAAATGTAACGGAAGAAAATTAAAGCTTTAAGAAAGATGAAGAGAATAAGAAAGATTGAAGAATTCATTAATGGTGGAAAATATAACATTCGGTTATAACAGAAAACTCATTCGGTTACAAGACTGAATTAAAGCTTGGAAAACTGATTAACAGAAAGTAGTTACAAGAGTTTAACTAATCTACTCCTAAGAGCTAAACTAATGTGTGTGTAAACTACACCTAAGCTAACCCCTTGCAAATGAGGCCTTCATCTTCAATTTATAGGCGTCGAGAGGATGATGAGATGACGTGTTCGCTCCAATGAGGAGTGGACACGTGTTTAATACGAGGTTTAAACTCGTCCTTCTTCTTCATCACATTTGGGGCTTTCTTATCCTTTGAGAGTTGATCTAATTGATTGCTCCCATCTTGTAGAGGAGAAGGAGATGAGTATTTTTTATGTTGAAGGCTTCGGCTGAATCTTTGTGAATCTTCCAAGAATTGAACTTGCAGGTTATGGTGGTGAAAAGGTGAAAACTGGTTATGTCGTTTCCTTTCTCTCTCTTTGAGAATGAAGAAGGCGACTTGTGTTTGTGAGTTTGACCGTTTAAGTCGGCTGACCAAGTTAAATAAAAGTGAACTTATCTTTTCTTTCCAAATTTCCCTTTTTGGTCCTTTAACCTTCAATCTTTTTCAAAATGTATATAAACTTTGAAATAAAGTTTCTTTTCATCCTTCGTCTTGTAGAAAATTGCAAGCTAAGCCCTCGATCTTTGAAAACTTGGCAAATAAAGTCCTTGAAAGCTCTTTTGTCCTTTTCTTCGTCTTTTCTTCAAATAAATCCCTTAAAACGTGTCTTTGCTCCAAAATGCATCTACTTTACCTGAAAACACATGAAACACAAATACACGCATAATTCTGATATTTTAAAGTTAAAATAATGTATTTGACTGTGTTTTGAGTGGTATTTGGATCATTATTGATGAGTGTTTTCACACTTATCATAAGACATACATTTTTAGTGCAAATTGTAGCTACTTAGCTACATTTTGAAATGTAGCAAAAATTTCCTCTTTTAGTTTATACTAATCTGATTATAACAATGTATACGTTTCCCTACAATATGTAACCATCAAAATGTTACCACTAGATACATCTACTTATTTGCTTACACTTAGAACAAATAAGCACTTTAAATAAGCAATAATCAATTTGTAATAAGCCACTTAAATTGAAACTGGGGGTGAAAATCGGTTCGGGTTAGTCGCATTTAGGTCACATGGGTCAGGTCCAATTCGGGTCGAGTTTAAAAATTATATACCTGAACCGGACCTTATTTCAACTCGGGTTAATCAGGTTCGGATCAAATGGGTCAGGTCAATTCGGGTTTTGATCAACTCGAATAGGGGTAAAATATATTATAATTTTTTTTTTACTCTTTTTAAATAAAGATTATATAAAAATTTATAATTAAAAAAAAATCTTGTTGGACCGATTTCACAGCCCACCAAGATAATCCCAAAACCCGAATATGACAGTTATTAGCAGTTAGGATAGAAACGGTTATTTAGGCAGTTATTACAATCTGCAAACCGACACAATGGTTGATGAAACGATACAACGTTTCAATCATACCGATTCATGTAATATAAATAGAAACTCATTTGTAAACAACAAAGATGATGCATATTTGATGATTACTGATAACAATTATATCAAAGCTTGATTCATAAAACAACTTTGCATATTTCTGTATATCTTGATTGAGTTCGAAGATCCAAGACATAGATTAAATTCAATATTTGGCATCAGAGCTTTTGGTTGGAGAACCAAATCATCATATACCAATTTTCTGCTTTCGAATCAAAAACCAACCACGAAATCATTTTCCAAGGATTTTTGCACAAACAGAAAAAACACGAATCACGATTTATCATAGTGTTTTTTTATCAAAGGAAAATCCTACCAACCGCCTGAATCATTGATTCGGCAATAGGGGTTTTTCCCACAAAACTTGCAAAAATCAAACCCACCGAACTCCGACTGCGCGCCTACCTTTTTGCTACTAGTTTCGAGTCTAGTGCAAATAAGTTATTGCATTAGCAGGTTTTCTGTCTTAATATAAAATAAACTTTTCTTGTTCAGTTTTCAGAGACAAAAAAAGCAGCTCTATACAACACAAGCCTTCCGTGATATTTTAGGCAAGTTTGTCTTGTCTGGTTTACAACAACTTTGTACGTTATACCTTGAGAGACGGACAGCAAATCAACTTTAAAACAATCGTGTTAAGCATGTGCATGTTAGTTTGGGCTTAACTTGGATACAATTATTGTAGTCAACTAGCTACGGTTTTTCACTAAAAAACACTAAAAATAAATTATGGGCTCACACAAAAAATCATGGGCTGACACAAAAAGTCGTAAGACATACATTTTTAGTGCAAATTGTAGCTACTTAGCTACATTTTGAAATGTAGCAAAAATTTCCTCTTTTAGTTTATACTAATCTGATTATAACAATGTATACGTTTCTCTACAATATGTAACCATCAAAATGTTACCACTAGATACATCTACTTATTTGCTTACATTTAGAACAAATAAGCACTTTAAATAAGCAATAATCAATTTGTAATAAGCCACTTAAATTGAAACTAGGGGTGAAAATCGGTTCGGGTTAGTCGCATTTAGGTCACATGGGTCGGGTCCAATTCGGGTCGAGTTTAAAAATTATATACCTGAACCGGATCTTATTTCAACTCGGGTTAATCGGGTTCGGATCAAATGGGTCGGGTCAATTCGAGTTTTGATCAACTCGAATATGGGTAAAATATATTATAAATTTTTTTTTTACTCTTTTCAAATAAAGATTATATAAAAATTTATAATTAAAAAAAATCTTATTCGGGTCAATTTGGTTGGTTGACCCGAACCCAAGTTAAACAAAAAATTTATACCTAATACCTGACCTAGTTATGACTTCAGGTTAGTCGGATTGACCCGAATCAAAATTTCAAACCGAGTAACCCGACCCGAATACTCGGACAGGTCGGGTCGTCCGGGTCGAGTTAGGATTATCAACACCCCTAAAACAAGTCATTAGTCTTTTTCGCTTGGGAGGAAACATTTCTTGAAATAAATTTAGAAAGTATTCAATTACTTTTATGTCTTAGCATAAATTCATTTTTTTAAGTAAGGGTCTCTTAAATAAATCCTATATGCAGAAAAAAGTGAATTCTTTTGCTTCTCCTGCAATACCCTTCCAAGAAAAACAAGTACCAGCCATCGACTTCAAGATGATCATCAAAGTCTTGAAAGGTTTTTTAGATCTTGTTGTACCCAAAGAGATTGAATCACAAGTAGAATATGTTCCGAATTAGTTGACCCATCAAATACAATCATTGTTGCCCGCAAAAGATGCTGCGCGTACAAGTGTCTTGTCAAAGTGATGGCTACACGCTTGGTCTAAACCCTAAACCCTATTGATAGATTAAACTTATTAACACTTACGATAAATTAATTGAGACTGATATCCAAAATGTGGATAATATTGATGTTGAAAAAGATGCATACGAAATTTCATACCTATTATAGGTAAAGCACATGTTATGATTGTTGATGCACACAATTTGTTTGATGAAATGATACTATGATAATCACATGTGATTTAGCAAGTTCTAATTTACGAATGATCATTTTTATTAAAGTCTGATCGATTTTTGTAGTTGATAAGCTGATTACAGATTTGGGACTTATGATTACAAGGAACTGGGACTATGACTCATATATAAGTCACTGTAGAATCATGTTTTCTTAGGATTGTAGATGTGTTTGAATTTATCTAATGAGATGGATGAAAAGGAAGAACTAGAGAGATAAAGGTAGAGAGAGAAAGGAGAGAAAAAGGAGTAAGATAGAAATGAGAAATGTGATTAAGTGTTCAACCCCTCCTAACATGCTAGGAGGGGGTTTATATAGCCACCCTACATGTGGGCTTTGGTGGGCTATATGTTTACATATTGGATCACGAGCCCAATACTTGAATATATCGTTGGAGTGACCGATCCTTTATAAATATGTAAAATCGTATTTCCAACAATCTCCCCCTAAGGGAGGTCACTCCAAGTTACAATGTCCTAAATAGTCTATAGCTCGTGATCTATGCTAACAATGATGTGACCGAGACTTTCTTTGGAAAAACGCATTTTCAACAATCTCCCCCTAAGGGAGGTCACACCATTTTACAAAATCTTAAACCTAGCATACTATGCTTGAGTCTTTGATCTTGTTCTTGTGAATATGCTTGATGTGATCTTTAACTTTAGTCTTGAGCATGTTTCCTTGCCTTGACCTTGTGCATTCATCACCTGTGAAATTTGCCTCCTCGTGACTTCATGTTCCACATAATTATACCTTTATAAATTCTTGAAAGCTTTAGAGTTTGATACAGCGGAAGACTTGACTTTAGGCTTTCTTGAATTTGTTGAAGTATTAAGTGAAGAAAGCATAAGCTTGTGTTGACGACTTCTTCTGAATTGTACACCGCAATGCCACCTTCTTGTTACGCTGCATAAGACAGTTAGCAACAAAACATATACACGGATGAAATGGCCTTGAACATTTCATTCTAATTCAGTAGAATTTTACCTCCGGCCGGTGAAGACCGTTGGACGATATTTAATATCGTACTTGTGGCAGGTAGTTTCAATTAAGAACCTCCTATACAAGATTTCGCGGGTAAACTCGTTCTCTTTATTCGACCGTCCAAAGCTGACTGTGAACATAAAGAGTGAATCATTTGGATAATATTATCCGCATGATTGAAGCCGTTAATTCATGTTCCTGGAACAAGTGAAATTCAATTAAGAACCGCACCATCGTTGCTTTCCAGTTGTCACGAGCTTGATTCATATAGAATCTTGCAAGTTACCTACCAAGTGCTGTTTGTGGTTAACACTAGAAGGATTTCCACTCATCACTGTGAACACTATAGAGTGTCACTCTGAGTGTTCTGGCAAGATCACTAAGATATTACGTAGAGGCCTGGAACATGTTTAAGTTCAGTTAAGAATTAAGCCACTGTTGCTTTCCAGTTATCACAAGCTTGATTCATAAAGAATAGCACAAGTCACCTACCATGAGCTTTTTGATATTCGCTCAAGAAGGATTTCCATCTTCATTGTGAATACTTTCGTATTACTCGGATGTTCTGGCAAGATCATGAAGATTTTGCGTAGGACTCTTAAGATCTTTCTTACTTTTCACAGTGTGTGAAGAAGCAAGGAATTATGAAAGTGTGTCCTAATGAGATATTTGGTGATCTCAAATGTCTCTAGACCGGATCGTGCATTTTGGATTTTGGTGAGCGAAGGCTGGAGAGGAGTGCCACCATTTCATTACCAATTTATTCGGAGTGAATAAATCAATAGATAATGCGTTGTCTCAGTGTGATTAAAACCAATATCTTTTGAGAGATATCTGAGTTAGCTGGGATGGGTTGTGCATTGCATCACTGGGTCCATGATGTCTTATCTTCAATATCAAGCATCATTGAAAAATGATCTCAATAGCATATGTATTGACCCGGTTTCTGCCTAAGCTTGTAAGGAGGGCTTCTTTCTTTACACCCTTTATCTTTACAATTCTTTTTCATTCTTCAACCCCTTCAATGCTTACCAATACGTCATAATTAGCACCTTGTTATGATTGTTCCAGTGCTAACTTAAGTACTTGGTCGGCATTCAGCTACGTTCACAATCTTTCTCCATCTTTCCTAAGGACTACTATTTCTAGCTATGGAATGTCCTTGGAAAGATTCCTCTGGTTCTAGAAGAATCGTTTGACTTTAACCTATCCTACCATCCTTTTGTCACCACAATCTTCATCGTCATGAAATAATGGGTTGTGGGTAAGTATAAATCACCATGAAATCCATTTTGAAGTGCAAATCCATTTTGCTCCCCCTTAACATATGTCACGATATTCGAAAAAATTTCGCACATGTCGGGATTAGCTAGCACATTAAGTCAAACCATTAAATTGACAAATCTCATTATTAAATCACATTTTCTCCCCCATATTAAAAATATTAACCCAATCGATGTTTTTAATATCAATTGATTTAATAAAGTTTTAAGAAAATTCGGGAAGAAAAATGCAAATCCAATTATGTCCATGATTGACACAAGCTCCCCCTTAAATTAATGAGGGTGTACTTGAAACGTAAATTAAATACCTTTTGAACACATGTGTAAGGTATTTATCACGTGCAAAGATCATATATGATAATGTATCCACAAGATTAGCAATTTACGAGGTTGGACGTGAATGATGGAGAACATCATATGAAAAAATCACATGGTTCTTGTTCACGAATGTTGGTCGCCTCGTCACGTCTGAAGTTATCTCTTGACTCCATGTGTACGACTGATATCGTTGTCTTGACACCAATATGTGAACTTGGCACTTTCGGCGTCAAAGATTCTGAATGCTGGACAGTTTCTCCCCCTCAATTGTTGACCCGTGTTCTATTGAAAGAGCTGTAGTCGTCGTTTGAGTAGTCGCATCTTCGAGTATGTAGATATCAATTGTAAATTGCTACGGTTGGTGGAGATGACAACTTCATAAAAACAAGATTTCTCTTCTTTTAACAAATAAATGCACTCACACGTACATATATTCGTGCTAGATTGTGTTATTACGTAAACACAATCCCTTACATGGTTATAAAGTAAACCATGCCCGAGAAAATTAATTCTCGTTGTTGAGTCAAAGCTTTCCGGTGAAATGCTTGACTTGAATAAGAAAAGCGTGTTACTATCTGAAATAATAGCAAACCATTTTGAGCATGTTTTAAAAACACTTGAACTTCTGCTCGAACTTTATTTACAACCCTGTGTCATTATTGAATGACAATTCTAGTATTGTAAGTATTATCGATTCCAGAAGACATGCTCTTTTTTTCAAAACATTTTTGAACACACAATTTTGAAAGACTTAGAAAAACCCTTTTGAGAAATTCTCGAAAAATTATGTTCAAAGTTTTGAAAACCTATTACTTGAGCTTAAGATGTTGAATATCTTACTAAACGAGCTCAAGTCCGAGAAGTTGTAAACTTCCCGTTGGTAAGGATAAGTTACCATCGGTGATAAACTTTCCTTTTAACTGAAGAGCGAGTTCTAAGCTGAGATTTACTTAGAAGTCGTTTTCATGAGCTTGAAAAACTTTTGAATGTTTTAACGAAAAGCTCATGACCGAGAAAGGTGAATTTCTCATTATGAAGAAAAGTTCTCTTATTTAAAAGATACACTTTCCTTTATGAGCTTAAAACTTGGAATGTTTTAATACAAGCTCATGACCGAGAAAAATGAATTTCCCGTTACGAGGATAACTTATCTTTAAAGATAAGCTTTCCTAAATATGAAGTCCGAGTTACAGTCTGAAATTTAACTGTAAGTCATTGTGCATGAGCTTAAAAAACTTCGGATGTTTTTAATATTAGCTCATGCCCGAGAAAAATTAATTTCTCGTTGTTAGGATTAGTTATCATCGGCGACAACCTTTCCTTTCTTTGAAGTCTGGAGCATAATCTGGAATGTGATTATACGCCATCTACACGAGCTTAAAGACCTTTGAATAGTTTTAATGTAAGCTCTAGTCTGAGAAAATTTAATTTCTCGTTAATGAGGATAAGTTTATCATCGGCGATAAACTTTCTTTTCTTTAAAGCGCGGGTTACAATCTAACATGTGACTGCAAGCCGTTGTGCATGAGCTCAAAAACTTTGAATGTTTTTAACATAAGCTCATGCCCGAGAAAAATTAATTTCTCGTTGTGAGGATAAGTTTATCATCGACGAAGTGGAAGCTCTGAATGGTATTAGTGGAAGCTCGTGTCCGAGAAAAATTAATTTCTCGTTTTTTAGGATAAGTTTATCATCGACGATAAACTTTCCTTTATGTGAAGATGGGGTCATCGTCTGACGTTTAACAATGAACCTATACACGAGCTTAAAACCTTTGAATGGTCTTAGTGTAAGCTCGTGTCCGAGAAAAAAATAATTTTTCGTTTTTGAGGATAAGTTTATCATCGGCGATAAACTTTCCTTTATGTGAAGATCGGGTCATCGTCTGAAATTTATACACGAGCTTAAAACCGTTGAATAGTTTTAAATGTAAGCTCGTGTCCGAGAAAATTTAATTTCTCGTTAATGAGGATAAGTTTATCATCGGCGATAAACTTTCCTTTATTTGAAGATCGGGTCACAGACTGTGATTTGACTGTGAGCCATATACACGAGCTTAAAACCTTTGAATAGTTTAAATGTAAGCTCGTGTCCGAGAAAATTTAATTTCTCGTTTTTGAGGATAAGTTTATCATCGGCGATAAACTTTCCTGTATTTTGAGATCGAGTTATAGTATGTGATGTGACTATAAGTCCTTATATACTGTAAGCTTAACTACAAATCCCCTGAGACACTTGTTTCTTAGATATCAACTTCTTTAGCAACCAAACTCTTAAAGTGTCCTTAATTGAATGGTATACAACGATTGGACCGCTGTGTTCTTGTTGAACGTGGACTTTGGTACGTGCATTTTCATTAGGAGTTTGTATGCTTTTATGTGGGTTAGTGATATCTATCTTAGAACTATTCGGGGATTCACAATTTTCTTTTCTTGTGCTAGAGGTGACTTGAGGAGATGATTCATTTATCTTAGTTGGCAAACGTTTCCTTTTATAGAACACCTTAAGTTTAGGCTTAAGTGATGTGTCATCTTCTACAATTTTCTCCCTAGTAGTCGTAGTAGAATCGGAGACTATCCTAGTTAAAGGGCACTCGTTTCCTACAAGAGTGAAAGTTCTACCAGTGGGGTGCTACATTTTACCAACGGGTTTGATTTTAGCTACCCACTGGGATTTAAGTCTAGCACGAGAGTTTACCTCATTAAGTAATTTTTTGATACAAGAATCATGATTGTCTTTAAAGACACATTTCCTACATGTTTTACAAGTAGCATATTTAGTGTCCGAGCAAGATCTAGAATTCCTAGATGATTGATTGATGCTCCTAGGATGTGACATGCTACGATTAGCAGTGTTGGGTAATCTAGAAGGCATCTGACTAGGTTCGTAATTCCTATCTCTTACTTGTGTCTTTTGCTTAGTTTCCCTTAGACCAAATGTATGGCGAACGCCATTTGAACTAATTCGAGACGTGTTCTTTGGATCATGTCTAGGGAGACTAGATGCAATCATATGATTAGGTCTAGCAAAAGCTGTTTTAGTCACATTGGCCCTAGTTGGTGGAGTGACTGTTCTAAAAATATGAGCCATATCAATTTAGGAGGCAAACCGCGGTCTCGAGGATTGTGGTCGCTAGGATCTAAATGCAGTCGGTTGTCTAACGGACTGAATTTGAGGCGGTTTCCCCAAGATTGATGGTTTTTCAAGCTTAGTGTCCACACTAGTTCCTTTGGTTTTCCTCAACTCGTTTTTCAGAGCCGCTATTGCAAAAACCTTTCCCTGAACTTGAGCCTTTAAAGTCTCATTCTATTTGAGCAATTCATCTTGGGATGCTAACTTAGATTCAAGCAACTTAATGTGTTTCAAAAGATTATCCTTTTCAGCTTTAGAATCTAGAACTTTTTGATCCAGTTTTCGTTCAAGAACAACGTTTGACTTCTCAAGTTTTTCAAAATATGTTTCAAATTTCTCCGTTTTCTTTGAAAATTCAATTTTGGCATCCTCAAGCTCTTTTGATTGCTGAGCTAAAATCATTTCAAGCTCTTCAATCCTAGAAGCAGAATTGGTCAAAGTAGCAGTCATAAAGCACATATCATGATCTTTAGCATTCTGATCATTATCTCCCTCATTATGACTCACATCGGATGAATCAGAAATGGTATTGCTATCACTCTTTTCCATACCATGTTCGGCATAGATAGGGTCGGAATGCTCAATATGTTGTAAATCATTGTTAGATACAGTATTCAATTGTACCCCAACTATTGGCTCTTCGTCATGCGTGCTTGAATCATGTTGTCGTGATGCAATGACGCTGCTATCATTGTTAACCGAGGTGGTCTCCTTTGAGTCATCCGTAAGACCATTTTTTTTCTCTGGCATCTACATCGGATTTTCTTGTATTCCACTATCATGCTCGTTGAAGTTGTGAACTTTCATAAATCAAAAGTGCAATGGATTTCATGAAATCGAGCAATCTATCATTGAAGTCTTTAACCTTGATTTGTGTGTCTTCAAGGAATGACTGGCAGATCGTTGAAGCTTCAACCTTGGCAGGATCAAATTGAAAGAAACTCGAAAAATGTTGCTCTAGAACTTGAAGTGAATGTAAGGATTCAAATTGATTAATGTCTTCTTTGTTGATTTTCTCTAGAAGATGATTTAATTTGAGGAGCATTCCGTGGAAAAAAATGGTACGATCTTTACCGAAGAGTGTCACAAATCCGCGTCCTTCTTTATGTAGAGAAATGTTCGACAGATGGGGCCGAAGTAGTCGAAATAAAGTCATTCTACTATCTCTAGCTTTAACTTTCATTTGACGCGATTCTCCATCTTGAAATGTCGAACTCAAGGAATCCATTGAGTGTCGATGAAAGAAAATGTATTAGTTGTCGAAGAACCAATACTGGTTTGACAATTCATGGAGAATTCATGAAGTCGAATTTGAGAGATTTTACACACCAACCAACTAGTAGACCGTAAAACTTCGTCACAATCCTCGTTTGATGATATAAGTTTCTTTTCGCGGCTCAATAATTTCTTGGACGGCTAAACGATGATAATGCAAACCCGATATTAATAAACTAGACAACTTGATATCCTTTTAACATACCACCACATAAACACCTTTGGTTAATATATCTTTTTAACTCAATAAACTAGACAACTTGATATTAAAATTCGGCCCACATTTAACTCAATAACAAAATAGTAAAAAAATGTGTGGCCACAAATTGAATCCAAAGCTTGATATTAACGTGGCCTTGGAACAGACAAAGTGTCTAGATTTTTATTACTCACACACGTATTTGTATAATCCACCCCCACTCACAAAGCTTGATATTAACGTAGCCTAGTCACAGATCCAAAAATAACAAAATGTGGCAGACTTGTTTAGAAACCTGATCCAATTACCCCTAATTTATCTCCCCACAAAACCTAATCTAGTTGTTAGCCTCCCACATTGTAAACTCCGTCCTTTTCTCCGCTCCCATATTTCTCTCTCAGAAATACTAACCTAATATTACTCACAAATCCTAATCTCGCAGCCTCTTTTGTTAACTCAAACCACCAAATAACCCATCCTTCCATTTCTGTTACATACACAAATTAGATCATAGTCTACACCAAATCAAAACCTTCTTGACACATAAATTCGTCAAACCCCTTTTGACACTTTGTATACGATCCGTGAAAGGAAGAAAAGGCACGACTTCATGATCTTAAAGATCTTACAAAGTTAAGGTCTCGGGTAGGTGTTTCCATTTAAGTTTTAATTTTCGTTGTAAGTCATTGATCGAGGATGTTATGTTTGACAGAGATCTTGGGTTTTTGAGTGTGTCAAGAGTCTTTTGAGATGAGTTTTTTGAGTCAAGTCTTGTTTGAGTGTTTTTGAGTCTAAAATGTTTGAGGAGTTCAAGGAAATTCGAGGCTGAAATGGGAGTTGAGTCAGTTTAGTTGTGAGGCTGTTTGTTTGTTTTTGTGTTGGTGTTTTGTGTTTGGGTTTTGTTTGAGTGTGAGAGTCAGATGGGTTTGTTTTTGATCGAGAGAAGAGTGAGTGAGGTTTTGTGTTCGAGGGTGTCTTGGTTTTGTTTATTGACCGAGAGTATTTTGTTTGTCGAGGTTGAGTTTTGTCTTTGGTCAAATAACTTTGGTCGTGTTTGGTTAAAAACAAGTCTAGTTTTGTTATATTTCCATCATATTTTTCATGTCCATCACAATATAAAAAAAAATAAAGTCATCGCAGTGAGTGATCGTACTCAGATCGCAGTGGGTGATCGTACTCAGATCACATTCACAGATCGCAGTGGGTGATCGTACTCACTTTATCGTACTCTGTGATCGTAGTCTATGATCGCACTTGATGATCGTACTCAGTGATTGTAGTCTATGATCGTACTCAGTGATCGTAGTCTATGATCGCAAGTAGATCGTAAGATGTGATCGTGATCTTGGATCGCAAGTAGAAACCCCTAGGGTTTATGCAATCGCAACAATCGGATCGTAACGTACAAACCTGGAGAACTGAAAATCCGCAATCGCAATGAACAAACTTGGATTCTTGATGAAGACGATAAAACAGATATCCTAGATAAAGTTGAAATGAGACAATATGACTGCTTTGGACAAAATTATGATAGAGACGATAGAAAACTGATACACCAGATACAATTGCTACTTGCTAGGAGACAATATGGGCAGTTGCTAGAGACAAAAGATAGACGAGAAAAGAGGAACAAAAGTTTGACAAAACCGATAACTTAAAAAAAAACAAATTTGAGAACTTTAAGGAAAAATTTTAGAATATAAAAACCATTTTTTCCATAATAACTTAAACTTAAAGAAAAAGATAGACGAGAAATTTTTTTTGTGAAAGCATAAAATTTTACCACCAAATTTTATAAACGATCCAAGATTGTTACTTTATAAAAATATTTGATCACCAAATCAATAGATAAAAACACGTAAATCTGAAGAATCAACCAAAGCTCTGATACCAATTGTAGAATCATGTTTTCTTAGGATTGTAGATGTGTTTGAATTTATCTAATGAAATGGATGAAAAGGAAGAACTAGAGATAGAAAGGTAGAGAGAGAAAGGAGAGAAAAAGGAGAAATATGGAAATGAGAAATGTGATTAAGTGTTCAACCCCTCCTAACATGCTAGGAGGGGGTTTATATAGCCACCCTACATGTGGGATTTGGTGGGCTATATGTTTACATATTGGATCACGAGCCCAATACTTGAATATATCATTGGAGTGACCGATCCTTTATAAATACGTAAAAACGTATTTCCAACAATCTCCCCCTAAGGGAGGTCACTCCAAGTTACAATGTCCTAAATAGTCTATAGCTCGTGATCTATGCTAACAATGATGTGACCGAGTCTTTCTTTGGAAAAACGTATTTCCAACAGTTACTATGGCTGATATATTAGTCATGGTGACTCATATATGAGTCACTATGAATCATACATGAAATTGTACATATGTGCAATCATCAATAAACGTGATGCTCTCCGATATTTCTTTAAAAAAGGATGGGATATTGTTGGGGATGATGTGTGTAATGCTATCCGGGATTTCTTTACGAACAGGCAAATTCTTAAGGAGATAAATCATACGTTCATTGCTCTGATTCCTAAGATCACTACCCCGGCTAAGGTGACTGATTATAGAACTATCTCTTGTTGTAATGTTCTTTATAAATGCATTAGTAAGATCCTTACTAAGCGTATTATTGAGGGGATTCAAGAGGTGGTTAGTGAGAATCAATCCGCGTTTGTACCGGGTAGGCGTATATCCGATAACATTCTTATTACGTAGGAGCTTATGCATAATTACCATAGGAACCGAGGCCATCCGCGGTGTGCGTTTAAGGTTGATATCCAAAAAGCTTATGATACCGTTGATTGGATTTTCTTGGAGAATGCTCTTATGATGTTTGGATTTAACCCGATTATGGTTAAATGGATTATGACGTGTGTTACTTCGGCTTCATTCTCGTTATGCATCAATGGTAATGTTCATGGTTATTTTAAAGGGAAACGGGGGTTGAGACAAGGAGATCCATTATCTCCTTACCTTTTTACGTTGGTTATGGAAGTTCTTACTCTCATATTGAAGCGAAGAGTCAAGATGGATAATAATTTTAGGTACCATCATAAATGTGATCTGCTTGAGATTATTAACGTATGTTTTGTAGATGGTCTGTTCTTATTTACTTATGGGGATTTTGATTCGGCTAGGATCATTATGGAATCCTTAGATGAGTTTAAGGCTGTGTCGGGGCTTGTTCCGAGTATTCCAAAGAGTACAGTTTTTTTGCAATGTTCGGGATTTGGTGAAGCATAATATTCTATTATGCCTTTTGCTGAAGGTGTTCTTCCGGTTAAGTATCTAGGTGTTCCTCTTATTTCCTCACGTTTACTAAATAAGGATTGTAAGGTCCTTGTTAAAAATGTGAGAAATCAGATTAGTGATTGGAAAAATAAGTCCCTATCGTTTGCGGGTCGGCTTCAATTGTGTAAATCGGTGCTGTTATCTATACAAGTGTATTGGGCGTTTGTTCTTGTTATTCCTCAAGGTATTGTTGATGATATTCACCAGCTTGTAAGGGGGTTTTTATGGTGTAATGGGGAATTTAAGCGTGGCAAAGCTAAGGTTGCGTGGCATGATATTGTTCTTCCTAAACAAGAGGGGGGGCTTGATATTCGGTGTTTAGATGTCTTTAATATGTGTTTAATGGTGACACATGTTTGGAACATCCTTGTTAATAAGAATTCGTTATGGGTTCGATGGATTTATGCTTATAAGCTAGGAGGTCGATCGTTGTGGGATATTCGAATGAGTGCTAATGTAAGTTGGGGATGGACGAAATTGCTTCAACTTAGAGATAACATTAAACCATTTTTCTGGTCTATTGTTGGTAATGGGAAGAAGACTTCAGCTTGGTTCGACACTTGGGACATTAACTGCCCGATTATTACTCGTATTACGCCTCGTGATATTAATAGGGCTGGTTTCAATATGAAGTCGTGTGTTGAGGATGTGATTACTAATGGTTCCTGGAATTGGCCGCAGGAATGGCTTCTTAAGGCTCCAAATTTAATCTATATGCCGGTTCCTGTTCTTGAAGCTAATAAAGGTGATGTGATTAAGTGGCGGGAACTTAATGTGGAATTTTCTGATTTCAAGGTATCTAGGGCTTGGGAGTTATTTAGACCTAAGGGACTGCGGTAGATTGGCGTCAAGTTGGTTGGTTTTCTCATGCAATCCCTCGCCATAGTTTTCATCTATGGCTGGTGATGAGGTCGGCGTTGAAGAACCAAGATAAAATCCAACAATGGGATGTGGGGGCTGCTGTGGATCTTCATTTGTTGCGTTGTGCTTTATGCCAGCGTCAACCAGATTCTCACTCACACTTGTTTTTCGAGTGTCCCTATGCGACTAAGGTATGAGAGTATGTTCGTCCTTTAGCAGATATGGATCAGGTGAACCCAAATTTACATGACATAGTTAACTTCCTTAAACCTATGGCACATAAGAGGACAACAAAAAGCATTATTAGGAGGATGGTAACGGCGGCAGCATCGTACTTTATTTGGATGGAACGTAATGGCCGTCTTTTCAAGCATGTGAGGCGGTCTCTGGAGGAAGTCCGTGATGATATTATGGTAACGGTTCGGCTTAAAATATTTTCGTTTAGGTTCAAGAATCGTGAGTCAGTGAAACGAATGTTGCTTCGATGGAATATGCCTAGTTCTTTTTGTATGTATGGGGATGATTAGGCTTGTTTAGCTTTATTTTTTGTAAGCTTGATGGTTTGTATCAAGCTTTGGTTGTGTCAAGCTTATTGCTTAAGGTAAATGTGGTATTCAGCCACATTCCATTGTACTCTCATTGATTCTATGATTAATACAAATTTACCGGGGTGACCCTTTACCAAAAAAAACATAAACGTGATGAAGTACTTAGTGACACCTTTTGTGGGTAGTGATTTCAAATCACATATGTCTGTGTATCATATCAAGTTGTTTTGTTTTCTGTTCAACCGATTTGAAAGATGATCTTGTATGTTTGGCTTTGACACAAGTTTCACACTTATAATTTGAATAAATATGAAAATTTGGTATGCTATTAAATTCAATCAAACGATGCATTGACTTAAAATTAACATGTCTAAGACGACCATGCCAAACATTAGAAGACTCAATCAAGTAAGTAGAAGAATTTATTTTATTGATATCATTCATAACAACTATTACATTGAGTTTAAACATACTATTCAGGGCATACCCCTTACCAACATACATTTGATTATTAGAAAGAACAACTTTATCGGACTCAAAAACAAAAAAAAACCAAACTTATTCAAAAGCCAACTAGACACAAGTTTCTTGCGAATCTCCAGAACATACAAGACTTTAGTAAACTTGAGCTCTTTCTCGGATGTCATCTTCAAAATAACACCCCCTTTGCCCTTGATATCAGCAGGTTCAGAGTTTCCCACGTACAACTTCTCTCTATTGTCAACCGCTCTAAAAGAGTGAAACATACTCTTGTCAACACACATATGACGGGTTGCCCTAGTATCAACCCACCAGTCACTATTATTAGAACCAACCAGGTTAACTTCAAAGATCATGGAAACGACATTAGACACCATTTCAATCATGTCCACATTATCATTCACCATATTAGCCTCGCCTGGAGTCACCTACTTTGGTGCCTTGCAGATAGCAACACGATAACCTGGCTTGTCACAGTTGAAGTAATTTCCTTGGAACGTCTGCTTCACAATTATAACTTTAGGAGCAAGGTACTCAGACTTCCCTTTGATCTTCTTGTCATTCCTCCCTTTGCCTATGCTCTTGCCTTTAGACTTTGAAGAAGACGAACCATGCTCAACCATATTTTCCTTGGCATAATCAGGTGTATAAGTGTTTTTTTGAGCCAACTTGTTGTCCTCTTCAATACGAAGACGAACAACCAAGTCTTCAACACTCCTTTTTCTTATGCTTCAAGTAGTGTTTAAATTCTACCCAACTTGGAGGTAAATTTTCAATGACAGCATCAACTTGAAACGTTTCACTCAAAGTCATACCCTCAGCATGAATGTCATGTAGCAAAACCTGCAAATCTTGAACCCGAGTTATCACATTCGTTGAATCAACCATCTTGTAATAAAAAAACCAAGCCACCACGAACTTCTTTGTAACGACATCCTCAATTTTGTACTTGCATTCCAAAGACTCCCATAATTCTTTGGCAGTCGTAATCTTGCAGTACTACCAAACCATTCAAAGCATAGTCGTGACACAAGAAGTCTGAATGTTTCCATGCTTCCACAACTTGCACGGCTTGTTGATTTACGGGTACACCTTCTTTAGGAGGTTCCACCCGAGGTACAATCTCTTTTAAGAACTTCGCAAGGTTCAAAGTAGTAAGATAGAAGAACATCTTCTGCTGCCACCTCTTAAAATTCTGCCCATTGAATTTTTTCTGGTTTTTCCATCATGATTGGCAACTGTGTGGGTAATTGGCGCACCAGTTACATTCCCAGTATTAGTCGCATGGGTTACAAGCGTTTCATTAGTTATCCTAAAACATCACACAAGCTCAAAAACACAAACAGTTAGAAAACTGTTATAAATCTGTATATTAGAAATTTAATCGTGATCTCTATATACTTGTATCAAATCTGCTTTGAAGAAACCCAATCTTGGTTTCAATAAATCAGATAGAACAATAAATTAAATCAGCTTAATAGAAACTCAATCTCGGTTTCTATATAAACTAATTAGAACAACTGAAAGAACATAAACTGTTAATTACTATATGTAAATTTAAAGCTAATTGTTAATGAAACAATCTTGGTTTCGATAGAAAACAGTTTATATAAATCTATTAAAGACATTAATCCGATTTAATAAAAGGTTTTAATTTTGTCAAACATAATCTGTTTTAAGATTGTAGAGAATTGTGTATTCTTTTATTCTATAAATCGAATTACAATAATAAGGTTAACATAAAATAAGAGACAGAAAATAAATAACAATAATGAAAACAATAAAGACTAAGACGAGTCACGTGTTTAACACGCTTCCTTTAAAACATATTCGACTTATATTTCCCAGGGTACAACGTCTAAAATTTTTGTACACCCAGACTTGACTTACTTGCCTGAAATATCATGGATACAATGTGTGTTTCTGAATAAAAAAAAGCTGGAACTTTGATGCAGAAAAGCTGCGTTTTTGGATGATCTCAATGAATGAAATTAGAGTTTAATTTATAGGTATTATATGTATTGGTCACCAAGACAGAATATTTGTTCCAGAATCAAACTAAAATATCTGTTATATTCTGAACTTATTCTCTCCTAAAATAAACAAGCATGAAAATTTGTTATTTAATTAAATAGATTCGCAAATCTTTTAATACATAAAACTGATTTCTGTAAACTTAATAAATAAGTTTGTATCTATTCCTAAAACAGATTACGAAAATATGGAAGGAAAATTCGAATGAACAACAAAAAAAATACCGAATCTGCCCGCACCCAGGTGAATTTCGGAGCTGCACTCGTGTCCGCAGGTCATGCGACCATGCACGAGTTCAGTAGCTTCAAACCCATTTTTGGCCTAGAAATCCCACTTTCAGCACCCCTGCACGCGCGTAGGCGTGAGAGTAAAAACCCACAAATGAATATTGAAGGTAGAAACTAAAATTTCTTTATAAACATGGTTTTACTTCATGTTTTGAGCGATGTGAGACAATTTTATTTCCCAAACTTTGTGCTTCACGTGCCTCACTTTGAGACACGATATCTCATTCATATTAACTCCATTTTGGACATACTTTAGCTCGTTGCGAAGCTCTCTTCTGTTGGGAATAAATTATGGGTCAGTTCACTAGACGCTGATAAGAAGAATGTCAACGCTGATAGGATGACATTGGACGCTGACAGCCAAGCGTTGACATTGAAGAAGTCAACGCTGACAGCCTTGAAGATTAGCACTGATGGAATATATCTTCATACGAATCTTTTTGTTTATTTGTTTCTTTATTTGTGTATGGTAAAGATAAGCTCGACATTGTATTTTCCATTATTATCTTTACCTAGAATAGTTGATTCGTAGCTTATTGTACAAGACTTCTTGATCTATAAAAGAAGATCTTTTAGGTTAAAGTTAATATCAGTTTTTCATAAGTTTTCACAAGTTAAACCTCTTTCATTGTAATCAAGTTCGATCATTCTAATACAAGTGAAAGTTTGTTTAACATCTTTGTGTTTTAGATCAAGTGTTAATTCCGCATAACACTTTGTTACTTTATTCATAAGCAAAGGTTTCTCTACGTGTAGTACTTGATCTAATCTCGTATACACAAAGCTTAATCGATCTAAGTTTGGGATCAACAAGTGGTATCAGAGCTTGTTGAGAAACTTTTGATCTTTAAGTAACGCAAGAACCCTAAAACACCAAAAACCCTAAAAACCCTAAAATTCTCAAAACCCTAAAAACATCATGTCTGGCACAGATCAACCTGCTGCTTTGCTACAAAACAACTCCTCAAATCCTAGTATCAAAATTCCCATGTTTGATGCCAGGAACTTTGAGCTTTGGAAGTCCAATTTTGAGCAATATATAGCTATTCATGACTACACTCTTTGGGAGATTGTCGAATATGGGAACACATTCGACAAAGCACAAAAGATTGCTGCTGCTATTGCCACAAGGACAGCTGTTCCTAATTGTCCTGAAGCTGATAAGAAGGAAAAGCCTGGAGATGGGAGAGCTGTATCTGTTGAAGATATAGCCAAGAAGAGGGTGGACATGAAAATCTTGAAAATCATGAAACACGCCCTAGGTCATGAGAATCATCACAAGTACAAACGCTTTGAGTCTGCAAAAGAGCTTTGGGAAGCTCTTGAAGTAGCACATGGTGGCAATGCTGACACAAAAGAAGAAAAGAAGAAGCAACTCTTGCATGAGTATGCTGTCTTTAAAGCTCAACCCAATGAGAATCTCAGCAGTGTGAGAAGTAGACTTCTTGACATCACAAGTCAACTTTCCTTCATGGGAACACAGATTGATGACCCTGAATTGAACGCTACTTTTCTCAAAAGCCTTGGTGATGTATGGAAGATTGAGACAAGATCCATTCTTGTCAATAACACCCACAAGACCTCCAGGTTTGATGACATCTTCAACAAACTAAGACTGTTGGAGAATGAATGGCTTTTGGATAGTGATAATAAATCTTCCAGTAGTAACATGGCCTTCTTCTCACAAAGTGAAGGCCAATTTGATTCCATGAACTTCTATGGACATCCAGCCACTGGTTCTCAATGTGTCAACGCTGGATCTCAGTCTGTCAGCGCTGGATCATATCCTGTCAACGCTTTATACTCAAGCGCTGACACACACAACTTTGGCGCTGATAGAATTAAGCCTGCTGGTTTAGATCTAGATACTGTGTGTGCATTCATTGCTTCTTTGCCCAGTGACTCAAGGATTACATATGAAGATCTTGAGCAGATAAAAGATGAGCAATTGGAAGAGATGGACATCAAGTGGACTATGGCTCTTGTAAGTTTAAGAGCAAACAGGTTTAATAAAAGGTTCAAGAAGAAGATGACCTTTAATGCTAAGGATGTTGCTGGATTTGACAAGTCCAAGGTTGAGTGCTACAACTGTCATAGGATGGGGCACTTTATGAGGGAATGTAGATCTCCAAGAAGATCTGATGCTGGTAAGCCCTCAAGCCAAATGGTTAAGAGCCAAGATCCCAAGGCCATGGTTGCTGTTCAACAAATTGATGGCGTTGGTGGATGGGACTGGAGCTGGAACTTTATGGCTAAGGATGAGGAAGAGGACAGAGCTTTGGTTGCTGAAGTTAAAGAAGAGCATGTTGAATATGCTCTCATGGCACACTCCTCCTCTTCATCAGATAATGAGGTATATGATGATGCTTTCTGTTCTAAGGGTTGTCGTTTAAATACTGAAAAACTAAATCAAGAGATAGTAAAATTATTAGATGAGGCAAGTACTGAAAGATGCAAAGTATCTAATTATCAAATTGCTCTTACCCAAACAGAAAAGACAGTAGCTGAGTATAAGAAAATGGAGTTTGATTTAAAGGATCAAATAAATATCTTAAAACATGAGTTACATCAAAGTAAAGATATTCAAGATATAGTAAACAGGGTTAATCTTGATTTGATAGCTCAGTTAGAGGAGGCTAACAAAAATAAAGATAATGTGAGTCTTAAAATCCAGAGATTTGATAAGGCCACACAATCCCTAGGAGAGTGTGTTAGTAAACAAAGAGACTCTAAGGACATGAGTGGGATTGGGATGAAAGATTATACTGGTGTTCCACCACCAGCTGGGGATTTCTATGGTGTCCAATCAAAGGACTTATCTTGGACTGGCTTGCCAGAACTTCAAGAGAAGGAATTTATTCCTCCACCTAGAGTGACTTCCCCAGTTGAGGAATACAAGCAAAAACTGACTGACCTAGATGAGTGGAAGAAAGCTAACCACACTTTGTTTGTTAAGGGAGGGTTGCTGTGTGAAAGTCCAAATGAGCCCACACCAAACATGAGCCATAATATTGTGGAGTCCAATGATCCTAAACCTATTAAGATCACACACCCTACCACTGGCAAAGCTGTTGACCTTGGCCCACAAACTGTTAGAAAACCTAGTGTTAAGTATGCAGAGATGTATAGGAATACTAGGTCACCAAAAATCCAAGTTAGTAATCATGGAACAGGCTTCTTTGCTTCTAGACCTAAGACTATGTCTAGAAAAGCTTGTTACACATGTGGTAGCTTCTCACATTTGGCTTACAGATGTGTCAACGCTTCCAATGTCAACGCTGATAGGAACCATTTCAGCGCTGACAAAAGTCAACATAGGTCAAACACTGTCAGACCCAATACCTTTGTGAACAAAAGTTCACAAGTTGTTAGACCAGCCCCATTCTTTTCTAGAGGGTCTAACACACAAGGCCTAAGACCTTTTCAAAAGTCAAACACTTGGTCCAATAGGCAATGGGTTCCTGTAGCAAACCCTAGGTTCAACGCTGATAAAGGCAATCGGGGCGCTGACAAGACCAATTTCAGCGCTGACAAACACACTGCCAAACCTAGGTATTTGCAACCACAGGGAAATAGGTCTAAAGCTTCTACTAGCTTAACATGGAGACCAAAACAAGACCAAAACTCTAATTTTACTGGTGTTTCTATGACATGCAACAGGTTTCATTATATTTCAAAAGCAATGTCAACACCAATTGGGGTTAACTGGGAATTTCATTCTAAAAGGGATGAAAATGGGGTTGTTATGAGAACCAAGTCTGTTCTTGTTGAACAACCAGATGAATCCAAGTCTTCCAAGGCTTGGGTTCCCAAAGAAAACTAATGTGTTTTCTTTATGTGCAGGGCATTCAGAAGAAGATCAATGATTATGGATACTGGGATAGTGGATGCTCAAGGCACATGACAGGAAAGGAAGACTATCTGACAAACTTCACTCCTATTCAAGATGGTGATAAGGTATACTTTGGAGGGGGCTACGGCACCATCACTGGAAAAGGAACCCTTGTCACCAACAATCTACGGTTTGAGAATGTCTTCTTGGTAAAAGAACTGGATTATAATTTGTTTAGTGTATCACAAGTGTGTGATAACAAAAATAAGGTTCTTTTCACAGATACTGAGTGCTTGGTGTTAAGCAAAGAGTATAAGCTCCCTGAGGAAAAATACATAGATTTTAGAACACCAAGGCATAAAGACATATATAATGTGAATCTTAATGGAATTAAGGTAAATAATAAAATGATGTCATGTCTTTATGCTAAAGCCTCAGTAGATGAAAGTAATCTTTGGCACAGGAGATTGGGGCACATAAACTTTAAGAATATCAATAGACTCGTGAGGCTTGGTTTAGTTGATGGTTTGCCTGAAAAGGCTTTCCACAATGACCACACTTGTGTTGCATGTCTTAAGGGCAAGCAGCACAAGGTCTCATTCAGGTCTAAACAGGTGCACTCTAGTTCTAAACCACTTCACTTATTGCATATGGACCTCTTTGGTCCAACTAATATAGAAAGTTTGAAGGGTAAATCATATTGTTTTGTTATCACTGATGATTTTTCCAGGTTTACATGGACTTTCTTTTTAGCCAAGAAAAGTGAAACTGCCCAAAGTCTGATTAATTTCATTACCCAGATTGAAAAGAAGAATGGTAATGAGGTCAAAATTATTAGAAGTGACAATGGGGGTGAGTTTAGAAATCAGTTGTTAGATGATTTTTGTGCCAAGAAAGGGATTACTAGGCAGTTCAGCATAGCTAGAACCCCACAGCAAAATGGGGTTGCTGAAAGGAAGAATAGAACCCTTATTGAAGCAGCCAGAACCATGTTGGCTGATGCCCACTTTCCTATAGCCTTTTGGGCTGAAGCTGTTAACACAGCTTGTTATGTTCAAAATAGGGCATTGGTCAACAAAATACATAATAAGACACCTTATGAGTTACTTTGGGGAAGGAAGCCAAATATTGGCTTTCTCAAGCCTTTTGGATGTCATGTAGTTGTTTTAGAAACTAGTGAGGCCCTAGGTAAATTTGATTCAAAAGGTGATGAAGGCTACTTCATGGGTTATTCAGTGCAGAGCAAAGGATATAGGGTTTACATTAAAAAGGAAAAACGTATACTTGAAAAAGTACATGTTAGGTTTTTAGAGAGTAAACCTAGTGATCCTGAAAGTGGTCCAAATTGGTTGTTTGACTTAGAACCTTTATCTAGAGCTTTAAATTATATGCCTGTTACTGATCCAGACATTGTGAAGGTAACTTCAAGTGTTTTGGAAAAGAGAATTGGTAATGTTTCAGGTATACAGGTTGCTAAGGAGGATGGACCACCAGCAGTTGTATCATCTCCCACACAAGAATATGTTACACTTCCTATATGGACAGATGAGTATTATGCTGCTGCTGCTGTTGCTAGAAAAGATCATGGTGGTTTCCAAATTCCACCAAATACAAACATGCATACTTCTTCAGGCGCTGACAAAGGGAAATCAAGCGCTGACAAGAGCAATTCAGACGCTGATGGATCAGACGCTGACACCAACAGTTCAAGCGTTGTTAGCCCAAGCGCTGACAAACAAGGATCAGACTTTGACAACACCTTTGCACATCTTTTCTCTTCCCATTTTGAACAGGGTGGACCTTCCAATGTCCATGAAGAGATTTCTGTTGATCAAAGAGAGTCTGATGAAGAAGATATTGGCAACATGGAGCGTGAAGTTGAGGACACCAGACTTTTTGAAGGAGGAGTTCTCACTTCCACAGCAAAGGATCACCCCACATCTCAGATCATTGGTGATGTTATGGCTCCAGTTCAGACAAGAAGATCCCATCAAAGTCTTGGTGGATTTATTGCCAATATACACAAGAAGGTTGATACCCCTCTTGTACAAGCATGTTTGTTTGCCTGTTTTCTGTCACAGGAAGAACCCAAGAAGATTTTTGATGCTCTCAAAGAACCTAGTTGGGTGGAAGCAATGCAGGATGAGCTTCACCAATTCGCTATACAAGATGTTTGGGAGCTGGTTGATTGTCCCAGATATGTGAGACCAATTGGGACAAGATGGGTTCTAAGAAACAAGAAAGATGAAAGAGGCATTGTTGTCAGAAACAAGGCACGTTTGGTAGCTCAAGGATATACACAAGAGGAAGGTATAGATTATGAAGAAGTTTTTGCTCCTGTTGCAAGAATTGAAGCTATAAGAATTTTCTTAGCTTATGCCTCTTGTATGAATTTTACTGTTTACCAAATGGATGTGAAGAGTGCTTTCCTCTATGGGACAATTGTTGAGGAAGTATACGTTATGCAACCTCCTGGTTTTGAAGATCCTGAAAATCCAGACAAGGTCTATAGAGTGAAGAAAGCAATGTATGGACTTCATCAGGCCCCAAGAGCATGGTATGGTACCTTGTCCACATATTTGGTGGACAATGGATTCAAGAGGGGCACCATAGATCAGACACTATTTACAAAGAAGAAAGGAAAACATGTGTTACTTGTGCAGGTCTATGTTGATGACATCATTTTTGGGTCTACTGATCCAAAAATGAGTGAGGACTTTTCCAAGCTCATGACAGATAAATTCAAGATGAGTGCAATGGGTGAGATGAACTTCTTTCTAGGTTTACAAGTTCAACAGAAAGAAGATGGTATCTTCATTTCCCAAGACAAGTATGTAGCTGAAATCTTGAAGAAATATGGTTTTTCTCCACATGAAAAGGATGCTTCCACTCCTATGGACAGGGAACATCCTTGGGGAAAAATTGGAGCTGGAAAGGATGTGGATGTTAGGCACTATAGATCAATGATTGGATCATTGATGTATCTTACAGCCTCAAGACCTGACATCATGTTTGTTGTGTGTGCATGTGCACGCCATCAAGTGACTCCCAAAGAATGTCACCTTTTTGCTGTGAAAAGAATTTTTAGGTACCTAAGGTGTTATCCAGATCTTGGATTATGGTACCCAAAAGATTCTCCATTGGAGCTTATTGCATATTCAGACAGTGACTATGGTGGTGACAAGTTTGATAGGAAATCCACAACTGGTGGATGTCAATTTCTTGGGAGCAGATTAATATCTTGGCAATGCAAGAAACAAACAGTGGTGGCAAACTCTACAACTGAAGCAGAATATGTTGCTGCAGCTGCTTGTTGTGGACAAGTCTTATGGATTCAGAACCAGCTGTTGGATTATGGGTATAATTTTATGCATACCAAGATTTTTGTAGACAATAACAGTACTTTATGCATTATTAAAAATCCTGTACATCATTCTAAAACCAAACACATAGAAATTAGGCATCATTTTATAAGAGATTGCTTTGAGAAAGGTTTAATACAACCAGATAGGGTAGCCACAGAAGATAATGTGGCTGATTTATTAACTAAACCTTTTGATGCTGGAAGATTTCAATATTTGGTAACAAATATTGGAATGGTTAATCTCACTTAATATGTGTTTTGGAACCTTTTTGTAAAAGTATGTACAGGATAATGCATTGTTATTGGTCTTTGTGATGATTTAGATTTTTCCACTTTATTTTTCTAACACTGACAAAGGTAAATGTAACGCTGTCAAGTGTTATTTTGCCGTTGTTAGAGATATTATTGTCTAACGCTGACAAGAGTTCCTTCAACGCTGACAAGTGTTGACGGGACGCTGTCAGCAACAAATGTTAGTTTTGTGGTTTTCATCTAAATGTGTAGGTGGTGGTAGCTTTATGCCATTGGATACAGAGTTGCTTCTGGATCTTTGAAGAGCTATTTGGACATGTTTTTGTTTATGGATGATGGTTGGAATATTTATATTCCTATCTTGACATAAATTTTTAATGTTCATATATATTTTGAGAACTCATGTATCATAGTTTGAGGGGAGGTTTTAGGAACCTTTAGGACTCTTGGGTATTCTTACAATACTCTCATCACAATTCTAGATTGTGTCCACAGGTGAGTATGGGTTAGTTTTACTAAACCATGAGGCACTGTAGCATGCAAAGTTGATAAACTATGCATGCTGCCAAGACATTTTTGGCCTAGAATTGGTTGTGGTCTGATGGGAGACTTGGGAATAGTTTTGTTATGGGTTTACCTGGGAGTTAAAAAGAATTTTATGAAATAACTTTGTTGGTAAGTATTTTGGTTAGCAAGGGACACTAGAGGACATTTGTGTCTATCTTGCTTAAGCAAGTGTGCATAAATGGACAGTGCTTGCCGCCCAGTAATTATTATCAACTTGTAAGATATTTCCCTTAGGATAAATTACTTTGTTAAGGTCTTTTTCTTTTTAAATATTTTTATTTTTAGACGCTGACAAGTTTTTCTCCAAACGCTGTTACGTTCAATCGTGACGCTGACAAGGCTTTAGGCAAACGCTGACAAGAAAATATAGCCGTTGGGCGCTGATGGGCTATTTTTGACCGTTGACACCTAGTGGGCCCTACCCAGTTGTTATTTTTGACTAATCTTTGGCCGTAATTTTGGGGAGTTGTTACTTTTAATTAATGCATGAGATAAGTTATATTTGATTCAATATTTTCATCATTGCTCTTTGAATATAACTGCCTCATTTTTGACCAATCAAAATCATGCATCTCTCCTATAAATTTGGCTAATCTTTTTATTCTGGGTATTCATATTTTCTTGTCTAACATTTTTCTCCTAGATTTTTCCCACATCACATAACCTAAACAGCTTTCATCATGGCACCCAAGTTCAACTCAAAGAATTTAACATTGGAGTTCAAGAGCCAACATAATATGGTAGCTTACTTGACTGCTGATAATGATTTGTTCCCTCAGTATTCACAAATGGTGGCATTTTTAAATGCATCCTCATTCAGGTATGCACTTTCTCATACACCATTAGTCCCTGTCGCACACATTAGACAGTTTTGGAACAATGCTAGTTCCACAACAGCTAATGGAGTGACCACATTAACATCTACTGTTCATGGAAGAACATGGGTGGTCACTGAAGCCTTGGTTCGCCAAGCTTTGCGTCTTGATGACGCTGATGGTGTGACTACCCTTGCCATTGCAACAATAGAACAAGGTCTTAGGGAATTGGGTTATCCTATTCCTGCTGATGTCACTTTAAATAAATATCATAAGCAGGAATTTCCCTCTGACTGGAAATATTTGATACATGTCCTTTTACAATGCTTAAGTCCAAAATGTACTTCTTTTAATGAAATAAACAGGTCAATTGCAAGTGCTTTGGTTTGTATAACACGTGGGCTTAAGTATAATTTTTCAAAAATGATTTTTGAAGGGATGTGTAAAAATAAGGGAAGTAAAATGACTTTGGCTTACCCAAGATTTTTGCAAATGGTCTTTGATTTACAAGAATATTGTTCTAGGGATCATGACACTTTTTATGAGATCCCTAAACAACAGAAAACCATTTTTGCTAAAATGAGCTCCACAAACAGATCCACACCTCTTACCCAACCCATGCTTGAAGTAATTCAGGCTGCTCAACCACAACCACAACCAGACCCTGGACCCCAACTTGAGCCTATTCATGAACCATTACCTTCACCAGAAAACATGGACATTGACCAACCCAGCGCTGACACTCACAATGTTGACGCTGACACAGCCAATCCCAACGCTGATACCATTCCTGAACAATCCCAAACACCCCTTAACCAACCAACACCCACACAATCTACTTCATCTTCCACCCCATTACAATCTAGGTTGAATAAACGCCAAAGGACTACTGGAGTGTTCTCCTCTAGTGGTCCTAGCCTTGTAGCAGAGAGAACCACCTCCACAAGTGTGGCTGGTGACATGGGTGAGGCTGGGGCTATTGATACAGGCTTAGATGCTGGTCAAGACAGTCCCAACATCATTAAGACCTCATCCATGCCCTATGATTCTATTTTGGGAGGTCAAATCCCCATTCTAGCTGAGGGCAGATTGGAACCTATGACTTTGACTGAATTGACGGCTGCTGTCATTAGCTTGCAAAAGCAAAATGTCAGCCTTGTACAAACTGTCAACAAACAGGGCCATGAACTCCAAGTATTGAGGGAGCGGGTAACTGTTTTGGAGAATCCAAGTAGCAGGAGTCTAATGGAGGAATCTTCCAAAGGGGAGGATGAAGAGGATGAAGAGGATGAGCTGATTCATACAGCTAGTGAGAAGAGTTCAGAGAAGAGTTCACAATTTAGTGAATCTTTACAGGTTGCTGAAGCACTCACCAACTTGAAGAAGCACCCAGTTATTGATACATCCAAGGTGACACCATTAAACTTGGAAGGATCTTTTAAAGAAACAATGGGCGCTGATACAGGTTTGAACGCTGACACATCCAGCGCTGACAAAGGTAATCGTGGCGCTGATAGAAGTAACTTGAACGCTGATAAAGTTGCAGGTGGTGTTGATGTATTCCAGTCATCAACAATCATCAAAGATGTGTCCACACAGTTGCAGGTGGTGTTGATGTATTCCAGTCATCAACAATCATCAAAGATGTGTCCACACAGGTTCCTTCTTCTACTTTACCTATTATTGATCCAAAAGACAAAGGTAAAGGAAAATTGGTTGAAGAAGATGTTCCAAAGAAAGATGCAGCACAAATTGCATTTGATGAACAATTGGCTGCACAACTTTTGGAAAGAGATTTGAAGAGGAGTGGTAGATCACCATTTGTTGCTACTTCTGAGAGTGAGGAAGAGAGTGGTGATGATAAAGAAGGAGATAGCTCAGATTCAAGTATTCAAATTATTGAAGATCCAGAAAGGCTTGAATATGGGGATGAGCTAGCAAAGGAAAGATTGAGTGATTTGAAGAATCAGATTGATTGGGACCTTCCTGAAATCACCAGAATGTACCATGCTTGGGAAGACAAGGTTATGGACAACCCAGGGATGAGTTTATCAGATCAAATTTGGGGGTTGGAAGTTCTTCTCAGGGTACAAGATGACATAAAGGTGATTATGAGGTTTAATGCACAAGAGGTCAAGACCTGGCTCAAGAGAGATAGAAGGCAATTGTATTACAAGTTGCTTAGATGTCATCAACCCAGATGGACATACAAGAAGTTGCTGGCCTTATCTTTTGAGGAGCTAGAGTATAGGGCACATCCTATTTGGAGGAAGGTGCAAGAACAAAATGTCTTACAGTTTCTTTCAGAAGAAAGGAAACAAGAGCTTGCTGAGGAAATGCAGATTCAAAAGGAAATGAGGATTGCTCAAAGACTAGTGAAGAAAGGAGATCCTTTCCAATTTCCCAAAGATATGGATGTGTATTTTCCAACTGAAGGTGTCATAAGGAAGCATCTCAAGCTTTCTCCATTGGAAGCTTCAGATTTGGTTAATGTAGTACCTCTAGATGACAGAAATCCAATCATCAGTTTTGATGAAGATGCGTGTGGATTTTGGAAGATTGGCAGGTTTGGAAAGGAGGTACATACTTTCACTTCAGTTATTTCTATATTTGCAAGCATAGACAGAGAAGACTTGGTGCATCTATGGAGATTAATAGAGGCCAAGTATACAGCTGAAGCACCTACTTCAGCAAATGGAATAAGACTTTGGAACACATTTTTGACTTTGTGTGGTCCAAGAGAAGCAGATCCTGCCATATGGAAGGATCTTGAAGATGATCTCAGTAATCTTCATTGGAGGCTTTATTCTACTTGTGGTGTATTTCATATGAGCTCTACAAAGTTTTCAGAATATCTACTTGTGGATGCTGACTATTTCTTGTCCAAAGAAGTGTTGGAGAAGATGCTAGAGACACCCTTGGAGATTGATTATACTAGTGATGTGGCCAAGGACTTGATTAGATATGTTTATCACCAACATAAGAAGTTTTTGCAAGATTCCTCCTAAGCCTTAAGTTTTTATTCAGAAACTTGATCATTGGAATAGATATCAAGTTTAGGGGAGGATTGTTGGGAATAAATTATGGGTCAGTTCACTAGACGCTGATAAGAAGAATGTCAACGCTGATAGGATGACATTGGACGCTGACAGCCAAGCGTTGACATTGAAGAAGTCAACGCTGACAGCCTTGAAGATTAGCACTGATGGAATATATCTTCATACGAATCTTTTTGTTTATTTGTTTCTTTATTTGTGTATGGTAAAGATAAGCTCGACATTGTATTTTCCATTATTATCTTTACCTAGAATAGTTGATTCGTAGCTTATTGTACAAGACTTCTTGATCTATAAAAGAAGATCTTTTAGGTTAAAGTTAATATCAGTTTTTCATAAGTTTTCACAAGTTAAACCTCTTTCATTGTAATCAAGTTCGATCATTCTAATACAAGTGAAAGTTTGTTTAACATCTTTGTGTTTTAGATCAAGTGTTAATTCCGCATAACACTTTGTTACTTTATTCATAAGCAAAGGTTTCTCTACGTGTAGTACTTGATCTAATCTCGTATACACAAAGCTTAATCGATCTAAGTTTGGGATCAACATCTTCCAGGTGAACGCAAATCTACTAAACACTACGAATATATATAGCATATACATATGTTAAATTATGTCCTAACTTTGCAAAAAATCATTTTAAAAAGTAATTTTCCAACAAAATTCTCCACCGGTTTGTCCCAAATAAATTTCCATTTCTAACTTTTGACCAATCAAATTGATTTAAAAAATTAAAGATGACATGTGTTTGCTGTTATCAAGTTTCTGGCTAACTCTTGAAAGCAGTGGACTAGGAGTTCTGGTATCAACTGCCTGCTCGACCCGCAACAGATTTTGCTCATAATTTGCTCAAACGAATCTAGGAGTTCAACGTGAATTCTATGGAAGCATCTGAATAATCAAATTTTTGTTGCAAACTAACAGATGTTTTTTTTTTCAGAAAGCGTTGATTGCATAATTCAATTCCCATCTGATTTAAGATTCGTGTAACCAACTTATTTTAGATTAGCAGAGAACCATTAAAGTTCTTATCTTCTTGTTTTGGCCGTACTCGGTCGATCGAACCCACATACGACGCGTCCTCCCCAAGACACCCCCTCACTGATGCCTCTTATAACAAAAACAAAAAGCTGGTCGAAAATAAGACCGAGTTATTAGGCACAAAAAACAACTTTAACACAGTGACAACTTGAACATTTTTGATGAAAAGACCAAAGCGATTCAAATTTCAATCAAAGTACAATTTTTTTACCATTAAGGTTGGTGTAATGAGTTTTATATAGAAAAGTTACTAAATTTCATACAAATGTTCGTTTAAATTACTAAAGTTTGATTTTGCTAGTGTATCTTACTATACTATACACTATTATTATAATGTATTGTTACACATTTCTTTATAAGTTAAGTAACATAAATGTCTCGTCTTTACAAGTTAAGTAACGTAAATGTTACATTTTTACAAGTGATGTTTAATAACCTAAAAGTCATATTTCATAATAACTTAACTTAGACGAATATTTATATAAAATTTAGCAAATTTTTTAGGGCAAATGACACAAAAAGGTATCAAACTTATATGTCATTTTCAATCAAGTTATTATACTTTTTTTAAGAGGAAATTGCAAGTTTGCTCCCTGTGGTTTGCCAAAATTGCATGTTTGCTCCCCAACTTCATTAAAATGCAGGCGGCCTCCCGGAGGACGAAGGTAATTAGCAACGATACTCCCTGGAGTTAACTCTCGTTACTTTTTGCTAGTTAACTTTTCATTTTTCAAGGGTATTGATGTCCTTTCATAATTTATGCTTAACCTAGTTTAATTTTATTGCATTGCTACTCCCTGTGGTTTGCAATTAAATAACTTACCTTAACACATCTGGCAACAAACGCATAGATCAAATCCCCATTTTCATAGAAACACACAAACCCTAAACATGAACTGCTTTTGTAGGAACCAATCCATTGTTCGTACATCATGGACAAACACTAATCCTGGAAGAAGATTTCGTTGTTGTCTTTCTAACACTTGTCCATTTTTTTCGTGGTTGATCCCCCAATGTGTGCTCGAGCTATAGCCATTATTCCAGGGTTGTTAAGATCAAGAAATGCACTTGAAGAATCATTGAATGCAATGGAGGCTGGTAATCGAAGGTTGAAGATTTGTTTGTTTTGCAGTTGGTTGTTTTTTTGTTTCTGCTACTTGATGTAATTTGTCAATGGTTGACTAATGTTATGTTGTATTGAACTAATTGCCCAGCTATTGTACTGGTCAATAATTTTCCTTAATGAAGTTCATATTATGATATGTCATGACTTTTATTATGTCGTTGTTTATAATCTAATGTTATGTTCTTGATAATAAGCTAATGCATTCATTCATTCCATAAAAGCCATTACATTGTAGTCCTAAAACAGAAAAACATCAGCATACAAAACATGAACTTAAAGGTAGATAAGCATACAAATAAAAGTGAAATAACATAAGCAACAAAGCACATTAGATTTTGCCTTTTCCCTTGTCCTTTCCATCCTTGTTGTTCAAAGGCCTCTTCCTAAGTTTTTCTTCAATGGAAGACCAAGTCCTTTGACAGGGTAGTCCTAGCACGACCCCAGTGATGGCTTTAGGGCTTTTGATGATTGTCTTTGATGAGGTCCATTTGAAAAGAGGAATGTACTTACCAGATAAGCTTACATCACTGGATTTGCTAGCAGGAGGTATGTTAGGCTTTGATGATTGGCCTTCATCACTTGTTTCATATAAGCTTTCATAACTTGTGTCATCCAAGGTTTCAGTACTTGTGTCATCTATGGTTATAACAGCAGACTTACTGTTATATTTAAAGTTATGCCAATAATCATCATCAAGATACTCATAGAAATCCACATAGCCATACCATTCTATCAACTCATCTGTGACATCCCCCTTCTTAAACATTTTTGCAACACTTGGTGTTACACATGGTCTTGGTCTTTCTTTTGATCCAAAAGGTGGAAGGTGTGACATTGTGTGTGGTGTTTAGAAAAAAAGTGATGAAACAATTGCATTACCCGGGTAGTATTTATGTTGTGTGGTAAGTAGAAAAGTTAATGTGACAATTAACTCCATCTTCCATCTGTTCAACTACTTGGTTAGATAATATAAATGGGTCAACAAAAATGAAAGACCAATGTGACACGGTTTACAATGGGTCTAAGTGAAAAGAATACAAAATCTTAGCATGACTTTGACCAGGAAATTGGGTCAAGAAAATTGATAGAGCAATGTAACCATCAAATATTATACATACCATAAGGTTTGTAGCAAGCTGCAATAGTCTTACAACTATTTTTCCAAAAAAAAGAAGTAACATAAGTCTAGACCTGGATAATGGCCTCACATGAAAACAAGGAAATAACATAAGTCAATAACATGAAACATTCAACATAAGTCATCAACATGACTATTAAAGACTAAGTCTGCAGGCAGTCTTTTTTGTTCTTTTGATGGGGCTTCTAACCATATCACCTTGTGAAGGTTGAGTATGAGCCTGTGATGCTTGACTGTATGGTTGTGTTGGTTGTGTGTTGTTTGTTCCAGCAACAGCACTTGTACCAGCAACAACAGTCTTCCTTTTCCCTGAATTACTTGTACCAGCAGCAGCAGTCTTCCTTTTCCCTGAATTACTTGTACCAGCAGCAGCAGCATTCTTCATATCACAACTTCTTTTGTTGTGCCCTGCACTTTTACACAAACCACATGTAATCCCTTTACCTGCCCTGCTTAGTTATTACCTTTCACCATCACAATCTCTCCTTTACTCTTCTTTCTTTTTTTTGATGGTCTCCCAATCTGTGGATGAATTTTTGGTGGCAGAAGAGTGGTTGGACAGTCAAATTTGGCCCATAAATCTCTGCCATTAACAGGGTTAACCTTGTGTGAATACACAGCTTTCCAAGTGGCTAATTTGTATGATTCATGGACCCAATCCTCAGGTATGCCTACATCATAACCATTGTCTAGCATATCATGTATTGCAGCAACAGCATGCTTGCAGGGTATTCCTGATATCTCCCACTTCCTATAGGAACATGTCTTTTGAGGCAAGTTAACCACATATTGTTCTTGTAGGTGACCCTTAACCTGGTAAAGATCTGACCCATTCCAATCAACTATGCACTCACTAGCAGCAGTCTTAATCTTTTCAAACACCTTAGCAATAGCAGGGGTTAATGGTCCGTCACTTTTTTCAATAACTTTTTGCACAATTACAATCCTTTTCATAAGATATTCCCTCACATGTTCTAAGGCTGTAATTATAGGGCTGTCTCTGGCATCTAACAACTGTCTATTGAAGACCTCACAAACATTGTTTATCAACAGGTCACAATGGGGCTCTACCTATAGTTTTTGGGAAATGTTATTCATTAGACAAGTAATTAAGTTAACATATGTTTAAAATTTAAAGGATATGAAATTTACCAGAGAAATAAGCTCTGCTCCAATGCTCAGCAGGTATCTTTTTAAGCCATTGATAAGCTTTTAGGTTGAAATATTTCAATTCTTTCATGTTTTGCTCAAACAAAACAGTAGTTGTTGACGATGCACACTTCCACAACATTTCCTTGTACTCAATCCCTTTCCAAGTCTGGTTCATGTTTTCATATATATGCCTAACACAGTACCTATGCTCTGCACTAGGAAACAGCTTCTCAAGTGCAGGTAACAATCCCTACAAGAATCATCAGATTGGTTAAAAATAAAAAAAAACTCACAAATAAACTAAACATTTACAAGAATTTCCATTACCTTTTGTTTATCTGTGATGAAGGTGAAATTAGAGTTGGTGTAGAGATCCAAGTCATCAGCTAGACACTTTAAGAACCATGTCCATGAATGTTGGTTTTCTGATTCAACAATTCCATAAGCAACAGGATAGATGCCATTATTTGCATCCACCCCCACAACAGTCAACATTTGACCTGGATAATGTCCTCTCATGAAGGCACCATCTAAACCTAGTAATTCCCTTCCACTTTCCTTAAATCCCCTTTTCAGAGCACCTAAACAAACATAGATTCTCCTAAACATCCTAGTTGGACTTTCATGATTTTCTTCACCATAAACATCAATCTTACAAGTTGTATCTGGATTACACCTCTTTAACTCCATCACATAGTCTCTCAATAAAAATATTGAACCTTAACATCACCTCTCAAATACACTTCTGCTTTTTCTTTAGCCCTAAAGGCTTTATCCCTTGAAATAGCAACATGAAACCTTTTCTGCATTTGTTCTTGAACAGCTTTAACAGGGATGTTTGGATTCATAATCAACAGATCTGTGATGTGTTTTGAAAGAAAAGTAGATGTACAGTATTTTATCTTTCTAGATTGCAAACAGTGGTGATCATCCTTGTATGTTTTTATGACCCACTTGCCCTTTTCTCCTTTTGATAAGTACAACACCCATGGACAGCGTATTTTGTCCTTTTCTGAAATTTTTCCACTGTCCTCATTTGGCCCTTGTACTTTCTCATTTTTATGGTTATTGCTAGGAACAACACCATTACAAACTACCCTAATTCTTACTGGATCATTCCTCTTAAAATGCAAGTTTCTCCTACTCTCAACAGCATAGCTTCTAATCAATTGTTTAGCAACATCTCTGTTAGCAAACTCTCTTCCTACATAAAATTTGGCTGATGAGTGCAATTTCTTTAACTTTCTAAGCCCTAGTCTCCTTGCATTTTCTGGGACATCCTCTATGTCAATTTCCATTGAATCAAAATCTAAAACCTCTAAGGTATCTTCATTCAAAGTAACCTTAGGTACCATAGGATCATTATCACCTACTTCAAAATGGAACTCATTCATGTTAACTTCTATATCCTCAACTACATGTTCATCATCCATAAGGTCATTCTCAGGCTCACTTTCCATTTCAGACCCACTCTCACTTTCATCTTCTTTCTCAACTAACTCAACATACACATACATAACCTTGTGCATATGAACGTAACTTAAAATTTTTTGGTAATCAGCATCACTAACCAAAGGCTTTACACCAACTTCTAAAGTCTTAAGTGGAATCTTATAGTAGAAAAGTAACTGCTGGTCCATCTCATAACCTAAACTATTCATAACGGTATTCATAATAGCATCACTAAAGTCATGCTTATTCACCAAATCAACAAAACAAATCTCACCTTCAATGTATTCCATATTCGGACCATCACTAAACCTTCCATAGTAATGACATTTGATGCTAAACAATTATTCATACACATCTGTTAACATAGAAAATAACGATTATCATAATTGGTAATTAGGGCGAATTAAACACATTTACGGTAATTAATCATGAAATTAAACAATGTGTATCAAACTTCTTACCATATATCGCAAAGTCAAATTCTTCACCTTCGGGTCTGATAAAAAAGTCTGGAACAGGATCATCCATGATTAAGAAACTTTGGGGAGGCGTATGAAAATGGAAGACTGAGAATGGAGATAATAGAATATGAAAAGGTTGGGGTCGAGCGGTTTGAAAAATAAAGGTATACCCGAGTGATATGGGTAAGCCCATGTACCCAAACCGGGTTTGATTTATTTAATAAGGGAATGGACAAACTTACCCCCACAAAAATACAGCCATATAACGGGAGTTAACTCCAGGGAGCATCGTTGCTAATTACCTTCGTCCTCCGGGAGGCCGCCTGCATTTTAATGAAGTTGGGGAGCAAACATGCAATTTTGGCAAACCACAGGGTGCAAACTTGCAATTTCCTCTTTTTTTTAACATAAAAAGGCATCAAACTTATTTTTTTTGTTGATTTGGATATTTTCGTTAAATATTTAACGAGCGTCCATTAAGCTACACTTTTCAAGTCCGCTAGACCGCTACCACCACCATCAATCTGCATTTACGTCCCTTGTTAAAGAAGCAATATACACCATCAATATGTTCTTGCTGCATCGATAAGAATGTAAAAACTCTTTGCAGTTTGCACCAAAACGAAAACCAATACCTTATCTGGTTGCACTAGCAATCAATTGTCCATGAGAGTGAAAAGGCAATAGTAGTAGACCATGAAAACAAAATTCAAGCCCTCGTAAAATAAAAGAACCTAATCCCTACTATTTAATCTTTTCACGAAATACATAAAGGAACAACTAAACCATTTTGGGTAAATCTCATGTTTCTGCCGTCTTATAACCACTCAGCTCAACTGAAGTGTATGTTTTCGTGTTTTCTTATTTCAAATATCAAATCTTACACGTACTTTTAGCTTGCTTATAATTATTATTCTAAAATGGCTATACTGGATCTTTTTGGTTTACTTGAAATGATTAGAGTTAGTAAATCATTTTTGATTTGAATGCTACATCATGTTTCACACATATCCATATCGATGATATCACACATCATTTGAAGTTGGATGACCCTTCAGTTCTGATGGCGTCTTTGGCTGAATCACGACCGATAAAATATAATGTTGGTTACAATCATCAAAATTGTTATTTGCTTCAAATGGATACTTTATGCAGTAAGAACGCATCGATGATGTATATCGGGTCTTTAACAAGGGCTGTGAATGCAGATCGACGATGGTGGTAGTGGACTTGAAGCGTAAAATTTTAACGGATGATCGTTAATTATATAATGAGAACACCCAAATTGAACAACAAAATTAGTTGGGTGCCTTTCTATGCAAGAAAAAAAGTGTAATACCTTAATTGGAATGAGCATTAACTTTGATACCTTTGTGTGTCATTTGCCCATTTTTTTATAATAGCCCAACAAAAGTTTCCAATAATTTCATTTATAAATGAGATTTTGTTAAGGTTTTTATTTAGATTTTATGCTTAAAAGATGAAACCAATGAAGATGATACATGATATGCAATTATGCAAATACATATACCATAAAATTAAACATGTAAAATTTGAATTTTGAAGATCATAAGCTCTGATCCAGACTTACACAAGCCAACCAATCACACCACTCCATTTCAATCACATGGATCCGCATCCAACGGCTCTCCTTAACCCATGCCTCACAAATCCAACGATCAATAATTACACTTCATAAGAAAAACTCAAACTCCTAGCTTCTTTATATAAACAGCCAAATATCATCCAACCATTCACCCAACACACATTAAAATCAAACCCAATCTTTCTTTAGAAAAAAATGTCTAGGAGGAAAGAAATTAGGTAGTCGAATCAAAAACTTTTGATTAGACTTTAATTTGTCGTGTTGAAAACATAACCATAGGAACATCTTGTGTTATGTTTTATTGAGGTTATGTTTTCACACTACAAATAAAAGTGCTTAATCATATACTAATGAAGAAGTTTAAATTCCTGCAAATATTCGGATACTCACTTGTTACTACTGATCATAAGCTAGAGCAAATTGTTTCAGCAGGTACTTAATAAGTCGTAACATCGATAGATTATATAATATTGTGGACCATTCTCTCTCAGTGATTATATATCTAAAGAAATTAGTGAGCTTGTTCATCTTATTCTCATAGCTGTTAATGATTTTTTAAGAGCAGTTTAAGTATATTTTCTTAAAAATAACACTGAGGTTTATTTATTTACTGGTTTTTACGATCTAATCAAAACTCAGCTTAATAAGGAGTTCAAAACCTTGGGGAGTGATAACAGACTACATTTGTAATCAAACGTTTACCGCATTTGGTGGTGAAAGTCATGACATTATCCATCATAACTCATGAAACCATTCAACAAAATGAGACTACTAAAGTTATGTTTCAATATCAAGTTAATTAAGGTAAGTTGCTTAAGCAAAAAAAAATCCGTAACTACTATATATGTGATCGACACAAACACTACGAACAGCGCAAGTAAATGGCCTGCGAAACCAATGCTGGCAAGCACGCTTGAGGTACCATACTTATTGTATACTCCGTGTTCGGCCTTCTTCAAACTAGTTTTTAGCTACTTCTGTTTTGGGGCATTAAGTATTAAGAGACTGTTAACAACTTATAAGATTCAATTAGACTTTTGCATGACAAAATTCTGCATCAGCCCAAAAAGTTAACCAGACAATTGGTGTTCAAAAGAGATGTTTAAAATATTACTCTCTGTCTCAAAATCATTTCCATTCCACAAAAACAGTGTAATTTCTCTTTTTCACGTTCTACAAAATAACAGGTTAACTAGTTAGAAATTAATATTCTGTATCCAGTTTGTGATTATAGCTTCGAGCGAGGCTAATACGGTAAACTCGATCAAAACAGTCGACAATCAATTTAAAACAACTCGGAAAAAGTAAACAATTAATGTGGGACGGATATTTTCAACTTATAATTAAGGCGAGAATGGATGGTAGATCGTCATTGTAGAATATATCAAAAGAGCTTTCACACATGCTGGATATTGTAAAGTTCTTGAATGTTAGAGAAAAATCATAAAACTGATTATCTCAAGCTAATATACGTAAACTTCATAGGTGCTGAAATGCTTTGTTTTCAAAACAACAACTAAATGACCACCCTGTAAGGTTAGATTCGTGTGTTTGAATTAGGTTTGGTTATTGCTTCGGATGTCAAAATCTTGTTATCTAGGTTAGGAGAAAGTGGGTAGACGAGGGTATTGATGGTTGTATGTAGAGGCCTTTAGTATGTATCCTTTTTGTTGAACAAGGACAATAGCTGATTCAAAAGAGGAAGCAAGATTAAATGCATGCAGTGATGGGTCAAATATATAGTCTGACAACTAAGGAAACGTGTAATCTTAAAAGCTGCTGATTCGTTTTATGGAAACACGTTAGGTTTACTTTTGAAAAAGGTTGGGCATACGAGCTCAAATTCAGTCAACAATGATCAATCTTTTTATTTTGTTTTACAAAGTTGGATTAATGGAATGCTCAAAATTACAACTCTATTTTTGAGTTGGACAATGAAAAAGTTTTTCCGAGATTAAGGGCGGTAAAAGGGCTCGGATTTCTTCTTCAGTTGGCATTCGAATTTATTAGTTTGTCAGCGTTGTTACTTGGTTTTCTTCATGTGTTTTTGGTTGGTTTTGATTCAGGTGTCACGAGTTTGGTCTGTAGGTCGTGGTTTCCTTGTAGGAGATTTGCTGGTATAAGTTGTTTTTTTAATGTTTACATTTTTTTACTTTCTTGCTACTTTAATTAAATGTGTAAGCATTGATGATTGAAGTATAAAGCGGTTAAAAGTCATAAGTTTGAAAAGTAAATGGTATGATGTAATACTCGTACAAGTTATGTTCGAAGAAATTAGCCGGAGCTAGAGCTTGTGAGGGCTAGAGCTTTACTTATTACGAAGGCCATGCATTTAAGAAGTGTGTCATGTTGGCTGTTGGTGCTATAATAATCATGTTGAGTCTTCTTTTCGGCTCTTAACTTTGTCTTTGTTAAGACATACTATTATAAGGATGAGTATGGTATCGGTACCGTACTGAACCCGTACCGAATTAGTGGTACTGAATTTTTTCCGAGCATATATTATTGGTACCGGTATCGTATCGAACGGGATTACCGGTACCGGGAAATAGGGATTTTCTCGTTTTTTTCCGGGAATTTCTCAATTTGGTACCGGTCCCGTACCGAGTTAGTGGTACCGAATATTTTTTCACCTTATTTGTGGTACCGGTACCGTATCGAACAGGATTCGGGTACCGGGAATCGGTACGGTTCCGGTTCGATTTCGAGATTCGGGTCTAAATGCTCATCCATATAATATTACTGTACGTAATTAGGAATTCCATTATCAATGTATCTAGTAGAGTAGCAATCCTGTGATAAAAAGGAAATACAATGATAAGTTTTTATGTCTTTCTTGCTTACTTTTGCCCTTAGATTTTAACTTCAAATTTTTTTCTCTATTTGGTGACATGGCAAAATGCATTTTAAGCCTTCTACTCTTTTTAGGTAAAGGGTTTTCTCCCTATATATTATTACTCTAAAAAACATTTAAGTTAAAAAAATGTAAGTAGATCTTATATTTCCGCCCAATATAAAAGAAACAACTTTCTATTAGAAAAAGACACAAGAACAACCACAATGTCAGCAGAATCTAACGAATACTAAAATTTATTGCTTCCACGGACTCTGAATCCAATAAGATTATCAGCAATGACTTGGTACTGTCTAAAATATCATGATCATCATACATATAATTATCATATGGGTCGTAATTATCATCCACATTCTTGTAAAAATCTTTCCATTGTTCTTACATACTATTAGTCACATATTTCATATCAGAGATTTTAGCAACTAAGAATTTTTCCATATCATTATCCACTAGTTTAACGAAATCCTCGTTATTAAGCTCACACCTTTTCCTAGGAATCAGATAGATTTTAGAAATAATAAATCATCAAGCGATGAAAGATACACAATCGAGGCGAGAATTAGGACGAAATACAACCACTTTGATTTACTTTCAGCAAACTTTTTTACAAGCTTTATATTTTAGGTTTGATAGTTTGGTATTGAAAAATTGCATGTGTTTTACGGTTTAACTCTTTTTTGAAACTTTTAAAATTATTCGTGATTTCACAAATCACATGTGATATTATAAAAGAATAATCAAAGTGTGTTCTTTTAATCTGATGAAAATGTAAATAGTTAAAATTAATCATCCACAAGAGTAAATTGTCCTTCAACAATTTTTCTTTCAATATTGTTAATTTTCTCAATACGATGTATAGCTAACTTCCGGATCAGGAGTACTATCCTAGACATAAACCCACCCGAAAGGTCATCAAAACCAGCTGACTTAAAAACTCAACCATTCGTACCAAAAACATTATCATTTCCCACAAAATTAAGCGCATTAAAAGAAGTTGACTTACTAACCCCGTTACTTGGACTAGCTTCTTTACAATCCCCCGCAACAGCTTTCTTTTTCCAACCACTTGAACTAGTATTATTCTTGCCTACCATTCGATATTCCTGAGTAACCGGTACAAAGTTCAGCGTAGGGTCAACCGCTACTCTTGTGGCTACTTTGGTTTCATTGAGTAACCACGTTTGGTCTACTGCTATGTTGCTTGCTTTAGAAGGAAAAAATAAAATTGGTTTTATTGATGGAACTTGTAAAAGGTCAATTACTGATGAAATATTGGGAAAACAATGGGACAGAGTCAATGTTGTGGTGTTGGGATGGATTCTTAACTCTAGATCTGAAAAACTATTTCTTGGTCAGATTTTTTCACAAAAGGCTAATCATGTTTGGAATGATTGGAGAGAAACTTATTATAAAGTTGATGGGTCTGTTATATTTAACCTTTATCATAAGATTACCACTTTGAAACAAAATGGTTCTAACTTGTCTGGTTATTATCATGGTTTGAATGCTTTGTGGAAACAATACAATGATATGGTTGAGTTGCCTAATTGTGTGTGCACTGCTACTTATGAGTTTAAGAATCATAACAAGTCATTGAAATTAATGCAATTCTTAATAGGACTTGATGACTCTTATATGACTATTAGAAGCTCTCTTCTCTCTAAAGAGATGTTTCCAGATGCTAAAGGTGCTTATGCTATCATATGTAGTGAGGTGTGTCATAGAGTTGCATCTGGAACTATGTATGGATCCTTTTAGAGACTCAGACTTCTGCTTTTTTTATCTAATGGGCCTGCTAGAAACAATTTTCAAAGAAACCATAGTTTTAACTCTGGTGGCTTTAGACCTAATAATAGTAATACCCCTAGACCTAATACTACTGTCAGACCTAGCACTTATAGACCCAGTGAGAATTATTAGTTGGTGTATGAAAATTGTGGGTATAATGGGCATACTATTAAAAGGTGCTTTAAAATTATTGGATATCCAAATGATTTTAGGAACAAAAACCTAGTCAAAACTTTAAAGGTAAAAATCTTTCTAACAATTTTGTGGGCACCAACTCCAACTCTGGTTTTTCTGATGAACAACTCACCATTCTGCTCTCTCTTATTAAAGAAAATAATGGTTCTGAAAGAAATGTACAAGCCAATATGGCAAGTACTTACTTTAACTCCAGCAAGATTTTCAATGATAATTTTCAAAGAATTTTTTGTTCTAACACTAATATTCAGCCGAAAGTGACTCAACATGGGAAGGTTATTGTCTCAGGGGCAAATCAACACATGACTAATAATGAAAAGGAATCAGATAATATTTATGACATATCTTATCTTAAGATTAAAGTTGCTTATCCCAATGGGACTAAATCTTTCATATCTAAAAATGGAAATCTTAAGCTAGCTAATGGGTTAGTTTTGTTTGATGTATTGGTCATACTTGAGTATTGTGTCACTTTGATTTATGTGCATAAAATTTCTATGGATAATAAAATCTTTGTTGTGTTTGATGAGAATAAGTGTTTATTTTGAATCAGGATTTAAATCTGAGAAATGTTCTGGTGGGGACTGGTAATCAATTTGGTAGTTTGTACTACTTAGATGTTACATATAGTAAGTGTAATAATAGTAAAACTCTCACCACTTGTTTTCTTTCTTACTTTGATTGGCACAACAAGCTTGACCGTCCTGTAGATCCTACATTAGATGTTTTAAAAGAGTGTTTGAAAATTAATAAAAATGATAAGTGTGATTATTGTGAAGTGTGCTAAAAGACTAAGCAGACTAGAAAACCATTCCTTTTAAGTTACATAAAACTAAATTGTTAGGAAATATTGTTCACCTTGACTTATGGGGGGCTTATAAAGTGATTAGTCATTCTGGGAACAAATATGTTTTGACTCTTGTGGATGATTATACTAGAGCTGTTTAGGTGTATCTCATTAAGTCTAAAGACGAAGTTGTTACTTTCATTGATGATTTATATAACATGATCAAAAATCAGTTTAAAAGAACCATTAAAATGTTTAGAAGTGACAATGAAACCGAATTTGTTAATAATAGAGCGATACTAAACCAAACATCTTGTGCATACACTCCACAACAAAATGAGGTTGCTGAAAGAGAACATAGACACCTACTAAATTTTGCTAGGTGTCTTATGTTTCAGGGAAAATTACTTTGAAATTTTGGTTTGAATGCATCCTAACTACTACTTTTCTTATTAACAGATTGTCCTCCTTTGTGTTAAATAGAAAATCTTCTTATGAAATGATTTATAATACTTGTCCTAATCTCTCTATTATTAGAATGTTTGGTTGTTTATGCTTTGCTACTATTTTAAATAGTCATGTTAAACTGTCTATAGGCTTTTTAGTTGATAGGAATCAATTCTTGGTTTCAAGAGATGTTAATTTTTTGAGTATATTTTTCCTTTTAAGGATTCTGTTTCAAAAAAACAAACATGATAAGTCTGATATGTCTAATATCAGTCAAGAAAAATACATGTTAATTTTTTTATTTAGATGACCTGGAGCTTCCTAATGATGATAAGAGAGTAACACCAAATCATAATAGTGACCATGGGTCACATAGTGAAGGTGACAACTCTTCCAATCATAGGGATAATGTGAACACTATTGATTCCCCAATTATTGGGGATGATGCTCATAACAATGAAGAAATTAATGTTGGGTTGGAAGATGAGGCTGCCACACTTGATGAAAATAATGTGTTTGACGGAAAATTGGATCAAAATCCAAACACTTCATCTCAGGGAACTTAAAATGTAAGAAGGTCCTCTAGAACTTCTATTTTTCCAAAGAATTATAATGTTTTATTGTTAACTTCAAGGTTAAGTATGGTCTTGAAAACTTTGTTGGTTATTCTAAACTTAATCACAGAATTTTTTGTTTTGTCACCCAACTTATGAAACATAGTGAACCAAAAAACTTTTTTGAAGCATCTCAAAACCCTCTTTGGGTTGATGTTATGAATACTGAGCTTGATGCCCTTCTTGAGAATGATACTTGGGAAATTGTTGAGCTTCCTAAAGGTAGAAAAGCTTTAGGTTGCAAATGGATTTGGAAATTAAAATTTAAGTCTAGTGGGGAGATAGATTGATATAATGTGAGGATTGTTGCTCAGGGTTTTGCTTAAAAAGATGAAATAGATTATGAGGAGACCTTTGCCCCTATTTTAAGATGGTCACAGTTAGATGCCTTCTTAAATTAGCAATTGTGCAGTCTTGGAATGTGTTTCAACTTGAAATTAATAATGCCTTCTTGTATGGTGACCTTGATGAGACTGTGTATATGAAACCACCTCAAGGATATCTTCCTGGAGGTGAAAACATGGTTTGCAGACTTAAAAAGTCTCTGTATAGCCTTAAACAGGCACCTAGGTAATGGAGCGCTAAGCTCACTTCTGTTCTAAATGAAAATGGTTTTTTCTAAGTAAATATGATTACTCTCTTTATACAAAGTCAGATGGTGATACCTTTCTTTCCTTTCTTGTGTATGTTGATGATATTATCATCATTGGCAACAACATTTTTGAAATTAAGAAATTCAAAGTGTTTTTGAGAACAAATTCATGATTAAAGACTTGGGTAAGTTGAAGTACTTTTTAGGCATAGAAGTTGTTGACACTGAATCCGGTATTTGTTTGAATCATTGAAAGTATGTGTTAGATTTGTTATCTGAGTATGGTATGCTTGTTTGTAAACCTGCTAAAACTCATGTGGTGTCTAAACTTTCTATATCTAATGAGCCTAGTGATACTGATCCTTTACTTGTGAATATTGTTGACTATCAAAAGCTTATAGACAAGCTTATCTATTTGACTAACACCAGTAAGTTCATTGCTTAAGACAGTTTATGCATTCTCCTTTGAACTCTCATCTCAAAATTACCTTTAAGTTATTAAAATATCTTAAAAGCTCTCCAGGTTTGGGCATTCCCTTTAAGAGGACCACTAGTAAGTTTCTTAAAGCTTATTCTGATGTTGACTGGGCTAAATGCATTGTCACTAGAAAATCAGTAATTGGGTATTGTATTTTTGTAAATGATACTTGTTTCTTGGAAGAGTAAAAAACTAAATACTCTCTCTAAATCATCCACACAAGCAGAGTATGGAGCTCTTGCTTCTTTAACCAATGAAGTTGTTTGGATCCTTTAAATCCTAAAAGATTTACAATGTGAAAATCTGTTACCTGTAACACTTTACTGAGATAGAAATCAAGCTATTAAGATAGCTGCCAATCGTGTTTTTCTTGAAAGAACCAAACATTTAGAGATTGACTTACACTCTGTAAGAGAATTTTTTTTAAATGGTGTTGTAAAAACTGAGAAAGTAGGGTCTGTAAATTAAATTACGGACATCCATACAAAAGGATTGGATACAGTTCAATATTATGACCTTGTGAAAAATCTGGGCATGATAAACCTTTATGGGTTATCAGATTAAGGGGGATGTTAACATGAAGGACTTAATATGCTAACCTTTACTAACCTGAAGGATTAACTTGGTTTGTTGTTATGTTTCAGTTTCAATCCTTTGGACTCACCTTGACAATACCTATGGATGCCAAAGACTGATGGCGCTATATTGCTAAAGGTTGAATCTTACACGAGCCCAGTGTTTTATCTAGCCCATTGTGCAACGGCTCCAATCCTTCTTTGTTTATTACTCAGCCACACACACACACACACACACATACACACACACACTAACCCTATCTGGCTTTTCATCTGATGTGTTTGTTTATATTATTCTCTCTCTTTTATAAAACATGTAACCCAAACCATTTTGATTATTTTTGTAAGTCTATTATCAAGATAGAGAATAGGATCACACCAGAGTAGCTGTGGTGATCTCTTTGTTTTTTGGTTTCGTAGTTTCTAAATAAAAGGTTTTGATTCTTGTTTACAAACTGGTTTAAATCTATTGGATCTTGATTGTCTACAAATCAACTTCTCCCCGTGCTTAGATTTCAACAACTCACTCAAAATATCGGAAGACAAACTGCATAACTTATTGTAATTTGATGAATTCCCACAAGACTCAAGTGCCATTACTGAAACCTCGATCACGGTTAGAAAAACGACCTTCAAACTATCAGGAAACATGTCGAGATGAACAAAACCCAAAACAAGATTCAACCTTTAAAGTACATGAAAAATAGTCCGGACATCAAATTCATGAGTTGCTTGACTAGCTTCCACCTCATCATTACCTGCTTCAACACTCTTACCCTTGTTCCCCCTGCCCCCTCCTCCCATCTTCTTTTTACCAGCATTACCAGATGATGGACGCGATTCACGATTCTAAAAAGCGCAACGGATAGTGCGACGTAATGACAAGAAATCCATCGACGTGAAGAGGGACAAAACAATTGAATTTGGGGTAAGATCTCGAGATCAACATTCATCACTAATGAATTGTAATGGAGTTCATGTATATAGTAATTAACAACCTCAAAAACATTACGAGGTTACTTAATTGGTGATGTAATGCTAAGTAATCGAATTATCTAGTTTATCATTAACAAATGTATTTTGTCGAGAGAAGTTATGGGATGATTCAGTCAATTAGAGGTTACTATTTGAGAAAGTGTTATTCGTCCTCAAAGTTCTCATATATAACAGAACATGATGCAACGATATAACACCTAAATTGCTTCAACTTATGTGCTTATTATGAGGTAAAATCAGTTATTTGAATATAAATCAAACTTTTCAAAGTCCTTTTTGAGCTTAAAATAAGCAATCCTAACACCCCCTGAAGTTCAGATCCTACATTCATAACATAACAAAGATATTACCCAAAACAAACCCACCTTTATACTCCATCTATTCTCAATGTATTGGGTTCTTTGAGATTGCTTAATCGATAAATAAAATAAGCTGTTTCTTATAAGAGAATGCTTATTTGAAATTAATTTGACTTCTAACATATTTGACCTTAAGTTAACATCTATTGTTTTTCACAACCAATAATACGAGAATGAAGTTAGATTTATAAGAACCCTAATTAATTGAAATTGAAGTGAATAAGTAGAATAAAAAAATAAGGGCTGGCGTGGATACCTGATTTGTGAAGAAATAAGAGTGAAACAGAAAATGTGAAATTTTGGGGCGGGAAATAATTAACACTTCCTTAATATTCCCTCTCTCACTTTCGCCTAAATTTTCAAATACCATTATTTAAATTTTGGTATTTTTGGTTTATTTGCATCCTAGGTTGGTAATGGCGGACCTTAATCATTTATTTTGGAGGGTCGAATTATTTATATATATCAAAATAAAAAAAATTGACAATAACTTTGAAACGGAATGCATAAATATTTACATTACTCGTTATGATTTTTGGGGACTGGACCCCTACCCAGTCCTCCCTAAGATCCGCGAATGGAGGGTGGTGAAATTAGGAGTAATAATCGGGTCAATTTTTTACGTCGGAAAAAGTCTGATCGAAACGAGCTAATTTAGCCCAAAATCAGTCTGAATGTGTTTGGTTTGAACTGGTTTGAAACGCACAGTGGCAGGTTATATGTAAAACCATATTAGACCGAATCGAGCCGAAACCTAAGGCAACGTGTTAATCCATAATCTGGCTGAAACACGTTTCATTACATGATTTTTAAAGATTAGGGTGTTTATTGGTTCGGTTCTGGGTTGTTCGAGTAAGTTTCTTTTCTGTGTTAACTCGAAAACCAAACCGAACTGAAGTAAAAAACAAACTTAAATTCAGTTTGATGTAGATTGATCCGAATAACCTGAGTTACACTTTTAATTTAAAAATTATTTATAACTATATAGATTTTCAGCAAGAAAAAAATTATTTCAAATGTAAAAATTGTTTTTTTATATTAGGAATTTTAATGGATATTTATAACGTTTGGTTTTCAGTTATGATTGCCAAACTCGTTTTCAACCTGAAAATCGATCAGTTCGATTCGATTCGATTATGACCTAAAACCCAAATTTTATGTTCAGGTCAGTTTTAATTCAAGTCCAATCGGTTTGATTTACAATTTTTGTAGGTCAGAGTTAAGTTATAAACACCGCTAATCTTTGGCCTAATTTACCATTTCTTTTAAAAGTTTTACTATATTACATAATTTTTGCGCTTTATCTGGTTCATGCATGGTTAAAAAAAGTGGTACCGGTCTCTCCGTTACATAACGATTATTCGTTGACGCCATTCTATAATCATTTGGGGAGTGAGGGCACTTTAATTCGTAAACCCAGCACACTTAGCCAAGATGAAATATCGAGATGGAACACTCTACGAATAAGGATACTAACTTATAATTAAAGCATAAGATACATTTAATAATAGGTCTCATCTAAACTTCTTAACAAATCTATTAGTTTTATATAGTTATTTAGTCAATTTATATTTTTGGAAAAAAATACCCATAGTTTACAACATTTAAAAAAAAATAAGTTAAACAAATGGCATATTACAAAATATATTAGACAAGAATAACTCTAAGCATAAATATTATAAATATATGCTCTAAAAATAAATCACATAGCCACATGCATTTATTTATGGAGTAAAATCTTTTACAACTAGGGTTTCAAATAGAATATCAGTCTTCCCTAATTAAAGATTTTATGAATTCATTCAAAAATAAAAGATATGTCAAATATACGTAACATTTATCACATGGCAAGTTTTTATCCATGACAATATGCATGTAAATCATGGATCCACACAATCAACTAAAAAAATGTAAAGATTATGTCTAAAACATATAATCACTTAAATATAGTAAAGATGATATTGTTTTTATAGGATCGTTACCCAATTATTTTAATTACATGAACTAACAATTTAATCAAGTAACTAAACCTAAAGATCTAACATGTAAATAGGGTTTACAAGAATTTCTTTTTCTTAATTTAGCAAAAACACAAAAAAAAATCGCGTGATCTAAATAATTAGGTCCGAAAATTTCATGACAACAAAAATTAGTAAAACCTAAATCTTATGTTTTTATCAATACGATTATTATGATCATTAGGTGTTCAATAATTATTGCAATGTTAAAATGACTCGTGATGCCACTTTTGATTTGTTAGATCTAACATAACATTTATTTGCTAAACAAAACAAATAAACATCATGACACATGCGGAAGCGATTATGATCAATTAACATAACATGCATATAACTAATTGAACATTAAAGTTAAAAGGGTATTTTATCTTGAAAAGCTTCCTAGCAAAAGAACACTTCAAACCAATCCAAGATTAAACAAAGGAGGTTAAATCTATGCTCTTGTACACACGACTCATACAAGCTATTCGACAAGCTAGGTCACACGAGCAGAACCGTGTCGTAGTGGTGGAAAAAACGAACCGAGTATGCACAAGGCTATAGTCGGCCGAATATGGTGTTTGGAAAGGTTTCAGAGATTATTCTCTTTTACTATGAATGAGAAATGAAAATAAATGAAAGCTTTTGTATTTATAGTGTGTCAAAAACTAGGGTTAGGGACAAAGTATTTATAGAGAATATACACTTTGTTTTAACCAAAACTTATCAACACACCTCCACCAAACCTCATAAGAGGCCGGTCAAACACCCCCTTAAAATAAAGGGGACCAAAAAATATTTTTTCCATTTTTACAGTTAACGCCCGTTAGTCATTTTCCATTAAATACTTAACGGTCGTTAGTCACGGTTTTTAACACTCGTTAATAAATTACATTTTAATAAATAAAATGTAATTATTTAAATTAAATAGCTCTAAACGTTTGTGTGCAATCCTATAGTCTCGAGTTCGATCATAACACACGACTATTTAAATACGTCCATAAACTAACACATCGGGCAGTCTCCAACACCCCCCTCCCCCCACCCTCCCCCTCCCCCGCGCAAACTTCCTTCTCCTATGGCTCTACGCATCCTTAAGTAATCAGGTTGAGTGTTCTTTACGGCTATCAGCTTTGTCTTTGTGAAAACAAGAAGTCACAATAACTATGTGACCACCTTTAAGGTTAGATCTAGTAAGGTTGGGGTTGGTTTTGTTTAAATAGTAAGATGAATTTGAGAGTGTGTAAGTGTATCATATGTGTTCTGTTTGATTGTGGTAGCTCAGCTCTTTGTTATATCCACTAGACGAGTACCCGCGCATAGCAGCTGGATTTTCTAGCAACGATAATTAACGATATAGGATACTGTGGTCACTATCAAAAGCGATTGAAATAATTTCCACACTACAAAGTATGTCTTTTTTTGTGTGTATTAGGGTTTAGAGAGAGATTAAAGTTTGTGTGTGTGTGTGAATTAATTATGTTGTGTGTATTAGGGCTGACCACAAGGAATAATCAATATTTTTCAACATTTTAGTAGGACCCACATTTCAACTTTCTACTTTCAACATTTCAACTTTCAACAAAAAAGATACACCCTTTATAATGTAGTAAAGATTAGGTTGTGTGTTTGAATTAGGTTTGGTTATTGGTTCGAATATCAAAATCTTGTAATTTAGGGTAGGAGAAAGGATGGGATATTCATGCATTGATAAAATCATTAAAGGGCAGTGGGTAGATGAGGGCATTGATGATTGTATCCTTTATCTTGGAAGCAAGCTATATGCATGCTGTAGTGATCGATCAAATAATATGACAACTGATAGCAAGTATGAAGAGTGAAGATTAAATGTGGTCTGATAGCAACACGTATATGCCAACAGTGATAATAAGAAAACGTGTTATCACAAAAGTGCGGATTCGTTTATGGAAACACGTTAGGTTTACTTTTGAAATAGGTTGGGCCTTAGAGCTCAAATTCAGTCAACAAGGATCTTTTTATTTAAGTTTTATAATGTTACTAGGTGAATACCCGCGCATAGCTGCGTAATTGCATAGCGGCAATTATGAAACGATAAGCTTTATAATAGTGAGATGAAATTCTAGGCGAGTACCCGCGCATAGCGGCGGAAATTTCTAGCGGCAGATAATTCACGATATGTGATATTGATAAGTGTTACTTCAATGGAAACAGTTCTTTCAACATATTCATGCTTCGTATCCCCGATATTCTTCCACATAAACATTATCTTAAAACAACTTAAAAAATAGGCGCCAAACACTCGTAAGAATACTAAAAAAGTTAGTTTTGCAAATATTTAGCTCACGGAATTAGCAAAGTAAGTTCCCAAAGATTATTAATACCTTTAGGTGCAGACATAATAAAATAAAACCTAAATTTTCAGCCCATCAAGTCATCCCTTATAGTAGTGTTTGTAGCCATCAAAATTGACATACCACATACCTCTGTTCATTCGATAAAGTTGAAACTAATGTTAAAAGCAACTTACTTCAACTTCGGGATACTTGATTTCAAAATCTCCGAAGGAACCAAATCCATTACCATCCCTGATTCCTAAAACTTCAAGTGCATCATATGGAGCACCAACAATTGCCAATAGTGGATAAGAAAACCAACTCATAATAAAACACACATACACATATTCCACTAATCCACTAAATAGAATAAACACCTCATCACCTGGCCTCAACAAAGTAAAAAGTGGACACATTCTAAATCCTTTTTTAATAACACCCTGGATGCCAAAGTCTTTGGTGGTTTCTAGTTTGTATTTTCCTTTTGCAAAGAGCTCGTTTGTTGCTCGGTTGGAGGGGTAGACTGTACTTATGGTTTTTAAGACGGCGTAGAATCCTCTGGAAATAAAAAAACATAATGGGCAGTATATAAATCAGACCAATGGATCAAAAGAAGCCCGTTGATAGGCTAACATATTTTGTCGCCTAGCGACATGATAAATAGGATAGTAGAGCAATTCTAAGAACTACAGAATAAAACTATCGTAACAAGCCATACTTGTTGGGAAGGATTTCTAAGTGCACATTCTTAGGTGACGAAGACCACCAAACTGGGGTGAAGATGAGATATCGCGTGCGGTCATGCACCATGTCCAAAGGGTTTTATAAAAAGGGTCATGCCAGATTTTAAACTAGGGTAGGGCGGTAGTGGTGTAACTACCATAACGTTTGGTATAACCTTCAAGATCATTAAAAACGCACAACACAAAGGACTATATAAAAAGGGTCATGACAGATTTTAAACTTGTAGGAAATGTGTACATATATGAACACCTTTCAACTCAATTTATATAAACGTAATGAGGTGGCACCTAACTTTACCTTGAAAATTGATGTGAATTCACCAGATTTCTTTCCTAATCACAACATTAAAATTACATTCATTGTAAGCATATCTAAACTAACAGAAATATCCTTACTTGAATTTACTCGAACACGGGTCAACGAATGAATATCCAATTATCAATATCGATAGTTATCTACATAAACAAACAATTTCCTATGGCTCAATTTCACTTTAATCTTGTATGGTTAGTTATATTGGATACATCAGAAACATTTTAGTGTAATGTCAACAAGAAGTGGAACAAACTTTAATTACAAAGTGATTTTTCCAAGTCAACAAAGTGGTTCATCATACCATTTTTGTATGCGAGTCCCTTTATGTTCAAACATGAGAAACCTACTATTTGACCTATGTGGTTTCTTGAACGTCAATACCAAACGTTATGTAATTATACAGAAAACTCATATTGTTCATTATCTCGATTACTAAGATCACAGTAACATTATAATTAGTTCGGCTAAAATCATTCTCTCAGAAAGCACATTGAATGATATCAAAATGAAAGCTCAACTTAAAGAAGGAAAAAATTGTTACTAATCATTCTGTTTCAAAGAAAATGAAGGCGCTGGCATGCTTTCTGAAAATGTTGTTATGTAAACACCTAATTTGTTCTACATTAACACCCCCTGACACTCTAGTTGTGAGCCATTACCTGAACAATGTCTTTGTTGCATCAACACCGCATGACACAATGTTTGACATTTAGTTATTGCGGAGGACCTATAACGGGTCGGTTTGATAATGGATCGTCATAGCTACGATATAGGGTTAGTGTAGGCCGTATACCAGGTACCAAGCCCTCTTAGACAGCACAATCAATCAATCACTCACGGTACCATAACAGTAAGGTGGGGTGTTATAAAGGAAGAACCATTATCACCAATCAGGCGTCGTTTCCATTACCAGCACTATCAATCACTCACGGTACCAAGTGTCGTGGTGTTATTCGTCTTCTGTTATACTATCAATAAGTGCTGACACATGAACCACAATCAAACACAAAATAAAAAAGAAAGAAAAAAAGGAAACAATGTACGGCGCAGGCCTGCTGGGACAACGCCAACCTTATGACAAAAACAGAGGTGCCGGCCTCACGTTATGGGCAGGTGTTATCGGTCAAGCCACCCCTTGCAACCATCGCCACTGAACTCTCTAAGTTAACAAGGTGACAAACAAATACGAGTAACAAATAACACCATGCTATCCCGACAAAACTTGGCTTAACTAATGATTACTGGTATAATACTTTCCAGTAATGTTACTAAAGCCAAGTCTAATAAGATAACAAGTTGCAAAACAATCTATGTAAACTTGCACAACGATGAACACATCGACCCATCCATGTGATTAGGAGCCATCCTTGACCCACAAAAAGTTAATCATTTTACACAAAAACCGCATCTTTCAGATACCAGATGCATCACCAAGTGCATATGCAAATTATCGAGACAAAGTTAAAGTTCCTACCAAAATGCGTCACCTTTCTACAGAAAAAAGTCTGCGTGTTTTGAGTACCATGTATGTCACCAAGGTGCATTAGCCTCCTTATGAAAGATTGTGTCGAGCTTATGGCCTTTAAGCTTCAAGGTTCCGATTTCAACATCAAGATTCTTGATCACCCCTCTCACACCATTAAGTTTTTCTTTCATTAGTTTCATCTCCTCTTCTGCTTTCGCTTGTTCCTTCCTCTTTGCTGCTAAGAGCTCGTTTGATTCAAACAATAGTCTCAAAAGCTTACTGATTCGGGCTCTTAGAAACCCGACTTTCATGCCTATCTCTTCAAAGGACTTTAATGTCTTATCCCATGTTTTAATATGGTCATGAGTAATGGTGACGTTACATGCTCTGATGACATCAGAAATTGTTACAGTTTCAAGAATGATCCCAACCGCTAGTTTAACATTGAGACCCTTGAGGAGGTTTTCGTGAAGATATGTCATTTGACTATGACATAAATCATAGTATTTGATCAGAAAGTGTTTTGGTATTTCTGAATCTATGACTAAAGTATCCACGACGATATTGAAATTGTCGATACCCTTTATACTCTTGAACTCAATTACAGATTCTGAGAATCTGATTCCTTCAGAATCTGATTCCTTCAAAAACGGTCATATGTTTACCTTAAATTTCCAATGCTCGGTCAACTGGAAAACTAAAACATCCCCCTCGAGTAATTTGTGAGCAATTGCGAACCCTCTCCAACTAGCACTCAATCCAATTTTGCCAACGAGAAACCTAGTCTCGAATTCTTGACCCTTTTCATCCACCAACACGATCATTTTATCATGCTTGGGCAGATTTGCATCACAGAACTGCTTGGTAAGACCCTGTCAAAACTCAAAAGTAGCCAAAATAAGGCCTCTATTCCACTACGCATTATATCTAGAATCATCAAGAAAAAGAAATTTACCAGCCAAAAGCCACCAGCAACATGTGATGGTAGCATAACCTTAACAAAGCTAGGTAACTCAGATGGGAGGCTTGCTTGAACCTCATTGGCTCGCTCTATAACAGCTGACTTGGCTTGGGAATCAGGAGGTTGAGCTGCAGCAGCTGTCTTTGGATCATAGCTTATTTTTGCACAATGGATTAAATCACGAGTTAGAAATAATATCACCAAATGAGACAAGTATATCAAATAGAAATACAAACTATAATTCTATAAACTAACCTTACTATTGAGCCACGTAGAATATCACGACACGACCTCAATGGTAAGTTATTAGGCAACTGCAAAGATAATCACCAAATGAACCAATGGACCCTAATGTTATACTAAAAAAATGTTTTTTTTTCATAATCAAACAATTATAGTCCGCCATTGATTTTTCATTGCAAAATAGCATCAGAACCATAAATGCAAATAGAATCACTAAGTTTGTTAACCAATTAACTAAATGCGTAAATGTCCTAAAAAAGCAACCTAGTGTGTTCCACATTGATTATTGTACAAATCATATTATCAATTTTGTCATTAAACTTACTAAAATTGTTTGGTCGAGTTAACAACAACATCAATCTCCAAATTTCGGATTCCCTCTCCACAGATAAACCTTGGAGTTAACTTGATGATCGACTGAAGAACTCGATCCCATCCAATCCCACTCCCACTACTTTCCACCTTAGATGACAATGCTAAGGAAGTCTCAGTCTCCATCCAAGAACCTGATCAAGAGTCACAACAACATCTCCACCACTATCACTTGCCACTCCACCACGATCTATAATCGCCGATACAATTTCTATCTTCGATACCTAACCCGCGTATATCCAAAATAACTAACATAAGTTAGAAAAATGTTTATAAAGCATAAACTGCTTCAAAATATTTAACCACTTGACTAAGCTGCAACCCATCAGTAACTCAAATAGAAGGACCATACCAATGAACCATAAAGAAACAACCTAGCCATATATTTGTTGCAGCAGAAAGGAACAAAATGGCAGATTGACAACAGATAAGACCACAGACCCCCGTTTGTACATACCACCATCAGCGAACCACCAAAACCGCCATAAAAAAACTAACCAAAACCATGCTAAAAACTCAATCAACCTTCTTTTTTCTAAAAAAACAACCGCACACCAAACCTCCTAGATAACTCAAACCATCGACCAGACACATCAATCAACCATCGGTGATGGCGAAGATGGTGACAATAGAGGATCTGGTGGCTGTGGTGGCGGCTGTGATATTTAGAGAGAAAGAGAGAGGCTCGGTTTTTGCATGGATTAGGGTTTTCATTATATGAAAATGCGACAGCTATTAGCATTAATAATATTTTCAACTCTTCAAACTATTAATTGAAACGCATTATTAAGATGAAACGTAATATTTACTTGTCAAATATAAGTTTAGTTGACATTCCAAATTTATGAAATACAACTTTTTTTTATTCCTGCGTTGACATAGGCTTTCTTATTAAGGATGTGTTCTAGAGATTAAATAAGGAAGTGTTGAGAAAACTTGCTTATTATAGTAATGGAGAGTTTTTTGGAAAAAATTATACAGACATTATAAGTAGTAGGAGATTGTTTCATAAAAAAGCAATTATAATTCAAAATCTTTTTGAATTGGACAATGAATGAAGAAGATAGTTGCATTATATCATCAAGTAAATGAAAACGTTTTTTCCGAGATTAAGGGCGGTAAAAGGGCTCTAGTTGGCATTCGAATTTATTAAGGGCAAGTGAACATGTGTCCGTTAGCTTTACGATATTTGGGATAAATAGAGGGCCCTAGTCGTTTACAACTATAACAATTTCCTTAAGCCATAGTATCACAGTAGTTTATAAAGCTACAAAACTTATAACCAAAGCCAGGCATTTAGGAAGGGAGCCATATGCTAGGAAGGTTCGATCTTTACATATTGAAGTTATGAGAGGGTATGCACAGCAGAAACAAGAACCAAACACGACACATGTATCACTTGCCAAAATACGCGCAGCTTTTATTTGTTGAAGAAACTTACTCAAAACTCCAATACATTACAATTCAATGCACTAGTATACAAAACATTTATTAAAGAGAGAAGTACAAAATACATCCCTGTGGTTTACAAAATGTGTGAATTACATCCTTGTCAGCACTTCAGACATAATACATCCAACCGTTACATACTTTGGGCACGATACATTCTTTGGACGGATGATGCAAATATTTTTTTCGTTAATTACTAACGAGAGTTTATAAAGAATGATATTTTTACATTTTTTATTATAAAGGGATGTATTTTGCATTAAACTAAAAAAAATATTTAAAAAAAAGAAAAACTTTATTAAAAATAGTAATTCTAATTTTTTTTCGAAAAAAAGTTTAATTTTTTTGGGAAAAAAAGTTTAATTTTCTCGAAACCATTATTTTTGAAAAAATTTAAAACTACACTTTCTTCAGAAAAAATTTACTTTTCCAAAAAATTAATTATTTTTCGAAAAAAGTTTTTAAAAAGGTAAAATTTTGTTTTAAAAAAGTGATTTTAATGTTTTTTTAAAAGTTTATTTTTTTTCGAAAAAAGGAAATCTAATTTTTTTCGAAACCTTTTTAAAAAAAAATAATTTAAAATTACACTTTCTTCGGAAAAATGTTTTTTTTCGAAATAAGAAATTTTTATTTTTCTAAACCATTTTATAGAAAGAATAAAATTATATTTTCTTCGAAAATAGTTTACAACGTTAGGGAACTTTTTTTTTTAAAAAAGCGTAATTTAATTTTGATTAAAAAATGTTTAATAATTTTTGTAGCCATAGTTTTTACATTTTCCAAAAATTAAAAATGTTTGCAAAAAATTAAAATCACTTTTTTAATTTTTATACAGTAAAAAAACTTAATATTTTTTAACTTTTGTTTTGAAAAATAATTAGTTTTTTGGAAAATTAAAAAATTTTCACGAAGAAAGTGTTATTTTAAAATTTTTTTCTAAAAAACAGTTTTGATAAAATAAAATATATTTTTTTCAAAAAAAAAATTTAAGTTTTTTTGAAAAAAAATGTAAACTTTTTTTTGAAAAAAAATTAAAATTACTTTTTTTAATATTTTTAATTTTTTTTTTGAGTTTAGTGCAAAATACATCGGTTTATAATAAAAAAAGGTAAAAATATTATTCTTTATAAACCCTCGTTAGTACTTAATGAAAAAATATTTGCATCATCCGTCCAAGGGATGTATCTTGCCCAAAGTATTTAACGGTTGGATGTATTATGTCTGAAGTATTAACAATTTAGAACTGTTGTCACATTTAACCGTTTTAAATCATATAAAATGGTTATTGAGAAAGGCTATATCATAAAATGTTATAAATAATAAGTTATTTGGGCATTATATAAAACGGTGCTTGGTAAACCGTCCCAAAAATTTTTACATCAAAGAAGCGGGAATTTTCCTACCGTTTAGATTTTTATTCATTCTTTATTCTCCCTTTATTTGTTTATGTAATCCAACTACACACTTTTCTTTCACTTTGTTATTTACTAGTTTGTTCTTTCTTTCTCTATCTACCAAGAACAAATAATTAATGTTTTTAATTTGTTTTTTTATGCAGATCTTGAAGAACACATCTTTCATTCTCCAAATGAATTCAATATTTTAAAGTGCTCGTTATTCATTTATATAAGAAGGTATTTTTGAAAGATTTTATTTTCATCTTATATTTGTGAGTTTATTTATTGTGTTTTAGATTCGTTTGTTGTTATATATATTACAGTAGTATATTTTCTTCTGACTCTTTCCTATTCAAAGATACGTGTTTGATACACTTATACCTAACTAGCTTCAAAGCCCGCCCGATGGACAGCTAGCTTCAAATATATTTTTTTAAATTAATAGATGAGGAAAAGGGGTGCTACAATTGCGTTAAAATATAAAATGGCAGTAAACTAACGTATGAAGGGGTTTTCTGAAGACATCGTTGTTTGGTTGTAAAAAGGATAATATTACGTTTGCCCGATGAACATTAAGAGAAATGAGGTTTTTTTCTTGACACAATCATGGTAAACGTTAGAAGTGACAAAATCAAGATAAACATTTTAAGGAGAAAATTTGGACAACATGGATGATTAGTTTTTGCCAAAGAAACAATATGTTCAAGTAATTATTAAAATCTTCTAATGAGTCGATACTTCTTAATGAAGAAGTAAATTTCCCTAAAAAGATCCAATACTTTCTTAAGCAATTTTAACCTAAGAGTTGATATGTGTTTCACTTGGAATGTTTCACTTTAGCCGATGCTTCTAAATGTTCTTTTCTGATTTCCCTGCCTCTTTTGTTTGGATTTGTAGAGTCTCCATCATCTTGATCCACCAACAATTTATCAACTTTGAGCCCTTCACTACGAGGTATAGTTAAATACGCGACAACAACTGCAAAAACAAATTAGCACAACAAATTAGTATGTTCCTACAGATGCAAATTATTGTCAAATGCAAAAGGAAAAATTGCACCAACAATACATCTATTTCTTGGCCTTTTATATCTGGAGGGTCATGCTAACAAATTTAGAAGCTAAGGGGCATACTGTTGAAGTTTATAGCCATAAATAGAACCCATGTAGTGGTACTCCCATTGACTCAGAATTCGGACTAAAAATGATGAGCATAACTTATGGACATACCTTTTCATGATCAACTGGAGTATGAGTCTGAATGTCATGCTCAAGTTTATAACTGTAAATTTTTAGTAGCCCCAAACACCTTTAAAAGGCATGTTCAAAAGTTATACATAACTTGTTCATTTTTTTTGTCATTTTAAATAATCAGAATCAGTTAATGTGTAATAAAATGAGATGTAGTAGAAACAGGTCATGTGTTTGGTATATTTAATTGGAAAGATTAGATATTCACAAGTTTAATTGTATGCAAAAGATGATTCCAAGAAACGATACGCATCTACAATACGTAAGGATCTTCTTGACAAGCTTTATTATTATGCACTACAGTTCCAAGAATTTGAATATCTGCATTACTATCTACACTATAGGTTTTATCATCTATTCCTTTATTTGCAATGCTACTTTTATAACCGGAGCTAAATCCACCCTAGTAACAAAATTTTTTAGAATTTATATCAACAGGCCAACCATAAGTTTACTTATGAATGGGTCGATTTGACTATTTTTTTCTCAAAGAGGTCAACCAAATATTTAATTTAAATGTAAAACATCAAGTGGTTAATAAGTCGATCAAAGCATATTATTAATGCATACGACCTACTAAATCATTATTTATTTTTACCATAGCTAAATCTAACGTGGAGTGCTTAGTAATCAATTTCATAAGTTGACAGGATCAGCAAGTATTGATTCGTGTTACTATCACCCATATAAGCGGTGTGTCATTAGTCACTAAACCATTCATCGAGTTATATAGCACATAAAACATTTTCAATACCATGTAGTATTATATATAGCATATGCACACATTTAAATTTATGCACAATCAGTTCAGTAAAGAATTCACCTTTGCAAAATAATTGGCGGCATTTTACGCACACCGTAAGATTGTCAAAAGTACATGCTCAAATAACCCCGAAGTCTCACTCTTTATAGCCTGCAAAATGGTCAAAGGAAGATATGCAATTCAGATGTATCCTTCCCATAAAAAAAATCGCCAATAGGCCATTACCAAAGTTTTTAATAGCCTTTAGCCTCTTCAATGCATAACTAATCTTAAAGACCCACTTTATGTATGGGTTCCATTTTATCATAGTTTTTTAAAAATTAAATATAGCATGGATAGACTAATACATTGTAACATGTGCTTAAACAACTAATGTTGGGTGAAGACTAACCATTTCTAGTTCTCTCAATTCAAAGTTATAACTTATAAGTGTGTTTGCATAACGCCACAAATCTAATCAAAATGCATATAGGCTACTGACACACACAAGTCTATACATCCTTTTAAAGCATAGAAAAGATTACAAAATGTCTATATCACTACAACAAATTTAGGGTTGTTTCATATTTTTTTCTTCATACTTTAAAAAGTGTGAATTTATTTGTAAAATATTCACACTTGCAAGTATGAAGTATTAAAAAGCGTGAATTATTAAAAAGTTCATACATAAAAGTGTGAAATAATAAAAAGTTCACATATAAAAGTGTAATTTATTATAAATTTTCACACTTAAAACTGTGAAATTATTTGTTACACCTAATTTATTTACACCAAAAACACTAATGAAATGGTGAACTTTTCAGATTCACACATTTTAAACAAGAGCCATAAAAACTAAACATACATTCACATTATAACATTAAAGTTGGAAATATGCCAATGACAAGTATTTTTATTATCTTAATAATTCATTGATGCAAATATAGATATTGTACTTTTCTATGTTAGTTTTATAAACTATTTCTTGCCTCTTCATATCTAACGAAGTTTCTTCAGTAGTTGATATGTGAAAAGAATTTTATTATAATTATTCACAAACCTGAAAAACCTACAATCTAATTTGCCTCCAAGATTGATTATCATACAATCGATTAATGAACCGCTGAGTGAAACAATCGTGCTTCATTATCATGATCGATGAATTAGATTATGAATTAGTGATTTGTGGGTTTGTGGTTGCTTCAAACAATTTGTTATTCAAGGGACTGATTAGCAGATGTATACAATTGGGGGTGTTTTCCGTTTCACTATTAAGTGAAATTGGGGATTTTGTTTTGTCAATTAATGTCACAAATAAATATCCCCACCTATTTTCTTTCTCAACCGTTGATTATTTATCATTTTACACGTGTCATTGTTTTGTAATTTTGAGTGGAGACCACTTTTAGCAAAACCATCTTTTATACATATTAGAGATTCAATTCTTAGGTAATAAATCTACTCATAACGTCTTAATTTTTTTTCTCTTGTTAACTACATAAATCTGTACCAGTTAGAAGATCAAAGGCAGTTTAAATACCACCATGTACCAGTTGCAATTGGATAGCAAGATTCTCAAAATCCATAAAGATAAATGACCACTGTAAAAGATGTATTCATTTAGAACGGTTGAAAACCGTTTTAAAAGAACATTCCCATTATTTAGTACGTTCTCCTAAAGAACGGTTCAAAACTGCTTCAAAAAATGTAAAATAACCATTCTAAAATATGGATTCTGACACATATAGAACTTGTAAACACGACTATAACAACAACAATGATACACCAAATAGACTAAAAAATTTTACTTCAAATTTTTAGTCTATTTGGTGAAATGGTAAAATACATTTTAAACCTCCAACTTAAAAGTTACGTACACTTAAATGTTGTCAACATAGAATCAGTCATGACACATATAGAACTTGTAAACACGATTGATACACTATCCCATCAAAGTAAGGTATGGGGATGTGAGATGTAGACAAATGATGCCTCTACCAATCCCGCAGATAGAGAAACTACTTCTAGGTAAAGCTCCAGCTAAGAAAAGAGAAGAGTAAACACGAATATGGTGCACTCAAATAAGTTTATCAAATCCATATAGACAGGGGCGGATGTATGTGATGGGTATGGGGTGGCGATGCCCCATGGATTGACCAAAAAGACGAAATTGTAGTATAATTTTTTTTCAATTTTGACAGTGTTTTTTAAATGCCCCCTTCTCCTCCACTAAAAACGCAAATCGCCCCCACTTACACATTAAATTTTTACATTTAACACTTTAAAACTTAAAAAGTCTTCTATTTTTAACTTAAAATATATGATTTTTTTATTCGAATTTTAATATTTTTTCCCTTGCTATTGTCAAGAAAAAAAAAATTGCCTCCCACTATCCAATATGTTGCGTTCGTCACTGCATGTAGCTCAACCTCTCTAGAACACAAGTTTATATAGTATTGTTTTGTTGTCGTCTAATAATCTACGAACTGAGAATTATGGATAAATGATCAAACATTGAAAACTATTTTTTATTAACAGTGGAATGAAGCTTATAACGGAAGGCATGTAACTTAGATTATGGTGGCTTTGTTTAGAGAGAGCGAGATGAGGTTGAGCCTAGCTGTGTACATGTTTTATGTTAGAGAGATTATGGGTGTGTTTTGCTTATTGTTTTTAAGAGCGTTTTTGAGCGATTAGCATTTAGAATCATTAAAGCTCGTTCGGACAGAAGGTATTAAATTTACGATAACACTAATTTCTTAATGTTTTTTGAATAAGCATTTAACGTTTAACATTTAGCATCACGTCATTTACACATTAAAATTACACTTACACTATCCTACCAAATATTTTTATAAATTGAAGTGCTACTACTAATTGCTCTTGCTAATTGATATCCATAAGCTAACGCTGGTTTAAAAACAAACACTCTCATGTGTTTTTTGATTATGGTTGTTCTTTTTATGTATCCATCAGGTTGTGTATGTGTTTGAATTAGCTTTGCTTATTGCATCGGATGTCAAAATCTTGTACTTTACGTTAGGAGAAAGGAAGGGATATTCAAGCTTTTTAAGAATATCTACAATGATAAAAGTTATTAAAAGTTTTATACTATTCTAACAAGTTTTTTGGAAAGTTTTTTTGCATTGTAACAAAAAAACTTTTAAATAATTTTTTTGCCAATGGCTTGGATTCCAAGTTTGAGCTATTTAATGTGTATGCATTACAGCATTAAATGTTTCAAGTTTTTCAAGACTAGCATTGTGGATGCTCTAAGCCTCATTAATGCATAAACTTTTTAATAATTTTTTACATTTAATGCATTAAATGTATCATTCAATTAATAGGTATGACTTTAGTGAAAAACTTTGAGTTTAAGGAAGCGTTTGGTATGGGTGGTTGGATACAAAAGCTGGGAATGAAGCAAAAAATCATTGTTTGGTGTCATAATATAGCTTTTAACTTTGGGGTTAAGTCCCATATTTTTTGTCATTTGAAAAACCTACGTTATGTGCTTCTTTTCTGACTAAAACACAGTATGTGGGCCCTTTAAAACTTTCATCCACTCAAATCATTTTTCTTACATTTTAATATACTCTTAGATTAACCTTAATTTATATTTTATTCTAACATAAGTTTTTAAATAATTATTTTAAAATATACTTTTTTCTTCAAATCCAATATTTTACTCAATCCTAAATCCTCGACTTTATAAACCCACTCCTAAAATAAACCCCGATTTCAAACCAAACGGACCCTAAGAAGTCTTTCTATAAACCTTTACAAAAAGTGTCTAATGCGAAAAACCCATGTTAAAAGACTTTTTTAAATAGTATAAAGTCATTGGTGATTTTTACATTTGAGATACTTTTAATGTAGTGAGATCATTAATTAAGGTAGATGGAGCAGTGGCTAAATATACGGATATACTACCTTATAGATGAATGTTATTTATGGAGAGGTTGTTGAGGGTATTGATTCATGCACTTTTTTCTTGATCAAGGACAAAAGTTGATCGAAAGAATTGAAGAAGCAAGATATACAATCATGGGTCAAATAATCTATATATCCTTTTTCTGAATACTAAAGGACTTATTTTTTAGATTATACAGATTTTTTACATTGAAACATCTTCTCATTATCAATGTCTTGTTATTTTAAGTTTTGTGTTTTTGAGACTAGTGTGTAAGTAGGGGCTATATCATGAAATTGTGAACTGTAATGCAATTTATTACACACTACTGTATTTACTAAGCTGCAAGTCTTATGTGTCTCAAAACCATATTCTGGCAAGATGTGTTCAGGCCTCGTATGAAAGGTCTATTGGGCCTTACTATTCTTATCAAGATACTCACTACATCACCATATTTTGCTAATTGTATATATTTCTTACTATTAAAAATGAAGCATTAAATGATATAAACTTGTACTTTATAATCAATTAGCTACATGTTTATTAGTACTTTCAAAGTTTAGATTATTATCATGTGACTTTATCTTTTCATGTGATAAGATATCCGTTACATCATAGAACAATAGCCTAATATACATATGGTTGCTTGCCAAACTATTCTATAAACTTTATATTATTCACATCTTGAAAACAAAGCACTCATGACGCCCTTTAACCAAACCTCATATTGTGAAGTAAAAATTACTTGAACACCCCATTTTGGAGAAAGATGTCCAGCAGAGGACTTGTTCACATGTAAGCCAACAAGAATACAAGTCTATATTATTTCAATATCGTCTAATAATACTACTACGAGCCGAGAATTATGGATAACAAGTCTAGCTATTTCATCAAAACACCTTTGAAGATCAAACAAACACCCCATCTGTCTATAAAAACGACACTAAAATGATCAACTTGGAAAATATAGTTCAAAAATAAATAAAGAAAAAGACAAACAATACGCATAAAAAGAAAATTGTTCAATTCTGTTAATGAAACTAACATATGTTTTGAGAAGTTACCAAATGTGTTAAGAGATTAAGTAGCTTTAATTAAAAAAAAATGCGACATGAAATTACATGTCAAGGCTTTGAAACCTGAGAAGCATCACAAGTAGATCAAAAGAAAGGAAACAAGACTTAGAACATTTCATGTGACTATTTCTTATCTTCCTTCAAGAACATATACTTGTATAGATAAGCTTTATTATCTTGCATTTTACTAACTTGATTATCATTCTATATGTTGACTCAAAATGCAACGTAGAGGCACATCATTTGGTGGTTGTGGTTACCATATCCCATCGACTCAGAGGTGCTGCTGTGAACACTCTAAGCCGGTGGGATATGGTACCCCGCTCCCACCAAATGATATGCCTAGACGATGCATTTAAGTCGGCAAATAGAATGATAATCGAGTTACTAAAATGCAAGATAATAAAACGTATCGATTTTCTTATGTTTCAAAGCCTTGACATGTTTAGCACTTCTTCTTTAAATAGCCTCTTCATACGCTCAAGTCTGTACTCCATCATCTCCTAGACTCATCTTTGGAGTCCTTTGTCTCTATCCCTTAGGTGCCCATCTTCGAAAGTGAGCTTGCGGGTTATCATCTCACGTCTACCTTGTGGGTTCCATTGCCCCAGCACAAAAACCTTCTTCTCCTACTTCTCGGCTCCTCCTCTGTAGTTTTTCCCCGCCCTCTAAGAAACTAGCTTTAGGCTTCTTTTTGCCAGTTAGCTCCGTCTTTGTGAGACAGATATCCATGATGGAGATACGGGTGTAGCCGTTCTGTGATTATCATAACAGATAAGTGGTTAAACAATGGAAGAGAGTATATATATGTGGAACTTTTAAAACTTGTTCTGCAACAGTTTTATATAGAAGCACTAAAAAAGCTAAGTCATATAACAACTATATCACCTTACATTGGATAGAATTAACTACACATTATTAGATTTTAATAAATAAATATCCAAAAAAGCTAAGTCCATATGACAAAACATACTGGAAAGATACTTACGAATTAAGGTAGTTGGTATGTCCCAGTGTAGATTGGCTTTGTTTACCATGTTGGCTCACCATCCTCCTCCGGCTTGAGTATCTTGCATTTTAGTAACTCGATTATCATTGTATCCGTTGGCTTAAATATAGTTATGATTGGCACGTTGTGGTTGTGGGGTACTATATCCCACCGACTCAGGGGTGTTATAGGAAGGTTTCTCTCTTCTTTTTCGAGTTTCATCGGACTTTTTAGCCGCTTCGTAGGTTTCAGAGTTGAGGTCTGCATTGTTCGTAGACTTTGCTTTTCAAGATCAGAATCTTTGAGCGCGGTGGAACCTGAAATGATACAAGTAACAAAAAACAGTTAGGGTATAAATCACTCACCAGCCACAAAACAACCAAGTGTTCTGAACAACATAAAAGAGACAAAATCTAAGCATCTTAATCAGATTCTAACATAACCCATAATTAACCTTAAAAATATTGCATACCTTAAATCATCAAACATAAACCCAAAACAAAGAAACTAAGTTGATTATGCCTTTGCTGCTTACTCTTGAACTTAGATTTTGACTTCAAAAAATTTAATCTAATTAGGTGAAATGGTAAATACATTTTAAACCTCCAACTTTTAAGTTACACCTAAACATGGTCAATAACTCAATATACAGCCATGACACATATAGAGCTTTTAAACACAAGCATTAAACACAAATCAAACAAATAGATCCGGCCGTAAAATGACTAGATCTGTCCGTCAAACTGACTAAAACCTAACCATTATCTATAACCAAAACGAAACCATATACCTGTGAACATTATTAGTTTTTGGCCACCATAAACAAAACGTGAGTGAGAGTTAGTGACTATAAACGAAACCCAACTGGTTTAGAGAGGGTGAAGAAAAAGTGAGGCTATAAATGATGAAATGTTTGTTTATCGGGTTTTTGAAACCTTGTTTAACGGCTATATGATCATTAAATTGCGTTCATCTTTTCGGTTACACGGTTGTTTGGTTTAGATATATAGACGAAGAGGAGATCTAGTGAGGTTGGGGTTGGTTTTGTTTAAAGAGTGAGATGAAGTTGAGATTGTGGTAACTCTTTGTTATATACCCATCAGGTTCGTGTGTTTGAATTAGGTTTGGTTATTGCTTCGGATGTCAAAATCTTGTAATCTAGGTTAGGAGAAAGGCTTGAATAAATAATGACAGTGGGTGGATGAGGGTATTGATGGGTTGTATATGTATCCTTTTTCTTGAACAAAGACAAGAGGTGATTCAAAAGAGGAAGCAAGATTAAATGCATGCAGTGATGGGTCAAATATTTAGTCTGACAACTGAAGCAACTATGAAAATAAAGATTCAATGTGGTCTAAAAGCCGTAGATTCGTTTATGGAAACACGTTAGGTTTTACTTTTGAAAAGGTTGGGCCTTCGAGCTCAAATTCAGTCAACAAGGATCTTTTTATTTTAGTTTTACAAAGTTGGATTAATGGCATGCTCAACCTTAACAAGGTTACTACTGTCTCATGAAAAAGAAGAATTAGAACACTAAATCTTTTTGAGGTGGACAATGAATCAAGAGTCGCATTATATCATCAACTAAATAAGAAAGTTTCTACGAGATTAAGGGTAATAAAAGGGGTCGCATTTCTTCTTCATTTGGCATTCGAATTATATGTCGCTTACATAAATATATATACATTGATGCATGATTGAACTATGAAGCAGTTGAAAGTCGTAAGTTTGGGAAGTAAATGACATGATGTATTATGTTCTAAGATATTAGCCGGAGCTAGAGTTTGTGAGGGTTAGAGCTTTACTTATTACGAAGGCCAAGCATTTAGGAAGTGTGTCATGTTGGCTATCAGTGTAAAAAAAATCATGGAATATATGAGATGGAGTCTTCTTTTCGGCTCTTAACTTTGTCTTTATTAGGACAAGAGAATTTGGAATTCCATTATCCATGTACTGGTGAAGCAATTATGTGATAAAAAGGAAATACAACAATAAGCTGATTAAGTCTTTCTTGCTTACTCGACATGGATACATAATCTAGGTATTGTCCTCTAATTACCAAGTGAAAATGTAAAATGCGTAATGTATTTTATTAGTATAAATTCTCATGCAAACTATCAATAAACTTGCACCATTGACCATCTTAAGGTGATCTTCCTTTCTTAGTCTCTAATAGTTTCTTAATGTTTCTTGAAAGTTCTTGATTATTATATCGTTATTCTTGTGATAAAACTAATTAATTATAACACGTTATTAGCATGATCGTTTACATCGTTATAATCAAGTAAGTTTTAGAAAAATCTTTTTGAAATAAATATTTTCTTAACTTAGTTTCGTAACCAACAAAAGTATACAATTTATCAAAACCATTTATAATTAAGAAGACACTTGTTTTCTTAAAACGTTACTAACTTTATAAAAAAATTAATAAAGTTATACAATTTTCTTATAAATAATATCAGAATGCTAATTAGAGACACAATTATCGTAATCAAGTATATGGACACATATGAGATTCTATCATGGATATATGACAATCTTGAGACTACTAACAATTTCTACTGTATTATTACGTTAACTTTTATTTTTGTTATCACTCACCTTTTATTTATGTAATTAACATTTACATTATTAATATTGCAACTAACATTTATTTATGCAATTAACATTTAATTTATTACAATTAACATTTATTTATGCAATTAACATTTATTTTTTTTGCAATTAACTTTTATTTATGCAATTAACAATTACTTTATTGCAGCTAACTTTTATTTATGTCTTAGCTGTCATTTGTTTACTTACATTCATTTTTATTCTCATTTTACTAATCTTTACATTTTGCATTTATTATAATATGTTAATATTATTTATCCGTCTTATCTCTTTTTTTGTAAAAACTTTTTTAAAAATGTATGTACACTACACCTATAACGGTTATAAACAGACACAAACAACTTTGCAACGTTTATATTTTTCGCCTATAAATTCAAAGCTACCAATCCACAAAGTTTTCACAAAACAAATCATTTTTCTTAAATCAAGTTTTTGCTCAACAAAGTTTTCGAGGATGCTCAACCCTTTTTTAGTTGTTATCATCGTCGCAACCATTCTACTTACTTACCCTATGGTTAATCTCCCACCTTGAGATTTTGATATTTGTTTTGGCTTGTATGTATCTATTATTCTTCCATTACTATGTATTGCACTATGCATCCACATTAATGAATTCTAATAATATGTTGTTTTTCTATATCTTGATATATTTCAGAAATCTCAAAATTATCGAAGCTTGAATTTGGTGCTCTAAATGTCACTATAAAAAACTATATGTCATGGGTTCTAGATGTTAAAATGCATACTATCATTGAGAATAATGGTAGTCTACCACAAGATAAAGGAAGGGCAAGCATTTTCTTCGTAAAGATATTGATGATGGACTAAATTTGAATACATTACTACTGAAGATCCAAGTATTTCTCTGGAAAGATCTTAAGGATCGCTTTTATAATCAAAGAGAAGATTTACTTCTAGGTGATCAAGAAGAATGGTAATCTTTACGATTCCAAGACTTTAAAAAGGTCAACGAGTACAACTCTGCTTTGTTCACGACTTGTTCCCAACTTAAATTCTATGGAAAAACTGTTACTGATGGAGATATGTTGGAGAAATCTTACTCCACATTTCATGCATCAAATATGACATTGCAGCAACAATACCGACTACAAAAATTCACAAGATATTCTGAGTTAAATACTTATTTTCTTGTTTCTGAATAGAATAACGAGCTCTTGATGAAATATCACCAGTCTCGTCCCACGGGATCATTAGCATATCCTGTAGTGAATGCTACTAACAATGATACCAAAGTTTTTACGCGCGGATAAGGCCAAAGTCATGAAAAAGGTCATGGTTAATTTAGCAAAAGAATTCTCATGGCCACAAACGCTCGTTTAATCGGAACAAGAAAAATGACAGAGTTTATACTTATGGTCGTGGATTCACTCGTGGCAATGGTTAAATAACCAACAATTATGCTCCACGAAACAATAAGGCCAAAAATGTTGGCAAGCACAAGCATAATAATGGTGAATTTGGCCTGTCACAAAACACTGATGGTTTATGTTTTAGATGTGGTAGCTCAACCCACTGGGAAAAGTCATGTCGAATAGTCCCTCACCTATGTGAGTCGTGTCAATCATCTCTCAAGCAAAATGAGAAAGAGGTCAATCATGTAGACCAAGTTGATTTTGGAAACAATGACGTAGATGCCTCAGACTTCTCTGGTGGTGACACTGAGTTGAGTACTTCAAATTTCTTAAATGATATATATATGAGATAAGCAGGTTGTTAGGGCCACTATTGTCAATGATTTTTTAAGAGTGATATAAGTATATTTTCTTAAAAATAAAACTGAGGTTTATGAATCTATATACTGGCTTTTACCATCCATTCAAAACTCAGCTTAATAAGGAGTTGAAAATCTTTGGGAGTGATTGTGGGACTAAATTTGTAATCAAGTTAATTCTGGAAATGCTGTTTAATTAGGGTAAGCTACTTAAACAAAACAAATTCGCGTAACTACGAACCAATGGTGACAAGCAGCACCCTTGAGGTACCATACATTGTCTTTTAAAAAAGAAAATACTTGAAACTGATTATCTCAAGCTAATATACGTAAACTGCATAGGTGCTGAAATGCTTTGTTTTCAAAACAACAACTAAATGGCCACCCTTTAAGGTTAGATCAGGTTCGTGTGTTTGAATTAGGTTTGGTTATTGCTCGGATGTCAAAATCTTGAACTTTAGGTTAGGAGAAAGGATGGTATAATTATAGCAGTTGGTAGATAAGGGCATTGAATCACGTTAGGTTTTACTTTTAGTTGAACACGGACAAGAGGTGATTCAAAAAGAGGAAGCAAGATTAAATTCATAGGAAACGTGTTATCTCAAAAGCTGCAGATTCGTTTATGGAAACACGTTATGTAACACCCCATTTTGATAATGGAATGTCACGCGTAATTATGGTGTGTCATCAAGGCATACAAAGAAAAATGTCTAAACATTACATGACCATAAAAGGAAAATACCGGAATCAAACATCGGTAGTCCAAAAGTAAAGCTCATCACACACAAACATAAGTACTGTAAAGGAAAGGAATAAACAATGTCCATAGCAAATGTATCAAAATAAAGGTAATGCATAAAGTAAAGAAAGGCTAGAAAGCTTCCAGTCCATATGCACGTACGCTTAAAGTCTACGAGCGTCCCTGAGTACCTGCTGTTTTGGGAACATAGAAAAGGAAAACGGCTGAGCAATACGCTCAGTGCATGGATGTACAATAAAGCATGAATAGGATAAGCATATAACATATAACAGCGGAAGAAACTAAGTCCCGAGTAACCTGGTTAAGTCTTGATAAAACTGGTTTTATAGTTTGAAAGCCTTATGTTTATCTTATAAAAATTGTTTAGCATGTTCTACCATTAGCCAATATAGGTCATGAAAATACACCGTGCATGAATAATTGGAGGGGTGACCTCATCATGCAAATTAGAGGGGCTGCCTCTAATTTAATATACTGGTTTGGGTAGGAGGGATCAGCTCCTTGTGAAGGATGCAAGGCACACACCATATTCACACTGAGTAATCTGCTTGAAAACATGTAACTAGGATGCACCCATACACCCCACATGATAAATATGATAATATGGCCAAAAGCTGAAGGGACGCCACGAGCAATCACTCCGCCGTGGTGAAGTCATAACATCAGTGCCTCTAATGTTATGGTTATGGTACCTCCATAACTAGGTGAAACTGGTCATGCATGTATATGGCTATAGGTATTCTAAATTAAACATAAGCAAATCAAACATATAAACTTATACTACGGGAAAACATTTGGCTGCATACGGGGGGAATCCTAATAAGGAAAGAATGTCCATACTGAAAGGACGGGAATCCGTACCTTATGTCCAGTGAACGAGGAAGATGAACTGAGAGGAATCCTACTTCCGTATCACTAATGCTACACGAATACATACATGAATAAGTATCTGACTACTAAATACGTAACTGGTTTTATATCATGTCTTAGCTTATTTTATAAGTTCATATCATGTTTCACTGTTTTAAGCCTTAAACTGCGTATATCTTATATTCTGTCTATTCTGATTAAGTATTTCTGGTATTTCATGTATTATTATACTTACTGTGTAATAATAAGTAACTTTCCAAAAATAGTAGGTTTCCTAAAATAGAAAGTTTACAAAAATAGAAAGTTTCCAAAAATAGAAAGTTACCAAAAATAGAAAGTTTCCAAAAATAGAAAGTTTCCAAGATTAAAAAGTTTCCAAAAATAGAAAGTTTCCAAAAATAGAAAGTTTCCAAAAATAGAATTACTGCTTAAAATAGAAAGTTTTCATAAATAGATCAGCTGCCTTAAATAAATAAGTTTCCATAAATAGATTAGCTGCCTGAATTATATAAGTTTCTAAAAACAGAAAGTTTCCATAAATAGATTAGCTGCCTTATTTAAATAAGTTTCTAAAAATAGAGAGTTTCCATACTTAGATATAAGCTGGTTAAATAAGCTAAGTATATAAGCCTAAGTGTTTTCATGATTATTTTCTAAGTCATAATGATATAATGTATAGTTTATTAATTATTTCATGTAATTTAAATAAACTATAGGTTAAAAATATTTAATTAAAGTATATCATGTTTTTAATTAAATAAAGTTAAATACTTAGGTTAAAACATGTATTATTATTTATTAATAATATAACCTAAGTCATGTTAATTAATTAATTATAACCATAGTTTTTAAATAATTAATTAATTATAAGTCTAAAAATATAAAATACTTAGGTTAATAATTTCATGATTTTATTAATTAATATATCCTAAGTCATGTTTATTAAATTAATCATGTCATATTTATTAATTTAATTTAACCTATGATTATAAAAAATATAATCTTAACATAAACCATGAACCGGATCTTGACTAGAATCCATGAACCGGACATGAAATCGACACCATACCCCGAACCACTTCGGGGTTCCCCTTGTCTTGCTGCTTCCGTGGGACCCACACCACCCAACCGGGACCATATGGTCTCGGTGGTGGTCGAGTAGCCAAACCGAGACCCCCTTGGGGTTCGGTTTAGGCGCCGGCCAAAACAAACACCCTTAAAACGCCCTTTTTGATTTCTCCAAAAACCATTTACATGTTTGGATCTATGTTTTTAATTAGGTTTTAAAAACATCATGTTCTTAATTAATTATTAGATCAAAATCAAAAAGAAAAAGGATAAAATAATATACCGAATGCGTGGATCTTAAACGAGGATGAACAAACACGAACACTTGCACCAAAACCAAGATCAAAATCAAACAATCACCTCCTTTGGTATGTTTGTATTCAGCGGCCAAAAAAAGAAAAGAGGAGGAGAAGAACTTTTTAGGTTTTTGTTTTAATCTTCTTTAAGTGAAAAATGACTAGTTAATTTTCCCTTAACCCCTCTTTAGTGAATATTGAGATGGGCTTGGCCCATCTCCTTCTTGTTGTCGTGGGTAGGGGCCCCACATGGGTACCCGTACCGTTTTCCGTGTCTCGATGTTTAATTGTTCGTTCGTGTTTATTTGTGTTCGCGTTTAATGTGTTCTCGTTAAATAATTACCGTGACCTAATATATTTATTTACTCTCGTAATAAATATATATACATAATTAATAATAGTTCGTGATTTAATTACGTTCGTGATTTCATGATCGAATGTTCGTGATTAATTATTGTCAAATAATTATTGCGTGCTCGTGGGTAGTAAATACTTATCGTGTTCCAACACGTACGTAATACGTAAAATCCTAACACGTAATCGTAATCATGCTATAATAGGAAAGTTTTAATCTAGTACGTACGATCTTAAGGGTACTATTCATTGTAAAAGCATGCGAGTTTTACAACTCTTCCCCCTTAAAAATAATAATTCGTCCCCGAATTGTAGATAAAGTAAACTGAAAAGAAGAACATACCCGAATTCAAAATATGAAATGAGGGTAAGAAGCCCGGATAGACTCCTCTATTTCCCAAGTGGCTTCCCGCTCGGTATGATCCCTCCATAGGATTTTGACGAATGGAATCGTCTTCCTTCTCATGACTCGTTTTTGTCTGTCAAGAACTCGTTCGGGTTCTTCTATGAAAGTGAGATCTTCCCGTATCTGTTCCAGTGGATACTGAACCATGTGAAGGAGATGATACTGGTACCCTCTGAGTAAGGACACATGAAACACATTGTGCACATGCGAACGCTGCGGAGGTAACGCCAACCGGTAAGATACTTCACTGACTCGTTCGATGATATCAAACGGTCCGATGAAACGAGGACTGAGCTTCCCTTTAATCCCGAAGCGTCTAACACCACGTGCCGGCGAAACCTTAAGGAAGACGTGATCTCCTACGTTAAAATGTATATCCCTACGATGCATATCGGCGTAACTCTTCTGACGTGACCGTGCTTCCTGAAGTTTCTGCTTAGCTACTGCGATCTTTTCATTGGTCATCTCTATGATTTCTGGTCCTTCAAGTGTTCGCTCGCCAACCTGATCCCAGCAGATTAGGGCGCGACACTTCCTGCCATACAACATCTCAAAAGGAGCACACTTGATACTTGCGTGCCAACTGTTGTTGTATGCAAACTCCACCAAACATATGTAATCGTCCCAATCACCCGTCCATTCCAACGCACATGAACTCAACATGTCATCTAATGTCTGAATAGTTCGTTCCGACTGTCCGTCCGTTTGAGGATGAAAAGCCGTGCTAAGCTTATGTTGTGTACCCTAAGCTTTCTGCAGACTCTTCCAAAAGCGTGAAGTAAATCGACGATCTCTGACTGAGACGATGCTGGATGGTGCACCGTGGAGTCTCATGATCTCTCTTCTATACGTATCGGCGAGTTTACTTACCGGATCTTCCTTGCGGATCGGTAAGAAATGTGCTGATTTGGTAAGTCGATCTACGATAACCCAAATTGCATCGTGCTTCCTCTTGGTAGGCGGAAGACCAGTAACAAAATCCATGGTGATTTTGTCCCACTTCCACTCTGGAATATCTAACGGTTGAAGGAGACCGCCAGATCGCTGATGCTCGATCTTAACCTGCTGGCAGGTAAGACATTTGGACTTCCGTCGCTGATGTCGGCCTTGGCCACTTAGTAATGGCCTCAACCTTCGCTGGATCCATAGTGATTCCGTCTGCTGATACAATGTGACCTAAGAATGCCACCTTGTCTAACCAGAACTCACACTTGGAGAATTTAGCATACAGCTGCTTCTGGCGAAGAATCTGTAGTATTGTACGAAGATGGTCTTCGTGTTCCTTCTTGGACTTTGAGAAAATCAGGATGTCATCGATGAAGACAATGACGAACTTGTCCAGAAATTCATGAAAGATTCTGTTCATCAAGTCCATGAACACTGCTGGAGCATTTGTCAGGCCAAATGGCATAACTACAAACTCGTAGTGGCCATAACGGGTACGAAAAGCAGTCTTGGCGATATCCTGCTCCTTAACCCGTAGCTGATGGTAGCCTGACCTAAGATCAATCTTGGAGAAGTGTTTGGCCCCTTGGAGTTGGTCAAACATATCGTCAATACGTGGCAGTGGATACCTATTCCGGATAGTAATCTTGTTGAGCTCGCGATAGTCTATGCAAAGACGCATACTGCCGTCCTTCTTCTTAACAAATAAGACCGGGGCGCCCCATGGAGATGCGCTCGGTCGAATGAAACCTCGTTCAAGAAGTTCTTGCAGTTGATCCTTCAGCTCCTTCAGCTCTATGGGAGCCATGCGATAAGGAGCCTTGGAGATTGGTTCAGCTCCTGGAATAAGCTCGATACTGAATTCCACTTCTCGTGCAGGTGGTATGCCCGGAAGTTCTGCTGGAAATAAAACTTGGAAATCGACACTATTGGTTGATCCTGAATTGATGGAGATTCAGCATCCATGTCGTGAACCGTAGCTAGATAACCCTCGCAGCCATGTGACAGTAGTGCACGCGCTTGTAGGGTAGATATGATTTGTACAGACCGTCCGGGTATGAACCCGTTATGAATGTACTCTGGTGCATTAACATCACCGAAGATAACTCGATATGAATGGCAGTCTATGGTAGCATTATGCTTGGATAGCCAATCCATGCCCAAAATCATGTCGAAGTCATTCATGTCCAGCGGAAGTGCGTCAACAGGTCGAACCTTATCATCAAATTCTAGGGGAAGACTCTTGTATACATGGGTGATTAATACAGAGTCCCTCAAAGGCGTCGAAATAGTAAGCCTATTCTCTAGTGGCATGGGGAGCATCCTAATGTTCTTAGCATAAGGAGTAGAAATAACCGAGTGAGTAGCACCCGTATCGAAAAGAACACATGCAGCTTGACCATACATATACAAGATTCCAGTGATGGTACCTGTAGACTTGTTGGCCTGGTCTCGAGATGTCGTGTAGACACGCCCAGTGGTAGGAGGCGGCTTGGAATCAGCATGTCCCGATGTACCCTCCATCTCGCCCTTACGGAAATCCTTTATGATATGGCCAGGAAGACCACACTTGAAGCATGCGTCAGTGTTACGGCGACATGGCCCTGGGTGCCTGCGGTGGCAAGTAGAGCAAAGAGGATGAGTAAATCCTCCAGTAGGTGCTCTGGCTGGCTGGGAACCTGATAAAACATTTTACGTAAGACATGATAATAGGGTACAAAGGACAATGCGGATAATCGTAAGATTGAATACCAGTGATAGCTGGACGGCTAGGCTGTGAACCTCTCTGGTTCTGGTCCCTACCGTTTCCATGGTTCCTGGTAGAAGTTTTGCTAAAGTGTCAGAATATGAGTTATAACATGAAATCATAAGAAAATTCGTAAGTATCAGGACCTGCTGCTGTTGGAGTGTCCAGCGTTGTTACGGTAATTGTCATTACCGCCACGCCTATCCGTAGCAGAACGGTCGTTAGTCTGACCGTTTCCCTTGGGCTGATGAGGCTGCTGCTGAGTAGCCGGCTGAGACCGGTCCCCAGTTTTCTGCCTGGAAGATACATTTTAAAGAGATGAATAACTGACATATATAGAAAGAATACGGATAGATCACTGCTTGAATACGAATGTTTACCTCTTGTCGGGTCTCTTAGCTTCCCCGAACTCATCTCTCTCCTGCAGCATCTCCAGCTTACGTGCTGCATCGGCCACTTGTGCTACAGTGTTGAACGTAGCACACACCAGATTGTTTGCGACCGATGTGCGAAGAGCCCACCTAAAGTGGTGTGCCTGCTCTTCAGGAGTACCTGCTGCCGCACCAAGGAAACCAGCTAAGCGAAGAAAGCGCTGCATAAACTCGTTGCTATTCTCCCCAGCTCTCTGTCGGATCCCATGGTACTCTCTCTTGAGCTTGTCTTGCTCAGCCTTGGGAAAGAACTGCTCCATCACACTGTCCTTGAACTGAGCCCAAGTCAAACCAGCAACCCACTCGTCACCACCCTCAGACTGCATCAACGCTAACCACCAATTTAGCACATCGCCTTCGAACCGATAGCATGCTAACCTCGCCTTGTATGCGGGGTTACAACCCATAGCATTGAAAATCTTCTCGATGTGAGCCAACCAGCTTTCAGCATCACTGGGGCTATCTGTTTTCTCAAAAGCTCGAGGACGGACCTTGTTGAATCTCTCCAGCCATACTGCTAATGTCACTGGAGGAGGAGGAGGAGGAGGTGCCTGATTATGCTGCTGATTGTTGGCAGCTTGAACTTCAGCCCTGATGTCGTTCCTTAGTTGAGGAAGCAAAGCTTGCATAGCAGCTTGAATTGCAGCATTGAGCTGTTCCTGTTCGCGTGTGAGAACCATCTGACAGTATAACATAAAACATACGATTAAACAGATCAAAACATAAAATATATATATATACATGAAAAAAAATTATACCAAAATTTCAAGAGAAAAATTTTATGCATGAAAATTTTGTGTATGAATGCATGATGCAGTTTTATGAAAACTTTTGTATGCTCGAGAGTGAACGCCTATGGTCAGTTCACCCAAAACAAAAGACATGGCGAGGGGAAGCCTATGGGTCGGTCCCAAATTTAAAAGTTTCGATAAAACACATGCGACTAAATAGGGCCAGTCCTATACCAACCATTACTTAGTCATAAATCTGCGACAATGACATATATATGTATGCATAAAAATGATGAATGCATGAAAACAACTGTCAGTTCTAGGAAGACCATAGTGACTACCCACTAATCACAGGTCATATTTTAAGAGCCTACAGGTCGAAGCCTTGACTCTGATACCATAATTGTAACACCCCATTTTGATAATGGAATGTCACGCGTAATTATGGTGTGTCATCAAAGCATACAAGGAAAAATGTCTAAACATTACATGACCATAAAAAGAAAATACCGGAATCAAACATCGGTAGTCCAAAAGTAAAGCTCATCACACACAAACATAAGTACTGTAAAGGAAAGGACTAAACAATATCCATAGCAAATGTATCAAAAGAAAGGTAATGCATAAAGTAAAGAAAGGCTAGAAAGCTTCCAGTCCATATGCACGTACGCTTAAAGTCTACGAGCGTCCCTGAGTACCTGCCGTTTTGGGAGCATGGAAAAGAAAAACGGCTGAGCAATACGCTTAGTGCACGGACGATGTACAATAAAGAATGAATAGGATAAGCATATAACATATAACAGCGGAAGAAACTAAGTCCCGAGTAACCTGGTTAAGTCTTGATAAAACTGGTTTTATAGTTTGAAAGCCTTATGTTTATCTTATAAAAACTGTTTAGCATGTTCTACCATTAGCCAATATAGGTCATGAAAATCCACCGTGCATGAATACTTGGAGGGGTGACCTCATCATGCAAATTAGAGGGGCTGCCTCTAATTTAATATACTGGTTTGGTAGGAGGGATCAGCTCCTTGTGAAGGATGCAAGGCACACACCACATTCACACTGAGTAATCTACTTGAAAACATGTAACTAGGATGCACCCATACGCCCCACATGATAAATATAATAATATGGCCAAAAGTTGAAGGGACGCCACGAGCAATCACTCCGTCGTGGTGAAGTCATAACATCAGTGCCTCTAATATTATGGTTATGGTACCTCCATAACTAGGTGAAACTGGTCATGCATGTATATGGCTATAGATATTCTAAATTAAACATAAGCAAATCAAACATATAAACTTATACTACGGGAAAACATTTGGCTGCATACGGGGAATCCTAATACGGAAAGAATGTCCATAATGAAAGGACGAGAATCCGTACCTTATGTCCAGTGAACGAAGAAGATGAACTGAGAGGAATCCTACTTTCGTATCACTAATGATACACGAATACATACATGAATAAGTATCTGACTACTAAATACGTAACTGGTTTTATATCATGTCTTAGCTTATTTTATAAGTTCATATCATGTTTCACTGTTTTAAACCTTAAACTGGGTATATCTTATATTCTGTCTATTCTGATTAAGTATTTCTGGTATTTCATGTATTATTATACTTACTGTGTAATAATAAGTAACTTTCCAAAAATAACAGGTTTCCTAAAATAGAAAGTTTCCAAAAATAGAAAGTTTCTAAAAATAGAAAGTTTCCAAAAATAGAAAGTTTCCAAAAATAGAAAGTTTCCAAAAATAGAAAGTTTCCAAAAAATAGAATTACTGCTCAAAATAGATACGTTTCTAAAAATAGAAAGTTTCCATAAATAGATCAGCTGCCTTAATTAAATAAGTTTCCATAAATGGATTAGCTGCCTGAATTAAATAAGTTTCTAAAAATAGAAAGTTTCCATAAATAGATTAGCTGCCTTATTTAAATAAGTTTCTAAAAATAAAAAGTTTCCATAATTAGATATAAGTTGGTTAATAAGCTAAGTATATAAGCCTAAGTTTTTTCATGATTATTTTCTAAGTCATAATGATATAATGTATAGTTTATTAATTATTTCATGTAATTTAAATAAACTATAGGTTAAAAATATTTAATTAAAGTATATCATGTTTTAAATTAAATAAAGTTAAATACTTAGGTTAAAACAAGTATTATTATTTATTAATAATATAACCTAAGTCATGTTAATTAATTAATTATAACCATAGTTTTTAAATAATTAATTAATTATAAGTCTAAAAATATAAAATACTTAGGTTAATAATTTCATGATTTTAATAATTAATATAACCTAAGTCATGTTTATTAAATTAATCATGTCATGTTTATTAAATTAATCATGTCATATTTATTAATTTAATTTAACCTATGATTATAAAAAATATAATCTTAACATAAACCGTGAACCGGATCTTGACTAGAATCCATGAACCGGACATGAAATCGACACCATACCCCGAACCACTTCGGGGTTCCCCTTGTCTTGCTGCTGCCGTGGGACCCACACCACCCAACCGAGACCATATGGTCTCGGTGGTGGTCGAGTAGCCAAACCGAGACCCCCTTGTTCGGTTTAGGCGCCGGCCAAAACAAACACCCCTAAAACACCCTTTTTGATTTCTCCAAAAACCATTTACATGTTTAGATCTATGTTTTTAATTAGGTTTTAAAAACATCATGTTCTTAATTAATTATTTGATCAAAATCAAAAAGAAAAAGGATAAAATAATATACCGAATGCGTGGATCTTAAACGAGGATGAACAAACACGAACACTTTCACCAAAACCAAGATCAAAATCAAACAATCACCTCCTTTGGTGTGTTTGTATTCGGCGGCCAAAAAAAAGAAAAGATGAGGAGAAGAACTTTTTAGGTTTTTGTTTTAATCTTCTGTAAAGTGAAAAGTGACTAGTTAATTTTCCCTTAACCCCTTTTTAGTGAATTTTGAGATGGCTTGGCCCATCTCTTTCTTGTTGCCGCGGGTAGGGGCCCCACATGGGGTACCCGTACCGTTTTCCGTGTCTCGATGTTTAATTGTTCGTTCGTGTTTATTTGTGTTCGCGTTTAATGTGTTCTCGTTAAATAATTACCGTGACCTAATATATTTATTTACGCTCGTAATAAATATATACGTAATTAATAATAGTTCGTGATTTAATTACGTTCGTGATTTCATGATCGCATGTTCGTGATTAATTATTGTCAAATAATTATTGCGTGCTCGTGCGTAGTAAATACTTAATGTGTTCCAACACATACGTAATACGTAAAATCCTAACACGTAATCGTAATCATGCTATAATAGGAAAGTTTTAATCTAGTACGTACGATCTTAAGGGTACTATTCATGGTAAAAGCATGCGGGTTTTACACGTTAGGTTTTACTTTTGAAAAAAGGTTGGATATTGAGGGGCTTTGTTATTTATGTTTAACTCTAAATCTTTTTGAGTTGGACATTGAATCAAGTTTGTTGTTGCATCATATCATCAAGGAAATGAAAAAGTTTTTCCGAGATTAAGGGCGGTAAAAGGGCTCGAATTTCTTCTTCAGTTGGCATTCGAATTTATTAGTTTTTCAGGTCATTGTTACTTGGTTTTGATTCAGCAGGTATCATGTGTTTAATCTGCAGGGTCGTGGTTTCTTTGTAGGAAACGTGTTGTTATAAGTTGTTTTAATGTTAGTATTTTCTGGTTTCTTGCTACTTTAAATTAACGTATATGCCGCTTAAAATAAATATATGCATTGATGATTGAAATAGGAAGCAGTTAAAAGTCATAAGTTTGGAAAGTAAATGATATGACGTACGTAGGTGTAATACAAGTTATGTTTGAAGAAATTAGCCGGAGCATGTGAGGGCTAAAGCTTCACTTATTACGAAGGCCATGCATTTAAGAAGTGTGTCATGTTGGCTGCTGGTGTAAAAAATCATGGATTTTATGAGATGGGTGCTAAAATAATCATGTTGAGTCTTGTCATTGTTAAGACAAGAGAATTAGGAATTCCATTATCAATGTACTGGTGTAGCCATCTTGTGATAAAAAGAAATTGTTTTTCTTTATAAAGAAAAACATAAAGTAAGAAATTTTTTAAAAGATTATTTATTTAATAAACAATAATCTCTTGATTTATTCTTTTTTTATTTTAATGTCTTTCTAAAATTAATCTAAAAGTTTTCATATTTAGTAAAAGTTTTTTTAAAAAGTTGATGAAGAAAAAAAAGATATAAAATTATAGATGTCAAATTTGTAAAACAAAAAACTTAAAAAAAAGAAGGTAATAAATAATACTTTAATGATTAACTTTTAAATAAAGTAGATGATGCTAATCAAAAATTACAAAATTTTATACTTTTTCAATACGTTTATAAAAAGTAAACAAATACCCGATATTTTATAACCTAATAATATTACAATTATAAAATATTAAACATAAACTTTTTTATATATCTTTATATTAAATTAAATTTGATTTATTTGTAATCATATACATGCACAAAAATTATAACTAATATTGTACGATAATAAGTTCATTATGTCTTTCTTGCTTACGTTTGCACCTTTTTACTATATTTGGTGACATGGTAAAATGCATTTTAAACCTTTAACTCTTTTTGGATAAAGGGTTTTTTTTATAAACTTTACTATTTAATAAAACATTTAAATGTAAAAAATGTAAGTGAATTTTACCTCAACAAATAGAGAAACAACTTTTTATCAGGAAGAAATAAATAAAACAATTGTTTGAAATTTTAAAAATTTCTTGTGTTCACGGACTCTGTTTCAAAGATTCTCATAAATAGACTTGATATTGTTCAGAATATTCTGATCATCATATATATCATCGTCATATGGCTCGTAATTATCATCAACATTTCTGAAAATGTCTTTCCATTGTTCTCACCAACTATTAGTCCCATATTTTATACGTAGTACCACACATTTTAACAACTAGAAATTTTGCCATATCAACCACAAGTTAAATTACATCACTATTGTTAACCTCATTTGAAAAGTCACCCAATTTCTTTAAAATCGAAGCTATTTAAAATAATTTTTTATAAATAATAAATCATCAAGCAATGAAAGATACACAATCGAGGAGAGAATCAGGAGAAAAACAAACACTTCGATTTACTTTGGGCAAACTGTTTTAAAAGCTTTATATTTTAGTGTTGATAGTTTGATACTAAAAAATCGCATGTGATTTGTGGTTTCTAAAATTCTTTTTGTTTGTGTTTTTTAAGATTTTTCACAAATGATATGTGTGATATTATTAAAGAATGATTAAAGTGTGTTCTTCCAATTTGATGGAAAAGTAAACAGTTAAAGTCGATCATTCACAAGAGTAAATGACCCATCAACAATCTTTCATTCAATTTTGTTAATTTTCTTAATAACCGGGGTATAAATAACTTTCGAATGAGAAGTAACATCCTCAGACATAAACTCACCCGAAAAATCTCCAACATTCGTACTCAATATAGTTGTCTTTTCCCACCACTTAAAGTAGTATTCTTCGTGTCTACCGTTTGATATTCCTTAGTAACCTCACCTTAGGTCCAACCGCTACACCCATAGCTACTTTTTAGACTGAGGTTGTTCTTTGTTATATATCCATCAGATTGTGTGTGTTTGAATTAGGTTTGGTTATTGATTCGGATGTCTAAATCTTGTAATTTAGGTTAGAAATGACGGGATTTCGTACTTTATAATGCAGTGAGGGCATTGATCAGGGTAGATGGAGCAGTGGCTAGATATATTACCCTATAGATGAATGTTATTTATGGAGATAGGTATTGATTCATGCATTTTTTTTCTTGATCAAGGACAATAGTTAATCGAAAGAATTGAAGAAGCAAGATATGCATTGATGGGTCAAATAATCTATCCTTTTTCTGAATATTAAAATACTCATTTGTGGGATTATACAGATTTTTTACATCGAAACATCTTCTCATTATCAATGTCTTGTCATTTAAGTTTTGTGTTTTTGAGACTAGCGTGTAAGTAGGAGCTATAACATGAAATTGTGAACTGTAATGCAATTTATTACACACTACTGTATTTACTAAGCTGCAAGTCTTATGTGTCCCAAAACCATATTCTGGCAAGATGTGTTCAGGCCTCGTATGAAAGGTCTATTGGGCCTTACTATTCTTATCAAGATACTCACTACATCACCATATTTGCTAATTGTATATATTTCTTATTAAAAATGAAGCATTAAATGATATAAACTTGTACTTTATAATAAATTAGCTAGTACATGTTTATTACTTTCAAAGTTTAGATTATTATCATGTGACTTTATCTTTTCATGTGATAAAATATCCGTTACATCATAGAAAAATAGCCTAATATACATATGGTTGCTTGCCAAACTATTCTATAAACTTTATGTTATGTATTGGTCTTTATTAGCCTAAGTCGCTTCTAGGGGATAGTTATCGAGTGTCCTAAATAGCCTATAGCAATAAAGGTCGGTTGGCTGTGTCAAAGCCCAACCCGACCCGTAGTGTATGTAACAGTCGGTTCCCCCTCATCTCTATAAAAGGAGATGAGGGGGAACGAGATTCACAACGCTTCTTTATCAATAATACTAATCTAATCGATTAGGGTTCATACCTTGTGGGTTTTCTTTTCTGTCGATGGTTGCTTCATAGATCGAATATTCCGCATCTAGTAACTAGGTTGTAGTCGTTTTTACTACAAGTGGTATCAGAGCTTTGGTTCGTGAGGGCTGGTTACTAGGGTCGATCAAAGAAGGATTGGTGTTTCCTGGTTCGAGAGCATCAAGGAGCAGTAGATCGATTGAAAAGGGTTTCTTCTTCTGGGTTTGATCGAAAGGGTTTTTCTGATCGAAGGTTTGGTGGTGTTGGTGTTGCCGCCATTGTTACAGGGAAGAAGAAAGAAAGATACGGTTGATTTTTTTTTGTTAAAAGTCAACTTATCTAATACTACAAAGGAAGAAGTGTTTTATTTTTGGCCAGGATTTAATCTACTGGGCCAATATTTAAACATATTGGGCCAAAGTATTTTTGATATCTTTGTTGGGCCAAAAACAATTGGACTATTAAGTCTTTGGGTTTTGTTTTAAAACAAAAAGTTTTGTAAAAGACTTTTTTGTTTTGATTTTATAAAACAAAAGGTTAATATAACTTTGTAGTATTTATACAAGGGGACTTCGTAGTTCGTGATTGTGAGGGTTAAAATATCACAAGGTTTAGCGAATTATCGAAGGGACTTTGTTAATTTGTGATTGTGAAGGTTTATCACAAGGTTTAGCAAATCAACAAAGGGGATAAAGAAGCGTTCAAGACTTGTCGAGGTTGCAAGATTTCTTAGGTTATTAGAGATCGGTTTGCAAAATTAAAAGTACGACAAGGGTTACTTCAAAAGGCGTCGGGTACTTTCTTGATTCAAGGGTTGTCGATTTGTTGGATAGGTTAATTTCCAAGGTTAAGTCGATATTTGAGTAAGAAAGTGTTTTTATTTTGAAGGGTTACTTGGTTTGATCGATTGTTGAGATTTTATCTTAGGGTTATATCGATAAATCAAGGGGTGTTTTATACACGGGATACTTTGCTAGATCGTTTTTTTTGTGTAGGTTAATTCACAAAAGGTTAAACGATTAGCAAAGGGTTAAAATAAGATGACGCTGAGCAAATTTGACATCGAGAAATTCTATGGGAAGAATGACTTTGGGTTATGGCAGGTAAGGATGAAGGCTTTGCTGGAACATCTGGAATTAGATGCAGCATTGGAAGCATTACCCGTGGTGGCTTACGATAACGTCATTCAGAAAAAGTCTTACAGCGCATTGATCTTGTGTTTGGATGATCGGGTCCTACGGGAGATCACCAAGGAGACGACTGCAGCGGGGATTTGGAAAAAGTTAGAGACTTTATACATGACAAAGTCTTTAGCTAATCGTTTGTACTTGAAGAAAAAGTTATATGCTTTTCAAATGCATCAAGGTAGGAGTCAGTCTGAACTTATTGATGAGTTTCACAAGCTCGTAGGTGACTTAGCGGCTATAGATACTGCTATATCGGATGAGGATCAGGCATTATTATTACTCACATCTTTACCATCGTCTTACGATAACCTCGTAGAGACTTTGCTATATGGTCGGGATACTTTGAAGCTAGAAGACGTGCTCGCGACACTTAATTCTAGGGAACTTCAGAAGATGACGGAAGCAAAGGGTGATAATGGTGAATGGTTGTACGTGACGGAGAGATCCGGTCAGAGAGATATGGAGCAGGGTGCAAATAGTTCGTGGTCAAGGTCACAAGGAAGGAGCGGCAGACTCAGGTGTTATATATGTCAGTCTGAGAATCATTTGAAGAGGGATTGTCCTAGGTATAATCACAAGAAATCTCAAGGTTTTGTCAAAGATAAAGATCAGGTGTCCGGATCTGGAGCTGATGGGTATGACAATGCTGATGTTATGATGGCTATGAGTGTTGATGAACTTTTGGACTGGATCATGGATTCAGGGGGCTCATACCATATGACATACAGGAGAGATTACTTGGTTGATTTTAAGGAGTATGACGGTGGTAATGTACTGCTAGGTGATGGCAGGGAATGCCGTGTACGAGGGACAGGAAAAGTTCGAGTACGAATGAGGGATGGGTCAAGTTTCGTGTTGGACAACGTCAGGTATGTTCCGGAATTAAAACGAAACTTGATATCGCTGGGCACTCTTGAAAAAGAGGGTTTTACCGTGAAGATGCAGTCGGGCAAGATCAAGGTTATAAAGGGTTCACTGGTGGTACTATCAGGAACCAGAAGGGCTAATTGCGTATATACCCTGAACGGTCAGGCTATGACCGGGAAGACAATGAAGGGTAGGAAGCAGTTAGGAAAATTTCAGACTGGGTAGAAGATCAAGACAGGTGATGTTCTTGATTCTTGTAATCAGAAGTCTACACAATAATGTATGAAGAGTGGGGTCGCCAAACATTTAGATGTTGCAGGGTTACAGCAGCAGAATGGGTTGGTTGAGAAGACAAACGTGACGAACGTGACGCTCTTGGATAAGGTGCGTTGTGTTCTGATCCAGTCTGGTCTGTCCAAGGTTTTTTGGACAGAGGATACAACCATGTCTACATATCTAGATAATAGGTCACCATCAGCAACAATTTGATTCAAGAAGACTATAGATATGTTTGGGGTTTTTGGTTGGCTTGCTAGTATTGAGCAAGGGATGCTTGAACCGGTTAAGTTCAAGTGCATATTCCTGGGATACCGTAAAGGTATGAATGTTGATCAACTTTGGAGGTTAGATGACGTTACTTCAAAGAGAGTGCTTTACAGGAATATGGGTTTCAATGAAAGTGGGCAATACAAGAAAACTTTCATTGGTTCTGGTGTATGTACAAGTTCAGTGCAGGTGTTGCAAGGAGTTGAGTTTGAGGTGGAATATCGGGAGGATCATGCATTTGAGGTGGAACCTCAGGGGAATGTTGATCATGTAGATGTTTCAAAGAAAGTACAAACTCAAGTTTTGATATACTATCATCTAGCACGTGATAGGGAGCAACACTTAGCACGGGAACTATTCAAGTATAGAGAAGACAGTAATGATACTACTTTTGCAGTTGCTGCAGTGAAGAAGATATATGCACACGAGTCATTGACTTTCAATGATATAGTTGCTTGTGAGGTTCTTTCCAAGTGGATGACTGGATTGAAGGAAGAAATGGATACTCGGTTAGATGTGCATGTGCTCAGCAACGGTTGCAGGTAAAGCAGTGGCGACAGATACAGTTATTACTGGGAGGATACACCAGGTATGTTCATACATCTATTTCTCTATATAGATTGTATGGTATTTTCTTGCGGATGCAAGGCTGAGATCTCGGTTACCAAGGGTTTGCTGGTTAAAACAAAGGGAAATATACTTGGTATTAAGATCATCAGGAATCGAAGTGGTAATACTCTGAGGGTGTCACAGTCCAGGTTTTACAACAGAAAGTTGGTACAGACTTTGTTGAAGGGACACTCCATACTGTCGTTGGAGGATAGTCTATCAGGGGACTGTGATGTGGTAAAGAATAGTAAGTGGTCATATATATATGCGGTTGGAAGCCAGGAGTATCAGGTGGTCTGCACGAGACCTGACATAGCATCTGCAGATGTGAGTATGTTGGATAGGTTTGATCGTGGATAACAGACATACGTACAAGTTTTTGTGGATTTTGACTACACCATGGGGAGATCGATCACTGTCATGAGTAGATCAATCACAAGGTACGGGTTGCTGATACATGGATGTGCGAGGAGCTGGGAAGCTAAGTTACAGCACAAGGAGGCTTTGTGGACAACTAAAGCGGAGTATATGACACTTACGGAGGTTGTGAAAGGAGCTATTTGGCTAAGGGGATTCTTGGAAGAGTTAGGCGTGAAGCTTAACACTATTGCAGTTAATTGTGATAATCAGGGTGCGATTCATTTATCGCGGAATCATGTTTTTCATGATAGGACTAAGCACATCAATGTGCGTTATCACTTTATTAGAAGAGTCTTGGATGCAAAGACGGCTGAAGTTCTGAAGGTGTGTACTGAACACAATGTTGCGGATGCCTTGACGAAGGTGGTACCTGGACGCAAGTTACAACACTGCTTAGAGCTGCTGAGTGTTGGGATAGGCTAATATAAGCCTAAGGTGGAAATTGTTATGTATTGGTCTTTATTAGCCTAAGTCGCTTCTAGGGGATAGTTATCGAGTGTCCTAAATAGCCTATAGCAATAAAGGTCGGTTGGTTGTGTCAAAGCCCAACCCGACCCGTAGTGTATGTAACAGTCGGTTCCCCCTCATCTCTATAAAAGGAGATGAGGGGGAACGAGATTCACAACGCTTCTTTATCAATAATACTAATCTAATCGATTAGGGTTCGTACCTTGTGGGTTTTCTTTTCTGTCGATGGTTGCTTCATAGATCGAATATTCCGCATCTAGTAACTAGGTTGTAGTCGTTTTTACTACACTTTACTAGCTCATAACCCGTGTTCAACACGGGCTATATAACGTAAACCAAGTCAAGTACTAATTACATAATGAGAATACAATTTGCCAATTTTTACATGTTCTTTCTGAACAAAGATACCTAAAAATAACAACTCCATTCATTATCATCATACTACGTATCATTTTTATAATGTCTTTTACAAGTATTCTAAAATTCTCATACCTATTAAGAACCGTTGGTGATTTGGTGGACATGTTAGCAGTTGGCATCCTATACCCATTTCCATGTGCCTACTCTTTATTGAAAATGTATCTAAAAGATGTATTTGCTGCAAATATGGCCATCAATTATAGGATATAAGGAAATATTTGGTCAAAACTTACAAACATGTACTACAAGATTCCACTTTAGGAGATCATGAACTTTTTTAAGCAGAACAATGAACAAACAAACAAACAAAACACAATACTTAAAGAATGAGCAAAGTGAAAATCAAAACCAAATCATTTAACAGAACAGATTGTAGTGATACTACTGTTGTATCAGCCAAAGATTGTTCCACCAATTTTCCCATGAAAGCTCCAGATTTGTGGACCTATGAAAGATCTAGAATAAAGCTGCCAACTGTTGTATTTATAACACATCTGGTGCAGAGCAGTAATGGTTTCCAAACACTTACGTAGCTCGTCCTGCAAAATCAAATAGTAGATGTTATGACCCAAAATCAAGAAATGTGTAAGGCATTATCAAAAGAGATATATAATTTGAAAATGCGCCTGGCTTAAACAAAAACTAATAGCTCAAAACCAGAATGTTATTCAAGGCTTTCACTGTTTCTGAAAGAGAAAGAAAGAGGATTTAATTGCAGGGATATAACCTGGCATGTCTAAATAGAATCCAAAAAAGTTTGAACAAAGTGTCAGTATTACAATGAAATAACCAAAATATAGTATAAGTTAATAAAAAGTATACTGATAAGGAACTGATTTGGCTTAAATTTTATTTTTAAGTTTCTCTTATAATTTGATACATGGAAAAAGAACTCGCAGCAACAGGGTAGATGAAACCAAATAGAGCAGATTCATCAATCACAAATGCCTAAAATATAAGTAAGAAGAACAATATTAAAGTCTATTTACCATTTCACAAATTCCTTATAAATTACTACCCCAAATTTAAATTTAAATTTGTAAAAGTCAATGTGATTTGAAGCATTGAAAAGTAAATGTAGTTCACAAGTAAAAAATGATACAATATTTATCTTATCAACAAAATGAGACTTTTACTTAGGCAATTCATCAAATGGTTGACTTAAATACAACATTTCATCAAAAATTTCTTTACTATTAATTGGCTAAAGTAAAAATATTCCTTCAACAAAAACTAAGAAAAGCTGCATTTTCATAACAAAGACAAACAAACTTCAAGCAATAATTTTCACAATCTATTTTAATAAAATTTATAGTAGCTTGTAAAGTTTGGAAAAGGAAAATATACAATACCTCATGGATTAGAAACAATGTTTCAAACCAGTCAATCCAAAACCATCACAATTTTAGTATATTACTATAAAATTAACCTTTATAAGAAACCCATTAATCTTGCTTGGGAACCTGAAAAACACACAAATCTTAACCGGTCTTAGACATAAGATAGAGGTTTAAACAATCATAAGAAACCAAAAAATAAGCTAAAAAAACATATCAAGTAAGAGAGAACTAAATTGAAATCTTACATTTAGACAATAAGTAGAATGACCAAAGTTATTGACTCCCGAAAGTTGCGCCCTGAATAAAAATAAATAAATAAAAACAAACACTTAACCCCTACATAATTTTCTTTATCGAAACAAATTTGACCTAAACTGAAACAATCTAAGAAAAGTATCAAAAGGGAAGAAGGATTAATACCAGCGTGAAAGATCAATTGGAAAAAAAACCTACAAAAGTATCTTTGGATTGTACTGTATTTGTTAAGAAAACATGTGATGCAATTTGGAATTTGAATTTGAATTCTTGAACCAAGAAAAAGTGAGAAGCAAAAAAAGTGCCTGCAAGATACTCACTATTCTTATCAAGATACTCACTACATCACCATATTTTGCTAATTGTATATATTTCTTATTAAAAATGAAGCATTAAATGATATAAACTTGTACATTATAATAAATTAGCTACATGTTTATTACTTTCAAATTTTAGATTATTATCATGTGACTTTATCTTTTCATGTGATAAGATATCCGTTACATCATAGAACAATAGCCTAATATACATATGGTTGCTTGCCAAACTATTCTATAAACTTTATATTATTCACATCTTGAAAACAAAGCACTCATGACGCCCTTTAACCAAACCTCATATTGTGAAGTAAAAATTACTTGAACACCCCATTTTTGAGAAAGATGTCCAGCAGAGGACTTGTTCACATGTAAGCCAACAAGAATACAAGTCTATATTATTTCAATATCCTAATAATAGTACCACGAGCCGAGAATTATGGATAACAAGTCTAGCTATTTCATCAAAACACCTTTGAAGATCAAACAAACACCCCATCTATCTATAAAAACGACACTAAAATGATCAACATGGAAAATATAGTTCAAAAATAAATAAAGAAAAAGACAAACAATATGCTTAAAAAGAAAATTGCTCAATCTGTTAATGAAACTAACATATGTTTTGAGAAGTTACCAAATGTGTCAAGAGATTAAGCTTTTATTAAAAAAAATGTGAAATGAAATTACATGTTACTTAAAGAGGAAGTGCTTAAACATGTCTAAGGCTTTGAAACCTGAGAAGCATCACAAGTAGATCAAAAGAAAGGAAACAAGACTTAGAACATTTCATGTGACTAATTCTTATCTTCCTTCAAGAACATATACTTGTATAGATAAGCTTTATTATCTTGCATTTTACTAACTTGATTATCATTCTATATGTTGACTCAAAATGAAACGTGGAGGCACATCATTTGGTGGTTGTGGTTACCATATCCCATCGACTCAGAGGTGCTGCTGTGAACACCCTAAGCCGGTGGGATATGGTACCCCGCTCCCACCAAATGATGTGCCTAGACGATGCATTTAAGTCGGCAAATAGAATGATAATCGAGTTACTAAAATGCAAGATAATAAAACGTATCGATTTTCTTATGTTTCAAAGCCTTGACATGTTTAGCACTTCCTCTTTAAATAGCCTCTTCATACGCTCAAGTCTGTACTCCATCATCTCCTAGACTCATCTTTGGAGTCCTTTTTCTCTATCCCTTAGGTGCCCATCTTCGAAAGTGAGCTTGCGGGTTATCATCTCACGTCTACCTTGTGGGTTCAATTGCCCCAACACAAAAACCTTCTTCTCCTACTTCTCGGCTCCTCCTCTGTAGTTTTTCCCCGCCCTCTAAGAAACTAGCTTTAGGCTTCTTTTTGCCAGTTAGCTCCGTCTTTGTGAGACAGATATCCATGATGGAGATACGGGTGTAGCCGTTCTGTGATTATCATAACAGATAAGTGGTTAAACAATGGAAGAGAGTATATGTGGAACTTTTAAAACTTGTTCTGCAACAGTTTTATATAGAAGCACTAAAAAAGCTAAGTCATATAACAACTATATCACCTTACATTGGATAGAATTAACTACACATTATTAGATTTTAATAAATAAATATCCAAAAAAGCTAAGTCCATATGACAAAACATACTGGAAAGATACTTACGAATTAAGGTAGTTGGTATGTCCCAGTGTAGATTGGCTTTGTTTACCATGTTGGCTCACCATCCTCCTCCGGCTTGAGTATCTTGCATTTTAGTAACTCGATTATCATTGTATCCGTTGGCTTAAATATAGTTATGATTGGCACGTTGTGGTTGTGGGGTACTATATCCCACCGACTCAGGGGTGTTATAGGAAGGTTTCTCTCTTCTTTTTCGAGTTTCATCGGACTTTTTAGCCGCTTCGTAGGTTTCAGAGTTGAGGTCTGCATTGTTCGTAGACTTTGCTTTTCAAGATCAGAATCTTTGAGCGCGGTGGAACCTGAAATGATACAAGTAACAAAAAACAGTTAGGGTACAAATCACTCACCAGCCACAAAACAACCAAGTGTTCTGAACAACATAAAAGAGACAAATGCTTCTAAGCATCTTAATCAGATTCTAACATAACCCATAATAAACCTTAAAAATATTGCATACCTTTAATCATCAAACATAAACCCAAAACAAAGAAACTAAGTTGATTATGCCTTTGCTGCTTACTCTTGAACTTAGATTTTGACTTCAAAAAATTTAATCTAATTAGGTGAAATGGTAAATATATTTTAAACCTCCAACTTTAAAGTTACACCTAAACATGGTCAATAACTCAATATACAGCCATGACACATATAGAGCTTTTAAACACAAGCATTAAACACAAATCAAACAAATAGATCCGGCCGTAAAATGACTAGATCTGTCCGTCAAACCGACTAAAACCTAACCATTATCTATAACCAAAACGAAACCATATACCTGTGAACATTTTTAGTTTTTGGCCACCATAAACAAAACGTGAGTGAGAGTTAGTGACTATAAACGAAACCCAACTGGTTTAGAGAGGGTGAAGAAAAAGTGAGGCTATAAATGATGAAATGTGTGTTTATCAGGTTTTTGAAACCTTGTTTAACGGCTATATGATCATTAAATTGCGTTCATCTTTTCGGTTACACGGTTGTTTGGTTTAGATATATAGACGAAGACGAGATCTAGTGAGGTTGGGTTTGGTTTTGTTTAAAGAGTGAGATGAAGTTGAGATTGTGGTAACTCTTTGTTATATACCCATCAGGTTCGTGTGTTTGAATTAGGTTTGGTTATTGCTTCGGATGTCAAAATCTTGTAATCTAGGTTAGGAGAAAGGCTTGAATAAATAATGACAGTGGGTGGTTGAGGGTATTGATGGGTTGTATGTATCCTTTTTGTTGAACAAGGACAATAGCTGATTCAAAAGAGGAAGCAAGATTAAATGCATGCAGTGATGGGTCAAATATCTAGTCTGACAACTGAAGCAACTATGAAATAAAGATTCAATGTGGTCTAAAAGCCGGAGTTTCGTTTATGGAAACACGTTAGGTTTTACTTTTGAAAAGGTTGGGCCTTCGAGCTCAAGATCAGTCAACAAGGATCTTTTTATTATAGTTTTACAAAGTTGGATTAATGGCATGCTCAACCTTAACAAGGTTACTGTCTCATGAAAAAGAAGAATTAGAACACTAAATCTTTTTGAGTTGGACAATGAATCAAGAGTCGCATTATATCATCGACTAAATAAGAAAGTTTCTACGAGATTAAGGGTGGTAAAAGAACCTTCAGGGACCCGAATTAAGAAGCAGGAGTGGGGTGTATCTCCTAAGGAGAAGGTTCGAGGCTTGCATACTGCCCAATTGGATGTCACTGTAAGCTTGAATCAGTAACTACTAACTCGCCATTCAAAAAAAAAAAAAAAAAGCTCTCATTTCTTCTTCAGTTGGCATTCGAATTATATGTCGCTTACATAAATATATATGCATTGATGATTGAACTATGAAGCAGTTAAAAGTCGTAAGTTTGGGAAGTAAATGACATGCTGTATTATGTTCTAAGATATTAGCCGGAGCTAGAGTTTGTGAGGGTTAGAGCTTTACTTATTACGAAGGCCAAGCATTTAGTGTTGGCTATCAGTGTAAAAAAAATCAAGGACACTACAAAGTAAATGACATTTACTTACTCAAAGTTTATCTTACTAATAAAATTTATAATCATTTAAGTAATTATAACTTTTTTTTACTAAAATATGATGCATATAAAAGTAAGTAAAAACATTTGCTTACTATTTTCCCTACTAAAAAAAAGTCATTAAAAGTTTTACACTTTTCCTTAGTCAATATTGAGTAAGTAATAACCTTTAGTGCTCCCCTCTATTACTTACTATTTTTCTTAAGAGTAGGAGTTGATAAAAATTCACTTTTGATGACTCTTTTTTAGTAGAAATTAATAGAAAATACTTTTTCTTACTCAATATTAAGTAAATATAAACTTTTAGTGCCCTGTATTACTTACTCTTTCACATTTAATTTAATAGGCAAATGTCATAAATTTTGTAGTGGGAATTTATGAGATGGAGTCTTCTTTTCGGATATTAACTTTGTCTTTATTAGAGCATGAGCAATGTATCAAGCCACAAATGACTTGATGCATTAAATACAATTAATGTTGAAGTGTTTTATGCAAATCAATAAGTCATTGCTCCAATATAAAGCTTGATCAACAAAAGCTTTTCACCCATTTAATATATTAAACAAGTACAGATTTATGCTTTAACTAATATGCAATTAATGAGAATAGCTTGGTGTTTTATGTGTCAACAGCTTGGTGTGTTCGAAGTCTTACCACTAAAAGTCATCCATAAAGCTTTTCTCACAATGCTTCAAGTTGTCCAAAAGCTAATTCAAATAGTAAAAAGTCATATGTCAAGTTTTGCATTGCAGCTGCTCTTAGGACAAAGAAAATTTGGAATTCCATTATCCATGTACTAGTGAAGCAATTCTGTGATAAAAAAGAAATACAACAATAAGTTGATTAAGTCTTTCTTGCTTACTCGACATGGATACATAATCTAGGTATTGTCCTCTAATGACCCAAGTGAAAATGTAAAATGCGTAATGTATTTTAGTAGTATAAATTCTCATGCAAACTATCAATAAACTTGCACCATTGACCATCTTAAGGTGATCTTCCTTTCTTAGTCTCTAATAGTTTCTTAATGTTTCTTGAAAGTTCTTGATTACTATATCGTTATTCTTGTGATAAAACTAATTAATTATAACACGTTATTAGCATGATCGTTTACATCGTTATAATCAAGTAAGTTTTAGAAAAATATTTTTGAAATAAATATTTTCTTAACTTAGTTTCGTAACCAACAAAAGTATACAATTTATCAAAACCATTTATAATTAAGAAGACACTTGTTTTCTTAAAACATTACTAAATTTATAAAAAAATTAATAAAGTTATACAATTTTCTTATAAATAATATCTGAATGGTAATTAGAGACACAATTATCGTAATCAAGTATATGGACACATATGAGATTCTATCATGGATATATGACAATCTTGGGACTACTAACAATTTCTACTGTTTTATTACGTTAACTTTTATTTTTGTTATCACTCACCTTTTATTTATGTAATTCACATTTACATTATTAATATTGCAACTAACATTTATTTATGCAATTAACATTTAATTTATTACAATTAACATTTATTTATGCAATTAACATTTACTTTTTTTGCAATTAACTTTTATTTATGCAATTAACAATTACTTTATTGCATCTAACTTTTATTTATGTCTTAGCTGTCATTTGTTTACTTACATTCATTTTTATTCTCATTTTACTAATCTTTACATTTTGCATTTATTATAATATGTTAATATTATTTATTTGTCTTATCTATTTTTTTGTAAAAACTTTTTTAAAAAGGTATGTACACTACACCCTATAACGGTTATAAACAGACACAAACAACTTTGCAACGTTTATATTTTTCGCCTATAAATTCAAAGCTACCAATCCACAAATTTTTCACAAAACAAATCATCTTTCTTAAATCAAGTTTTTGCTCAACAAAGTTTTCGAGGATGCTCAACCTTTTTTTAGTTGTTATCACCGTCGCAACCATTCTACTTACTTACCCCATGGTTAATCTCCCACCTTGAGATTTTGATATTTGTTTTGGCTTGTATGTATCTATTATTCTTCCATTACTATGTATTGCACTATGCATCGACATTAATGAATTCTAATAAGATGTTGTTTTTCTATATCTTGATATATTTCAGAAATCTCAAAATTATCGAAGCTTGAATTTGGTGCTCTAAATGTCACTATAAAAAACTATATGTCATGGGTTCTAGATGTTAAAATGCATATTATCATTGAGAATAATGATAGTCCACCACAAGATAAAGGAAGGGCAAGCATTTTCTTCGTAAAGATATTGATGATGGACTAAATTTGAATACATTACTACTGAAGATCCAAGTATTTCTCTGGAAAGATCTTAAGGATCACTTTTATAATCGAAGAGAAGTTTTACTTCTATGTGATCAAGAAGAATGGTAATCTTTACGATTCCAAGAATTTAAAAAGGTCAACGAGTACAACTCTGCTTTGTTCACGACTTAACTTAAATTCTATGGAAAAACTGTTACTGATGGAGATATGTTGGAGAAATCTTACTCCACATTTCATGCATCAAACATGACATTGCAGCAACAATACCGACTAAAAAAATTCACAAGATATTCTGAGTTAAATACTTATTTTCTTGTTTCTGAATAGAATAACGAGCTCTTGATGAAATATCACCAGTCTCGTCCCACCGGATCATTAGCATATCCTGAAGTGAATGCTACTAAAAATGATACCATAGTTTTTACGCGCGCATAAGGCCAAAGTCATGGAAAAGGTCATGGTTAATTTAGCAAAAAGAATTCTCATGGCCACAAACGCTCGTTTGATCGGAACAAGAAAAATGACAGAGTTTATACTTATGGTCGTGGATTCACTCGTGGCAATGGTCAAATAACCAACAATTATGCTCCACGAAACAATAAGGCCAAAAATGTTGGCAAGCGCAAGCATAATAATGGTGAATTTGGCCTGTCACAGAACACTGATGGTTTATGTTTTAGATGTGGTAGCTCAACCCACTGGGCAAAGTCATGTCGAATAGTCCCTCACCTATGTGAGTCGTGTCAATCATCTCTCAAGCAAAATGAGAAAGGGGTCAATCATGTAGACCAAGTTGATTTTGGAAAAAATGACGTAGAGGCCTCAGACTTCTCTGGTGGTGACACTGAGTTGAGCACTTCAGATTTCTTAAATGATATATATATGAGATAAGAAGGTTGTTAGGGCCATTCGACCTATAAGGACTGCGCTAAATGATCATAACTATGTCTTTTACTTTGGTGTATTTCCCTTATTCGTGTATTTCTCTTTCAAGTATGATTTTTCATTCGATAACGAAGATTTCATTTTCATATAAAATAACTTTGAAATAATATGAACCTATAGTTATTTTCTAATACATATGCTCTAAATTTTTATTTAAAGTTAAAATAAATTCCACTGGAGCACAACGTGAACAAAACGTTAGAGACATATGTATAGCTGATAGCGGTGCTATACATACTATCTTCAAGTCGAATAAATATTTTTCTGAATACAAACCAACCAAAGGATACGTAAAATATCAGGTTTGTGGACCTGATAGAAGGAATGGTAACAGCTAATTTCATACTACCAAATAGAACAAAGATTTTGATTAACAATGATATATTTTGCTCTATTCTAGATTGCATTATACATATTTAAGTGTGGCAGAATCACATATGATGATTAAAGAGAAATCTTGTGATCCTGTATAGTCAGTTTGTGGCATTACTAGTTAGGTCATCCAGGATCAACAATGATGAAAATGATAAATGAAAGTATGCGTGAACATCTATTGAGGGTTCGAAAATCCTTTAGAGGGATAAAATGGATCCATGTACATCCTGTTCTATTGGGAAGTTAATTACAAAGTCATCGCGACTCAAAGTTGAAAAAGAATCACATGTGTTTCTTGAAAAAATTCAAGGTGATATTTATGGACCGATACATCCACCATCTGAACCATTTAGATATTTTATGGTCCTAATAGACGCATCAAGTAGATGGTCTCATGTGTCACTATTGCCAACACGTAACGTAGCCTTTGCAAAATTCCTTGCTCAAATTATTAAATTGAGAGCACATTTTATGGATTACACTGTAAAATGTGTAAGGCTTGATAATGTAGGTGATTTCACATATCAAGCATTTAATGACTATTGTATGTCGGTAGGGATTATAGTCATTTAAATGTGTAAGGATTGTTTTTTAACATCCAACTACTCATGTACACACGCAATGCTTCAAGTTGTCCAAAAGCTAATTCAAATAGTAAAAAGTCATATGTCAAGTTTTGCATTGCAGCTGCTCTTAGGACAAAGAGAATTTGGAATTCCATTATCCATGTACTAGTGAAGCAATTCTGTGATAAAAAGGAAATACAACAATAAGTTGATTAAGTCTTTCTTGCTTACTCGACATGGATACATAATCTAGGTATTGTCCTCTAATGACCCAAGTGAAAATGTAAAATGCGTAATGTATTTTAGTAGTATAAATTCTCATGCAAACTATCAATAAACTTGCACCATTGACCATCTTAAGGTGATCTTCCTTTCTTAGTCTCTAATAGTTTCTTAATGTTTCTTGAAAGTTCTTGATTACTATATCGTTATTCTTGTGATAAAACTAATTAATTATAACACGTTATTAGCATGATCGTTTACATCGTTATAATCAAGTAAGTTTTAGAAAAATCTTTTTGAAATAAATATTTTCTTAACTTAGTTTCGTAACCAACAAAAGTATACAATTTATCAAAACCATTTATAATTAAGAAGACACTTGTTTTCTTAAAACATTACTAAATTTATGAAAAAATTAATAAAGTTATACAATTTTCTTATAAATAATATCTGAATGGTAATTAGAGACACAATTATCGTAATCAAGTATATGGACACATATGAGATTCTATCATGGATATATGACAATCTTGGGACTACTAACAATTTCTACTGTTTTATTACGTTAACTTTTATTTTTGTTATCACTCACCTTTTATTTATGTAATTAACATTTATATTATTAATATTGCAACTAACATTTATTTATGCAATTAACATTTAATTTATTACAATTAACATTTAGTTATGCAATTAACATTTACTTTTTTTGCAATTAACTTTTATTTAGGCAATTAACAATTACTTTATTGCAGCTAACTTTTATTTATGTCTTAGCTGTCATTTGTTTACTTACATTCATTTTTATTCTCATTTTACTAATCTTTACATTTTGCATTTATTATAATATGTTAATATTATTTATCTGTCTTATCTATTTTTTTGTAAAAACTTTTTTAAAAAGGTATGTACACTACACCCTATAACGGTTATAAACAGACACAAACAACTTTGCAACGTTTATATTTTTCGCCTATAAATTCAAAGCTACCAATCCACAAATTTTTCACAAAACAAATCATCTTTCATAAATCAAGTTTTTGCTCAACAAAGTTTTCGAGGATGCTCAACCTTTTTTTAGTTGTTATCACCGTCGCAACCATTCTACTTACTTACCCCATGGTTAATCTCCCACCTTGAGATTTTGATATTTGTTTTGGCTTGTATGTATCTATTATTCTTCCATTACTATGTATTGCACTATGCATCGACATTAATGAATTCTAATAAGATGTTGTTTTTCTATATCTTGATATATTTCAGAAATCTCAATATTATCGAAGCTTGAATTTGGTGCTCTAAATATCACTATAAAAAACTATATGTCATGGGTTCTAGATGTTAAAATGCATACTATCATTGAGAATAATGATAGTCCACCACAAGATAAAGGAAGGGCAAGCATTTTCTTCGTAAAGATATTGATGATGGACTAAATTTGAATACATTACTACTGAAGATCCAAGTATTTCTCTGAAAAGATCTTAAGGATCGCTTTTATAATCGAAGAGAAGTTTTACTTCTATGTGATCAAGAAGAATGGTAATCTTTACGATTCCAAGACTTTAAAAAGGTCAACGAGTACAACTCTGCTTTGTTCACGACTTAACTTAAATTCTATGGAAAAACTGTTACTGATGGAGATATGTTGGAGAAATCTTACTCCACATTTCATGCATCAAACATGACATTGCAGCAACAATACCGACTACAAAAATTCACAAGATATTCTGAGTTAAATACTTATTTTCTTGTTCCTGAATAGAATAACGAGCTCTTGATGAAATATCACCAGTCTCGTCCCACCGGATCATTAGCATATCCTGAAGTGAATGCTACTAAAAATGATACCAAAGTTTTTACGCGCGCATAAGGCCAAAGTCATGGAAAAGGTCATGGTTAATTTAGCAAAAAGAATTCTCATGGCCACAAACGCTCGTTTGATCGGAACAAGAAAAATGACAGAGTTTATACTTATGGTCGTGGATTCACTCGTGGCAATGGTCAAATAACCAACAGTTATGCTCCACGAAACAATAAGGCCAAAAATGTTGGCAAGCGCAAGCATAATAATGGTGAATTTGGCCTGTCACAGAACACTGATGGTTTATGTTTTAGATGTGGTAGCTCAACCCACTGGGCAAAGTCATGTCGAATAGTCCCTCACCTATGTGAGTCGTGTCAATCATCTCTCAAGCAAAATGAGAAAGGGGTCAATCATGTAGACCAAGTTGATATTGGAAAAAATGACGTAGAGGCCTCAGACTTCTCTGGTGGTGACACTGAGTTGAGCACTTCAGATTTCTTAAATGATATATATATATATGAGATAAGAAGGTTGTTAGGGCCATTCGACCTATAAGGACTGCGCTAAATGATCATAACTATGTCTTTTACTTTGGTGTATTTCCCTTATTCGTGTATTTCTCTTTCAAGTATGATTTTTCATTCGATAACGAAGATTTCATTTTCATGTAAAATAACTTTGAAATAATATGAACCTATAGTTATTTTCTAATACATATGCTCTAAATTTTTATTTAAAGTTAAAATAAATTCCATTGGAGCACAACGTGAACAAAACGTTAGAGACCTATGTATAGCTGATAGCGGTGCTTTACATACTATCTTCAAGTCGAATAAATATTTTCTGAATACAAACCAACCAAAGGATACGTAAAATATCAGGTTTGTGGACCTGATAGAAGGAATGGTAAAAGCTAATTTCATACTACCAAATAGAACAAAGATTTTGATTAACAATGATATATTTTGCTCTATTCTAGATTGCATTATACACATTTAAGTGTGGCAGAATCACATATGATGATTAAAGAGAAATCTTGTGATCCTGTATAGTCAGTTTGTGGCATTACTGGTTAGGTTATCCAGGATCAACAATGATGAAAATGATAAATGAAAGTATGCGTGAACATCTATTGAGGGTTCGAAAATCCTTTAGAGGGATAAAATGGATCCATGTACATCCTGTTCTATTGGGAAGTTAATTACAAAGTCATCGCGACTCAAAGTTGAAAAAGAATCACATGTGTTTCTTGAAAAAATTCAAGGTGATATTTGTGGACCGATACATCCACCATGTGAACCATTTAGATATTTTATGGTCCTAATAGACGCATCAAGTAGATGGTCTCATGTGTCACTATTGCCAACACGTAATGTAGCCTTTGCAAAATTCCTTGCTCAAATTATTAAATTGAGAGCACATTTTATGGATTACACTGTAAAATGTGTAAGGCTTGATAATGTAGGTGATTTCACATATCAAGCATTTAATGACTATTGTATGTCGGTAGGGATTATAGTCATTTAAATGTGTAAGGATTATTTTTTAACATCCAACTGCTCATGTACACACGCAAAATGGCTTAACTTAAATCATAAATTAAACGTCTACAACTAATAGCTAGAACATTGATTAGCTTGAAGTTAAGGATCCATAAGTTATATAACTCATGTCGTTGGTCATATTGAGTTATAGCTAAAAATGGCGAATGTTTCTGGTCGAAGGATAATTTGGTTGACATTTCTGTGACAATGAAACTTTGTTCTTTTAAGATTAGCCTTCTTAATTTTCTCCTTTTTATCACTTAAAACAGACTAATGAGTTGTTTAGAGTTTTTGTTGCATGTGTCTACAAACTGATTCTTTTACAACGATTTTTTATTTCTACAAAGTTCGCAACTAAGGCTAGAGTGAGTGGTAACAAATCATTCACCGTTACGTCAGCGCCACATCAGCTTTTTAACAAACTCGTTACAACTCACCTAAACTCTCATTTGAATGTAATGACACTCACTCAAACTCACTATAACTCACTACAAATCACTCTCACTTTTTTATTAAATGTTTTTTATTCATACAATAAAAAATTTTATTCATACATTTTATTCAAACACGGTACACGCGTATAAATAAAAATGATACACGGGTAAATAAAAACATTACAAGGATATTAAAAACAACACATTGATTAATAAAAACGATACACGAATAATTTAAGAAGGAAAAAACAGCGGATAAGTTTTCAAAACCTCCAAACAATGAAGATACTTAAACCGGCATATATTATGAGCTTCATAGTCACGAAGGGCGTTATTCATTACATCCTCATCAGTGGCTCCAATTACCAGTGTATGCTTTGCTTTTTCGTAACATTCAACAAACATACGCACGGCCGGCATTCTGCACTTCCACTTCCTGTGTGACCTGGCATGGTGTTTTCAGCAACATAGCCCCAAGCGCGACACAACGCTATTTCTTCCTCGGGTGTCCATCGAATCGCCACCATTAAGAAGATGATGTTTTGGTGTGTGATGGGGAAGAAGATAATGTGATGAAATGAGAAGTAATAATTGTATTTTATAGGAAGAAATTGAAGTAAATTGAAATAAAAATAAATTGAAATGGAGAATATCTAAAAGTTAAATAAAAAGGAATAAAAGTTAAAATACTGGAATTCGAAGACAATACGAAAGAAAATACACTACTAGATAGATAAAATAAAAATACATAATACGATTAGTCAGTTCTCGGATTCGAATCCGAAAACTGACCACGTAACTCCTAACGCATTGTTTCTTCTTCATCTTCTTCGGTCATAATTTGAGCCTCCATCTCCCTTTGTGTCCTTTATTCTTCTTGCAGTGTTTGTCTCAATACTTTATTATCTAGGCATTGTTGATACACCTCATTGTTAGTAAGTAATCCATTTGAGTCGTTTTCAATTGAAAAGGGTAGATCGGGAGACATATTTCGGCGTCGGTGTTGTTATGACGAAGAACCGATATTTCAGCGTCGGTCTTCAGCTAATGTAGTAAGTGCATCTTAGCGACGTTGTGGAAAAGAGCATGCCATTTTTTATTTTAGAAAGTGTGTTCGAAAATACAGAAAGTTGTGTGTGAAAATACTAATAAAGTATGTGTGGAAATTTTGTGTGGTAAAATTTGGTATTTATAAAAAGGATAAAATGATTTAAAAAATATATGTGAGGGACCAACCAAGTTTAAAATCATGATGGGTGAGTTTGGGTATGTTTTTTTTCCCAGTAAAAAACTCGCACGTGAGTGGGTTTAGATGATAATGGGACTCGCGCGTGAGTTTTATGAACTAGCTCGTGAGAATGGGCTCACTCCCTTCAACATAAAGTGAGAGATATATAATACATTTTAATATTTGTGCTTTAAGAAAATTTAATATATCGATTAATATACTACTTTTTTGTGTTAACTTATTGTTCATGCTTATAATACACCGAGGGTGTAGGAAACTAACCTCCTTAAACCTAGGCTCGCAAAACACAATGACACCAAATCAAAATGAAAAGATTGGTTTTCAATGGTTTGTATATTAATAATGGAAAAACGGATTACACTTAACATGTACATGCCAAACTTGTATGAAATGGAACGTGGGTACTGTTAGATTGGACACATTAATGATTTAGTTCGACTCCCATTTTATCTCGCCGCGTCAGTTTTGTCTCTTTAAAACCTTACGTGTGATTTTTCTAACATCAAAACTATCTGCACTATAAAAAACGTGTCCCACAAAAATACATTTTTAATTAATTAACACACACAAACTAGCACACAACTCGGTCGTATGTTCGACCATTGTAGGAAAATTATGTGTGAATGATTGTAATCTAGATATCAATCTGTATCGTGTAATCACTTTCAGATCGAAGTATTTCGACCTTATATACCTCGGGTTCACGAAATCTTCAATCGGATACGACAGATTACAATTGAAATCTAAGGCACGAGAAATCAATCTGAAAAATTTAGAATATTTATGAAATGTTCTGTTTTTGTGGAAGAGACAAAAGTGGTTGAAATAACCAGAAGTTATAACTGAAAATTTATGGACTTAAAATTGATAGTCGTGAGATAGGATCGAACTCGGGATTACGGTATTGCACACATTACGTAAAGGGTTAATTTATTTATTAAATATATTTATTATATTTATTAAATCAAACCAAAGCTTAACTAACGATCGTTAATAATTAAAAGTTAAGTATAAACGACCGTTATGGAATTAAATAGAAGCTGAAAGAAGGAGAAAGGAAAAGTTCCGGAAACCCCTTGTGGGCTTGTGAACCGTCGGCCAAAGAGGGGAAAAAGGAAGGAAATCGAAGATTTTATTTCCTAATTAGTTTATTACTTGGAGACCAAGGATTTTCAAGGCTATATAAACAAACCCCTAGCCTTCATAAATCACACACATATCTCTCTTTCTCTTACTCTAGTCGCCGGCCAAACACCCCTCAATTTAGGGTTTTGGTTTTTGATTTTACTATTTAAATTATCTAGTCCTAGCCCCTCTCTAGGGTTGTTGGGTAGATATTCCATAAGCGTGGAAGCTCGGTTTGTTCGTGCTAGAATCACGATTAGCTCGCTGCATTACGTGTGTACAAGAACGTGATATAGTCTTACTTGGTCGTGTTCGTGGTAACCCTAATATAGTCTTACTTGGCCAAACACCCCTCAATTTAGGGTTTTGGTTTTTGACTATATCTTGGTCGTGTTCGTGGTAACCCTAATTGGTGATTGTTCCGTTATCTTGTAGATCGTTGCTAGGATAAAGGTATGTAACCCTAATCGATTAATTATAATTGTGTTATTGATTATGATATTGTTAATTCGCTTCCGCTATGCGTGCTTTGATCTTGTTTAGGGTTTTAAATAATTGTTATGAACTATATAAACCACTACAGTGGCATCGAGAGCCGTTTTAACATGTTATAATTATCGAGATCTAAAGGTTTTTAACTAATATTGATTTGTGTTAAAAATTACATGTTGTTTTTTACGTTTTATAAAAAACTAGGGTTTTTTGTTTTATTGTTTTTTAAAAATCGGCTATGCCGAATTTTTTATTAAATTTTTTTATAAACCCTAAAATTACATGGTAATTATCTTTAGATGTTTACATGAATTAATTGTTATGCCATGTATGGTTACGATCCGTAGTATTTAATTGTTAAGAGAATGTGGGAGATCCGTAATGAACGTGCATGTTTTTTTACGGATCATATAATTTTGTATGCTATTTGCTTTATTTGATTCAAAGTTTTAAAATTAGGGAAGACTTTTTATGTTTATAAAAACCCTAGATTTGATGTTCTTTGAATAAATTGTTATGCATGTGGCTATTTGATTTAATTTTTTTTACTACTTGTTTTCATGCGTTTTTTATATTGTATGTTGTAAACAAGGGTATTTTTTTTCCAAGAAAAATAATATTGACTAAATCTTATCAAAATTAATGAATTGTTTTGAGATCTAAATTACATATGATTTGCGTTGATTAGAATTGTAATAACAACTTAACGGCATACTCAATTTTGACAAACTATAAAGTGGGTATAACGCACCGTCGGTCATGTACCCGGTTAAGGAAGGAAGTGTTATGCTTCAGCGCTGACCAAATTCCCGGCTCGCCTGTACGTCAAAATTAGAATTACCTACGGTTGTTATTTGTATAATTCTTTAAGGTTGATTTAACTGCATTAATTCACATCCGAAACACAATGAATAAGGTTATTGCTTTGTGCTTTAGCTGAGTTCTAGAAAAAGTACGGTGTGAATTTAGTTGTATGTAAAATCTTTAATTGATTTAACCAATACCTCAACTTGCAAATATATGATGAAATTTTAGTCTCACCAAAAGTTTATAAACGTTTTTATTAAACTTATGTTATGGAGATGTATGTATGCTTCTCCATACATGATTTTGACACCAAAATCTATACCATAAAAATTTAAGTCATATGCCATCTAATTGACGAACACTTGAAGTCACAATTATCGTCATATAAGATTCGGGGCGGTGTTGTGATGGAAAGAAAACGTTCATATGAATGAGAATTCGCAATGAATGTTTTACGTTCTTTAGATTAGTCGACTTAATTAAGTTACTCAGTGAGAACTGGAAACTTAAGGCGTAAAGTAGGGATGAAACATGTTTACAATGCAAATGATTTTGGCAATGTAAATCCCTAACATATCTAGAAATTGCAAATTTGTTTGTCAATTATTGTTCGACAAGTTACTATGTTGAATACATTTGTCACTAGCAGATCAACTGATGTGATGAGTCTATGTCAATATGGATTATAATTTCAAGGAAAATACTATGGTTTTATTACCGGGGTAATTTTATTTTCTTGAATTGTATTATCAAAAATACTAATGTTTTGAACTTATTTCCGTAGAAATGGCTTAACCGGAAAACAATCTAACAATAAGTTCGACGTTCAAAGCTTTCTTTGAACGTCCTGAACTTACTGGCCCTAACTTCAATGACTGGTATCACTCACTAAGAATTGTTCTGAGAGCAGCCGGTACTATTGATATCTTGACTACTCTTTTTTCGGAGGATCTTGCTGAGGGAGCATCTGATGCGCAAAGGCTTGAACACGCTGCTAATGTTAAGAAGCACCATGAGGTGGCTGCTTTAATGTTAGGGAGAATGGGTTCATCACTTCAAAGGAAGTATGAGCTATTTTCACCTCAGCGAATGCTTGATGAACTCAAGGCTGTGTATGAAACGCCTCAATCTGTAGAGATCTATGATTTGGTTGATGCTCTACATAGCTGCAAGCAAGCTCCTGGAAAGTCCGTAAGTGCCCATTATATAGAGATGAGGGGTTATATGGAACAGCTCATCGCACTAGGATAACCCTATGATCATAATATGGCTATCAACTTGATCAATAGGTCCCTTAATAAGGACTTCAATGATTTCGTTCGTACCTATAATATGCATTACACGGGGAAGACGGTTAATGATCTGCATGCAATGCTCATTGACTTTGAAAAGGGGTTAAAAGATAAGGCATCCACTCCTACTCCTCAAGTACTTTATGTGCAAAAGGGTAGAGTGAATAAGCCAAAACCGCATGTGAACAAGAAGTAGAAAGGCAAAGGCAAGGTTGATAAGAGCAAACAAGTTGCGACTCCATCAAAACTGACGCAGAACTTTGTCAAGAAGAATCAATCTCAGAAAGATGAGACTTGTCACCATTGCAAAATGACTGTACACTGGAAGAGGAATTGTTCTCTCTACCTCCATGAGTTGCAAGAACATAAGAAGAAGGCTGAGCTAGCTGCTGCAGCATCTTCAAGTAACTTATTTATGATAGAGTTATTTAATCTTACATACAAATCGAACTCCTGGGTATATAATACGGGATGTGGTATTAACATTTGTAATACCCTGCAGGGATTTGAGTTGAAGAGGAAGCTTACCTATGGGGAACAATTTCTGCAAGTGAGCAATGGCGCACAAGCAGCGTTGAAGCTATAGAAATATTTAATCTAGTTTTACCTTCGGGTTTAGTACTGATTTTAAATAATTGTCATTATGAACCTTCAATTGTTAGGGGTGTTATTTCCTTTTCTTGTATGTTGGATCTTGGATTTATTCACACGATTGATAATAATTGAATTTCTGTTTTCAAAGATGGTTTATTCTATTTTGATGCAATTTCTGTGAATGGTGTTTTTGAAATTAACATGCATGCTAATAATTCTAAGAGGAAAAATAATTCTGTTTTTAGCATGAATAAGAAGAGAAAGTTAGACAAGAACTCTTCTTATTTTTGGCATTGTAGACTTGCCCATATTGGGAAGACTCGCATACAAAAGGTTCAACGTGATGGTCTTTTGGAAAATATCAATGATGAATCATTTGATAAATGTGAGTCTTGTATCTCTGGAAAAATGACCAAGAAACCTTTTAATAGCAATATTGAAAGGGCTACTGAACTACTTGGTTTGATACATACTGATGTGTGTGGACCACTAAATTAAGAATTTTGTTAATCTAAATTTAAGCAATTATAGTTCGTTTTTCCTCGACTCGACTCGAATTGCAATCCAATTTTATCGTTAAAACTTTATTTGTTTTTGGTTAATAAAAGCGTTTTTGGTGTTTATTTCTACTTGGCAAAAATCATGTAAATATGTAAAAATATTATCAACTACGTAAACACACTTACTAATCTAAAACAAGGTGCAAATACCGCAAGTAAAAAAAAACACAAATTAAAAATATAAAATGCACTAGTAAAATGTAAACGAGAATTATTAAAATGCTAGGCGAAAATAAAAGAACAAATGCAAAAATATTAAAATGCTAAAAATGTAATGCAAGTTTATTCTAAAAATGAAGATACCAAATTTATTCTAAAAATGTAAAAACTAATTTTTTATAACTTTTATATAATTTTCTATCTATTTATTAAATCTATTTTTTTTATTTAAAACTAAAGTCTATTCTTACAAAACTTAGAAAAATGAAATGAAATAGAAATTTAAATGGAACTTAATAGCTAGTCTTCCAATCGAATATCAACAAAAATTTTAGAAAACGGAAATATAGAAATAAAAAGTTGTTATAGTTTGACTAAATGAACATTATGCTTAAAAGACAACTTATCTACTATACTTCTATATGCTGATTTTTAAAGCTTGTCTAGTAAACTATGATATGTAAACTCCTAAAAGTCTCAAAAAGATTAGCTCCACCTACTGAACAACTTTGATCAAACAATAGCTTCCATTAACACTTGATAAATTTCCCTCTATTAACTTGCAAGTAAAACACTACTGAATACAAGAAAAAAAAACAGATCAAGAATAAAATAACAAGTTGCTAACACAGATTGCCAAACGCTACTTTAACCATCAGAATTTAATGTTTCACACTAAAAGGATTGATATGAAGAGTTGAGCTAAAACTGAGATAAAAAAATTGTATAAAAAAAGTCATGTTGCAAACAAGAGTACACTACAAAATAAATCCTAACAGATTATACTAACATTTTCAGAAGATTAAAATGTGAAATACCTGCCATCCCGGCCTAGTCCGCTGTCGTAGACATGCTTTCGAACCGAACCGAAAACTGATATCGAAGCTATGCTATAACCGATATGAACCGAGACTGAAAACGAATCGAAACTGCTACAATGAACCGAGCTAAAATCGAAACTGCACCGAGTACTAAAATCAAGAACGAACCGAAACCGAGATAACTGCGAAACTATCCGAAACACAACCAAATTTAAAATTTGCTGCTATAACCGAATCACGCAAATCTTTATATTCATAAGAAATTTAAACATAAACTTCATCGATAATCTACCGAAACTACTCAAACAACCATCAAACACCTAAAAACGATTCCAAATCAGTAAACTCACCATCAATCTAAATAATAGCAACCGAAATTTTATAAAAAATCAAACACGAATACAAATCAACTCTAACTTTAATGAACGGAAATTAAATCTTCAATATAACCAAACTGAAATCAAACCATCGTTAATTGAATCGAAAACAATCTTTATTAAACTGAGTCAAATTTAAGAAGTAAAGATAATCGAAGCTGCGTTTTGACAAGATTAAAAAAAGAATTAAAAAAAAAAAACTTAATCTTATCTATCTACTTTCTAAACCAAAATGTAGCAAAGAAAAAGATGGAATGTTGTCTACTTCTAAATCTACTCCTACAACTAAAGAAAAATGATGATAGATAAAAAAAAATGAGATGCTGTGTAATTGAAAAGCTAGATCTGATCTTCATTTCTTTTTTTTTCTGGGCCTGGGCTGCGTCATTTTTAGTTGTTGGGCCTAAGCCTTTTTTTCTCCATTGCTAATTTGCTGCGTTGGGCTGTGTGGCTAAATTGTATTAAAGGGTCGGTTCGACCCATTTAAGTGGTGTCGGGTCGGCCCAATAAAATACGAATGCACCGTCCAACTCGATTTTCCGCGCTCTCTCCATTTCTCGTGCTCGTCTTAGCTCTTTTTCTTCGTTTTTGCTCCTTTTCTTTATTATCCGTGCCTACAATAATAAATAACACATATAAACGATAAATGCAGTAAAAATACACGTTTTGCTATTTATTATACCAAAAATTGAAGGGATATAGCACTAAAATCATGACTAATTCCGTGTTTAACACACCCCTACACTTAAAACGTTGCTTGCCCCCAAGCAACTATTATCACAAACGTTAAATCCAAAATCAATTTAAAACTACTTTATTCGAAATTGCTAAAAGAAAATAAAAATAAAAATCCATAGTGACCCGCCATGCTCGATTTTTTATTCAAGGTATAAGGATCATAGAACGGGAAACACGCAAACTGGGTGTCTCCAGGGAATAAATATCTTCATCCTCTTTTTATTACTCCCAACTAAGCTAAAATTCCTTGTGCAAACGTTATAGCAAAATACTAACACTACTTATACTAATAACCTATGTAAATATAACTTTTCACTCCTATAATTATAAAAGACTAGGCAAGTGTGTTCATTTTCAAAGTTTTGATCGTTCAAATCGACATTTGTTATGGTTGCTAATCATCTAAGTGGAATATTAGACTCACCGAAAATGACGAGATTTGAGATTCAAAAATAGCCTTTCCTATGTAGCGGCTTTCTTCTCGGAACGTCCCAACCTAATCGGTTAAGTGCCCGGGCTTTTGACACCCTACGGAGAATAGTACCGGGATTGGCGGGATTTTGAAATCAAAGATCTTGAAATCACCGCTAAGCTAATAAAAGACACTTAGATGAAAAACAACGACGGTAATTAGAGAATGAAGATTCAAATGAGAGATCACTCCATGTAGCGACTTTCTTCTCAGCTTGTCCTTTAGAAAAGCTTAGGAGGCTAGGTTTTTACACCTTTGAGAATAGTATCGGAGCTCACGGGACCTTTGACTTCTACATTCTCAATTACCGTCTAAACTCTTATAAAAAAATTTGACGAATTCTAGTTCAACTTCGGATTTAAATTTGAGAAAAAGCAAGTTTCTCACAATTATAATTAAAGCAACAAAAACATAAAACTCCTATTCATATTTTTTTTTTCTTTCAAATATATATTTTTTTTTTCTTTTTTTTCTTTTCTTCTTTTTTTTCAATATATATATATTTTTTTCTTTTTTTTTTCTTTCTTTTTTTTTCAACATATTTATTCACGCAACATTATTTCAAATTTAAGAAAGTATGCTTTCACTCAAATTTAAATAAAAGTTGAACTAGGACTCTATATCAAAATTGCATAAGAATTTATTTTTTGCATAACAACACAATTTTTAACGTTCAAAGGCTTGAAAAAAAAAACACACTTATTTAATCTAGTTATAATCTAGGAGGAAAAGCCACATGTTACTCATATAAGCTCTAAAGAGAACCAACTACTCCACGTTTAGCATTTTTATTTGCACAATTCCTAAAAGCTTAGTCTAAAAGTAAAGGGAGCAGCCAGATCAACACTCAGGCAGAGTCAGGATCCCCTTTGTTCTAGCCTACGGGACAAGTCAATCACGCACGGTCAAAAACGTTTTATTATTATTAATAAAATAAAATAAAAACAGACATTTGATCAAAACAGGATGCAAGAGGGCAAACAAGTAGGCATGAATATGAGCAATATGATATAAACCCCCTACACTTAGAACCGAACATTGGCCTCAATGTTCAAAAGTGATAAAGTGCTACCCCTACACTTAAGAACACAAAAGGCTAATGCTAGAATTCCAAGTGTAAGAAGGAGAACACAATCAGATATGCATGGATAAAGATAAGAACTGAGTACTCCCCTGATATAGACATGAAGATCGATCGGAGACTGAATGAAGAAGATGATGGAAAACAGCAACATCAACCCTCTGAAAGTCTTCTCGATCCAAGGGAACCCTGCACACAGAAACAAACACCAACAAGCACACATGGAGAGAAGCACGCCCCTACACTTATGTTAGAAAAAGATAAAAATGATAGATCATCGGGTTGCCTCCCGAGAAGCGCTTGTTTTTGTTAACCGAGTCACGAGCCTGACTCGACCCCGAATTAAATGGTCCATGGGGAGGCCTCGAATGTAATACCGGGATCAAAAATCTTATCCTCGATCCTGGATGAACATAATAAATGAGAGGCAGGAGGATAAGTCATGAAAGGTAGAAAAGTCCTCTCAACATACGAAAAGTATGTGAGGTCGTGATCCACGGGAGGTGGGATGGGTAAAGGAGACAAATTGTCACCCCCCAAAGACAATGGATGGTCACTATTCGGCAAAGCCGTAAAGGTATCAATTATAGAATTGTCAATGTCACCTCCCGGGTCAAAGCACTCATCCTCATTTCCCGGTATGAAATGAGGAGAGTAAAAGCGATACATCACCTGCTTGGGTGTGTACGCGGTAGGACGGGGTGGCAACATAATATGAGAAATATCAGAAGACATATCTACCACCCGCGTCACCTCACCAGACCGAATCAAACGGAAGGTAGGGTCAAATCTCTCCACCTCCTCTACGATGGGAGGTGGCATGGCTAACAAAGAATGCTCATCAATAGCAATAGAGTCGGAGCTATCAATGTCCTCAATCCCCTCTTCAAAGAGAGGATTCACCTCACTAGAGATGTAGGCGTCATCAAAATCAAATAAAGGGTTCGAATAAATCTTGAAATTTTCCTTCTATACGTCTTCATCGGATAGTGACTCGTCATCACTAGAAGTAAAATCATCATTAAGATCAAAAAGGGGATTAGAGAAAGCCAAAGAATCGTCTCCCAAGATGTCGGTGGGAGGTAATGAATCATCACTAGAAAGAGATTCACACTCATCGTCACTATCGGAAGCAACCGTAGGCTCACTTTGGATTGGAATAAGAATCTCATCACAAGGAATAGTGATAAGACCCTCATCCCCCATGATGAGAGAGGCATCGGTCTCCGTAGTGGAAGAATCGAGAATAGGAGTGGTTGAATCCTTAGGCTCGAGAGCCGGCAAGTCAAGAGAAGGAATTACAATTGCACTAGGACATTGAGCACAAAGATCATTCCAAGAAATAGTATTCTCATCGTCATCATCATCATAATAGTAAGAACGCACAAGAGGAGGAGTAGAAACACTAAGAGTAGATACTTGCTCTTGTTGTCTTTCGTCATGCAAGCTAATTTTGAGTTGTCTTAAGCTTTCTAGAATTTCATCCAAACTAGTGATTTATTCCTTAAAAGAAGGTTGATGAATGACGGAGTTTTGTGGGGGTTCAAAATTTTGAAAACCGGAATTATAGCACGGATGTGGCTCATAATTCATCGGTTGAGAAGAATTAGAACACGGATTTGGTTCATAATAATCCATCGGTGAAGAAAAATGTGAACACGGATTTGGCTCATAATAATTTATTGGCTGACAATAGGAAGTATCGTGAGGGCCCACACAATGATTGCAACACGGGTATTGAGAAAAATCTGGTGCTTGTTGAGGATAGGGATTGTCATAGACGGGAGGGGGGGAGAATTTTGTGTAAGAGGAGAAGTACGAATTTCTTGAATTGCACAATGGACAAAATCCAAATTGTGTATTGTCGATATCAGAACCACACTTCGCACAAGTACACCATGGACATATTGGAAAACCAAGCCATGGTCTCCCACACCGAACGCAAGACGAATCCATGAAGAATTATAAATAAGAGGGGTAGAGAAAAGAATTAAACACAATAGAGGATAAAGAAGAATATTTTTGGTGTAATACTTTAGGAAAAGTATTACTTTTGGATTTTTTATTTTTTTTGGTGTAATTCTTAGGAAAGAAATTGCTTTTATGATTTTTAATTTTTTTTTTGTATTTTTAAGTTTTTGATTTTTTTTTGTATTTTTGATTTTTTGTGCAAGAAAACGTAACGTTCAAAGAGAACGGATCCCTAAATCCAAACGTCTTCACGAAAAATCGTCAATCGTACGAGCGAAGCGGCAGCGGCACCAATTTGAAACTAGGATTTTTGTATGTAACAATTAAGTTCGTTTTTCCTCGACTCGACTCGAATTGAAATCCAATTTTATCGTTAAGACTTTATTTGTTTTTGGTTAATAAAAGCGTTTTTGGTGTTTATTTCTACTTGGCAAAAAGCACGTAAAGATGTAAAAATATTATCAACTACGTAAACACACTTACTAATCTAAAACAAGGTGCAAATACCGCAAGTAAAAAAAAACACAAATTAAAAATATAAAATGCGCTAGTAAAATGTAAACGAGAATTATTAAAATGCTAGGCGAAAATAAAAGAACAAATGCAAAAATATTAAAATGCTAAAAATGTAATGCAAGTTTATTCTAAAAATGAAGATACCAAATTTATTCTAAAAATGTAAAAACTAATTTTTTATAACTTTTATATAATTTTCTATCTATTTATTAAATCTATTTTTTTATTTAAAACTAAAGTCTATTCTTACAAAACTTAAAAAAAATGAAATGAAATAGAAATTTAAAATGTAATGACATGTTATGAAATGAATGGAACTTAATAGCTAGTCTTCCAATCGAATATCAACAAAAAATTTAGAAAACAGGAAAATAGAAATAAAAAGTTGTTACAGTTTGACTAAATGAACATTATGCTTAAAAGACAACTTATCTACTATACTTCTATATGCTGATTTTTAAAGCTTGTCTAGTAAACTATGATATGTAAACTCCTAAAAGTCTCAAAAAGATTAGCTCCACCTACTGAACAACTTTGATCAAACAATAGCTTCCATTAACACTTGATAAATTTCCCTCTATTAACTTGCAAGTAAAACACTACTGAATACAAGAAAAAAAAAACAGATCAAGAATAAAATAACAAGTTGCTAACACAGATTGCCAAACGCTACTTTAACCATCAGAATTTAATGTTTCACACTAAAAGGATTGATATGAAGAGTTGAGCTAAAACTGAGATAAAAAAATTGTATAAAAAAAGTCATGTTGCAAACAAGAGTACACTACAAAATAAATCCTAACAGATTATACTAACATTTTCAGAAGATTAAAATGTGAAATACCTGCCATCCCGGCCTAGTCCGCTGTCGTAGACATGCTTTCGAACCGAACCGAAAACTGATATCGAAGCTATGCTATAACCGATATGAACCGAGACTGAAAACGAATCGAAACTGCTACAATGAACCGAGCTAAAATCGAAACTGCACCGAGTACTAAAATCAAGAACGAACCGAAACCGAGATAACTGCGAAACTATCCGAAACACAACCAAATTTAAAACTTGCTGCTATAACCGAATCACGCAAATCTTTATATTCATAAGAAATTTAAACATAAACTTCATCGATAATCTACCGAAACTACTCAAACAACCATCAAACACCTAAAAACGATTCCAAATCAGTAAACTCACCATCAATCTAAATAATAGCAACCGAAATTTTATAAAAAATCAAACACGAATACAAATCAACTCTAACTTTAATGAACGGAAATTAAATCTTCAATATAACCAAACTGGAATCAAACCATCGTTAATTGAATCGAAAACAATCTTTATTAAACTGAGTCAAATTTAAGAAGTAAAGATAATCGAAGCTGCGTTTTGACAAGATTAAAAAAAGAATTAAAAAAAAAAAACTTAATCTTATCTATCTACTTTCTAAACCAAAATGTAGCAAAGAAAAAGATGGAATGTTGTCTACTTCTAAATCTACTCCTACAACTAAAGAAAAAGGATGATAGATAAAAAAAAATGAGATGCTGCGTAATTGAAAAGCTAGATCTGATCTTCATTTCTTTTTTTTTCTGGGCCTGGGCTGCGTCATTTTTAGTTGTTGGGCCTAAGCCTTTTTTTCTCCATTGCTAATTTGCTGCGTTGGGCTGTGTGGCTAAATTGTATTAATGGGTCGGTTCGACCCATTTAAGTGGTGTCGGGTCGGCCCAATAAAATACGAATGCACCGTCCAACTCGATTTTCTGCGCTCTCTCCATTTCTCGTGCTCGTCTTAGCTATTTTTCTTCGTTTTTGCTCCTTTTCTTTATTATCCGTGCCTACAATAATAAATAACACATATAAACGATAAATGCACTAAAAATACACGTTTTGCTATTTATTATACCAAAAAATGAAGTGATATAGCACTAAAATCATGACTAATTCCGTGTTTAACAACCACTTAGACATGTGTCAAGGAAAGGTGCTAGCTACTTCTTAACGTTTACGGATGATTATAGCTGTTATGGTTATGTTTATTTACTTAAGCATAAACATGAGGTATTTGAAACATTCAAAATGTTTAAAGCAGAAGTAGAGTTACAACTAGGAAAGAAGATTAAAGCTCTTCGTTCTGATCGAGGTGGTGAATATTTAAGTCAAGAGTTTAATGATTATTTAAGTGAGAATGGAATTGTTCAGAAACTTACTTCTCCAGATACTCCATAACAAAATGGTGTATCTGAATGGAGAAATCGTACACTATTGGATATGGTGTGATCTATGTTTAATCTTAAAACTTTACCATTATCCTTTTGGGATTATGCTCTTGAATCTGCTGTTCGTATTCTGAATATGGTTCCCACAAAGAAGGTTGATAAGACACCGTATGAACTATGGCATGGCAAGAAGCCATATTTGTCTTATTTGAAAATTTGGGGTTGTGAGGTGTATGTGAAATGTGACTCTGGAGATAAACTCCAACAACGCTCAGTAAAATGTATCTTTGTAGGTTACCCTAAGGAAACTATGGGTTACTACTTTTATTATCCGACTGAGAACAAAGTAGTTATCGCTCGGTATGGAGACTTCCTTGAAAGTGATCTTGTACATCAAGAAATCAGTGGGAGAAATTATGATCTTGAAGAAATTCAAAGAAGATATATTGCCTTCTAAAAATACTAGCGAAGAAATTCTTGTACAACCAGAAAGTCTGGGAGTTCCACCGGAATTAATTCCTCCACGTAGGTCTAAAAGAACCATACGTGCGCCAAGCAAACTATCTCTTTACATAGAGGATGATGAAGAGGAAGTATAGGATCTTGGTGATCCTGCTAACTATTGATCCGCAATGCTTGATCCAGAAAAGTCAAAATGGATAGTTGCGATGAATGAGGAAATGAAATCCATGGAAATCAATGATGTTTGGATTCTTGTAGACGCGCCTAAAAATGCTAAAGTAGTGAAAAATAGGTGGATCTTCAAGAAGAAAACTGACATGGATGGTGAAATACAATCCTATAAAGCACGTTTAGTAGCTAAAGGTTTTACTCAAACTTTTGGTATAGACTACGAGGAGATATTTTCTCCTGTAGCAGACTTACGAGCTATTAGGATTCTCATAGCTATAGAAGCATACTATGACTATGAGATATGGCAAATGGATGTTAAAACTACCTTCTTGAACGGTCGCTTAGATGAAGACATCAATATGCAACAACCAGAAGGGTACGTTGATCCTAAATATCCAAAGCGCGTGTGCAAACTTCAAAGATCTATTTATGGTTTGAAGCAAGCATCACGTCAATGGAATAAGCGATTTGTTGAAGAAATCAAAAAGTTCGGATTTATTCAAAATCGTGATGAGCCATGTGTATATCGCAAAGCTAGTGGGAGTAATGTAGTGTTCCTAATTTTGTATGTCGATGACATATTAATCATGGGAAGTAACATTCCAAGACATAAGGAAGTTAAGGATTATCTTGGTAAATGTTTGTCTATGAAGGATTTGTGAGATGCTGCATATATTCTGGGAATTAAAATCTATCGAGATAGGAGTAGACGGTTAATCGGTCTTAGTCAAGATGCTTATATTGATAAGATATTGAAGAAGTATAACATGCATAACTCTAAGAAAGGTTTTCAACTGATGGAGGTTAAGCATGAATTAAGTCATGAGAAAGATGCATCAACATCCAAGAGGTGGCTTACATGTGAAAGGTGCCTTATGTTTCGGCTGTAGGATTTATTATGTATGCTGTGAGATGCACAAGGCCTGATGTGGCATTTGCTCAGAACTTGGTCAGTAGATACCAATAGAATCCAAGAAAGTTCCATTGGACTGCTGGTAAGCATATTCTAAAGTATTTGAGGAGTACGAAAGATATGTTTTTGGTATTTGGAGGTAAACTAGACACATAATTGATTGTAATAGGGTTATGTGATGGGTCCTGGCAATGTGATAAAGACGATACGAAGTCTCAGACGAGTTACGTGTTTGTCATCAATGGAGGAGCAGTTGACTGGAAGAGCAGTAAGCAGAAAACCATTGCCATGCATGCAACTCAATCGAAGTACATGGCTGCTTCAGAAGCTGCAATGGAAGCTGTTTGGATTAGGAAGTTTATTGGAGATCTTGGAGTGATGCCTTCAATTAAAAAACCTATTGATATATATTACGATAATTCTGCGGCAATAATATTCGCCAATGACCCTAGAGTTATGAAATGCGCCAAACACTTTAAACGTAGATATCGCTACGTTCGAGAACAAGTGGAAGCTCGAGAAATAAAATTAATAAAAGTTCACACAGATGATAACGTAGCTGATCCTTTTACTGAGGCTTTATCTAGGCCAAAGGTAGCTAAGCATGCCAATGCTATTAAGCTGCAACTAGCTAGCGAATTCATGCAATAAATCTGTTGATTAGTATTTTGGATAAAGGATGTAAGACATTATTAAATTGATGAAATAAAGATTGGATTTCGTTTATTTTTCTGTTATTTGATTTTGTATCCTATTTTACATGTTTTAATCCATGAGCATTATGATGTTTCTAAATGTCCGTTGTCGATTAATAATACGGGAGAATTATTAAACTAAGACAATTGAAAATAGTGACAGAGTATACTTGAAAGTATATTGGTCAATTTTGGATGATATTTGATGGATCAAATATTGCACTTATCCCAACAATATGATTTTACTTTATGGATCTTTGTCATTAAGTAAATCATAAATAGTTATCCTTAGACCTGAGATACCAGGAAACTGCATTGAATGTAGTGCCTTTTTGTGAGGTAACCTAACGCTAAACGTAACTGGTAGCTATAAGGGTTATTTTCAGAAGTGTTGCAAAGTTCATGTGTTTTGCTTGTAGTCAAAATGGGATTTGTTTCCTTCAAATTATTTTTGAAGAATAAATACAGGTGGGCCCCTTGGAGAAGTAGTAAGATGTTTGTGTGGCCACACCCAAATGTGTTTTGGTAATCTTGCTATATCCGTAAACGAGAAACATAATAGTTAATGAAGGAATGACTGAGATCCATATCCTATTAACGTTGTATTTGAAATGACAAGATAATAATAATGATGATGTATCATTAAAAGGTTTTGTCCAGGAGACCTTACTCGAGTTGTACTAGTGACATTGCTAGTGTAACTAGACGCTAGTCAATGTAATCATGATATTCGAATTTTGTCCAAGTGGGAGCTGAACGTTTATGGACTTAAAATTGATAGTCGTGAGATAGGATCGAAATCAGGATTACGGGATTGCACACATTACGTAAAGGGTTAATTTATTTATTAAATATATTTATATTTATTAAATCAAACCAAAGCTTAACTAACGATCGTTAATAATTAAAAGTTAAGTATAAACGACCGTTATGGAATTAAATAGAAGCTAAAAGAACGAGAAATGAAAAGTTCCGGAAACCCCCTTGTGGGCTTGTGAACCGTCGGCCAAAGAGGAGAAAAAGGAAGGAAATCGAAGATTTTCTTTCCTAATTAGTTTATTACTTGGAGACCAAGGATTTTCAAGGCTATATAAACAAACCCCTAGCCTTCATAAATCACATACATATCTCTCTTTCTCTTGCTCTAGTCGCCGACCAAACACCCCTCAATTTAGGGTTTTGGTTTTCGATTTTACTATTTAAATTATCTAGTCCTAGCCCCTCTCTAAGGTTGTTGGGTAGATATTCCATAAGCGTGGAAGCTCGGTTTGTTCGTGCTAGAATCACGATTAGCTCGCTGCATTACGTGTGTACAAGAACGTGATATAGTCTTACTTTAGACTATATCCTGGTCGTGTTCGTGGTAACCCTAATTGGTGATTGTTCCGTTATCTTGTGGATCGTTGCTATGATAAAGGTATGTAACCCTAATCGATTAATTATAATTGTGTTATTGATTATGATCTTGTTAATTCGCTTCCGCTATGCGTGCTTTGATCTTGTTTAGGGTTTTAAATAATTGTTATGAACTATATAAACCATCAATAACTGCAAAACAATTAAGTCCCAACCGTCATATTGGTTAAAAACATACGCGTCTGTTGGGTTTTTCTAGCATGAACGTTTAAACCGTTTAGTAAAAATCATTTAGGTTTCGGGGTGCTGCCCCTTGACCCCCGTATCTTGGTCGCGGTGATATCAAACACTTTGACGAGTGTGCACTCTGTACCTCCTAACCCGTCTTTAGCTAAACTTGTCTGAGGCCATTGGTCTCTAAGTAAAACACAATTACATAAAGGCAGAGAGTAAAACCCATGGTCCTTTGGCATGCATTTATATAAAGGCAGAGAGTAGGTGCACCTATACATGAATAGATTATTCATGGTATTAATTGTTTGTTGTTGTGTCCATTTTTTAGAGTAAATTACACCGTTCGTCCTTGTGGTTTACGTTAACCGACAAGGTTCGTCTCTTGACCAAAAAATGCACCATTCGTCCTTAAGTGGGAAAAGTTATGTATCATTTGTCCTTCTAATTAACAGGCCTAATTAACAGCTGTTATGTGTACACGAGCAAGGGTATTTTGGTCTTTTTATCGCTTCTCTCACTACTTCATCTCAGTAACACAAACTCCACATCTATAATCCAAAAAACACAAATACTAGATCTAATAATCTTAAAAGGAAGTCTCAAATCTAATAAAAAGCCTTAAAGACCCAAAATCAAAAACATAATGAAAAACCCTAATCTTTTTAACTTTTAACATAATGAAGCAATCTCATTTTATCTTTATCTGTTTGAATTTTTTTTGAAACACCAAATCCTTATTTATTGTATCTATACACAAACCTCACCAACATTAGTTCAAATAAAACCTCTTTGGATAATTAACTCACCATCTCACCGTCACAAATTTACAGTCACGACAGTGGGTGAGGCCCCACCACCTCCGGTCTTCTTCAAGATGTTTCACGGCGGCTCACACATGGTGGTGATGTAAGTCTGATCCTGCGGGTGCCTCACTAGGGCCAGCACCTGGCGGGAAAGTTATCGCATGGCCCAACTTGGCGACACCATAGATCTAGGTGTTGATGGTGATGAGGGAGGCGAGCAGCGGCGTGAGATTGGTGCCAACCATGGTGACTGGATTTTGGGAAGTAGGAGCTATTGAGTTTTGCAAGAAAGTGATGGCCAGTTTAATTGTCAATTATTTTACGTAGTATGAGTTTAAATGAGTATTGTTATATTGAATTTGTGTTTGTGTCCTGGTGTTCTTACTTTGATAATAAAAGAAGATGAATTGTTGAAGAAATTAAATCATCGGGCTTTGTAAAAGTGCTTAGGTCGTGAAAATGGTGGTGATGGGTGAAGATGAAGATGGTGGGTTTTAATTGTTTGCAAAGAAGATGGTGACAAGAAGAACATATGATTGGGGAAGACTAGGTGGGATGTTTTTCTATGCGAGTTTAAATAGAAAATAGAAAAACTATAGCAAAATTACCAGTATACCCTGATTTGAATAGCAAGTGGACTGTTTTAAACCCAATTAGTGGAGCCATTAAAAGATAATGACAAACGATGCATAACGTTTTTCACTTAAGGACGAATGGTGCATTTTTTTTTGTTAAGGGACGAACCTTTTCGGTCAACGTAAACCACAAGGACGAACGGTGTAATTTACTTTTTTTTTATCAAGGACATGCGTTGATCCAAAAGAAGAAGCAAGATATATGCATCAATAAATGCATTGGTGGGTCAAATAATGGAAACAGGTGAGATACGCTTAAATGCAAAATTGGAGCTACTAGTATTTGTAACTCTACATAACTAAGAAGAAGCAAGATATATGCATCAATGAATGCATTGGTGGGTCAAATAATGGAAACAGGTGAGATACCCTTAAATGCAAAATCGGAGCTACTAGTATTAGTTAACTCTACAGAACTAAAATTACAAAACATAAAATAGAATTTTATAAGTCAAAACATTAAAAGACAAAAAATACGAAGAAAAACACTTGGAATTTGGAAAGTACTCCAAATTTTATGTCAATATATCACTATACAAGCACGAGGTCAGTAAACAAGATGTAGATGGGATTTGTTGTTTAAGTTTTACAATGTCGGATGCATCACAAACTAAAGCCTTGGAAAAAAAAGTTATTAGTTAGATCTCTAAACGCAAATGACCTCCAGCCAAGCTAGTGCGATGCATTGGGTTTACATCCGCTGTGGGCTGCAGGTTGTGAGTTTGATCCTTGTGGTCGTCGCATTATGCATAAATTTAACTCATACCTCACATGGGTACACGTGAGGAATTCTCCCTGGAAACCCCTTTGGGGGCTGGGTTTGCCCGCTATGCGGAGCTCGAACTCGGGTTGCTCGTTGAAATATTGCGAGTAGGCTTCCGTAATTTATTTGTCGTTTCCAAAAAAAGTTAGATCTCTAAATTAATAGAAAAGAAGTTTCTTTAGCGAAAGGGTCGAATTTCTTTATCGGTTGGTATTCCCATTTATTAGTTTGTCAAGTCATAGTTACTTGATTTTCTTTAAACCTGGTGGGAATGGTGTCTTAAAACAACATTTTATCTCAGCGTCACTTTAACTTTGTTATCATCTCATCTCATCAGCTCAATAAAAACTTTCTTTATCCTCTCATCAATTATAAAAAAGATGGTCTCATTTCATTGGCGGAGCCATCCTAATTTTCTTAGGAGGGTCAAAGTGTGGATCATAATTTTCGCGAGGGTCAATGAATCGTTTATAATTAAAATATATGGTTTACAGTGTAAAATGTCTACAAGGATATGGGTTTTTTTTTATTAATACGAAAAATCATACGAGTGTCATAACCCACTCTAGTCCTTATATGGCTCCACCAATGCTCTCTTTTATATAACTCACCACCGTTCACTACTTCCTAGACACAACTCATGTGTGGGTTTTTATGGGAGGAGTGATAACCTACACGTGGTTTTTTGTCACGTAGAAACTCACCCTTCAAACTCACATCCATTTCCTCCGGCCTAAGTGTTTTTGGTTTGTTTTGATTGTGGTTACTTAACTACATTCATATGTAGGGTTTTGTGTTAGGTTTAATCATTTGATTTTGGTTCTTTGAGAGTGTTTGTATTTGTGTCCTTCATAATTGTTTCTTGGTGTTCCGGGTTTGTTAGGCGTTTTTTCATCGGAAAAATATTGTTATAAATTGTTATTAGTGTTTTTATTTTCTATCTTCTTGTTAGTTTATTTTAATACGTATACTTTTAGAGAAAAGGATATATCTTTTGATAATAAGATTATGAAGCAATTAATGTAATAAGTGTAGAAAGTAAATGATATGATGTTGTCGTAATCAAGTTGTCTTTTGGAAAATTGAGTCGGAACTAGGGTTTGTGAAGGCTAGCTTTCCTTTAAGATTTAATAGAAACTAAAGATTATATGTATAAAATGACAAAAGAGAAGAAACAAATAGATATATGAGAAATGCTACATCCACATAAGGTTTACAAACAAACTCTCACATAATGATATGTCAAATGTGATAAACCAATAATGTTGTAGTGTATTTTCTCTTTCTTATTTTCACAATCCACAAATTGAATGAGACATATGTGTGTGGATTTCTTTTTGTACAAATTATGTGGATATATCATTCCTCTAGATATATACGGAGTATATCTTTTATATAATAAAAGAATTAGATTTTTTTGAGAGTTTTAGTAAAAAGTGGAGGTTGTAAAAAAACAATTAGACCAATCAAATGGCTTGATTTTGACACATAAGCAAAATCAAGCAATGTGATTGGCTCAAAAAAGTCAAAATTGAATGAAATTTAGTCAAAATTAAATGTTTTGGTAGAAGAATTTGATGAAAACACAAAAAGATATATGTGTCAAATTTGTGAAAATAAAAACTTAAAAAGGAGGAGGGGATTAATTAAGACTTTAATGGTTGAATTTTAAATAAATTAGATAGACTTAAGTGTAAACTTATATTTTTCATACTTTTTAGTAACTTTATAAAATAAACAAAATACCCCTTAAACTTTATGTCATCTAGATTTTATATTTTAAAAATACACCATATATGTAATATTAAAAAGTCAACAAATGACAAGATTATTAATATTCAAATAAAAATACAAATTATTGTTTATTTATATTTTGACACTTAACAAAATCAAACAATGCAATCTACGTAAATTATTACTAACATGAATATAAATAGTAAAATAAATACAAGACCTCAAACATCGGTGTTAGATGAAAATAAATAGACAAGATTCTACATATTAGAACAACATATATTTTCTCAAGGTCGTTATGTGTTATTAAACATAATTGTCTAGAAAAGATAACTAAAATTTCATTTAAAAAATTTAAATATTTTATGCAATAAATATTTATACAAAATATCATTTAATATGTACTCAAAAAAATGTCAATTAATATTATCACATAATGAAAAATCAGGTAAAAACATATATATAATTACATAAAATCATAATAACGAAATTATTACCTCATTTATCTTTTATATTCAAGTCTCGTGCGTGCACGGGTATTAAAACTAGTGTTAAGCTATAAAGTATATTTATATTGTATATATTTTCTTTTTCATAAGTTGAAGCCTACATTATAAGCTTTTAAAGCCTTGCGTGAGAAATGGTGCTTGTTTTAAGTATGTCTTTGGGTTTCGATTAGTCTTTTTCATATTGGTTACAGTGAGTTACAACCAATATCATTCACTTTGCACTGAAATCACCCAAACTAACTTTTTATATCCATTTTTATTTACTATTCATAAACAAAAAACATAAAAGATATGTAGAAAATCAAGCAACGATATATAGCAAATTAAAAACAATAAATAGATAAATAAAAACTAAAATGAAAAATTATACTTCGCCCTAATCTGACCTTGTTGCCATTTGTTGCTCTTGCATCCTCAACCTAATGATCATATTGTTGCACATAAATATGTATATCTTTTAGCTATTGCAAACTCTTATACACATATCATCATCTCCTTCTTTTTTAGCTCCAAAAAGGTATTACATTCTTCTTTCTACATTGCGACAGCATGTTCATTTTGCTCACCCAACTCGGACACCATCAACCTAGTTAATGTCTCGTTGTTAATACTAGAAGAATCTGTTGCTCTCTATGATTTCTTCGCTTTGTCCCTACCAATTGGTCGTGGCACTGCTTGTACGTTTTCTTTGTCATCGTAGTTGCCAACACTCTGATTGATAATAGCATCCACCGACTCTACATTGAAAGAACTAGACTGAGATTACTTGTATCTCTTGTTTTTTGTTGTTGCTGCTTGCTTTGCTAAAAATCTTGGCATTTAAGCATCTATCCATTTCAAAAAAAAAATTCTGAAAGCTCCTAACAATCACGAAGTCCAAACGGGTATCAGAATTCAACTTCATAGTTTAGTAATGCCTTATTATATTAATCTTCGCCTTAGCCTCCACTATCAGCCCCTATACGCATGACGTTATTGTACACTCCACAAAATCGAATCACGGTCGGGAGAATCGTCGTCCATTTCTCGTTCAGATAATCGTACATTCGTCGACCTGCTTTCTTTGTTTTGCTCTCGAACATCCCAAAATTTCACTCCAAAATCCACTATTCTTCCTCTCATTTTCATACTCGCTACTTCGTGATATGAACATCCAAGCTTTACACAACACAATTTCTTCCTCATTTGTGTAACAAAGTTATCGAGGTGCATCTTCTTAAACTACATTCTTTGGCATTTTCTACTCGGCTTCTTTTTCAGTTTTTGTTGTGGGACAGTGACTTCAACGGGAGATCCCGTGCGAGTATCAATACACTCTCGTGTTATGTTAACTTTAGGATACAAAATTTGCAACTTATTGTTAAACTAGTGTTACTTTATATTTTTTATTAGTTATACAATCATTAAAAGAATGAGCAATGCTAGAGCCACATAAATTTTATAAAAATAAATTCACACCATGATGTGTAATAACATGATTTGTTATAGGGTAAAAGCCATAAAATACCATTTTACTTATTTATTAGTATCGACTTTAAGCACTTACTAATTAATCTCGTGACTTTACCATTATACTTTCAAATTTATTCCGACTATACCAATATTACGTTAAAATTACTATATTACCCTTTTAAATGACTAAAATACCCTCCATTAATAGTTACCCAGATGTGGCTCATGTTTTTTTCTTATCATGTACAACATAAAGGAAATCTTCTTTAGATCTACAAATCAACCAACTGATCGTCAAAACAGCTTCATGGAAACATTAACTGACCCGAACTCATAAACACTAGCGTTTTAATCTATTGCCTAGAAAATAGGTGTGTATATATAAACACTCAAACAATCTACTATATTTTAATGCCTGGTAGACTTTTGCAATGGTAAAAGTACATTTACATCAATTTTTTGATTAACATATCCGACAATGAATCATACCATATTATGTACCATACATTTGCTCACAATTAAGCATGGTGAGATATATACAACTATAACATGTAAAGCAGACCTGAGTAACGTTCTGAACAAATGTCAACAAACTAAGTTTTGGCCTTCACATTTTTCACCCAAAACTACCACCATCATTTTAGTTCAATAAAGATCATATGAAAAAATATACAACATTAAAACAACCGTAAAAACTAGAAAACATTTCCAGATCCAAGAAAAAAACTTTGAATATCATGTTTGTGGGACTGTGAAAGGGCCTCTAGATCTCGAGTGTGGTCGTCCAGATTTGTGATGTTTTTTTATGAATCTGGTCGTAGACATTAAAGTCGATGGTGGTATTCATGGTGACGGCCATCGTTTGATGGTAGCAACAACTTTTTTAGTGGCGGCAGTCACCATTAGGGCGATAGTTAGAAGATACGGTACGACTTTTACGACGGTGATGTCTTTAGTGATGATGCATAAGATTTTGTAAATTATTAATGATGTAATTACTATCCAGTAAATACATATATAGTTAGTGAAAATAATGTGTAGGTTTAGAACAACCCAAAAATATTTGTTGTGACAGTATTAGAGAGAGAAACATAAATGGAGGAGTGAGAAGCAGTTGTGATAAATGTGGCAAGAGATGTAATTATGTTATACAAGACGAGGGTAATACAGTAATTTTAACGTAATATTAGTATAGTCGGAACAAATTTGAAAGTACAATGGTAAAGTTACGAGATTAATTAGTAAGTGTTTAAAGTCGGCACAAATGAATAAGTAAGATGGTATTTTATAGCTTTTACCCTTTGTTATATAAAAAAGAAATAGTGGAAGAAAGGAAAGAATAATGGTTCAAAATGTCTTGCCAACTCATTATGTGAATTTTATTTTGTAAAATTTATGTGGTTATAGCATAACTCTAAGAGGAGCAATGCTAGAGCCACATAAATTTTATAAAAAGAAATCCACACCATGATGTGTAATAGTAAATTTCGTTCCTAAAGTTTAGTTAAAAGAACACTGATAAATATTGGTCATTTCGTAAGCTTTTGGTCTTTACTAACGAAAAAAGAACTTAACACCCGCCCACTTTAATGGCTATTTTTCCACGTCTGCTTTAGTGCCATTTGTTGTAAAAAGTTATTTTCCATTTTTTTACATGTTTGATAGTAATATAGTAACATATTTTAACATTAATTTTTTTTTGTCAAACATTTACGGTATATAATCAAATAAATAAATAATTATAAATATGTAATTGAAGTTATTCGATTTGGGTTTCAGTTAAGTTCGACTCAATATAATTTGAATTTGTTCGATTTAATTTCAATTCAACCCGTAATTTGTTTTCAACTAAACCAACAAACACCCCTAAAAGGTAGGTTTAGCAATATACATCATCTGCTTATGTAACAAAAGACGTCCATTAACCTATACTATAACTACAACGAAAATCTTTTGATTCACTATTTTCTATAATTCAAAGCCCAAATTGAGCTTATACAAACTATTGAACTTTGAAATCTTAGTATCCTAAGTTTATGATATAGTGTTTTATACTTTTATTTGTTATTAAAATAAAAATAGCAAAGAATCATAACATAAGCTGAATTGTTTCATTAGATGATTTTCACTCTTCAGCATAAGCAAAAATATACCATCCATTTGCTTGACAGTCCGGATTGAGACGGGAATGGGTAGACCCGATATTAGAGCGGCCCACATCATACGTAACCATAATTCATATCCTATAAATATAAGGGTAGGATCTACAGATATTCTATGCCACCTCTCTTATACCATACTTATACTATTTTAACTTAACTATTAGAGGGTGAATCCTGGGATTTTGGCCTCGGGACCCCTTCTAGCCAGTTCAACTTTGTTTGCAGCATTATTCAAGACTTTGAATGACGACAAATGGCTTAAGAGAGTCGTCAAGCCCAAAATAAATATGCATCAACTAGTGGTGCAAATCCAATCCGGCTTTTTTAAAATGCGGTCCGGATTTTCGACAAACCGGATTTTAGAAATCCGGTCCGGATTTTTAAATCCGATCCGGTTAGACCGGATTTCCAGATTTTGCAAAAATCGGATTAAAACCGGATCATTTATCGGATTTATCCGGTTTTTAAAAAATCCGGATAAATCCTATTTTTAATTTTTTAATTTTGTTTTGTATTATTTATAAATATATACGGATTTTTGACCGGGTTTTTTACCGGTTTAACCGGATTAAACCGGATATAACCGGATTTTTTAAAAAGTCAAACTAGCCGTATTGTTGACTTTTTAAAAAATCCTGTTTAATCCGGATTTTTTTAAAAAAAATAGTGATTATTGTAGTTTTATTGTAGTGTTTTAATAAAAATTATAAATTTGTATTATTGTATTGTTGAAATAAAAATTATTGTGGTATTTTTTCTTAATTGTTTATGATTGAATTTTTTTAATGTTTGTAAATAAATTCCGAGAAAAAACGGTACGAACACTTTTAACCGAAAAACCAGATCCGGACATTTTTAACCGAAAAAACCCGATCCGAACATTTTTAACCGAAAAACGGATCCCAAAATAATCCGATAACGAAAATTTTAATCCGAAAAAAACTGATACGAACTTTATTATCCAGAAAAATCCGATTCAGAAAAATCCGATCCGATCCGAATCCGATTTTCAAAAATCCGGATTTTGAAAATCCGAATCCGGTTTAATCAGGTTTATTCGCACCTCTAGCATCAACAACTAGTTGTGAGCAGAAAACGAACCGCGAACCGTAAAACCACAAAAAATCGCAAAAACCGAACCACAGAAACCGCACCACGACAAAAACCGACGGTTTGGTTTTAAGAAAAAGGAAAAACCGAAAATGCGGTTCGGTTGCGGTTTTCGCCCGTAAAACCGAACCGCACCACACAATAATTATTTTATACTAAAAAACGTCACATCGACTATTTTATGCGAGTTATAAGACTTTTAGGGCATATTATCATTGATATTTATATAAGTTATTAGTAACGTGTTTGTTAGATTCAATTTATGCATTGTTATAACCGAAAAAAAATCAACACTTTAAACAAAATACCACTAAAAGCCACAATTATTATATAAGTCACAAATAAAGGTTCGGTGCGATTAAAAACCGCAAAAAACCGCAAAACCGAAACCGCGATTTTTGGTTCGGTGCGGTTTCTATTTTTGTAAAACCGCAAGTGTGATTGCGGTTCGGTTTTTGTCAAAAACCACACCAAACCGAACCATGCTCACCCCGACAACAACACCTTGTAAGGGGTTCATTGTGTTTTTATTTTCTATCACTTGTTCTTGCAGCGCATTATCAACACATGCTTGATTCAGTTCGTGGTTGACATATAAATTAGTTACTTGTCATGGTGAACTATTTCATATTATATCAACAAAAAAAATGCGACTACCAATACATGTCATATCAAATTACACAATCTCTTTTTATAATTTCGATTTTCGAGTTTAATCAATATGTTAAATGCTGTTACTAACACTACTTAACTATTAACAAGTAAGTTGACAGGTTGTCATAAGTTGAAGGGTAAGTAAGGTAAATTTTTCCTTTTATATTTTTTGTTTTGTATATTTTTGTTTCAGTTTGGCAGGTAGCTTAAAGACTAAGGGCTAAATTTGACAAGCAAAGGGAACTCGCGTCAACCCTAGTCTTTGGACTATATATTCATCTCATTCTTGTTAGCAACTCATTCAGTCTGTTATCTTTTCATCTCTCACACATAGTTTGTTCCGCCATTGTTATTCAGAGCTGTGTTCTTGATCTTGTATGTGTATATTGATCTTGGTTTGTAAGATCAATCATACACTTGTTTTCTTTTCTTTTCTGCTTTGTAGGTACGATCAAAAAGCTAGGTATCACATTTGAAGTGATAGCCTAACGCAGTTTAATAAAAATAAAGGGGAGGTTGGTTGAATTACTTGATTCTTGAGTTTGTTTTATAAAAAACGAATATGGTATCAGAGCCTTTGGTTCTTGATATCTGGTTTTAAAACTGTTTTACTAAAGATCTTGATTAATCTTGTGGTTAATCGTATTTTGACTGTGTTTAATTACAAGATTTGATCGATTAAAATTTTTTAGGCTTTCAAAATTTTGGGGGTTTTCTGATTTCTGGTGTTCCTTTGGGTTTAATTGGGTTCTTGATTGATTGAGTGGGGTTTACTTCATCTCTGGTAAGTTTAATTGAAGAAACCCTAAATTTCAGAAATTAGGGTTTCATTCAATTTTGGGGGTTTGTTGTTTTTTGTTGGTTACTTGTTATAACTAACACTTTCAGGTTGTTATTCCGCTGTGCTTATTGGTTTGTGGCAAGATCTTCTTAATCTCATTGGTTAAACTAACTGGACCAGAGAACTATAAAGTTTGGGCTGCTGCATTTAAACTTGCTTTACATACTAAGAACAAATTGGGTTTTATTGATGGTTCTTGTGAGAAAAATAATGATGATGTTGTATTATCTGATCAATGGGATAGATGTAATGCTGTGGTTTTATCATGGATTCTTGGATGTATCTCTTTTGAGTTATATCAAGGACAAATTTTTTCAAAAAATGCTAAAGATGTGTGGGATGAGTTTAAAGAAACCTAGGATAAAATTGATGGATCTGTTATCTATAATTTGCATTATAAAATTTGCTCTCTCACTCAATCCGGGTCTTCTTTGTCTGAGTATTATCATAATTACAACAGTTTATGGAGGCAGTTTGACTCCCTTGTCAATCTTCCTTCTTGTAATTGTGATGGTGCTCCTCAAATGAAGAGTAATAGTGCTCTTATAAGGCTTATGCAGTTTCTTATGGGTCTTGATGACACTTGCAGTGTTGTTAGGAGCCAATTGTTAACTGCTGACCCTTTTCCTGATGTTAAATCTGCTTTTGCTACTCCTACTAGGGTTGAATCCCATAAGAACAATTTGGTTCATGATGTTAGTGATAAGAGTACTGCTACTGCTTTTGTTGTTAAACCTAATAATTGGTCTGGTAATAGAAATACTCAAAACAATCAAAATGGTCAAAACAGAGGTCCTAATAGGAACAACAATAAGTTTGTTTGTACTCATTGTAATATGAATGGCCATACTGTTGATAGATGTTTTGAGCTTAATGGGTATCCTCCAAGTTTCAAGAAAAGAAATACCGGAGGATCTAATGGTTCTAATAATGTCACTAGCTCTCATGGTAATGGTGTTGATCAGGGATCTGGGAAATCTCTTCCCTTTACTGCTGATCAAATTAATAGACTCGTGGCTTTGATCAATTCAAAGCCTGATATTGGTGATGTGCAGTCTTGTGCTGTAGGTATAAGATTTGGTTCTAATCATGTTATAAGTTTTGTTACTTGTCAATTCTTTAACTATAATACCAGTATAAGTACTTATAGTACTTATATTGGTTGGATCTTTGATTCTGGAGCATCACAACATATGAGTTTTTCTACTGAACATTTGTTTGATATTATCGATGTGTCAAATTTGAATATATCAGTTTCACATCCTAATGGTACTATTGAACATGCTAAGCATGTAGAAAATTTCAAACTTTCAGATAAAATTATATTAAAAAATGTGTTGGTTGTTCCAGGTTATAAGGCCAGTCTTATATCTCTACACAAGCTGGCTAAAGATAATAAGTTTGTTGTGTCCTTTACCGAGTCTAGATGTTTTGTCCAGGATTCTCTTCAAAAGTTCCTCCTGGGGACTGGTAGTGAAAATAATGGACTTTACTTGTTTGATTCAGGTAGGAAGTTTACTAATAGTGCTATCACTATGTGTAATTTGTCTAAGTGTGTGTGGCATAATAGACTTTGTTAATGCAAGTGATGCCTAAAAACATTATTAGTGTTAACTAATCTTTCTTCGTTTTGATCACAACAAACCATACAACACATTTAGTGTAAAACACAAAATGAATTATTTAACTAACACTATCATCAAGGTAATAATCATATCACTAACCTTTATTAATCATACTTAGTGATCATCAAAATGATTATTCTTAAAACTCACTTTTGTTAATATGACAAAAGACTTTTTAATAAACTTTCTTTTTTAGAAAATGTTTTATTAAAATGGAAAATGAAAATTTGAAAATAGCATATTCCAAATGCTGTTAGAATATCCTTTGAAGGTTTCAAATACCTCAGATATTCCCACCCCACTAAAAGACAAAAAACGGAGCGTAGTCTAGTGGCGGTACCTTAAGTACCTACGCGGTACCTTAGCGATATGGAACCGCGGGGTGAGATAAGGTACCGCGCACAGCTAGCCGTTATAGATCCGTTATACTTTGTCTCCTTTAAATAGTGGGTCAAATCTTATTTTCCAGCAAGCCTCTTGGACGTTTTTCTCAGCCCTCTTTCTATTTTCTATAGCATAATCATTAGTAAATGATCACTTAAATTGTTAAGGATGTTTACATATGAGTATCCTCTTGATCCCCTCCTTTACCTTGTCCAATGAGAAGATCACTCACTCACTAGTGTTGTGATAAAGATGAATCTATGAGCTAGTCATATTCATCATGATACCCTTTTTGTTTTAGGTCAATCCAATGTATTTATGAATACTTGGACTAGTTGTGTTCATCCAAGTTATTTGTGGATACTTGGATTTGTTGTGTACATCCATTGCATATGTGTTTGCTTGGATTTGTGTTGTGTAAATCCAAGCTACATGTGTGTACTTGGATAAGTCTAGTTGGGTTGTAATAGATTTGATTAGGAGTTCTCACTAAACTATAAAGTGATGTGGTTGTGTCTTGTGAGTTCTCACTAAACTATAAAGTGACTAGTAGTTGTGTTGTGGGAAGTTCTCACTTAGCTTCAAAGTGAAGAGTCGTGAAGATTGGTTCTAGCTTTCGATTAGAACTCGACATCTAGCCTTGTGTCGTAAAATGGTGAAGTAGGCAACGTCGTGAAGATTGGTTCTACCTTAAGATTAGAACTCGACACCTAGCCTTGTGTCGTTAAATTGTGAAGTAGGCAACGTCGTGAAGATTGGTTCTACCTTAAGATTAGAACTCGACATCTAGCATTGTGTCGTTAAATTGTGAAGTAGGCAACGTTGTGTAGATTGGTCCTAGCTAAAGATTAGGTCTCGACATTTAGCTTAGTGTCGGAAAATAATGTAAGCAACGATGTAAGGTTTTCTCCGCCGAGAAGGGAGCTTGTGGATATAGTGGAAATCTCGAGTAGGTGTACTCGAGGAGTGGAGTAGAAACGAGGATAGAGCCTCGTTGTCGAACCACTATAAATCTTGGTGTCTTCCCACTAGGTTGTCTTCTTCCTTACTCTTTACTTATTTTATTATCATTACACTTACCTATTATCTTTGCTAGTGCATTTAAATTAAACCTAATCATTATGCAACTTAGCCTCAAGTAAAAGATAGTTTTGATACAAACCAAATTGAAAGTAATTTTAATTTGGTCACCAATCGAAGAGAAACTATTCAACCCCCCCTTCTAGTTTCTACAATTGGTATCAGAGCGATGGTCACTCAAGATCTTTGAAGTATATTGTACTTTGAAACTTGGATCGATCCATTGTCTCCTCAAATTAGAAGGTCAAGTTATACTAAAGTTTCTCTTTGGTCAAAACTATGTTTTCTTTGAAAATAGGTCTTTTAATTAATAATATTGCATCCCACTTAAGATTAGTAGCCTTTATGCATTTTAGATATAATCTTGAAATGTATCTACTAGTTTGCATCTTGCTTTGTGTAGGTACTCATGAAGATCAATCACTTAATTGGTTGTGGATTGAGTTACTTGCATTTGTAAAAGACTCATCTTCATTGATCTTTTACATCTTTGAATGATGATACCAAGATGATTGGGAATGATACTAGTCCTTGAACACTTAGTACTCATCATAGTCATTGATTGGGCATAGCACTTATTCCTTCATGGATTGCTCTTTGTGGCCAAGGTACGCTTTCGTTCTTCCACACGCCCTTTGATCATTCTTTTGATCATTACTTGACTATGTGCTTGTTCTCGGCATCCTTGCCTTGACGTTTATTTGTGGTTTGTGTTTCTTTTCTTTTATCCTCTCAAACCTTCATTGCTTGGATACTTGACTCACTATGGTGATGTAGAGTGAGTTAGTAGAAGCTTAAAGTATCAAGCATGATTTCCATGGTTTGCACCCATACAGTTAGTAGGCCCTTTGTGGGAGAGAAAGTGAATTAATACCTTGCTCATATTTTGGTTTAGACTAAGATTATTATTGAAAGTGATCTTAGTCTATACATGAATAATTGCTTTGTATTTATTCATTACCAAAGCCGTTTAACGTTTTGCCGGAAAGGCACGTCTTAAACCACTATATATGACACAAGCTCTTCGTTACCACTATTTGAAGATTGTCATTAATCCGTTGAGCATTGGTCTTAGTATTGATTCACTTCCTTTGACTTCTCTCCACTTTGCCATTTTGCTACGAGTAGTCGTTTGTCCGTTTCGGTTCTTTTCGATCTTGATTTAACTCGTAATCCTTCGTTAAGGCATATTGCTTAGTGTTATGATGATCCAATGATATTCTAAAAGGCTCATGATTTAATTTTAAGTATTTTAGAAAAACTTGGCTTTCAAAATTTGGCGTCTTTCATAGATAAAACCCTGCCTCTGTAGGCGGTTCCTTATCTAGGCGGCTCAAACCCGCGGTACCTTATCGATAAGGAACCGTGGGCAGAAACTTTTGTCAGAGCGCCAGTTTGATTATTTTATTCCTTTTCAAACCACTATCTCTCTCTCTCCCAAAACACACAGCGACGGTTTTCTTGTTTTTCCACCATTGTTGAAGCTTCCAAAACCTTCAATCACTCAAATTAATTGATTCTAAGTTGTGTGTTTCACTCATCCTTCATCTAACATCAATTAATTGTAAGTATTTTCTTTCAATTTCATCTATTTTGTTCTAGGGTTCATCCTTTCATAATTGGGATTTTTAAAATTGAAATTGAATTAAAACCTTAATAGGAATGTGGGTTGACATGGTTATTTTACTATGATTCCTTAGGTTCATATTCATTAAGATTTCACTAAAACCCACTTGTAGAACAAATCCTAATTTAGGCTAAATGATTTTGGTTGAAAGATGTATTTGAGATGAACCCATGAACAAGTAGGTAATGACATTGTTAATGCTTACCTAAAAACCTTGTTTTGAAAAACCAATGTTCTAATCCATTGTTGATCTAACATAGATCATGTGTTCTTGGTTAATGATGGAATAGACACATTGTGAACATGAGAATGATATGGATTCAATCCTATGTTTGTCAAGAAATTGATATAACACATTCTCATATTTTTTATCTTTGATTTTATTTTTCATATGAGTGATTGGAGAAATATTTTCTTGTGTTTATTTAGGTACTAATCATGCCTTCTCAATATCAAAAAGATCATCAATTCACTAGAAACTATATGTCGGACATTTCCCAAACCTATGCTTCCCCTCAACTTCAAAACTCTTTTCCATCCCTTTCCACTCGAAATTTCCATGAGGGTAGGGTTGTAGATACAAGAATAACAGGGTATAGATATATCAACTCTATGTTTGAGCATATTGGATTTGATTGCTTGCTCTTCATAGACGAAGAAATTTATCCCTTGTTTCTTCTTGAATTCTTTAGCACTTACTCCATGCTCGAAATCAATGGCCAAATCTTTATTCGCTTCATGTTGAATGATCAAATCATTCAATATTCCCTCGATGATTTTGGTGATATTCTTGGTGTGCCATATAGAGGCACTTGTCGTTTTACGGATAAATGGAGACTTGATGCTCTCGTGGAGTCCAACGATAAACCTTTAGATGACATCACCGAAGTTGATCTAAATTTCATCCTTGATATCATCTCGAAAGAGCGTGATGGAAACGTTGTGAGAAGCCTTCATACTAATGTGCAAAATGTGAATCGCTATGAAGTGCTCTCAAGCGACGTTAAGGATTTCATGATCCAATGGGCTAACATCCTTAGGGAGAATATGTTTTGTCTTGGTGGAAACCGAGATCATATCCCGGCGTGTATGGTGCATATGTTGTTTTGCATCTTTACATCAACCGAGTACAATTTAGCATTCTACATCGCTCGACGTATAAATTATGCTCTTTCCAAACCTAAAACGAACCTTCCCTATGCCATGCTTCTTACTCACCTTTTTAGAAGGGTTGGTGAAGATTTTCCTCATCTCGATCTTTCTCGCTTTCACCCGGTTCAACGGGTTATGTTACCTATTCAAGAGGTATATGAACGAAAGCTTAGAAGTGACCGAGGTTCACGAAAATCCTATCATCAAGAGATGGATGATGAGGACACCCAAATGCCAAAAAGTGATGGTGATGGCGTCGGTACTAGTTCTCATTTCCACTCTTCGAGTAATTCCCATCCATCCTCAAGCCCATTCGAGGATGAATTTGAAGACCTAGCTCCCCCACCTCATTACTCCTCTAGTGAAGTACCGGAAGATCTTAACATGGAGCATCTTTACCGTGAAAATCTTAGAACTAGAGGTGAATTGCATGAACACCGGGTTGAGTCAAGGAAGGGTTTCAAGTTCTTGGGGAATATGATCAAGGGATTGGGCAAAAAGAGAAGGTGAAAGCTTTGAAGTATTTCAAAGAATGCATGTTGGTAAACATGTAATGTTGAACATTTTTTTTATCTTGAATGTGTATTTACTTATGCTACATGTTTGGATTGTTGTTTATTTTGATCCTAAATATTGTTTGTGCCATGATGTTTGTGATTTACATAGCTTTGTGCTTGCCTTATGATAGTTAGCTTATTAGATTATGATCTGTAGTTAACTTTGGCTTATGAATCTTTTGGTAAAAATCTGGGTTTATCAAAAACTGGGATGGGAAATTTTTGAAAGCCCTCTGGTCGCGGTTCCATATCGACCCGCGGATCCTTATCGATAAGGTACCGCCGGTCCTAGATAAGGAACCGCCGGCCACTGTGCACGACAGCATCTTTTGCTTTACACTGTTTTCTTAAATCTGTGTAAACCTTGCATGATTTTCAGTAATAAACTGCACATTTCCTAAACTAGCTTACCTAAATTCATTATTCACCTAAAATGATTTTAACCCATTACTAGTTTGGATCATCCTCTCACCCATTTAAACCCACCTTGTTAGTCATGTTCTTCACACATCAAAACATCCTTCCCTAAACCTTAAACCACCCTTGTCAACCATGGTGTGTACCAAAACCTCAAACACTTCCAAGACCTCCACCCCAAGGAAAGCCCTCAAAATAAGGATTAAGGTAGCCAAGCCTAACTCCTCACCTTTCCACACACCTAAGAATGAGATGGTTCCTATCCTCATTTCTTCATCACCTTCCCCACCTCTTGCACCATGCAAGACATCATCCACCTATGGTACTAACCACTCCATTGGTTCTACCTCCTCTTCATTTAACTCAAAAATAAAGAGCTTTCTTCACCCTTCACTCCAAGTGCACCCTTGGATGTGACCACTCAACCCTAACCAATCCAAAGCATTCCTTTTGTGAATGACTTTGATGACACTTTGGTGACTTCACCATTTACCCCTCATAACTCACCCATTTCACCAACCTTGGAGAATTTACCTCCACACTCACCCATTTCCCCTTTAGGGAACATGCCTCCACTCTCACCCACATCACCCTTGGAGAACATGCCTCCTCCACCTCCACCCAACTCAAACATTCCAATTTTGGGTGTTCCACTTTCCCTCCTTTTGGGTGATCCATACTATGGGTTTCAACAAACACATGGTCCTAGTTGTCCATGTTGTCTTTACAACCACTACATCATCCATAACCTTAGGATGGATATGTATGGACTACATAGGAGGTTGCAAGAGTTCTTGCTTGCCTTGTTCTCTATGCCTCCTCCTAGGAGATGAATGATGGAGTTTTCTTAATAAGAGTTTTCAACAAAACCAAGACAAAGAAGACTACTTATCTAGATTTAATGTTAAGCTAGCTATGTATTAGTTAGTTTTGTTTGTCATTGTACTTGCTTCCTTCATGAATGTTTCATGTTGTTGATCTATGGATTTAGCTTTGTGTGTTTCTATCCTTTTGTGCACACTAATCAACTTTAATTTGAAATTAAAGTTGAACCTAAATCTATCATAACCTCTAAAAACTTGACTAAAATTGGTTCAAAATGATATCTAAATCATTTTGTCACCCTTTGTCAAGACATTCTTTGTGAATGTGTTGCTTTATGCAACCCTAGCATAATATGGTGCTAATAGAGGTAAAATTCCAAGATTTGCAACTTTTTGAAAAAGTCTTAGTTTTTCTCAAAAACCTATAAAAACTTGGTTTCAAGTCCACTGGACGCGGATCCTTAAAGCCCCGCGGTTCCCTAGCAATATGGAACCGTCGGTCCCTTTAAGGTACCGCGGGCAGAAATCAGTTTTTGATGAATTTTTGGTCAAAACTTTTAAAAGCCTATACCCTGTCAAGATTCCTTGTTTACTCAAATTGACTAAACATTCCTTGACACTTCACATTTTGTATTCAAATTCTTACCTTGATTACATTTTACTTATACCCCAACCTTGATATTACATTCTCACACCTTCCCAACCTTGAGAATTCATTCTCACACAACCTTGAGATTTCATTCTCACACCTTCCCAACCTTGAGAATTCATTCTCACACAACCTTGAGATTTTATTCTCACACTCTCACAATGCCAAAATCCTACATTCCTAACCTTGACATTTATTTGTCACAACCCCACTCACCCAAAGCTTCCTCATCCAAGCTTTCAAGGAAATCAAAAATCTCGGTTCGACCTATTTGGGTTAAGAAGAATGAACCATCTTCGTCCAAACCACCCAAAAACCCTACCTTCTCTCCAATCAAGTATTGGAATGAGACTTATACCATAAACTCCATCACCGGAGCAAAAGAAAATGTTCCCCCACCACCACAATCCTTCAACACCCCTCAACTCAATGACCTTTCAACCTTCCCAAACCTCACAAGGCATTGTGAAAACATTCCCAAACCCATTACCCCACTACCACCAAACCCTAAGTTTGATGCCATACCCCCATCAAACGATTTTGTGTTGCATCATGGATCATCGTGTGCTTGTTGTCGATTTCAACAAATTGAACTTGCTCATGTGTATGAGAAGTTAAGTTTTCTTGAATTCCTCCTCACTCGACCTCCTATTCAAGTTTTCGTTTCGGTGGACAAAACTTCAAATGATGCATCGTCGTCTTTTTAGTCTTTTATTTTTTTTAGCAATCTTGGAAAATATCACTATTAGACTAGCTTATGCTTAGTGGTTTATTTTCCATATTTATTGCTTTTAGATACTCATATTGTGTGTATGACAATCTTCTTTGTTGTGTCTTTTTCTTTTATGTAACCTTTGTGTTGTTTGTGTGTTATTTCATTAGTTCTATTTTGAGTTGATCATGGTTAATTTTTACAATTGCTTATGGGTGATTCCATCAATTCTAAACTTTAACCCATTGACAAGCCTATCATCTTCAATGGATTGAAGTTTGATTTTGTCAATTACCTCTTTGGACATACTTAGCAAAATACTTGCTTCTAATTTGAGATTTCTTCTCTCTCTCCCTCTCAAGTTACTTAGTAGGTAGTGATCATATATACATTGGTGTTTCTTTCTTTTTTACTAACCTTTGTGTAGCATGTCACCTTAGCTCACAAACTTGGTGCCCCAAGCAAGGGGGAGCAACCACCAAGGGGGAGCTACTAGCAAAGTTCGATGTTCTTCGAAGACTTGCGCTAACCTTTTTGCTACGACAAAGGGGGAGAAATGATAGTGATAAACTAGTTAATAATTCGATATTTTGTGTTTCTACGTAAATGAGTTTATCGTTTGTCGTAATCAAAAAGGGGGAGATTGTTAATGCAAGTGATGCCTAAAAACATTATTAGTGTTAACTAATCTTTCTTAGTTTTGATCACAACAAACCATACAACACATTTAGTGTAAAACACAAAATGAATTATTTAACTAACACTATCATCAAGGTAATAATCATATCACTAACCTTTCTTAATCATACTTAGTGATCATCAAAAATGATTAATCTTAAAACTCACTTTTGTTAATATGACAAAAGACTTTTTAATAAACTTTCTTTTTTAGAAAATGTTTTATTAAAATAGAAAATGAAAATTTGAAAATAGCATATTTCAAATGCTGTTAGAATACCCTTTGAAGGTTTCAAATACCTAAAATATTCCCACCCCACTAAAAGACAAAAAACGGAGCGTAGTCTAGTGGCGGTACCTTAAGTACCTACGCGGTACCTTAGCGATATGGAACCGTGGGGTGAGATAAGGTACCGCGCACAGCTAGCCGTTATAGATCCGTTATACTTTGTCTCCTTTAAATAGTGGGTCAAATCTCATTTTCCAGCAAGCCTCTTGGACGTTTTTCTCAGCCCTCTTTCTATTTTCTATAGCATAATCATTAGTAAATGATCACTTAAATTGTTAAGGATGTTTACATATGATTATCCTCTTGATCCCCTCCTTTACCTTGTCCAATGAGAAGATCACTCACTCACTAGTGTTGTGATAAAGATGAATCTATGAGCTAGTCATATTCATCATGATACCCTTTTTGTTTTAGGTCAATCCAATGTATTTATGAATACTTGGACTAGTTGTGTTCATCCAAGTTATTTGTGGATACTTGGATTTGTTGTGTACATCCATTGCATATGTGTTTGCTTGGATTTGTGTTGTGTAAATCCAAGCTACATGTGTGTACTTGGATAAGTCTAGTTGAGTTGTAATAGATTTGATTAGGAGTTCTCACTAAACTATAAAGTGATGTGGTTGTGTCTTGTGAGTTCTCACTAAACTATAAAGTGACTAGTAATTGTGTTGTGTGAAGTTCTCACTTAGCTTCAAAGTGAAGAGTCGTGAAGATTGGTTCTAGCTTTCGATTAGAACTCGACATCTAGCCTTGTGTCGTAAAATGGTGAAGTAGGCAACGTCGTGAAGATTGGTTCTACCTTAAGATTAGAACTCGACACCTAGCCCTGTGTCGTTAAATTGTGAAGTAGGCAACGTCGTGAAGATTGGTTCTACCTTAAGATTAGAACTCGACATCTAGCCTTGTGTCGTTAAATTGTGAAGTAGGCAACGTTGTGTAGATTGGTCCTAGCTAAAGATTAGGTATCGACATTTAGCTTAGTGTCGGTAAATAATGTAAGCAACGATGTAAGGTTTTCTCCGCCGAGAAGGGAGCTTGTGGATATAGTGGAAATCTCGAGTAGGTGTACTCGAGGAGTGGAGTAGAAACGAGGATAGAGCCTCGTTGTCGAACCACTATAAATCTTGGTGTCTTCCCACTAGGTTGTCTCCTTCCTTACTCTTTACTTATTTCATTATCATTACACTTACCTATTATCTTTGCTAGTGCATTTGAATTGAACCTAATCATTATGCAACTTAGCCTTAAGTAAAAGATAGTTTTGATACAAACCAAATTGAAAGTAATTTTAATTTGGTCACCAATCGAAGAGAAACTATTCAACCCCCCTTCTAGTTTCTACAGACTTGGTCATCCCTCTGACCAAGTCTTAGCTATTCTTAAGGATAAAATCCATCTTGATTCTACTAGTAATGTTCAGCCTTGTGATGTATGTCACATGGCTAAGCAAACTAGAGATCCTTTTCCTATAAGTGACCATAAGACCAAAGCTTTGGGCGATATTGTTCATCTGGATGTTTGGGGTCCTTATAGAGTAAAAAGTAAAGATGGATTTAGATTCTTTCTTACTATTGTTGATGACTATACCAGGGCTGTGTGGTTATACACGCTTAAAGGCAAAGATGAAGTATTTTATAAACTTGTTGAATTCTTTAATCTAATCAAAAATCAGTTTGATATTTCTATCAAAGTTTTTAGAAGTGACAATAGAACAGAGTTTATTAATCATAAATTTGAAGATTTTACTAAGGATAATGGGATTATTCATCAAACTACTTGTGTGTATACTCCACAGCAGAATGGTATAGCTGAACGTAAGCATAGACACTTGCTTAATGTTGCTAGAGCCCTCATGTTTCAGGGGGGATTACCTTTGAACATGTGGCCTGAATCTATTCTTACTGCTGTTTATCTGATTAACAGGATTCCTAGCTCAGTTCTCTCTGGAAAAAGTCCTTATGAAATGATTTATAAAGTTGAACCTAATATCTCTCATTTAAAAAGTTTTGGGTGTCTTTGTTTTAGTACTGTGCTTAATAATGTGGATAAGTTTGCTGCTAGGTCTGAAAAGTGTGTGTTCATTGGGTATTCTTTTACTAAAAAAGGTTATAAACTGTTTGGTCTTGAGTCAAAAAATGTGTTCTTTTCAAGAGATGTCAAGTTTTATGAAACAGTTTTTCCATTCAAAAATGATGTTTGGAAGAGTGATTTGATCTTTGAAGATCAGGGTATAAACAGTTTAAATATTTTTGACTTAGTAGTAAACAAATCTGATGATCCCTATGATGATATGAGAGATGAAAGTTTAAGAGATAGAGGTAGCATTTCAAAAGAGTATGTCTTAGCTGATAAAGTATCTACTGATACTCCTATCATTGTTACCAGTCATTCTCAGGAGTCAGAGTCTATGACTAATAAAGATCATAGTCTTGGAAACCAGAATGACTTAGGCAGTAATGAGGCTAATGATTTAGATCATAATGTTGCCCTTAATGATGAAAATTATGAGTCTGAGGGTGAGGATTTTATAGAATTTAATCAACTTTTCCAAAATAGTCCAGAGAAGACTGGGCTAAGAAGGTCTAGTAGACCATATAAGCTTCCTACTAAACTTAGTGATTATGTGCTTGATAAAAGAGTTAAATATGATATTAATACTATGGTGAACTACAACAACTTTTCTATGCATAATTTTGTGTTCACTAACAACTTGAATAAAATACATGAACTTAAGTCTTATAATAAGGCTGCCAAATACCCTAGGTGGGTTGAGGCAATGAATGAGGAGATGGAGGCACTTAATAGAAATAATACATGGGTTATAGTTGATCTACCTCAAGGTAGAAAACCGGTAGCATGTAAATGGTTATGGAAAGTGAAATATAAATCTAGTGGTGATGTTGAGAGGTTTAAAGCCAGAGTTGTGGCTTAAGGATTTAGTCAAAAAGAGGGTATAGATTATGAAGAAACTTTTTCACCAGTTGTGAAAATTGTTACAGTTAGGTATCTTCTTTCTGTTGCTGTGCACAATAATTGGCCTGTTTATCAGTTAGATGTGAATAATGCCTTTATGTATGGAGATTTAGATATAGAAATTTATATGAATCTTCCTGAAGGATATGGTTCTAACTCAAACAAGGTGTGCAAGCTAACTAAGTCTTTATATGGGTTAAAACAGGCACCTAGGAAATGGAATGAAAAGTTAACAAGTGTGTTAATTGAAAATGGTTTTTGTCAAAGTAAAAGTGATGTTTCTTTGTTTACTAAGACTGGGAATGAGTCTTTTGTTGCCCTGCTTGTTTATGTTGATGATATTATCATAACAGGGAACAATACAAGTATTATCAATAACTTTAAAGAATATTTGAGTTCTAAATTTAAAATAAAAGACCTTGGGAAACTCAAATATTTTTTGGGTATTGAAGTACTTGATACAGACTCAGGATTATGTCTTAATCAAAGAAAATATTGTCTTGAATTACTATCTGAGTATGGAATGTTGGCTTGTAAGCCAGTTAAAGCTCCTATACCAGATCCTTCTAAGAAAAGAAAGAAACTTGTTGAAGATGAGGTTGATATTATTCTTGATAATAAAACTTGTTATCAAAAGATTGTTGGCAAATTAATATATCTGACCTTAACAAGACCTGATATTGCTTATGTTGTTCACTGTTTAAGTCAGTTTATGCATGCTCCTTATAAATCTCATCTGAAACTAGCTTTTCATGTGCTTAGATACCTTAAAGGGTCTCCTGGAACTTGTATATCTTTTGAAAAACATAACAATCTAAATCTTAATGCTTTTGTAGATTCAGATTGGGCTAAGTGTAAGATTACTAGAAAATCTGTTACTGGATCTACTGTATATCTGGGTGATAATCTTGTGTCTTGGAAAAGTAAGAAACGATCTGCTATAGCTAAATCTTCAGCTGAAGCTGAATATAGGGTTATGAACAGCGTTACTTGTGAAATCATGTGGATACTAAAGATTATGAAAGAATTTAAGGTGAATGTTGTCTTACATGTGCCAATTAGTTGTGATAGTAGTTCTGCAATTCAAATTGCAGCCAATCCTGTATTTCATGAGAGAACTAAACATTTTGAAATTGATTTATATTTCTTAAGAGAAAAGGTGTCTGCAGGTTTGATCAAAACTATTAAGATCAAATCTGAAGATAATGTTGCAGACTTGTTTACCAAAGGGTTGTCTATCAAAGATCACAATTCTTTTTGTGATATGTTGAAGCTTGTAGATCTCTATCACAAGTCAACTTAAGAGGGGGTATTAACAAGTAAGTTGACAGGTTGTCATAAGTTGAAGGGTAAGTAAGGTAAATTTTTCCTTTTATATTTTTTGTTTTGTATATTTTTGTTTCAGTTTGGCAGGTAGCTTAAAGACTAAGGGCTAAATTTGACAAGCAAAGGGAACTCGCGTCAACCCTAGTCTTTGGACTATATATTCATCTCATTCTTGTTAGCAACTCATTCAGTCTGTTATCTTTTCATCTCTCACACATAGTTTGTTCCACCATTGTTATTCAGAGCTGTGTTCTTGATCTTGTATGTGTATATTGATCTTGGTTTGTAAGATCAATCATACACTTGTTTTCTTTTCTTTTCTGCTTTGTAAGTACGATCAAAAAGCTAGGTATCACATTTGAAGTGATAGCCTAACGCAGTTTAATAAAAATAAAGGGGAGGTTGGTTGAATTACTTGATTCTTGAGTTTGTTTTATAAAAAACGAATATTAACCTCCACAAATATTACATATTTACATACACCAACATAGACTTTATAAAACGTGTTGAGTCATGTGCCATGACATCTCTGATATCCTAAGCAACATAAATGAACCCAACATTTAATCTACCTATGATTTCCTGAATAAGCGAAGGTCTTATTGTTTCATGTCAGTATAGTAGTCTATATGTAGGTATGCATTTTGAATATCGGCATCGTAACTATAAGGCATAAAAATTTTGAATTTATTTTTATTACTATATAATTTTATAGCCATACTTGACAATGTCTAGGATAAAGGATTTATTCAAAAAAATTATTATTTCGAAAAAGCAGTTAGGTACAAAGGTGTAGGTAAATCATACATCTCTGCACTTTACATAGGCAAACAACTCCGTAACATGAAGAAAAATCCATAGAATTAGGGTTAAGTCCATAAAATAGAAACGAACTTTCCAAAATTTACAATTATAGTAACCGAACTTATTTTATTACTAATCTAGCCAATGAACAAGTTGTTTTTGAACAATTATACTAATATGACCGGTTTAATATACACGTCATCAAATAATTTACACGTAATTTTATTTGGCAAATTTTCTTTTTACATTTTGGATAATTTCAAATACCAAAAAGCATATCACAATCTAACTCACACCCTTTCTTCCTTTGTAAATAAATTCTACCATCAGGAAAGTCTCCATCATCAACATCATCATAATCTAATATTACTATCAAATAAATAAAATCTTCCACTTATCACCGGTTTAACCCACCCCACGACATAATTAACAAATCAATGTCCATGATTGCTTTGACCTTTTCATGTAAACTAGACTCGCTCACTACTCTCATTATCTTTGTTACGGTTAATGGATATGCGTTGAGTTCTTCATAATTGTTATGATATAAAAAGTCAACTTTGTGATTTTTGTTATGATATAAAAAACGTATAGACTGGAAAAATGGTGATATGTTGGGTTAATAAATCCAACTCAGCAAAAAAAACACTTGTGTCGGTTATTTTTACAAAGTAACCGGTTGTAATAGGTAGCAGCCAAAATGATTTACTACTCCAATGTTAAATTTTTTAAAGTTAAAATAGCTATATTAGTAATAAAATAAATTCGTTTATTATAATTGTAAATTTCTGAAAAGTTTGTTTCTATATTATGGACTTAACCCATATAATTACTACTAAGTCTTGCTTTTACGAACTCTGATTCCAAAATTAGCAATAGTTTAGACGTCGCCCGTAAGATCATCATACATATCATCATCATATGGATCATTAATAAGTGTGAAAACACTTATCCTTTTACCAAACACTTATCATTTTACCATTTATTTCTAATAATAACCTTTTAACATTTATTTCTAATAATAACAAGACCAAAATATGTACTTAATGTCGTAAAAGGCGGAATTATGCGTGGTTTGTGTTTTTATTGTGTTTTAGGAAAAATATATGAAAAAGGAAGAAAACACGGGCTTTCACGGGCTTTTACCAAGAAAAAGACAAAAGACGAAGTCAAAAGATCAAAAGTGCAAGAAGAATAACGGAAGTCAAAGGCCTATTCTAAAGATTTATCGAAGAAAAAGTCTAAATACGGAAGTTTAACGAAGTCGAGGAACCAAGTCTACTAAAAGAAGAAAATTAGAAGACGAGTTCAAGTTATCACTCGACTAATCCCGAGACAAAGTCGAGAAAGACGAGTTATTTTAGAAGACAAGAAGAAAGAAAGAAGAAACAAGCACCTTCCCCTCCCCTATATATAGTTTTCTAAATGGTTGTTAGTTAATTAGTCTTTATTGTTTTATTTTAATAGGTAATTGGTGTGTTTATATTTTCTCTATTTAGCTTTTCTTTCAAGCTTTTTAATCTTTCATCTTAAAAATTATAATCTTGAATCTTAATCTTTAATATAATCAAGCTTTTTTAATTCTCATTCTACCTTTCTTAATCATAAACTATTGTTTTGCTTAATTAATCATGTAGTTGATTTCATTTGTTGATTATGTGTGATTGATTTCCTTATTGGATTGTGCTTATTGATTTGGTGTGGTGGATGCTTAGCTTATTGTGATTGTTGATTTATTAGTGTTTGGTTTGTTTTAATTAAGTTGATTTGATAGATTAATAGTTTTAATTAAAAGTTGATTTTAATAATTTTGATTATTTTGTGTTTTTAAAGTTTTTGATTTGTGGCTTATTTAGTTCTTTTTAAAATTAATTTGGTGTTAGTTTTGGTTAATTGCTTATTCGGTTGTGCTTATTTTTGGCTTATTTTGGGTCTGTACTGTTTCTGTATCTGTCCTATAACTATCTTCAGAAAAGGGTTTAAAAATTCCGAAGAAGTCCCCTTTCTCCGAATTCAATATTCCGAAGATTTCCATGTTATTCCGAATTTATTGAGTTTAGCCGAAAATACATGTTATTCTGAAATAACTGCATTTATCCGAAAAAGGGGATTTATCCGAAGAAGAAGAGTGTTTTGAACTTGTTGATTTTTCCAAGGATCAGTTATTCAGAAAATCAAGGTTAGATTTCTCGTTTAATTTTACATTTTTAGCTTTTATGTTTACAAGTAGATTAGACAACCAAAAGCTCCCCCTTTTAGTGACCAACACCAATAATTCCACTTTTAACCGTGATCAATTTGATTAGATACCGAGAACGATTGAGTACACATATGCAAAACACATCAAATTCATTATATCAAATGGCGCCGCTGCCGGCTCTTTTCGTAAAGATTAACGGTTTCTACTAAGAAAAATTGGATTTTGGGATCCGTTCTTTTGGGAACGTTATTTTCTAGCATAAAAATTTCCAAAAAATCCTAAAAAATATAAAATTTTCAAAAATCCAAAAAAATAAAAAAGAAAAAAAAAACTCAAAAATATTGTATTTCATTTTAGTGTATGCGTACTCGATCTTCGTCTTATTCTGAGCCCGAGACTCTTAGAGACTTAGATATGGCCGGTGTGCATAATAATAACAACCCACCTCACCCCAATTTGAGTAATAACAATAACAACCATGTCCCTCAACCCGACCTTCGTACGATGGAGGAGCTTTGTCAACCAACCATGAACGGACATGGAGGACCGATTGAGCCGATGCAAATCACGGCTCCTGAATTTTCGTTGAAGCATCACATGATCCAACAAGTTCAAAACACTTGTCCATTTCGCGGATTACCGGATGATGATGCTAACAAACATCTCGACAAATTCATAACCGTCACTCAAAGCATGAAATTGCCCGGTGTTTCCATGGATTTTCTTCGCCTTCATCTTTTCCACACACTTTATCCCACCATGCCGAAAAATGGTTTGATCGTCTTCCCAAAAACTCAATTCATACATGGGACGAAATGACTCCAAAAATTTTGTCGTGCTACTTTCCACCATCCATGGTCACTAGTCTTCGTAATCAAATTAGTGGTTTCACTCAAGAACCTGATGAGTCGCTTTTCGATGCTTGGGAACTTTATAATGTCTTGATCAACCGTTGTCCGAACCATAATATGCTCCCCGTCACTTTGATTGATACTTTCTACAACGGTTTAACTTTTTGTGATCGTGATACGATTAATGCCGCCGCCGGTGGTACATTCATGAAGAGAAGACCCGAGGAGTGTAGAGAGCTTATAGAGAACATGACTACTCATCACAAAAATTGGGATTCATCCGCATCCTCAAGAAATAACCCAAGAGTCAATGTCTCTTCTACTTCATCAATCCCCGAGATAACCGAACTTACCCGCCAAATAGCCGAGATGAACAAAAATTTCTTAACCATGGCTACGAACCAATTTCAACAAGTTAAAGCTGTCACACCTTCTTGTGAGATTTGCGGGGGTTCTCATTCATACACCGATTGTCCTTCTACTCATGACAATCCGGAACGTGTATGTGGCTAACGGTAACTTTTCCATGGGAGGCTATCAAGCTCGACCTCACTGTGATCGCAATTTGCTAAGTAATAATTCAAACAACTTCCTTTCACCACCTGGTTTTCCTCCTCAAAACCAAAACAACTTCAATCGCAACAATCAAAACCAAACTCGAGCTCCTAGTCAATATCAAACCCAAAGAAACCCATATCCACCTCAAGGAAACAATTAAGTTTACCAACAGACCACTTATCAACCACCTGCTTACCAAGTTCCCCGTCCCAACCAACCCACGACATATCATCAAGAGGTTGAAACGTACATGAGAACTAATGACGCGCTGGTGAATAATCTTTAGAGCCAAATTATCAACTTGAAAGGTGACATGGCGAAACAAGGGAATGATCTTCGAGCCGAGCTTAGGAATGACATGCGAAACTCTTTAAGTAGTCAAACGAATGACTTAAGGGAAATGATGGCTAGTTTCTTCCCAAGTAGTCAACCCTCTGGTTCGGGTTCTCTTTCGAGTAATACCGTTGCCAATCCAAGAGGGGAGATGAAAGCAATCACCACCCGAAGTAGAAAAGGTTTAAAGGAACCCGAGATTCCTACACCTACACCGGTGATTGTGACGAAGGATAACGAGCCCCCTTCACCGATTCCTCCACCTTCTATTTCTACCCCTCCACCACCCAAGGATGTGAGTGAGAATTCCATTCCAAATCCTTCATCTCAACCTAACATACCTTATCCCTCAAGGTTGAAGAAAGAGAAGTTGAAGAACAAGGATGATATTCAAGTTTCAAACTTTCTTAAAATGTTTAAACAAATGAATTTCAACATCTCCTTTGCCGAGGCTCTCGCTCACATGCCTAAATATGCTAAAATGTTTAAAGATATTCTCAGTGACAAAGAAAAAATCCTTGATATTGCTCAAAACCAACTTAATGAGAATTGCTCCGCGGTTCTCTTAAGGAAATTACCAACCAAACTTGGTGATCCGGGTCGCTTTCTCATTCCTTGCAACTTCCCCGGGGTAGAGAATTGTATGGCCCTAGCCGATCTAGGTACTAGTATCAACTTAATGCCATTAAGCGTTTGGAAACAATTATCTCTACCCGAGCTAGTCCCCACCCGAATGACATTGGAATTAGCTAACCGTACGGTTGCTTACCCGGTGGGGATAGTCGAAGACGTCTTCGTCGGTGTCGACAAATTCACCTTTTCGGCGGATTTTGTTTTCGTTGACTACGAGATGGATCCCTGTGTTCCATTAATCGTTGGACTTCCATTTTTTAGGACCGGTCAAACTCTCATTGATGTAACCGCAGGCGAATTAATCATGAGAGTTGGTGACGACAAAATCGTCTTCAACATGGGTAAACTTTCTAAGCAACCTTCTGAACACGAGAGCGTTAATTTCATTGACGTACTTGATGAGGCTTATGAAGAACATTTCAAAGACACTTGTAAAAGTGTTTTTTCTTCTCTACCCATTGTTGAGACCGTTGCCTCTATTGCTCCATCATTGACTCCATTTGGAGAAAGTGATTTTCTTTTGAAAGAATTTGAAGCAACCTTAGGGGATGTGGACTTAAAATAAGACGATTCTCCCTCCGATTGGGATGAAGACATTCGTACCATTGAGAAACTTCTCAATGAGGACCATATTTCTCCACCTTCTCCTATGGAAATCATAAACGATGATCCGAATTTGACTACGTCTTCCATCGACAATCCTCCGGATTTAGAGCTTAAGGATTTACCGTCTCATCTCGAATACGTTTTCCTTGAAGACTGATGAGACTGCTTTTATACATAGTCTCATCGTCCAAATTGGGCTTAAAATGCATTAAATATCATTGAAACTGCCAAATATATGCTCGTGTTTGTTGCTTGTGTCTTTTAGGTACGGATATTGAGGAAAAGGAAAAAAGATCACAAGAATCAATCAAAAACGAACACGGGAAATGAAGCCACACAATGAACCGGACCCGAGTATGGAATTTACAAAAATGCCCTTGAAGTTTTGAAGATTGGCAACTTTAGTCCCTCATTTTTGAAGATTTGGAAAGATAAGACCTTGAAGAAATCATCATTGGCAAAAGAAGACCTCCATATCTGAAGATTATACAAGTTATGCCCTTGAAGAATCCAAAATATGCATTAATGGTCCTTGTTAACAAGTTTGCAAAGTTGATGTGCCAGATTTGACAAGTTAACCAAACTTGTTATAAAGGAATATAGGAGTTGTGGGCTGTTTATTACAATGTGAACATAACAAGGAAGTTCAGGGGGAAATTATGACCAGACAACAAACCTTCCAACCCCCAATCACCTTACGCCACATCACCCTCTCTCTCCCCTCAACCAATCACCACCATCCCTGCCACTACATCAGCAATCCACTTAACTTAAATATTAATAAACTAAGTTTTCAAAACGGGTTTATTAATATTAAAAAATGGCGCTAAACGATTATTGTGTTAATCCCACCCCTTTAATCCCTCTACCCAGAAACATAAACCCTAATCCTAAATTAACACTAAATCAAGGGGTTTTTTGTTAATAACCTCCAGAAACCCAATTAAACCTCAAATGTCCACATCCCAATCAAAACCCCCCTCACCAGACAACCCCATGTGATAATATGGTACTCCCCTGACCCACGTTTAGCAACAAGACAACAAAAGGACAGTACATCAACGCTCAAGAGGTGTTTTCTTCTTCCCAAAGGCAAGATAAACGCTCCAGATTGAAGATTCCACCTGGCCTCATCACATAGACGATTTTTGACCAAGACCCCAAGGGCATTTTCGGATCTTCATGTCTATTAGGGTTTAGGGTTTGATTTCTTGTATTATTTTATTAAAGCTTCTAGTCAGTTCTATTTGATAGTATAAATACATGGTGCATGTACCATGTATTCCTTGTTCCAGTTTTTCAAGTTTATGTAATTCCTTTTTAAATTAAATAAAAGTTGGTGTTTTCTTGTATGAAATTGTAATTCCTTTTTACTTTGTTTTAAAAGTTGGTAGTAGCTTATGAAAAATCTGAGTTCCAATTTTCACTATTGATTGTGTTGAGTTTCATCAAAATCTTGACTTTTGTTTGATAGTTATAGAAGCTTATCAGCTTATTTGGTGGACAACCAAATAAGCCTCTTAAGCTTGTATAAGCTATTCTATTAGCTTCAGTTTTCCAAAGAATTGGTTTGACAAAAAATCCCGTTTTCAAAGATTTTTCTCAAAATCTTATATTTTTTATTTTGCTTATAACTTACTGTTTGAATAAGCTAAAACCATTAAGCCTGACAAGCTTGTGGTTTGATCTTATCCAAACTTGAAGTTTGGTCCTGGTTGTGTGGTGATTGTACAGGTAACAAGAAGGAAACAAGCCTCCATATCTATCCATTTCTTTTCCATTTTTTGTACCAAGTAAACTCTACACCAGCAGTCCATCTAGTTCAGCACAAGCCCGGGCTTGTTTGGAGGTGGCTTTTCAGCCATTGTGGGGCCTGGATGTGGGTCCCACAAGGTAACTATCTAGAACCTTGTTTTTAGTTTTCACAATTTGTGATCTATGTGATTTATGTGATTTTGGATGAAAGTTGTTTAAGAGTTGATTTTGTTGTTTGATTATGTTCACTTAGGACTTGCATGCATGTTAGAAGCTAATTCAATCAGAATTGTGTAGTTTATAATAGGTTTGCTTTGATAATTTTGATTTTCAGTAAATTAAGAGGTGTTTGGGATTAGGGATCTAATAGGGTTTAAGGATTATAAACCTGTTAAAAACCACTCACACTCACTCTCTTTGGTCTAAATGGTATAAGTGTATTGTTCTTGTAAGTTTGGTAGAAGTTTGCATGATAAAATTGGTAAGTAACATAAAAATCAGCAAGGTCCTTTATCAGCCTGTTTTTATTGAAATTTGCCCATCAAATCTTGCAAGCTGCTAGATATTAGGTTAATCTAGGGATTTAGATAGTTTATATGCTATTTGGTCTACTTGTGTGCAAGATTTAAAGGTTTGAAATCCGTTTTGTGCAAGAAAAATCAGTAACTGTTCACCAGACCTGCATAAGCTTAATCAGTCACCTTCTTGTGCTTATTTTGTCTGATTTTTGTGAAAGACTTGTGTGATTTTCTTGTTTATTTGACTTCCCACAACCCAACTGGTTGTGAGAGTGCCTTATTGCCCCAAGAAAAAGCCCTCAATAAGCTTTCCTAAGCTTATAAGTCACCAGACCCAAAAATTTGCACTAACAGTGGGAACAAAGTTCCCCCTGCTAATACATTGGTTTCCACTGCTCAGCATAAGGACAAAAGTCCTGCACATGTCACTTTCAGGATTTGCAATTTTTTGTCTTTTGTGGACTTAATTAGGAATTAGGACTTGAAACCAGTTTTAATATTTTTCTAATTTTATTTCTGATTTTTCAGTTTAATTAAGTTTTTTGTTACTGTTCATTTGCTATTTTTTAGGTTTAATTTCATTTTTAATTAACTTTTTAATTTCTGTTTTTGTCTTTTAGTGACAAAAATTGTTATTTTTCAGTTTTAAAATTTTCTTATATTTAGAAAAATAATTTAAACTTTTTAGTTTAAAAAGTTTCTACTGTTCACTTTTTATTTAATTTTTAGAATTAAATTTATATTAATTAGGGTTTTATTAATATCAGTTTTGTCTTTTAGTGAAAAATTTTATATTTTTCAAACTTTTTCATTTTTCTACTGTTCTTTAGAGTAATTTAGGATTTTTAAATTTGTCAAATTATTTTTAGCATTATTTTATTATTTTTTATGATTATTTTAGTTTAAAAATAGTTTTTAGTGATTTAAAAATAGAAAAATAGTTTTTAAAAATTAGGAAAAATACTTTTTAGTCTTTAAATAATATAAGTAAGTTATTTGTTCAATAAAATAATAGTTTGGACATTTTGTTAATTATATTTAATTTTAGGGCTTTAATTAGCATTTAAAATTGAATATTTAATTAATAAAAGGTTTTAAAATATTTTTGTTGAATTTTTATTCTTATTTATATTATTTTGGACTTAGTTTTAGCTTTTAATTAATTTTTAGGCTTAAACTTTTTAATTTGTAGCTTTTTACGGTTTTACGTGAACGACTTTTTCGACTTAGCTTAATCCGTCTTCGTAACCGTCATTCTCTTCTCACCCCATTTCTATTTTATTTTTCTAAATATAATCACAAACCATTAATCAATTCATTACACAACGCACTTGCCTTGCCTCCTTGGGAAACGAACTTGAACTTATTTGGTCATTAGTGCTCGGTTTTCCTAAACCGACACTTAACGCTTACCACTATTTTGGTACTCTTTTCCTAAAGGGTATACAAAAACTCTACATCAATTTTGGCGCCGCTTCCGGGGAGGCGGGTTGTGTTTTTTATTTGAACAATTGTTGTTTTTATATAACCATAAATAGTATTTGTATTAGTAGCACTCTACTAATACGTATTATCGGTTTTTGGTTTTTGTGTGAATACTATTACTATAGTGTATACGTAGAACAATAAATTCACAAGTACTCTAAATACGTGAGAAATCACAACCTTGACTTGGGAGGTCATTACCCAATCTTTGTATTCGAATATCAAACCAAAGAAAAAAGGCAAAAATAGATAAATACTTTCGAGAAGCTCGATTTTGAAAATACAAACTATAAGGTGGGTATAAGGCGGATATTATAAAATATATCCTAAGGAAAAAGGCTCTTAAGTGCTTCGCGCCGCCTCGTTTCCCCGCTTGCTTGTGAGTATTTTATTTTGAAAGCTAATCGATGGTTTTGCCGCCCAAAGTATTACTAAGTATCATATATATTTTCTTGGTTTCCATTGATTAAACCCTCTTGAACGATTTGGTGTTCCACCATCGTTCTAAAGTTATCGAAGGCGTTCACTTCACGTGATCGCTTTCATTCCTTGAGGCTTCTTTAATCGAGAGATTTGATTAAGGAGGAGATTTGTAGATTATTGTCTACCTAATACAATTCCAAAATCCAAAAAAAAGTAAAAACAATCAAAAATCCAAAAAAATTGAAAAAGTTAAAAACACCAAAAAGAATCTTCTTTGCTCATCCCCTCGTTGTACGTGACGTTTATGCTAACTCGTAATCAAGCAAAACGTGCACGTAAACGCAAGAACAAAACTCCCACTCCAAATCATTCTAGTGAGGAGTCTCCTATTGACGAACCCATTTTAAGAGAAGCACCAACCATGGCGAATCGAACTATGATGGAGTTACTTCAAGCACCCACCGAGGGTTATGGAGAAGCTATTGTGATTCCCGCTATCCTTGCGGAGAATTTTGAGGTGAAAACGGGTTGGTTGTCGATGATCCAAACCAACAAATTCCATGGTGATGAGAAGGACAATCCACACAACCATATCCGCCAATTCAATCGTCTTACCGCTACTTGCAAATTTAAGGATATCTCGAATGACTCGATTAAGATGATGCTTTTTCCGTATTCCTTAGCGGGGCCCGCTAAAATTTGGTTAGAGAAAGAGCCACCCAATTCTATATTGACGTGGAAGGATCTCGTTTCTAAATTCGTGAACCAATTTTTTCCGTCCTCTAAGACTACGCACTTGAAAAACGAGATTTCAAAATTTTCACAAGAATTTAATAAAAGTTTTTCAACGGTGTGGAATAGGTTTAAGGAGATGTTACATGAATGTCCTCATCACGGTTTTTCCGACTTGCATCAAATTGACACGTTTTACAATGGACTTAATGATCATGAAAGGGATTACTTGAATGCCGCCGCGGGTGGTAATTTTTTGTGTAAAACGGTTGAGGAAGCTTTGTTAATAATTGAGAATAGGTCTAAGGTTTATAGCCCTCGTAACACACCGAGTGTTGCCAAATTGGGTTCATCATCGTCATCATCGTCTCGTAGCATTAATGCCTTGCAAGTTGAAGCTAATGAGGAGAATCGGTTTTTTGATAGATTTGCTAATCTTATGTCCCATTGGAAAGCTCAAGAAGCTTCGAATTCCGGTTAGGTTAAAGCGGTTGCTAAGAGTTGTTTGTCTTGTGGTGGAGCTCATGATCTTTCCGAGTGCATTACCGCGGATGGTAACACTTCGAGTGCTTATGTAGCAACGGGAACTTATAACCAAAACGGTCAAGGTTCCCGCCAAAATCAAGCTCCACCAAATCAAAATGTTAATAACTATCGAAACAACAATCAAGGTGGTAATTATCAAGGCAATCAACGTAACTACAACAAGGGTAATTATCAAAGTGGAAATGGGCAAATTTCAAACCAAAACCAAAACCGTGATTTTCAAACTACCACACAAGGTTTTCAAAATGATCACACCAAAAATCTTCAAGGAGAATTCTTGAATTATGCTAAAGCAAACGATGCTAAGTTTGATAATATGCAACGTGAAATGGTTAGCTTAAGATCCGAGTTGAAAAACGAGCTTAAAAACGAACTTGCTAATGAACTTAAAACTCATGCTAATAAAATGGAAGGAAATGTTCAACGACTCCAACAAAATCAACAAAAAATGGAGCAAGGTCAACATGAGATTAAGCAAGAGTTGTTAAAAGCGGATGCTAGGCAATCTAAGTTTGAAGACCGAATGGGAAAAATGTTTGAAGCTATCATGTGTAAACCTTCTTCTTCGGGTGGTCTTCCTAGTGATACCATCGTGAACCCGAAAGGAGAATTGAAGGTTATTACTACTCGTAGTGGTAAAACTTTCAAAGAACCCATTTCTCGTCCAAGTACTCTAATGGAGAAGGAAAAAGAGAAAGAACCCGAGGTGGTGGTAGAAAAGGATCAAATTCCAAGCCCACGAAGTACCGCTCAAACCACACCTACGGTTGAACCAATACCAATAGTGGAACCCGAGATTCCAAGGCCGATGCCTATGCCCCAACCCACATCACCCTTACCTTACCCTTCAAGACCAAACAAGGAAAAGGCACAAGAACAAAATAATTATCAATTTGAACTTTTTATGAAAATGTTTCGTGACTTGCATTTTAATATAAGTTTTGCCGACGCCTTGTTCATGATGCCTCGATTTGCCGCGAACTTTAAAAGTATCTTGAATAACAAAGAGAAATTGCAAAAATCGTCTAGTTGTTCTTCGGTTTTTCTTAGCCGCATACCTCAAAAAGTCGGTGATCCCGGCAAGTTTTTAATCCCATGTGCTATACAAGATATGGAAGAATGCTACGCCTTGGCCGATCTTGGTGCTAGTATTAATTTGATGCCTCTTGAGATTTTTAAGTCGCTCAATCTTCCCAATCTCACTCCTTCAAGAATGTCAATCGAGATGGTCGATCATTCTACGATTTTAGCTTGTGGAGTAGCTGAGGACGTCTTCGTGAAAGTTGGAAAGTTCTACTATCCCGTGGACTTTATTGTTGTTGACATCCTCATCGATCCTAAAGTTCCTCTAATTTTAGGTCGATCATTTTTGGATACCTCGAGAGCACTTATCGATGTGCATGCTAGGAAAATCACTCTTCGTTTCAATGAGGAAGAACTCGTCATAAATGCAACTCAAAACTCCACACTTTCTCATGTGTATTCTATCACGTCTTTGAACAATGTTAGTCCCATCAAAAACATTTGCAAAAGGATTTCAAAAAGAGTTTTAGAAGTTGATGATAAAAATGAAGTTCCGTCCCCTCCGCCGGTGGAGGTTAAGAGTGTTAAGCCTACGATTCCAATCACGAATGATTCTTCGGATGATGAATATGTTGATCCCGATGGGAAAGTTTTCTTTGTTGACAAACTTTTTGAGAACTTACCACCACCTTTACCAAAACGGTTTTCAAATGTGAGAATTTTTAGTGTGACTAACATTGCTTTAGAAACACCAAATATTTTTGACATAATTAAGTCGGGTTTTCATAAGGAGAGTTTAAATGATGAAAAAGGGAAAGACTTTAAATTGGATTTAAAATATTTTTCTACAATGCTAACTCCGTCATCACCTCGTGTTTTGAGTGCTACAAGCTGGTCTTCTCCTTTTGACGATGCTTTGTGTGGACATAGTATGGGGGAAGCCCCTTATGTTCCCTACCCTTTCTCCACCGAGGACGAGATATTTGATCCCGGAATTGCTTATAAAGGGAAATCTCGGTCTTCCACCGATGCAATAAATGGAAAATCTTTCTATTTGATTGGTGCGAGTCTACCTCGAGTAGCTCAATGTTTTTATGACTTACCCATTGTCCCACCCTTCTATTTCTTCTCATCTATTTTCTTGAAACCCTTTGGGTTTGTGTTGGCACATGATGAAGTGGCGTTGATTTGTTTTTCCAATGAAAACGAGAACGCCATCTTCGATCCCGGTATTTTGCACCATCAAAGGACTTAGTCCTTAATACCGGTTTTTTTTGGGCCTTGTTTATCATGTAAGCCCCACCAAAAATTGACCATACCATGATAATCCCTAAATGATCACATTTATGGGGATTCGAGTCGAGCTTTTGACTCAGTTATCAAAAACAAGGTGCCTCGTGGGGGAGACCCATGCTTATCCATGTACATATTATTGCTTTCTAATTAGTTTAATGTGAGGGGATTTGTGCCCTTCCAACCTTTGTTCCGTGGTTGTTTGTGAATTGTGGTTTTTAGATCATGATCTTCACGATTGGAGCCTCTTGTGTTCGTTTTATGAGAGCACTCGATCGTTTGCTTTGAAGACTTTCTCAATATCCAAATGATATATCCTTTGATGTTCTAACCTTAGGTTTTTAGCACACTTCATAAACGGCTATTAATTTATTGGTTACACCCTTTCCATGCTAGATTAAGCATTCGACTACGTCTCTAGTATGGGGGTGTTTGCACCCCTAGACTCGAAACATTAAGGACAATGTTTAACTTTAGTATGGGGGAGGGTGAATAGATACTTGCCTTGCCAAACCTTCACGCTTTCCAAAGTTTATCTTTTTGTTTATCTTTTTGTTTATCGTTTTGTTGCAAAATAAGGCTAAAAATGGCCAAATTTTAAAATTTTTCTCATATTTTATAAGTGTTTGAAGACACGAATGTAGATTTTCTGATGGCGAGAATAAGAGTAATTTTTGACTCGACCGTGCGTGTTGAGCACTTAGCTTTGATTCCTTAACTACACATTAGGCTAAGTCTCTTAAATGAGGACGAGAAATGATAGGGTTAATTATAAGTTACTATGCTAAACGTAGAGTACTCGTATTCTTTCAAAAACTCATGTGTTCTCGTTATTTGCTTATTCTCCCTTCGCATGTAAATATTTTTTGCTTAATAAATATTGACTTAGCGGTTTAGTTAGGATTGTTGGGTTTCTAGTCTTTTCTAGTAGCTTCCGTGTAATTAAATTGGGAAGACATTAAGGTATCGCCAGCGTCACGGTTTTGAAGTATTGGCACCCGAATAATCGAAAGCTTCACCCAATAATAAGATTTCAAGTGCTCACCTAAATCTAGCAAACAATTTGAAGCCTCACAAGGCCGAAAAATCTATGCAAAATTGAAAGTGAATCAAGCTTTAATCTTCGAAGCTTTAAAGATCCAAAATTCGCCTTAGCGTGAGGATATACGTCTTTGGCTAATAAAACCACCGATGAGGCGGATAATAAAAGGCAAGGCAAGACCGAAGTCATAATAAAAGCTTCATGGCGAAGTTGAATAAAAGATGGAGGTAAACCAAAGATAATAAGGCCCTTCCGTTAGGGGGCGTATAAAAGTCTTGGTAATAAGTCTCATGTTCAAAACCGTTATAAAACCGTGTTTATCGATTCTTCTTGTCAACTTAATTTTTTAACATTGTTGTCTATTAGGAGGGGGTATTGATTTGATGGTCTTGGTTACACCGTTAGGACTCTATTTTTAGACCTAAATCTCTATTATCGCATAAGTCAACAATGTATCCTCATGAAACATTCAAGACAAAATAAAATATAAGAGATACAACTTAGGAATAATGGGAGGATAAGTAAGTGATTAGGGCATATGAGTAGTGTTAGCATTAGTAACTTATAATGACAATGATCTCGTTGCACGCTTGGCATGAAATTGAGGTGAAAATCGAGGACGATGAAATTATTTCTAACGAAGCATTCACGTGTTCTTATTCTATGAACCTAAACGTCCCATTTTGCGATGAAAATCATACATTATGTCTAAAACGCAAGTAGTAGTAATAGTAGTAGTATAGCTAGTTTATCATTAAAGTAATAAAAATTAATTTTGGAGGTGCTACGATACTTTATTCTAGCATTGCGCGAGGGCACGGCAATGGTTTAGTATGGGGGAGTGATGAGACTGCTTTTATACATAGTCTCATCGTCCAAATCGGGCTTAAAATGCATTAAATATCATTGAAACTGCCAAATATATGCTCGTGTTTGTTGCTTGTGTATTTTAGGTACGGATATTGAGGAAAAGACAAAAAGATCACAAGAATCAATCAAAAACGAACACGGGAAACGAAGTCGCACAATGAACCGGACCCGAGTATGGAATTTACAAAAATGCCCTTGAAGTTTTGAAGATTGGCAACTTTAGTCCCTCATTTTTGAAGATTTGGCAAGATAAGACCTTGAAGAAATCATCATTGGCAAAAGAAGACCTCCATATCTGAAGATTATACAAGTTATGCCCTTAAAGAATCCAAAATATGCATTAATGGTCCTTGTTAACAAGTTTGCAAAGTTGATGTGCCAGATTTGACAAGTTAACTAAACTTGTTATAAAGGAATATGGGAGTTGTGGGCTGTTTATTACAATGTGAACATAACAAGGAAGTTCAGGGGAATTATGACCAGACAACAAACCTTCCAACCCCCAATCACCTTACGCCACATCACCCTCTCTCTCCCCTCAACCAATCACCACCATCTCTGCCACCACATCAGCAATCCACTTAACTTAAATATTAATAAACTAAGTTTTCAAAACGGGTTTATTAATATTAAAAAAGGGCGCCAAACGATTACTGTGTTAATCCCACCCCTTTAATCCCTCTACCCAGAAACATAAACCCTAATCCTAAATTAACACTAAATCAAGGGGTTTTTTGTTAATAACCTCCAGAAACCCAATTAAACCTCAAATGTCCACATCCCAATCAAAACCCCCCTCACCAGACAACCCCATGTGATACTATGGTACTCCCCTGGCCCACGTTTAGCAACAAGACAACAAAAGGACAGTACATCAACGCTCAAGAGGTGTTTTCTTCTTCCCATAGGCAAGATAAACGCTCCATATTGAAGATTCCACCTGGCCTCATCACATGGACGATTTTTGACCAAGACCCCAAGGGCATTTTCAGATCTTCATGTCTATTAGGGTTTAGGGTTTGATTTCTTGTATTATTTTATTAAAGCTTCTAGTCAGTTCTATTTGATAGCATAAATACATGGTGCATGTACCATGTATTCCTTGTTCCAGATTTTTCAAGTTTATGTAATTCCTTTTTAAATTAAATAAAAGTTGGTGTTTTCTTGTATGAAATTGTAATTCCTTTTTACTTTGTTTTAAAAGTTGGTAGTAGCTTATGAAAAATCTGAGTTCCAATTTTCACCATTGATTGTGTTGAGTTTCATCAAAATCTTGACTTTTGTTTGATAGTTATAGAAGCTTATCAGCTTATTTGGTGGAAAACCAAATAAGCCTCTTAAGCTTGTATAAGCTATTCTATTAGCTTCAGTTTTCCAAAGAATTGGTTTGACAAAAAATCCCGTTTTCAAAGATTTTTCTCAAAATCTTATATTTTTTATTTTGCTTATAACTTACTGTTTGAATAAGCTAAAACCATTAAGCCTGACAAGCTTGTGGTTTGAGCTTATCCAAACTTGAAGTTTGGTCCTGGTTGTGTGGTGATTGTGCAGGTAATAAGAAGGAAACAAGCCTCCATATCTATCCATTTCTTTTCCATTTTTTGTACCAAGTAAACTCTACACCAGCAGTCCATCTAGTTCAGCACAAGCCCGGGCTTGTTTGGAGGTGGCTTTTCAGCCATTTTGGGCCTGGATGTGGGTCCCACAAGGTAACTATCTAGAACCTTGTTTTTAGTTTTCACAATTTGTGATCTATGTGATTTATGTGATTTTGGATGAAAGTTGTTTAAGAGTTGATTTTGTTGTTTGATTATCTTCACTTAGGACTTGCATGCATGTTAGAAGCTAATTCAATCAGAATTGTGTAGTTTATAATAGGGTTGCTTTGATAATTTTGATTTTCAGTAAATTAAGGGGTGTTTGGGATTAGGGATCTAATAGGGTTTAAGGATTATAAACCTGTTAAAAACCACTCACACTCACTCTCTTTGGTCTAAATGATATAAGTGTATTGTTCTTGTACGTTTGGTAGAAGTTTGCATGATAAAATTGGTAAGTAACATAAAAATCAGCAAGGTCCTTTATCTGCCTGTTTTTATTGAAATTTGCCCATCAAATCTTGCAAGCTGCTAGATATTAGGTTAATCTAGGGATTTAGATAGTTTTTATGCTATTTGGTCTACTTGTGTGCAAGATTTAAAGGTTTGAAATCCGTTTTTATGCAAGTAAATTCAGTAACTGTTCACCAGACCTGCATAAGCTTAATCAGTCACCTTCTTGTGCTCATTTTTTCTGATTTTTGTGAAAGACTTGTGTGATTTTCTTGTTTATTTGACTTCCCACAACCCAACTGGTTGTGGGAGTGCCTTATTGCCCCAAGAAAAGCCCTCAATAAGCTTTCCTAAGCTTATAAGTCACCAGACCCAAAAATTTGCACTAACAGTGGGAACAAAGTTCCCCCTGCTAATACATTGGTTTCCACTGCTCAGCATAAGGACAAAAGTCATGTACATGTCACTTTCAGGATTTGCAATTTTTTGTCTTTTGTGGACTTAATTAGGAATTAGGACTTGAAACCAGTTTTAATATTTTTCTAATTTTATTTCTGATTTTTCAGTTTAATTAAGTTTTCTGTTACTGTTTATTTGCTATTTTTAGGTTTAATTGCATTTTTAATTAACTTTTTAATTTCTATTTTTGTCTTCTAGTGACAAAAATTGTTATTTTTCAGTTTTAAAAATTTTCTTATATTTAGAAAAATAATTTAAACTTTTTAGTTTAAAAAGTTTCTACTGTTCACTTTTTATTTAATTTTTAGAATTAAATTTAGATTAATTAGGGTTTTATTAATATCAGTTTTGTCTTTTAGTGAAAATTTTTACATTTTTCAAACTTTTTCATTTTTCTACTGTTCGTTAGAGTAATTTAGGATTTTTAAAATTGTAAAATTATTTTTAGCATTATTTTATTATTTTTTATGATTATTTTAGTTTAAAAATAGTTTTTAGTGATTTAAAAATAGAAAAATAGTTTTTAAAAATTAGGAAAAATACTTTTTAGTCTTTAAATAATATAAGTAAGTTATTTGTTCAATAAAATAATAGTTTGGACATTTTTTAATTATATTTAATTTTAGGGCTTTAATTAGCATTTAAAATTGAATATTTAATTAATAAAAGGTTTTAAAATATTTTTGTTGAATTTTTATTCTTATTTATACTATTTTGGACTTAGTTTTAGCTTTTAATTAATTTTTAGGCTTAAACTTTTTAATTTGTAGCTTTTTACGGTTTTACATGAACGACTTTTTCTACTTAGCGTAATCCGTCTTCGTAACCGTCATTCTCTTCTCACCCCATTTTTATTTTCTTTTTCTAAATATAATCACAAACCATTAATCAATTCATTACACAACGCACTTGCCTCCTTGGGAAACGAACTTGAACTTATTTGGTCATTAGTGCTCGGTTTTCCTAAACCGACACTTAACGCTTACCACTATTTTGGTACTCTTTTCCTAAAGGGTATACAAAAACTCTACATCAAAGACAATAAGAAGTTACCCGTCATCATTGCAAAGGACTTAAAAGAGGATGAAAAATCTCGACTTATCGATGTGCTCAAAAATCATAAGAAATCAATTGCTTGGAAAATTTCTGATATCCGCGGAATTGATCCTAACTTTTGTACTCATAAAATTCTCATGGAAGATGACTTTAAACCCGCAATCCAAAGCCAAAGAAGGGTTAATTCAAAAATTCATGACGTCATCAAGAAAGAAGTTATCAAACTTCTAGATGTCGGAATGATTTACCCTATTTCGGATTCGCCATGGGTTAGTCTCGTCCATTGTGTGCCTAAGAAAGGCGGAATAACCGTTGTTCCCTATGAAAACAACGAGTTGATTCCTACTCGACTTGTCACGGGTTGGCGAGTTTGCATAGACTATCGCAAGCTCAATGATGCCACTCGTAAGGATCATTTCCCTCTTCCTTTCATGGATCAAATGCTCGAGCGTTTAGCGGGTAATGACTATTATTGCTTCTTAGAAGGTTTCTCCAGGAATTTTCAAATTCCCATCGATCCAAAATACCAAGAGAAAACCACATTCACTTGTCCTTATGGAATATTTGCTTACAAACGAACGCCTTTGGCTTATGCAATGCTCCCGGGACTTTCCAAAGGTGTATGATGGCTATATTCCATGACATGGTTGAAGAAACTATGGAAGTCTTTATGGATGATTTCTCAGTCTATGGTGATTCTTTCTCTACTTGCCTTGCCAATTTAGAACGTATGCTCAAACGGTTCGAAGACACTCGTCTTGTTCTTAATTGGGAAAAATGCCATTTCATGGTAAAAGAAGGAATTGTTCAAGGACATAAAATCTCCAAAGCCGGTCTTGAAGTCGACCGTGCTGAAGTCGATGTGATTGCTAAATTACCTCCACCTTCAACCGTGAATGGTGTGAGAAGTTTTCTTGGTCATGCGGGCTTCTATCGTCGATTCATTCAAGATTTTTCTAAGATCGCTCGCCCGATGACCCACCTCTTGGAAAAAGATACTCCTTTTATCTTTTCTAAAGAGTGTATCGAATCTTTCAATCTTCTAAAGGATAAATTAACTAAGGCACCGGTTTTAGTTACTCCTAATTGGGAGTTACCTTTTAAATTGATGTGTGATGCTAGCGACTTCGCTATTGGAGCGGTTTTGGGACAAAGAATCAACAAACATTTCCAACCAATCCATTACGCTTGCAAGACTATGACGGGGGCTCAATTGCATTATACCACTACTGAAAAAGAGCTTTTAGCCGTAGTGTATGCTTTTGAGAAATTTCGCCCCTATCTTGTCCTTTCCACCACCATTGTGTATACCGATCATTCCGTGTTGAAGTACTTGTTAACAAAACAAGATTCCAAACCAAGACTTCTTCGTTGGGTTTTACTCCTTCAAGAATTCAAAATTGAAATTCGTGATAAAAAGGGAGCGGAAAACCTAGTCGCGGATCATCTTAGTAGACTCGAGGATCATTATCAAAGGGAGCTCCCAAATCAAGAGATTAATGAATCTTTTCCCCTTGAGGCCTTGATGTCTATTAACTCCAATCTTGATGAAACCCCATGGTTTGCGGACTTTGCAAACTACTTGGCGGGTGGAATTCTCATCGAATGGTTATCGTCCCAGCAAAAGAAGAAATTTTTCAAGGATGTGAAAACTTACTATTAGGACGACCCTTATCTCTTTAAACAATGTGTTGACTTGATCCTTCGTCGGTGTGTTGACGGGCCCGCAACTTTAAAAATCTTGGAAGCTTGCCATAAAGGACCCACCGGTGGTCACTTTGGTCCCAATTACACCGCAAGAATGTTTTCGATTCTGGATTTTATTGGCCCACCATTTATCGTGATGCACATGAAATGGTTAAGCATTGTGATGCTTGCCAACGACAAGGAAAGATCACATATAAAGATGAGATGCCTCAAAATTTCATCCAAGAGTGTGAAATCTTTGACGTATAGGGCATCGACTTTATGGGGCCATTTCCATCATCTAAAGGGAACAAGTACATCCTCGTAGCCGTTGACTACGTATCAAAATGGGTTGAAGCAAAAGCTTTACCCACGAACGATGCGAGGGTGGTTGTGAACTTTCTGAAACAATTATTTGCTTGATTCAGTGTTCCTCGTGCTATCATTAGTGATCGCGGGACTCATTTTTGCAATGATCCATTTGCTCGAGTCATGGCTAAGTACGGTGTCAATCATCGTCTTTCCACTGCGTATCATCCACAAACAAATGGTCAAGTCGAGATTTCTAATCGTGGACTTAAGAGAATCTTAGAGCGAACTATGGGAGAGCATCGTGCCTCATGGGCTGATAAGTTAGATGATGCTTTGTGGGCTTTCCGTACCGCATTTAAGACACCTATTGGTTGCACTCCATATCGTCTTGTGTACTGAAAGGCATGCCACCTCCCCCATTGAGTTGGAGCATAAGGCTTATTGGGCCTTGAAATGGGCTAATTTTGATATCAACACAGCCGGTGATCTTAGGAAGATCGAACTTAATGAACTCAATGAACTTAGGAATGAAGCTTATGAAAATTCGTTGATCTAATAGGAGAAAACCAAGCTCATTCATGATTCTAAGATCAAAAACCGAGAGTTCAAAATTGGTGATCAAGTTCTACACTTTAACTCTCGGTTGAAAATCTTTTCGGGCAAGCTTAAGAGCCATTGGTTTGGTCCATTCACCGTCGCCAAAGTCTTCCCTTATGGCACCATTGAGTTATCGCAACCAAATGGGCCAAACTTCAAAGTGAATGGCCAGCGTGTTAAGTTTTACTTTTGTGAGGACATCTCTCATGAGATGATTCCATCCCTCACCACGTTTCCCTTGAATTAGTTCTAGGTCGAGTCAGGCTCGTTACTCAATTAACAAAAACAAGCACTTCTCGGGAGGCAACCCGATGATCTATCCTTTTACCCGTTTTCATAATAAGTGTAGGGGGAGCTACATAGGGTTTGTTGTCTTGTTTCTTATGATGTGCAGAGATTAAAGCTTCCAAGAGCATTTTTGATGACATTTGATGACCCGTGATCCCGTGTTCCCGTCTTCCCATCTTCCCGGTTCTATCCTAAATTATCGTGATTCAATATTTCATATCTTATATGTTCACATTGAAATCACTATAGTTGTCCTTTCCTTAGCAAGATTTAAACAAAGTGCACAATGTCCTAAGTGTTGGGAAGTTTACTCCCACATGCTTAAACATTGAGGACAATGTTTATATCAAGTGTAGGGGGGACTTCTATTTAAGTTAAGTGGGCTTTTCCATTAATTTGTCCTCATTTTAACCGGAAAATCGAATTTTTCGACATTGTTCAAAATTTTTGATCTATTTTGGCCAAGTAGTATTTTTCATTTATTCTCTTTTATGTTCTTTCCTTTTGTTATCGCATCGTATGTATATATTTCATTTCAAGAATAAAGTCAAAAGAAAAAAAATGGTTTTAATGAGTTTAGATGTCTTTGATATATTAGGCCCATCATGAATCTTTTGACTCAACCCGAGTTTACTTATCTAAGTTTACTCTAGCTAGTATCCTTAACGTGTTTAAGTCAAGTATTGCTAGGCTTTTATATAGGGAACTTTAAAACGCGAAAGTCTTAACTCTTACGGGTTAAGAACAAGAACTTTTCGCAAGTTCCTACAATTGATCCTAGAAAGTCATTTATCAAGGGAACTTTAAAATGCGAATTCTAAACTTGAAAAATTCTAAGAAGTTGCAAGATCCTATTGATGACTTGAAAACCTAAAACTTTGATTTAATAGGCTAAGCATCCACGAGTCTCATTCCTTGAGATTTTAAATTGTGGAGAACGAGAGATGATATAGTCAATTATAAGTTTGGTATTATTTCATGAATTTATGTGAGTTGATTATGAGCTTTTTCTCCCATAGCTTGCTAATAAATTTAATTGCAATAAATAAGGTCGTACGATTTGAAAAGTTACTTAGCTTCTAGCACAAGATCGTTTAAAAGTTGCTCGGTATTAATTAGAGTTCATAGCCAAGGCATAACTTATTGAAGCGGGATGCGAAGATTGGCGAGTCCGAAAAGGCCCTAACAAGGCATGAGGGCTACATTTTGTTGCTAAAGATCCAAAAGTGATGTGAAGAATCATTTATCAAAAATCAATATGAAGGATCGAGACACACGACGAAAAGCAAATACTCCCCTAAAGATCATGGAGAAGTCTATCCGAAAAGACCCTAGCAAGGTATGAGGATAAATAGATCCAAGTCCTAAAAGGAGGCGGATCGTTGTATATCAAAATCCAAAATGAAGATTGGAGAAAAATGAAGAAGTCGTGGTCCAAGTATGAAGAATCTCTCAAAAACTTCGAGAGAAGAAATTCCTATTATGAAGAGAAGACCATTATTTCAAGAACGTTTCTCAAAGATTAGAAGTATGAAGTCACTGCCAAATATCGGTCCGAGAAAGGTCTCAAATCGTGAAGCGAGTTATGCCAAGATATGAACTTTATGAGGTCCCGAGAAGCCGTTTTAAATGATTTTGTCCTTTAGCTAACTATTGATTAAATTGTCCTACTTTATTTTCAGCCTAATAAACTATCAAAATAAGTCAAACAATGCATCCTTGTGGTCATTCAAGACAATAATAAAATATAAGAGATACACCTAGAAATAAGGGAGTCTAAGTGAATAATTGGGCCACATGAGTTTGTGTTAGCTTACTAACTTATAATAACAATGATCTTGTTTATAAGATTAGTGTGAGGAACGTGAAACTTGAGGGTGATAAACATTCATGACAACCAAAGCCCTAATGTAAGTCTTCGATCTCTTTACTTGTTCTTCCTTCAAGCATTTTGTATAGATTTATATCTTTTTAGTTTCCTTAGTGTTTAGTATTTAATAAAGGCCAAGGTGGGTTAATTATAATGAAAAATGTAAACCGTTCTTTGAAATTAATGCATTGCATGATGGCATTGCAATGGTCAAGTGTAGGGGATTTAATAAGTGTGAAATCACTTATCCTTTTACCACTTATTTCTAAAAATAACAATACCAAAATGTGTACTTAATGTCGTAAAAGGCGAAATTATGCGTGGTTTATGTTTTTATTGTGTTTTAGGACAAAAATATGAAAAGGAAGAAAACACGGGCTTTTATCAAGAAAAAGACAAAAGACGAAGTCAAAAGATCAAAAGTGCAAGAATAATAACGGAAGTCAAAGGCCTATTCTGAAGATTTATCGAAGAAAAAGTCTAAAGACGGAAGTTTAAGGAAGTCGAGGAACCAAGTCTACTGAAAGAAGAAAATTAGAAGACGAGTTCAAGTTATTACTCGACTAATCCCGAGACAAAGTCGAGAAAGACGAGTTATTTTATAAGACAAGAAGAAAGAAAGAAGAAACAAGCACCTTCCCCTTCTCTATATATAGTTTTCTAAATGGTTGTTAGTTAATTAGTCTTTATTGTTTTATTTTAACAGGTAATAGTGTGTTTTTATTTTCTCTCTTTAGCTTTTCTTTCAAGCTTTTTAATCTTTCATCTTAAAAATTGTAATCTTGAATCTTAATCTTTAATATAATCAAGCTTTTTTAATTCTCATTCTACCTTTCTTAATCATAAACTATTGTTTTGCTTAATTAATCATGTAGTTGATTTCATTTTGTTGATTATGTGTGATTGATTTGCTTATTGGATTTTGCTTATTGATTTGGTGTGGTGGATGTTTAGCTTATTGTGATTGTTGATTTATTAGTGTTTGGTTTGTTTTTATTAAGTTGATTTGATAGATTAATAGTTTTAACTAAAAGTTGATTTTAATAATTTTGAGTTTTTAAAGTTTTTGATTTGTGGCTTATTTAGTTCTTTTTAAAATTAATTCGGTGTTAGTTTTGGTTAATTGCTTATTTGGTTGTGCTTATCTTTGGCTTATTTTGGGTCTAGACTGTTTCTGTATCTGTCCTATAACTATCTTCGGAAAAGGGTCTAGAAATTCCGAAGAATTCCCCTTTCTCCGAATTTAATATTCTGAAGATTTCCTTTTATTCTGAATTTGTTCATTTATCCGAAATTAACATGTTTTTCCGAATATTCAATTTTCCAAAAAAAACAGTTTTTTCTGAATTCAGTCCATTTATCCGAAAAAGTGATTTTATCCGAAACTAGTTCAATATTCCGAAAATTCTGTTTAATCCGAAAAATCCCTTGTTTCCCGAAAATAAGCCTTTATTCGAAAATCCCTTGTTTTCCCGAAAATTTGCATTTATCCGAAATTCTTGATTTATCCGAAGATATCTATTATTCCGAAAAAGAGCAGTTATTCCGAAAATCTTGGTTTATTCCGAAATAGGCTATTTTTCCGAAAATGTATGTTTTATCCGAAATGGGCCCTTTATTCAGAAAAAGCTGATTAATCCGAATTAGTTGAATTATTCTGAAAATCCATGTTATTCCGAATTTATTGAGTTTACCCGAAAATACTTGTTATTCTGAAATAACTGCATTTATCGGAAAAAGGGGATTTATCTAAAGAAGAAGAGTGTTCCGAACTTGTTGATTTTTCCAAGGATCAGTTATTCAGAGAATCAAGGTTAGATTTCTCGTTTAATTTTACATGTTTAGCTTTTATGTTTACAAGTAGATTAGACAACCAAAAGTCCCCCTTTTAGTGACCAACACCAATAATTCCACTTTTAACCGTGATCAATTCGATTAGATACCGAGAACGATTGAGTACACATATGCAAAACACATCAAAGTCATTATATCAGTCATAGACTCATAGTCCTCAGCATCATTCTTGCAAAAATCATTCCATTGTTTCCATATCTTTTCGATGTTTTAGAAGCAAAATGTTTTTGCCATATCATTATCCATAGGTTCAACTGCATCCTCCTCATTTAGCTCACCTAAAATATCACATTTTTTGCTAGGTTTCGGGTTCACTTGATCACCAACAAGCGTAAGTTTTCCTTCAACAATCATCTTTTCAATCTTGTCAATTTTCTCAATAATCAGGGTATTACTAGCATCCTTACAAGGATTAACATCCCGAGATATAAATCCACCCGAAGAACTAGAGGTCCCATCATTCGTACCCAGATCATCATAATCCTCAACATAATTAAGTGCAATAAAAGAATTCGAGTTACTAACCTTTTTACTTGGAGTAACCTAGTACCAGGCCCCGAAGCGACTTTCTTTTTCTTACCACTTGAAGTATTATTCTTCTTGTCAACCATTCGATATTATTAAGTAACCTTAGAACCAACCGGTTCAAAGTTCACCCTAGGACCAACCGATACACTCGTATTTACATGCTTTAGCTCGCTAACATTCATGGCACCAGTGGATCTCGTAGCCTTAGGACAGTTGTCAAGTACATTACCAAACATTTTGCAACTCGGGCATATGGGGGGTTTACATTGATATTCAAAACGAATAGTGCTTAAATAATAACTCGCGCCTTTTAGTTTAGGCATATCGACCACAGTAGTATCTTTCAAGTCTCCATCTGCACGTAGCTCAATCATTGCTCTAGGATAACTCGAACTACCCCATGATTTCAGACACCTTTCAGTTGTATAGGAATCCAACATCACAGGAGTATCAATTTTTCTAACAATTGCACTAATACCATCTTTACTACTAAATGTCGTCATAGGAACAACATGAAGTTTCACCCATACTACAATCTTTCCTACATCTTCTTTCAACATATTCATATTTGGATCCCATTTATTGAGTATAATATGATTATTACAAATAAACTAAGGCTCACTTTCAATCATAGCTTCCATACTATCCATAGAGTTAAATTGGAAGAAAAACAAACCAGTCAACGAGTTAAACACTGATTTAACTGATCCAATTTTACTCTAGGTATTCTTAACATAATTTGCTACAACAGAGTATGCTACCCGTTTTCCCAAAAAAACCATATACCAAATTAACAAACCTTTCACTGGTTGTACAAATAAAATCTAATGGGAACGTCACCTCACCCCCATTAACCGCAGGTGTTACCAAAGTAGAAAATTAATATCTTTCCTATTTGATTCCCCGGTAAATAGATTAGCAAATGATTTAGCACTCTTCAAACCCTTGGTAGCCCTTGATCAATAGGTATACACTCTGATGGCACCTCGACAACCTTACTCATATTAGAACTAATCTTTTCCCTCGTTGATCAAAAGACCATGCCTTCATCCCTACCATATGCACACCTAAACAACAACCAGAAGCTACGTCTTGTAAGCAATGGATCCACTCAAACCCTAGAGTTTACGTAGATGAGACACAACTAAAAGATCAATGATCGTGAACCAAACATCAAACGCGACATGAAGCACAATTGAGACATCACGAACCAAAGATTAAAGATTACACCGTGAACAAGAATTAGTAACGATCAAATGATAGGAGCAAAATACGCTTGCCGTGACAACACAAAACCTCGTAATCTTAAGAACGAAATCAAGAAAAAAAAAGAAAACGACCCTAACAATCCAGTGATCATACGATATAATAATTAACAAAAATGTTAATGATTTAGATTCGTGAGATTAAAGGATTGATAAAGAAGAAACAAATTAGGGATTGAAAAAAATTATTTAGTGAAATCGCTTTGGTTAGGGTATCAGGGGTATCGCTTATGATGTCTTACTTTACACTGTCTACATAAATGTTAAACTAAATATATCTGAATGATCAACTCCAACCATATATAACATGCCAAAATGCTTGATGTTTCCCCAACCATTTTTACCCATTAATTGACCCATCCTTTTTACCAACTCTAAGAGGGCTAGGTATAGTAACGAGGTAACGGTCGTTGCCCTGCGTTACACCCCATCACTACACCGCACATCAAAAAAAGCCAACGCTGTTACACCCCCGTTGGCTGGCCAACGGCCGTTAAAGGGATGTTTTAAAATTTTTATTTTTCATTTTCTCCCCTCTAATGTCTATATAATCTTTTCCCTTTTTCCCCCTTGTTTGAAAAATCAAAAAACTACCCCTCAAAGTTTCCAACGGCTACTTTTCTTTTAAAAAAAAGTTTTCAAAATATTTTACATAAAGCCCCCCCCCCCCCCGGCCTTTTTTTTAAATATTCATTAACCCCCCCCCCCCCCCCCCCACACACACATACACACACACACCCTAATGGCTATATGTAATGGCTTAATTTTTTTAAAAAATTGAAAATTTTACTACTATTTATACAACATTTTATACCTTATTTTTTACCAAATTATTACCAAATCTATATCAATTTCTTACCGTTTTCCTAGCAAAAAAAGAATGGACGATTTCCCATAACATGGATTCGTTAACTTGATGAACCAACCTTGTGTCGGTAACCCCTCGAATCAAAATTCACAATTCACTTCGTTGGAGCATTGCAACAACATCAACAAGAATCATTCTTTATGTGGCAAAAATATCAAGCGGTGACACTACAAGACTCGTCATTCACATCTCAAACCGATGAACACCCAATGGCCGAATCCCCGTCAACTAAAGCTCCCTGAAAAAGAAATATTCAAAGAAGGACAAAGGTGTTGCGGATGAAGAACCGATTATCGCGGGTCGTTGGCTACCGGTTGAAGAAGAATTGCTATCATTGTCTTGGGTAGGAGTTTCGGAAGATAATAATGTTGTTCGATGTCAAAAGGGTGATACGTTTTGGACTCGTGTGGTGAACATATTCAATGGCGTAAATTTCCAAAAATGTAACAAGGATATGATATCTAGCAAATGGCATACGTTGAATGTCAATTGCCAAAATTTAACAGGGTTTACAAATGGGCCAAATGTTTAGGGAAAAGTGGCAAGAATAATGCAGATGTGATGAAACGATACACAATTTTTATCGTGACGAGCATAAACCGGGGGGGGGGGGGGGGGAGGGGGCGTTTACTAATTTGGGTGTGTGGGAGGTTAACCGGACCCGTCCCCGGGCCTAGCCAAGAGAACTTGTTCTCTCATGATGCAAGACCAAGGTCCCTATGAAAACCACGTCCCTCCAAAAAAAACAAGATCAGACGCGAGCACGGGTGATAGAAGCTCGGTGAGTTTTGATTTGTTGTTCGAGACCGAGATGCGTCTCAAACAGGAAGCCGTCAAAAGGGATTTTGATGTACAAACCGAGAGAGATCGCACCTTCACGCGTTTGGAGGAGTTGTGATTTTTGGGTACCCTGATTCATACGGATATCGACGACGAAGACGCCTATTTGATTAGGAGGCAAACACAACTCATCCGAGCAAGGTTGATGAACGATTTGGGTGAAGACGATGGTGCCGGATCATCTTAGTTTTTTTTAATTTCGTAATGTTTTTTTTTGTTTCATTATTGTTTTTAATTTCATAATTTTTTTTTATTATTTCTGTATGTTTTTTTAGTAATGTAGTTTTGTATTTTAATTAATGAATGAAATGTGTGTTTATTTATAAAGTAGGATAATTGTTTAAGGTTTTTTTAGAAAAAAGAGAAAAGTTGTGTTGGGTGATGTTATGATAAGAGAGGTTGCTATTGTTTAGGTGTTTTGCTGACGTGACGTTGATGTGTCCAAATAACGTGAGTTTTTTTTCAATTATGGTACCTAAAATTTTATGGACTTATATTTAATAGTCGTGTGTTAGGATCGAGCTCGAGAATACAGGATTGCACACATTACGTAAAGGGTTAATTTATTCGATAATTATATTTCTTATATTTATTGAATTAAACCAAGCTTTAACTTAACGGTCGTTAAAAAAATTAATAGTTAACTATTAACGAGCGTTAGTGGAATAAAAGGAAAATTGGAAAGTTCCGGAAACACCCTTAGGTTTCTACCGACCGTCGGCCCACAAGGGCAAAAGGGGAAAAGGTTTTGTTTCCTAATTGGTTTATGACTTGGAAACAAGTTTGTTATGCCTATATAAACAACCCTTGGCCCTCATAATTTTCCATCCCTTCTCTTGCTTTCTCTTTGGCCGATCGACATACACAAACCACAAGGGTTTGCGTTTGGTTTTTTTGGTTATTGGTTTTAAGCTATAATCTAGTCCTAGCCCTCTGTAGGGTTGTTGGGTAGATTTTCCACAAGCGTATAAGCTCGGTTTACAAGTGCTAGACTCAATGTTAGCTCATTGTATTACATGTGTACAAGAACGTAATATAGTCTTACTTTAGACTATATCTTGGTGGTGTTCGTTATAAACTCTAATTGGTGATTTGTTCTTTATCTTGTGGATCTTCACTAGATTAAAGGTATGTAACCTTAATTCGATTAATTATAATTGTGTTGTTATTATGATTTGTAAAATCGCTTCCGCTATATGTGCTTTGATCTTGTTTAGGGTTTTAATAATTGTTATGAGCTTTATAAACATTTAGTGGCATCAAGAGCCGTTTTAACATGTTATAATTATCTATAATACATAAAAAATATTTTAATATCTCTTTCCTAATTAAATTCTAAGTAGTACAACTCTTAAAACATATGTTACAATCTCTAAATGCATAAAACTTAATCTTAAGTAATACTCACAAACCTTTCATCCATTAAATGTCTTTTAAATTTTTAAAATTTAATCAATATATATTAAAGCATAAGGTACAATAAAAGCTAATTAAATAAACTAATTAATGTTAACATCATAAAATTAAAATATACTATGTTCTTATACATATTGTACAAAAGTAAAACACATAAATTGTCATGCAATTTATATGTCACATTGATGGTTCAAATAATTTTAGACCCATAAGATTAGGGAACGGGTGCATCAGACCGGATTCTAATCATTTTCTTTTTTTAGCTAATCAAATCGTTATTGTTATTTTTTCTGCGCCCGGACTTTGATTACTGAGTACCCGCAGCTGCAACGCGCGGGTACTCTGCTAGTTGATATCTAAAGTTTTTTTAACTAATAATGATTTGAGTTAAAACTACATGTTGTTTTTTAGGTTTTCACAAAACTTAAGGTTTTGTTTTTTAAAGGTAATCGGCCTAGCCGATTTTTTATTAAAAAAAAATTTGAAACCCTAAATTGCATATTGTTATAATCTTTAGATGTTTGCATGAATTAATTGTTATGGCATGTATGGTTACGATCCGTATAGATTTAATTATTAAGATTATGTGAGATGTCAGTGATGAACGTGCATGTTTTTCATGGATCATGTGATTTTAGGTGTTATTTTTTATTTGATTCAAAAGATCTAAAATTAGGGAAGACTTTTATACGTTTATAAAAACCTAGATTTGATGTTCTTTGAATAAATTGTTATGCATGTGGCTATTTGATTTAGTTTTTTTGTACCTACTTGTTTTTCATGCGTTTAGATTCATCGTATGTTGTAAACAAGGGTAATGTTTTTTCAAGAAAAATAATATGGACTAAATCATATCAAAATTTGTTAGTGCAAACATTACGATGTTTTGTCGATATAATCTCTTCGTGTTTTGTTGATGACAAACGTATAACTCGCAATACATTATATAAAATGTTAAGGTACTCGTAATCACTGAAGCTTACTTTTGTATACTTCTCTTGACACCTCCAAGATTTCATTCAGCATGAATCACTCAAGGTATGAACAAACAAGTCATTAACCTTACTAAGTGATCAAGGATTAATATTTTCTTTAAACTCACTTTTAATTAAAGTGATTAAGTTTTTATTAAGCTTTATTTTTAAGAAAATGTTTTATTAAAAAGAATATAGAAATTTGAATTTGGCATATTCTAAAGAATATTCCCTAAGGTATATTTCAAAGAATATTCTATAATTTGAATTTGTAATATTCCAAATGGATAAAGAATATACCCTTGAGGTATAAACTTCACCAGATGGTATTTCCCCACTAAAGGACAAAAATGCACAGACTCCAAGACCGAGGTTCCTTAAATAGGCACGTGGTTCTTTATTGATAAGGAACCTCGGTGACAATTAAGGAACCACTGGTATATAGAGTCGTTCCACTCTTGTCCTATAAATAGTGGATCATTTCTAGCTTTTCTTTCAACCCTTTTTGCACAAATCTTTCTGTTTTCTCACACACCTTAATCCTTGATTAGTTGTTTGGTTAATCTTGTTTTAAGATGTGATTCTCTCTTTCAATCCTCCCATCCTCTCAAGTGCAAAGAGAAGAACACTTTCATCACTATGAAGTGTTGGGTTCACAACATGATGAAGATCTCTCCTTCTAGATTAAGTCATGAGTATTGTCTTCCTACAATGTAAACATGAAGATCCAAGTGAGGTGTACTTGGACTTGATGTATGTGTAGAAGATCCAAGTGTTGGGTTAACTTGGATGTGTTTGTAAGGGTAGAATATCTAAGTGATGGGTATCCTTGGATTAGGTGTTAGGTGTGTAGATCCAAGTCTTGTTAATACTTGGATATAGTGTTAGAGTCATAGATCTAAGTTAGTGTATACTTAGATCTATATGGTTTATGTGCTTAGGCCACAAAACACAAGGTTTGTTATGTTGGGCCATAAAACATAACTAGTGTGAAGATCGGTGAAGATCGTGTGTAGATTGGTCTTACCTAAGATTAGGACTCGACATCTAGCTTAGTGTCGGAAATGGTGTACGCGACGTGTATGGTTTTCTCTACCTTAAGGAGATTGTTGATTAGTGAAGTAACTCTCGAGTTGGGTACTCGAGGAGTGGAGTAGGGTGAAGAGGTGCTTCGTAACCGAACCACTATAAATCATCGTGTCGGTACTTTCCTTTACATTTATGTATTTACTCTTATAGTTGCATATTTGTGTTGTTTGTCTTTATGTTCATCACATAATCTAAACATCTAAGTTGCGGAAAAGCTATGGCTTAGTATGTGTGTGCTTCGTGTTTAAATTATGGTCAAGTGTACATTCCTTAGTATAAACATCCTAGTTGCGGATAAACTTATGCTTAGTACGTGTGTGCTTAGTGTTTAGACTATTGCTTGATGTACTCTTGATTTGATGTGTTTGCGTGTTTACTTACTTGCAGTATTTATCTTTCAATCAAACACATCTCATATCTAGTCAAGCTTGATCGAGAATTTGATACAAATGATTGTTTAAGTTTAACATGTATCAATCCGTTGCATTCACTGTCGGCGGTTCCTTAAATGGACCGGCGGTTCTTTAGTGATAAAGAACTGCGGGTATGTTTATAGAACCGCGCACAGTGAGTTTAACGAAATGTTTTGAAAATGAACTAGAAACTATTCAACCATCCCTTCTAGTTTCTACAAAATTAATGAATTTTTTTTAGATCAAAATTACATAGTATTGTGTTGATTGGAATTGCAATAATAATTTAACAGCCTACTCAATTTGACAAACTATAAAGTGGGTATAATGCATTGCTGGTCATGTACCCAACTAAGGAAGGACATTATGCTTCAGCGCTGACTAAATTCCCGGCTCGCCTGTGCGTCATATTGGAATTACCTACGATTATTATTTGTATAATTCCTTAAGGTTGATTTAACCGCAAAAATTCCTACCTGGATCACAATGAATAAGGTTATTGCTTTGTACTTTAGCCGAGTTCTAGCATAAGTACGGTTTGAATTTAGTTGTGGGTAAAATATTTAATTGGTTTAACCAATACCTCAACTTGTAATATATGGCGAAATTTATGTCTCACCAAAATGTTTACTAAAAGTTTTTTATTAAACTAATGCTATGGAGATGTATGCATGCTTCTCCGTACATGATTTTGACACCAAAAATCTATACCCCAAATTTAAGTCAAATGCCATCTAATTGACGAACACTTGAAATTACAAGTGTCTTCATATGAGATATTGGATGATGTTGTGATGGAAAGAAAACTTCATGACTGAATGAGATTGCACATGAATGTTTTACGTTCTTTAGATTAGTCGACTTGATTAAGATACTTATTGAGATCTAGAAACTTAAGGCATTAAGAGGGGATGAAACATGTTTACAATGCAAAAAGACTTTTGGCAATGTAAATCCCTAAAATATCTAGAAATTGAAAATTTGTTTATTAATTATTGTTCGAAAAGTTACTATGTTGAATACATTTATTACTAGCAGATCAACTGATGTGATGAGTTTATGTCAATATGGATTCTAATTTCAAGGAAATTTTTATGGTTATTTATTACCAGGGTAATTTTATTTTCTTGATAGGTATTATCGAAAATACTAATATTTTGAACTTATTTTTGTAAAAATGGCTCAACCCGACAACAACACTTTAAGTTCTGCGTTTAAGATTTACCTTGAACGTCAAGAATTAAATTGCCCAAACTTCAATGATTGTTATCGCTCACTGAGAATTCTCTTGAGAGTGGCGGGTACCATAGATTACTTGACAATGGTCGTTCCGGCCGACCCTGCTGAAGGGGCTTCTGAAGCCGATTTACTCGCTCATAGGAATGAGATTAAGAAGTTTACGGATGTAGCTTGCTTAATACTTGGAAAAATGGCACCTCCTTTGCAAAGGAAGTTTGATTTTTTTTTCCTCCAAACAGAATGCTTGAAGAGCTCAAGGCAATGTTTGAGAAGCCTCAGCTTGTGGAGATCTACGACTTAGTAGATACTTTGTACAACTGTAAGCAAACCCCTGGGAAATCCGTAAGTAATAACTATCTTAAGATGAAGGATTATATGGAACAGCTCATTGCACTCGAAAAACCCTACGAAAATGATATGGCGATTAACCTAATCAATAGGTCCCTTAACAAGGACTTCAATGATTTTGTTAGAAACTTCAATATGCATTGCACGGGGGAGACAATTAATGATTTGCATGCAGTGCTCATTGGCTATGAAAAGGGTTTAAAGGCAAGGCATCTACCACTACTCCTCAAGTACTCACAATACAAAAGGGTAGAGTGAATAAGCAAAAACCGTAAGTGAACAAAAAGCAGAAAGGCAAAAGCAAAGGTGATAAGGGCAAGCAAGTTGTGAATTATTCTAAACCTAAGAAAAACTTTGTCAAGAATAATAAATCTCAAAAGAATGAGACTTGTCACCATTTCAAAGCAAGTGGTCACTGGAAGAGGAACTACCCTATTTACCTTGATGAGTTGCGAGAACATAAGAAGAAGTCTGAGCTAGGCGTTGCAGGAACTTCAGGTAACTTATTTATGATAGAGTTATTTAATTTAACATACAAGTTAAATTCCTGGGTATATGATACGGGATGCGGTATTAACATTTGTAATACGCTATAGGGATTTAAGCTGGAAAGGAAGCTCTCCTATGGGGAACAATATCTGCAAGTAGGCAATAGGGCACAAGCAGCTGTTGAAGCTATAGGAACGTTTAATTTAGTTTTACCTTCGGGTTTAGTGCTGATCTTAAACAATTGTCATTGTGCACCTTCAATTGTTAGGGGTGTCAATTTCTTTTCTTGTTTGTTGGATCTTGGATTTATTCACACTATTGATAATAATGGAATTTCTGTTTTCAAAGATGGTGTATTCTATTTTAATGCAATTTCTGTGAATGGTGTGTTTAAAATTAACATGCATGATAATATTTCCAAAGATAATATTTCTGTTTTTAGCACGAATAAGAAGAGAAATTTAGACAAGAACTTATCTTTGGCATTGTAGACTTGACCATATTGGGAAGACACGCATACAAAAGCTTCAACATGATGGCCTTTTGAAAAATATCAATGATGAATCATTTGATAAATGCGAGTCTTGTATCTCTGGAAAGATGACCAAGAAACCTTTTAATAGCAATATTGAAAGGGCTACTAAACTACTTGGTTTGATACATACTTATGTGTGTAGACCACTTAAACATGTCTCAAGGAAAGGTGCTAGCTACTTCTTAACATTTACGAATGATTATAGCCGTTATGGTTATGTTTATTTACTTAAGAATAAACATAAGGTCTTTGAAACATTCAAAGAGTTTAAAGGAGAAGTAGAATTGCAACTAGGGATGAAGATTAAAGCTCTTCGTTCCGATAGAGGCGGTAAATATTTAAGTCAAGAGTTTAAAGATTATTTAAGTGAGAACGGAATTGTTCACAAACTTACTTCTACATATACTCCACAACAAAATGGTTTATCTAAAAGGAGAAATCGTACATTATTAGATATGGTGCGATCTATGTTTAATCTTACAACTTTACCATTATCCTTTTGGGACTATGCTCTAGAATCTGTTGTTCGCATTCTGAATATGGTTCCCTACAAAGAAGGTTGATAAGACACCATATGAACTATGGCAGGAAAAACGCCATAGTTGTCTTATTTAAAAGTCTAGGGTTGCGAGGCGTATGTAAAACGTGACTCGGGTGATAAACTCCAACAACGATCTGTGAAATGTATCTTTGTAGGTTACCCTAAGGAAACTATGGGTTACTACTTTTATTTTTCACCTGAGAACAAGGTTATTGTTGTTAGGTATGGATACTTCCTTGAAAATGATCTTACTAATCAAGAATTCAGTGGGAGAAATTATGATCTTGAAGAGAGTCATGAAGATACATTGCCTTCTGAAAATGCTAGCGAAGAAATTCCTGTTGAACCAGAAAGTCTGGGAGTTTCACCGAAATTAATTCTTCAACGTAGGTCTAAAAGGACTAAACCTGTTCCAAGCAAAATATTAATTAATATAGAGGATGATGAGGATGAAGTAGGGGATCTTAGAGAACCTGCTAACTATTGATCTGTAATGCTTGATCTAGAAAAGGTTAAGTGGATAAAAGAAATGACTGAGGAAATGAAATCCATGGACATCAATGATGTTTGTATTTTTGAGGAAATGAAATCCATGGACATCAATGATGTTTGTATTTTTGTTGATGCGCCTAAAAATGCTAAAGTAGTGAAAAATAGGTGGAATTCAAGAAGAAAACCGACATGGATGGTGAAGTACAATCCTATAAAGCACGGTTAGTAGCTAAAGGTTTTACTCAAACTTTTCGTGTAGACTACGAGGAGACATTTTCTCCTGTAGCAGACTTACGAGCTATTAGGATTCTCATAGCTATAGCAGCATACTGTGACTATGAGATATGGCAAATGGATGTTAAAACTACCTTGTTAAACGTTCGCTTAGATGAAGACATCTATATGCAACAACCGGAAGGGTACGTTGATCCTAAATACCCAAAACGCGTGTGTAAACTTCAAAGATCTATTTATGGTCTGAAGCAAGCATCACGTCAATGGAATAAACGATTTGGTGAAGAAATCAAGAAGTTTGGATTTATTCAAAATCGTGATGAGCCATGTGTATATCGCAAAGCTAGTGGGAGTAATGTAGTGTTCCTAATTATATGTCGATGACATATTAATCATGGGTAGTAACATTCCAAGACTTAAAGAAGTTAAGGATTATCTTGGTAAATGTTTTTATATGAAGGATTTGGGAGATCCTGCATATATTCTAGGAATTAAAATCTATCAAGATAGGAGTAGACGGTTAATTGGTCTTAGTCAAGATGCTTATATTGATAAGATATTGAAGAAGTATAACATGCATAACTCTAAGAGAGGTTTTCAACCAACGGAGGTTAAACATGAACTAAGCCATGAGAAGATGCATCAACACCCGAAGAGGTGGCTTACATGCGCAAGGTGCCTTATGCTTCGGTTGTAGGATCTATTTGATATGCTGTAAGATGTGCAAGGCATGATGTGGCGTGTGCTCAAAACTTGGTTTGTCGTTACCAACAGAATCCAGGAAAGCTCCATTAGGCTGCTATTAAGCATATTCTAAAGTATTTGAGGACTACGAAAGATATGTTTTTGGTATTCGGGGGTAAACCAAACACATAACTGAAGGTTACATGTTTCTTTGATGCGTCCTGGCAATGTGATAAAGACGATATGAAGTCTCAGACGGGTTACGTTTTTGTCATCAACGGAGGAGCAGTTGACTCGAAGAGCAAGAAGCAGACAATGATTGCACTGCATGCGACTCAAGCTGAGTACATGGCTGCTTCAGAAGCTGCAATGAAAGCTGTTTGGATTAGGAAGTTTATTGAAGATCTTGGAGTGATGCCTTCAATCAAAGAACCTATTGATATGTATTGTGACAATTCTGCTGCAATCATACTCGCTAATGATTCTGGAGTCATGAAAGACGCCAGACACTTTAAACGTAGATATCACTATGTTTGTGAACAAGTTGACGCTCGAGAAGTAAATTTGATAAAGTTCACACAGATGTTAACGTAGCTGATCCTTTTGCAAAAGCTCTAGCTAGACCTAAGGCCATTAAGCATGCTAGAGGAATTGGACTTCACTTAGCTAGTGAATTCATGCAAAATCTGTGATTAGTATTTTGATAAAGGATGTTAAGACATTATTGAATTGATGAAATAAAGATTGAGTCTCGTTTATTTTAGTTTTTAATTTCGTGTCATATTTGACATGTTTTAATCCGTGAATATTGTTATATTCTAAATGTCTGTTGTCGATTAGTAATACGGGAGTATTATTAAATTAAGACAATTCAAAATAGTGATAGAGTATACTTGAAAGTATATTGATCAATTTTGGATGCTATTCGATGAATTGAATATTGGACTTATCCCAACTATATGATTTTACTTTGTGGATCTTTGTCATCAAGTAAATCATAAATAGTTATCCTTAGACGTGAGATGCCAAAAAACTGTCTTGAATGTAGTGCGTTTCTGTAAAGTAACCTAACGCTAAACGTAACTGATAGCTATAAGGGTTATTTTCAGAAGTGTTGAAAAATTAATAAGTTTTGCTTGTGGTCAAAATAAAATTTGTTTCCTTCAAATTATTTTGGAGTTTAATACAGCTGGGCCCATCGGGGGAGTAGTAAGATGTTTGTGTGGCCGCACCCAAATTTGTTTTAGTAATCTTGCTATATCCATGAACGAGAAACAGAATGGTTAATGAAAGGAATGACTAAGATCCATATCCTTATTAGCGTGGTATTAGAAATAAAAGGATAATAATAATGATGAATCATTAAAAGGTTTTTGCCCAGGAGACCTTACTCGAGATCGTACTAAGGCATTGGCGTGTAACTAGACGCTAACCAGTGTGATCACGATATTTGAAATATGTCCAAGTGGGAGTTGAAAGTTTCGGGACTTATATTTAATAGTCGTGTGCTAGGATCGAACTCGAGATTACGGGATTCCACACATTACGTAAAGAGTTAAATTATTCGATAATTATATTTATTATATTTATTGAATTAAACCAAGCTTTAACTTAACGGTCGTTTAAATAATTAAGAGTTAAGTATTAACGAGCGTTAGTGGAATAAAAGGAAAATTAGAAAGTTCCGGAAAACCCCCTTGGGTTTCTACCGATCGTCGGCCTACAAGGGTAAAAGGAGAATAAAAGGAAAATTGGAAAGTTCCGGAAACCCCTCTTGGATTATGACTCGAAAAACAAGTTTGTTATGCCTATATAAATAACCCTTGGCCCTCATAATTTTCCATCCTTTCTCTTTCTTTCTCTTTGGCCGATTGACATACACAAACCACAAGGGTTTGCATTTAGTTTTTTTGGTTATTGGTTTGAAGCTATAATCTAGCCCTAGCCCCTCTCTAGGCTTGTTGGGTAGATTCTCCAAAAGCGTAGAAGCTCGGTTTATAAGCGTTAGACTCACGGTTAGCTCGTTGTATTACGTGTGTACAAGAACGTAATATAGTCTTACTTTAAACTATATCTTGGTGGTGTTCGTTAGTGATTTGTTCTTTATCTTGTGGATTTTCACTAGCTTAAAGGTATGTAACCCTAATTCGATTCATTATAATTGTGTTATTATTATAATCTTATTAAATCGCTTCCGCTATATGTGCTTTGATCTTGTTTAGGCTTTTAATAATTGTTATGAGCTTTATAAACCTTGAGAACCTATCCAGATGGGCTTTATTTAAGTTGGGGGGATACGTAAGTGACCAGAATACCCTGTCGTGCAGGGCACGTCAGGTACATAACGAGAGGCTTGTTTGGGGAATAAAGGAGCGTTTTTCACTTCCACGTACGATAGAGGGGCATAAATGAAATAAAGTTTGTTTCAGCTCTATTTTTTGCGAAAACCAGAAACTTTTGAGCCAAAATTTACAATTTATTTTGTTACTTTTTATAAATATGAAATATTAAAATAAACATGTGATGAATAAAAAACTCAAAAGTTGTTTAGATGTAAATTAATTGATGTTTTGGGTTCTTGTGATAAGAGTAATGCTAGTTGCTGTTTGCTTTTGTATTTTACTTGATTCATAAAATGCTATCTTATTCGTTCATGTGACAAAAGACATATACAAAACTATGATATCTTAAACTTTAACAGATTTACACCTTACCTAATATGAATGACAGGTAAAACTTATCGGGGAATCGTTATGGCTTTTTAGGTTAACAAAGCACCTAGCTTTGTTTAGCAAGTTTTATGAAAACTTTGAGTCTTGATAGACGAATACAGATCGCAATTTCAATTTCCACATATCACTAAAAAAACATTTGTTGCCTAACGCGGGTACCTGGTAGTAATTAACAACATGAAATCTACAATTTATAGCTTTGAGTCTTAGTTTATCCTTTCCTTCTTAACCGCCACGTTATTCGTCGTATCTCTGGATCGCTTTCGGGAACTTTTGACAACAGTGTCGCGTGCATTTTCCGATAAGTTCTTCTCAATCTCTAAAGGAAAGTTTAGAATTGCTTTTCTACCACGCATGTTATACGCAGCTCTATCGTAAGCCTTTGCAGCTTCGATGGGGGTGTCGTAAGTTCCCAACCAAACTCTAGATCCACGCTGGTTTGGATCACGGATCTCGGCAGCATATTTTCCCCAAGGTCGTCGCCTTATACCTCTATAACGTCTTTCGTCTTCGGTCTTTAGTTGCTCCTTCGTTGATGGTTTTTGGGAGCTAGCTTTCACTTCTTGTGTAGTAGAAGTAAAGTCTGGTACTTCAGGTTTGCACACGAGTTCAGAGAAATTAACTGAATGCAAACTGCTAAAATGACTAAAACCTGGTGAATCAAAGAATGATGTTTCTGAGCTTGAAGTATCGCTTTGTGAGCAAGAAATGTTGTCTGGAGACCAATCTAGTGTATCAAAATCTGATAAGAAACAACTACTGAGGTCGATATCAAGTAAAGGGTCTGGAGGATGAGATGAAGAGGATGGGATTTCGATATCGTCAAGTAGCAGTTGTTTGATGAAATCTAGAGTTGAAAATTCATCATCCATTGCCATGGCTTAATTTAGTTCAAGCTAGCTTTGATGATTATGATTATGATAATGGGTATGATGAGCTTAGGGACTGACCCTGTGATTATATAATGTTGAAACTGCCAGGTTGCTACAAGGAATCTCTAAGAGGCTGCCATATTAAATATATTTATTATTAGTTATTTATAGAAATGGTTGTTAGGTTTTTTCAAATATATAACTTAGGTCCTTCATTTTCCTATCTACAAACACTACATATACAGCAAATAACATCCCCAACCATTATCATTTTGTATAACTACAGATCGAATTCATGAACTAGCTTGGTAACCGTCATGCAGCTCATAGGTTTAGACCATTAGACCGTTGCTCGGTCGATATCTATTGGCCAAGTCAAGTTCGACAAACTTCTTAGTCCAATTATAGGTTGTATATACAACGCCGCCACAGTTTCTTTTCTTCTCTATGGTACTTATCTCATTTATTTCGTGTCCTGGAAATTTATGTAATGTAAGGATTGTATCTGTATGATTACAAATTGTTTAGGGTGGCTGTTGTTAGTATCTGGAGTTAAAAAAATTTGGAATTTTAAATATAATAAAGTGGACATGTGATAAATAAAAAACTCAAAGTTTAATTTGTTTTTTTGTAAATGAATAATTGTGGTTTTGGGTTCTTATGATAAAAGTAATGTTGCTAGTTGTTTGCTTTTGTATTACTTGCTTTGTAAAATGTTATCTTATTCGTTCATGTGACAAAAGACATATACAAAACTATGATATCTTATATTATACAGTAACAGATCTACAAATTAAATATAATACCAATGACACGTTAACTTACCGGGGAAACGTTATAAACATGTGGCTTTTTAGGTTGAGGAAGCACGTAGCTTTGTTTGGTAAGTTTTGTGAAAGCCTTGAGATAAAGTAGCTATTTCATTTAGAGTTAAGTCTATTAAAAAGAAATTTATATTTTTTGAGTTAGATAACAATTTTTTAAAAAGTAATTACCAAACAAGCCACATAGACCAGTGTGTTTACGAAAATAGACCAATTTTTCTCTATTTACCAATTTGGACAAACCTGACACACACACCCCTGTGACACTTTATCATTGGACCAATTTGTATGACTGTTTTTCCCATACAAGAGTCATTGAGTCTAGATTTACATTTATATTATCTAACTCAAAACTTTAAAAAGCACACGCAGCACAACTTCAAAACAAAGCAAACACATCATGCCCTCACACTCTCTCAACTGTCACTCCCATGATTTTCGATCATCCGCCGCTCGCCACCGTCAGCAACGCCATCACCATCAACTGTGGCGAGAATAGTCTATTTAGAGCGCGCATGAATGTGGAAATAGATGCGTTTGTTTGTTTTGTTAAAAGATAATGCATGTCTTCAATCCAATAGAAGGCGCATATGGCAAATTGCACTCGGGCGCATATGATAATGTGTACTCAGGCGCACATCGCAAAGTGCACAAGGCGCACTTCGATGATTACATGTGCGTCAGGCGCATATGGATGTTTTAATGTGCACTCGGGCGCACATCGCAAAGTGCACTAGGCGCACTTCGGTGATTACATGATATGTGCATCGGGCGCATATGGGATGTTTTACAATGCGCTTGTATTTGTGTATTCAAGAGGCGCATATGGGCACGAATATGCAGCAGGCGCACAGATTTTTGGCTATGTGTAAGGCGCAAATCAACAGGCGCACAATATAATAAAATGCGCCTGCTTAATTAGTCAATGGATGAGACATTTGTCGTAAATCTAACGGATGTTTGTGAAAAGTCCATTTTCATAAAGTATTTATGCGCGATTCATTTTCGTAACATGGAATTATAAATGGTTCATTTAAGTAATTTCCTCATTTTTTAACTATACTATCTAGATATACTATCTAGATTATATAACATTCAAATTCATTCCAATAACACTTAGCTAGGGTTCTAGTTTGAGGTTGCAACTGAGAAAAGTTTACTTGTAAGTATAGACATTACTAAGGGTAACATTGTGGAGGTATTTTTTGATAGCTCTCAAGTTCGAGTCTCATTAATGACCTTCAGGGGCTCAAATTAAATAGAAGCAGTAGTGGGGTTTATCCCCTAAAGAGAAGGTTCAAGGCTTGTTACTGCCCAATTAAATGTCACTGTAAACTCGAATCACTAACTTCTAACTCGCCGTTCAAAAAAATATAAACATTGTGTATATGTAAAGACATTATAACACTTTTATTTATAAATTAAATAATTAAATTAACATAAGATAAATAACAGAATCAGAAACAAATACAGACATAATTGTAAACAACAATTAAATAATATAATAAAATAATAAAAAGACTTACTAAAACACCTGTTAGACACGTTAAGCACTAAAGAGCCGAGACACGTGTTTGACACGCTCCCCTCAAAACAAATTCGTTGTTTGTTTACCAGGGTACAACAACCGAACAGTAAGTTCTACTGTCGGACTTAACAAAACTGCCCGAAATTTCACCTTTTCGGATGCGTACTCCATATGTTAGAAATCAATAATAATACTTATTGATTTGATGTGTAAAAAAACTATGGAATTGAGCCTTTATTTTTACACAATAGACCCACTTCAAGTTTACTTATCCCACCGATGTAATAAACTATTTTTCGTCTTTAAGCATGATCCCAAATGTCTAACGTTGAGATACAATATCTCGTTCACATCAACTTCATTTTAGACACGTAAAGGCTCATTGCGAAGCTCTTTTCAAGGAGAACGCGAACCTATAGAGTATCACTTATATATATGATACATACATATACATAATTGTGTCCACAGTTGGTCAAAAGTCCTTTTGCGAACAATATTTTCCAACAATCCCCTACATGGATAGAGATCGGTCGTAATACATAAAAGTTTCGATGAAATTCCAATAGTTGAATCTTGCATAGGATATGTAGGTGTGACCCTTTGAACCTTCCCTTGTGAGATGCACTTAGTCTCCTAGATCTGAGTAGACGCGGTCTTTGAACTCACCCTCTGTTTACGTAGACGACAATACACACTCACACAAGACTCTCACTGACATTATGAAGTTCTCATAGTTGTGTTCGTTATGGTCATGAACACTAGCCTGGTTCTGCAAGAGCTCTTAGGAATTGCGTCCCACACATTTCGTTTCGAAGTGGCCCCACTTCTCTCTCACATAGGTGATTTCATCTTGAATCATTAAAAACATATGTTTGTGATTTCGTCTTGAATCATTATGCTTTATGATTTCATCTTGAATCATTAAGTCATATGTTTAACCTCTCAATAAGTCACATTGTTATTAGAATGGACTAGGAAAGTTACTATTTTAAGTAACTCTCCCACATTGACGTGACTTCCCCCATATTTCTATGATTAGTTTGTCATATTGAACCCAGATCTTGGGATCTCAAATCAACTGGGTTAAGTTTTTCTTTATAGAAACTTATTCCTTCAAAGGTTTAGTCTATTTCTTTAAATGATCCACTAACTAACTTTTTTCTTAAGCCTTTCGTAAGCGGATCCACGATGTTATCCTTTGACTTTACGTAGTCAATTGTGATAACACTAGTTGAGAGTAGTTGTCGCAACAATCATAATCTATGATGAATATGTCTCGACTTATCGTTTTACATTGTGATATGAGCTTTGTCAAATTCTATTGACTATCACACTTTATAAAGATGGTCGGTAGTGGTATATGCCATCTTGGTATGTCCTTTATGAATTAGCGTAAACTTTCCCGCATATTCTATAAATTTATCTCAAATAATAAATTCATATTTCATCATAGATTTAGCTATAGTCGTCTCATTGAAATACTTTCAAGATTTATAAGACATTGCTTTCCACTCAGCATAAATACATCCGCTCTAGTCGATCTAGATTCTTATTTGTAAGAATCTATATTTGCATTACTCTATCATTTTATAGTAGTCTGATATCTTCCATAATTCAATATTATTAGTATTATAGTACTCAAGTAATACTAATTCAAATGGTCTCCACTTGAATTACTGATATATTTTTTATCCTGATTCCATTTATAGCCTAGTGGTTTACAAGCTAAGGTAAATCCACGAGCTTCTAAGTTTACTTTTGTAAAATAAAATATATTTCACTTTTAATGGCTTCTTTTCGTTAATACCCTTATAAAGAAGTTCAGCTTATCAATAATAAGTAGGCGCATTTTCTACCATAAAAGAAACAAAAAACGAATCCAACCAATTCGGTTCATGCCATTTTGTTTCCTATATGTTCAACCTCTCCTCGGGTCAATCTTGTCTCTTATCTAAGAGATCAATATCATCTCGTTGTCTCTGACCTTGGACAACCTCGTCATCTATTCTTGATAATCTTCCAATTTCCTTCGTAAACAAGGAAATATATTTCTGAAGAAGGAATCATTCCTTAATTCTATTACTATGTCTATTAATGATTCATGTACAATGAAAAGATAAGTACTGTCATTCATAAAAACCCTGTGAACATCCAATCCATGGGTTTAGGTCCAATATTTCAAACCATGAGATATCCCCCCCCCCCCCCCACATATTTGTAAGTACTTATAAGATATGTTTGTTCTCACCCATAGTTCGTAAGAAGTATCTAATTTTATTAACAATGGATCTTATCTAAAAGATAAGTAGTCAATATAATCGCTTTTCCCCACATGACATGGCTTAGGACTCGACTTAAGAACATGGAATTAACCATTTCTTCTAAGGCACGATTCTTTTCTATATCAAGAGCAATGAAATTGTCTCTTATTCTAAGTTTAGCATAAAAATTTAGAAATGAAGACACATATTCACCTCCAATGACTTTGAATCACCTTGTTTTCGATAATCATTTGGTTCTCAACTTATGTATATAGATCAATCTTATCTATATCATTACTCTCAAGTAAGTGTAAATAGCAATATTTTGTATCACAGTCCGCGAATATGATGAAGTACACGCTATTCGTTACCTTAGTAGGTATCAATTCTAAATCACATAAAACCATGTGCATCATATAAAGGTTTTTGGTTATTTATGTTCAGCCAAGAGACTAGACTTGTTAATTTGGCTTCAACGCGGGTTTTTATTTTAGTAGTTTGTGTCAATTTAAAAATAGGTATCCAATTTGGTTTAATTGGACAACATGTTGAGTAAAATTTAAAACATGTCGAAGTAGGTCACACCATACATTTAAAAAATCAAATAAGCTAAATTCACCCTTATTTTCCTAAAATGAACATTAGAAAACATAACCAGCTTAGCCATTTTGAAGGCGTAACCGGTATGCACTTAATTAATGTCGTTCGTTAACTCGGATTTTATTTGATTTAAACACAAATGAAAGCCAAATTTCATTAAGCAACCATCTATACACAAAATGCCTACGAATCTTCGACACACGCAACGTTAGTTAACTTAGTGTCTTTTTACATATGTGAATCACATCTTCTTTTCCCTTGATATTCGCAGTTGGAGAGTTACTCAAACTCGTTCTCTCCATTCTCAACTGCATTATAAGAGTTAATCAAACTCTTATCGCCAAATACATGACATTATACTGAAGTGCTAATGCACCATTATCCATGGTTGGATTCACTCATGGCCTTAGTTTTCATGTAATTCATAACATATAATGTATAGTTATGACACAACATGTTTCTGAATACTTCTAAGCATCTACCATTCCCATAAGTATCGGTCCCCCTTTTAATAAGTTCGGGTGCAGATCAATTGATGTCACTAGTGACATTCCAAATGTTAAAATGAGGTCTCATGATTAGATTGACACTAATTTTGGTACTATTAACAACGTGAAGATTACATAATGTTTCTTAATCAAAACGAATTACATCGACTTTTGTTTAAAACACTAACGTTTTGTAAAGTCCGTTTTACAAAATCCACTTTAAAGGAAGTTTTTTTACTAAACAATTAAAGAATATCAGCTATCACATAATGTTTTTACCGAAAAACACATATGTAATATATGATGTTTTCAATCTTCATTAAGAAGATCTTAACTTTACATGATCTATTTGTATAATGAAACTTAACAAGGTTTCAGTAGATCCATTCTTCTAAAGAAACTTAACAAAGTTTCTCTAGATATGCCTTTAAACTCCACAAGGTTTCTATAGATATATCTATGAACTCAACAAGGTTTCAAGAGTTATATCTGGTTTTTAATTAAACTCGGCCAAATATAAAATAAATTACACAAGTCATTTAAAAATTTCCACTAATTTAGTAAAAATAGTGTATGTAATCTGATATTTAATGATACCTCGTACCATGGTCAATATCTTGTTTCAAAGAAATTATTCTTGATTTCATTGAACACGTTCCAAAAATATAATAAATTAACAACTTGCATTTTGTGAGATCCATGAATACGTTCTAATAATCTCATAAATTAGCGACTTATATTTTACGATATTTGTGTCAAAGAAACTCCACTTGGTTTCAATGAAATCTAAATTCACCATGATTCCAACCATGTTGTAGCTGGCGCGTCATTACATTTACAAGATTCACTAGGCTCATAATTTGTGATCGACCATAAGTAAAGTTGTCAATATTTGAACGCAGTACAGTTTAAGAACTATTTACACAATTTTAGTATCTAATAAACCTGACATGATTTATTAAACTTGTATCAAATCTGATTCAAAGAAACTCAATTATGGCTTCAATAAATCTACGTTAAAACTATAACATATGTAATAAACAAACTAAACAATCAGTTTGAAAACAAACTCATCATGGTTTCAACAAAAACTGATATGTTAAACTATTTTTAAAATCATTTATAGATCTGTAACACCAAATCTGTTAATTAAAATTCTCTTTGCTTAAAAATTGATTTTCGAAAGAAACACAATCTTGGTTTCGAGAAAATACAGTTGTATAAAAATCTGTTAATTAAATTAATATGACTTTAGCAAAAAAGAGTTTAATTCTGTTACACATAATCTGTTTTAAGACTGTAGGGAAAATATAACACTTTTATTTATAAATCAAATAAATAAAATTGATTAAATTAACATAAAATAAATAGCATAATATAAATAACAGAAAAACAAATACAGAATAAAATAATAAAAAGACTTACTAAATCACCAGCAAGTTGAGGCACGTGTTAGACACGCTTAGCACTAAAGAGCCGAGGCACGTGTTTGACACGCTTCCCTTAAAACAGATTCGTCGTCTGTTTCCTAGGGTACAACAGCCGAAACAGTAATTTATACTGTCGGACTTAACAAAAATGCCCGGAATTTCACCTTTTCAGATGCGTACTTCATATGTTGGAAATCAATAATAATACATATTGATTTGATGTGTAAAAAGCTATGGAATTATGCCTCTATTAATACATAATAAACTCCCTTCAAGTTTACTCATCCCACCAATGTAGGAGAGAAAATAAACTATTTTTCCTCTTTAAGCATGGTACCAAATGCATAACTTTGAGACACGATATCTCATTCACATCAACTTTAATTTGGACACATAAAGCCTCATTGCGAAGCTCTCTTCAAGGAGAACGCGTACCTACAAAGTAACACTTATATCTATGATACATACATATACATAATTGTGTCCAACGTTGATCAAAAATCCTTTTGCCAACAATATTTTCCAACAGTATAAGAATAATGAAGCAATGGCAATTGGTAAGAAAACTGTGAAAGTAGAATATGATTGGGCTTCACAAATTTGTTCAAAGGTGTTGTAGTAAGGTCAATTGCAATAATGGTAATGGAGATGACCAGAGTGGTGACGAAGGGTGTAAGAATGACAATGGGGAGTTTGTGTAGGTCGAAAATAAAAATAAAATGAATAATAGGCCGGATACTAATGTGAATAGAGCAAAAGTACCAAATGTTGCTTATGTACCAAAAGAAAAGGTATTGACTATTAAGATGTTAGCAATCATCGGAAGGAAATGAGAAGTCCTAATGGTTAAAGTGAATATAAGGTACAAAGTAAGATTATTGACAATAAGTGTGTAGGTCCTCGTAATCCTTGGATTATCCTTGTGTTGGAATGATCTAAAGAGATAGAAATAGATGAAGAACTAGAGAGAGAAAGTAGAGAGAGGTTGGAGAGAAAATGAAAGATTAGATTAAGTGTGTGAAATGAGAATGACCAACCCCTCCTAACATGCTAGGAGGGTGTATATATAGCCCACCCTACATGTGGGCTATATGGGCTATATATTTACATATTGGATCACGAGCCCAATACTTGAATATATCGTTGGAGTGACCGATCCTTTCTAAATACGTAAAAACGTATTTTCAACAATCTCCCCCTAAGGGAGGTCACTCCAAGTTACAATGTCCTAAATAGTCTATAGCTCGTGATCTATGCTAACAATGATGTGACCAAGACTTTCTTTGGAAAAACATATTTCCAACAATCTCCCCTAAGGGAGGTCACACCATTTTACAAAATCTTAAACCTAGCATACTATGCTTGAGTCTTTGATCTTGTTCTTGTGAATATACAGATGAAATCTTTGAATTTAGTCTTGAGCATGTTTCCTTGCCTTGACCTTGTGCATTCATCACTTGTGAAATTTGCCTCCTCGTGACTTCATGTTCCATATACTTATACCTTTATAAATTCTTGAAAGCTTCAGAGTTTGATACAATGGAAGACTTGACTTTTAGGCTTTCTTGAATTTGTTGAAGTATTAAGTGCATAAAGGATAAACATGTGTTGACGACTTCTTCTGGATTGTACACCGTAATGCCACCTTCTTGTTACGCTGCATAAGACAGTTAGCAATAAAACATATACACGGATGAAATGGCCTTGAACATTTCATTCTAATTCGGTAGCATTTTACCTCCGGTCGGTGAAGACCGTTGGACGATATAAAGTATCGTAATTGTGACAGGTAGTTTCAGTTAAGAACCTCCTTGACAAGATTTCGCGGGTAAACCCGTTCTCTTTATTTGACCGTCCAAAGCTGACTGCGAACATAAAGAGTGAATCATTTGGATAATAATATCCGCATCGTTTGAAGCCGTCAATTCATGTTCCTAGAACAAGTGAAATTCAATTAAGAACCACACCGTCGTTGCTTTCCAGTTGTCACGAGCTTGATTCGTATAGAATCTTGCAAGTTACCTACCAAGTGTTGTTTGAGGTTAACACTAGAAGGATTTCCACTCATCACTGTGAACACTGAGGTATCACTCTGAGTGTTCTGGCAAGATCACTAAGATATTGAATAGAGGCCTAGAACGTGTTTAAATTCAGTTAAGAATTAAACCACTGTTGCTTTCCAGTTATCACAAGCTTGATTCATAAAACAAGTCCCCTACCATGAGCTTTTTGATATTCGCTCAAGAAGGATTTCCATTTTCATTGTAAATACTTTCGTATTACTCGTATATTCAGTCAAGATCATGAAAATTTTGCGTAGGACTCTTAAGATCTTTCTTACTTTTCACAGTGTGTGAAGAAGCAAGGAATTATGGAAATGTGTCCTAATGAGATATTTGATGATCTCAAATGGTTCTAGACTCGATCGTGCATTTTGGATTATAGTGATCGGAGGCTGGAGAGGAGTGCCACCATTTCAATACCAATTTATTCGGAGTGAATAAATCGATAGATAATGCGTTGTCTCCGTGTGATTAAAACAAATACCTTTTGAGAGATATCTGAGTTAGCTGGGATGGGTTGTGCATTGCATCACTGGGTCCATGATGTCTATCTTCAATATCGAGCATCATTAAAATGATCTCAATAGCATATGTGTTGACCCGGTTTCTGCCTAAGGTTGTAAGGAGGGCTTCTTTCTTTACACCCTTTATCTTTACAATTCTTTTTCATTCTTCAACCCCTTTAATGCTTACCAATACGTCATAACTAGCACCTTGTTGTGATTGTTCCAGTGCTAACTTAAGTACTTGGTCGGCACTCAGCTACGTTCACAATCTTTCCCCATCTTTCCTAAGGACTACTATTTCTAGCTATGGAATGTCCTTGGGAAGATTCCTCCGGTTTTGGAAGAATCATTGGACTTAACCTATCCTACCATCCTTATGTCACCACAATCTTCATCGTCGTGAAATAAATGGGTTTAGGGTAAGTATATGTCACCATGAAATCCATTTTGATAGCCAAATCCATTTTGCTCCCCCTTAACATATGCCACGATATTCGAAAACATTTCGCACATGTCGGGATGAGCCAACAAATTAAGTCAAACCATTAAATTGATTGATCTCATTATTAAATCACATTTTCTCCCCCATATTAAAAATATTAACCCAATCGATGTTTTTAATGTCAATTGATTTAATAAAGTTTTAAGAAAATTTGGAAAGAAAAATGCAAATCCAATTATCTTCATGCTTTACACAAGCTCCCCCTCAAATTAATGAGGGTGTACTTGAAACGTGAATGAAGTACCTTTTAAACGCAAGTGAAAGGTACTTATCACATGCAAAGATCATATATGATAATGTATTCACAAGATTAGCGATTTATGAGGTTGGACCTGAATGATGGAGAACATCATATGAAAGAAGCACATGGTTCTTGTTCACGAATGTTGGTCGCCTCATCACGTCTGAAGTTATCTCTTGACTCCATGTGTACGATTGATATCGTTGTCTTGACACCAACATGTGAACTTGGCACTTTCGGCGTCAAAGATTCTGAGTGCTGGACAATTGCTCCCCCTCAATTGTTGACCCGTGTTCTATTGAAAGAGCTGTAGTCTCCGTTTGAGTAGTCGCATCTTCGAATATGAAGATATCAATTGTAAATTGCTACGGTTGGTGGAGATGATAACTTCATAAAAACAAGATTTATCTTGTTTTAACAAATAAATGCACTGACATGTACATATATTCGTGTTAGATTGTATTATTACGGAAACACAATCCCTTACATGGTTATAAAGTAAACCATGCCCGAGAAAATTAATTCCCGTTGTTGAGTCAAAGCTTTCCGGTGAAATGTTTGACTTTAATATGAAAAGCGGGTTACTATCTGAAATAATAGCAAGCCATTTTGAGCATGTTTTAAAACATTTGAACTTATGCTCGAACTTTATTTACAACCCCGTGTCATTATTGAATGACATTTCTAGTATCGTAAATATTATCGATTCCAGAAGACATGCTCTTTTTATCCATACATTTTTGAACACACAATTTTGAAAGATTTAGAAAAAACTTTTTGACAAATTCTCGAAAAATTGTGTCAAAGTTTTGAAAACCAATTACTTGAGCTTAAGATGTTGAATATCTTACTAAACGAGCTCAAGTCCGAGAAGTTATAAACTTCCCGTTGTTAAGAATAAGTTACCATCGGCGATAAACTTTCCTTTTAACTGAAGAGCGAGTCCTAAGTTGACATTTACTTAGAAGTCGTTTTCATGAGCTTGAAAAACTTTTGAATATTTTAACGTAAAGCTCATGACCGAGAAAGGTGAATTTCTCGTTATGAAGAAAAGTTCTCTTATTTAAAAGATACACTTTCCTTTATGAGCTTAAAACTTGAAATGTTTTAATACAAGCTCATGACCAGGAAAAAAGAATTTCCCGTTACGAGGATAAGCTATCTTTAAAGATAAGCTTTCCTAAAATTAAGGTCCGAGTTACAGTCTGATATTTAACTGTAAGTCTTTGTGCATGAGCTTAAAAACTTTGAATGTTTTTAATATTAGCTCATGCCCGAGAAAAATTAATTTCTCATTGTAAGGATAAGTTTATCATCGGCGATAAACTTTCCTTTCTTTGATAAACGAGTTACAGTCTGTGATGTGACTATAAGTCCTTTTACACGAGCTTAACCGTGTATCCCCTTAGACACTTGTTTCTCCGATATCTGCTTCTTCAGTAGCCAAAATCTAAGAGTGTCCTTAGTTGAACGGTATACAACGATTGGACGGCTTCGTTCTTTTGGAACATCAACTTTGGTACATGCATTCTCATTAGGAATTTGCATGCTTTGACATGGGTTAGCGATATCAATTTTAGAAGCACGTGGGGGTTCACAGTTGGCTTTACTTGTGTCAGAGGCGACCTGAGTAGATGATTCACTTGTCTTAGCTGGCAAACGTTTCCTTTTATAGAAAACCTTAAGTTCAGGCTTAAGTGATGTATCATCCTTTTCAATTTCCTCCCTAGCAGTCTTAGTAGAATCAGAGACTATCCTAGTTAAAGGGCACTCATTTCCTTCAAGAGTGAAAGTTCTACCAGTGGGGCGCCATATTTTACCCATGGATTTAATTTTAGCTACCCAATGGGATTTAAGTCTAGCACGGGAGTTCACCTCATTAAGTAATTTCTTAACACAAGAATCATGATTGGCTTTAAAGACATATTTCCTACATGTTTTACAAGTAGCATATTTAATGTCCGAGTAAGATCTAGAATTCCTAGATGATTGATTGATGCTCCTAGGGTATGACATGCTACGGTTAGCAGTGTTGGGTAATCTAGAAGGCATCTGACTAGATTTAAAATTCCTATCTCTTACTTGTGTCTTCTAAATAGCTTCCCTTAGACCAAATTTATGGCGAACATCATTTGAACTAGTTCGAGACGTGTTCTTTAGACTATGTCTAGGGAGGCTAGATGCAATTATGTGATTAGGTCTTGCAAAAGCTGTTTTAGTCACATTGGGCCTAGATAGTGGAGTGACTGCTCTAGAAAGATAGACCATATCAACTTGGGAGGCAAACCGCGGTCTCGAGGATTTTGGTCGCTCGGATCTAAATGCAGTCGGTTGTCTAACAGACTGAATTTGAGGCGGTTTCCCCAAGATTGATGGTTTTTCAAGCTTAGTATCCACACTAGATCCTTTAGTTTTTCTCAATTCATTTTTCAACGCAGCTATAGCAAAGACCTTTTCCTGTACTTGAGCCTTTAAAGTCTCATTCTCTTTGAGTAATTCATCTTGGGATGCCAACTTAGATTCAAGCAACTTAATTTGTCTCACAAAATTATCTTTTTCAGTTTTTTTTTGGTAACCGTGATTTCCGACTCATTGACCGACTAATCCACGGGGTTTGAGCCCACCGCATCTTTTTCAGCTTTAGAATCTTGAATTTTTTGATTTAATTTTCTTTCAAGAACAACGTTTGAATTTTCAATTTTTTCAAAATACTTTTCAAATTTATCCGTTTTCTTTGAAAATTCAATTTTGGCATCCTCAAGAGCTTTAGATTGCTGAGCTAAAATCGTTTCAAGCTCTTTAATCTTGGAATCAGAATCGGTTAGTGAAGCAGTCATAAAGCATTATCATGATGTAGTATAGCATTCTGAACAACTTCTCCCCCATTTTGACTCACATCGGATGAATCTGAAGTGGTAAAACTATCACCCTTTTCCATCCCATGTTTGTCATAATTAGGTTCGGAATGCACAACATGCGGTAGTTCATCGGCATAGACATCATGTACCACATTCCTTTGTATCGTATTTGTAGACTCTTCGTCATATACATGGTGTCATCAATCCCTGACATGCTGCTTGTTTCATGCTTTCCTCCCGAATCCTTGCTCTTGCAATCTTTAGGCTCCAAGTTGTCAAACGTATGATCATTCTCCTCTTGCATCTGCATCGTAAATTCTTGCACTCCATTATCATACGCTTGCGGAAGTCGAGATCTTTCATAAATCGAAGACGAGACCGATGTCATTAATTTCAACAATGTACCACGGAACTCTTTAATTTCCCTTTGTGTGTACTGAAGAAATGATTGACATATCCCTGAATTGTCAGACTTAAGAATGTTGAATTTGAAGAAGTGCGTAAGTTGTGTCACTAGAGCTTGATATGCAGAAGCTGATGCAGAGTGATTAAAGTCTTCTTTGTGAAGTTGCTCAGCTAGTTGGTTCAAGTTGAGGAATATTAAATCGATGAATATATAACGATCTTGACCGAAGAGTGTCAGAAATCCGCTTCCTCCTTGAAACCAAGAAATGGTCACTAGATGAGACTGGAGTAGTCGAAAGAACGTTATACCACTTTCTCTAGCTGTGTTTTGTATGAGATGCAAGTCTCCCTCTTGATATGTTGAATTAAACGATTCCATTGAAAATCGATGATATATGAAGGTAAAGATTACTTGTCGATCGATCAATGAAAGAAAGTAATTGTGTTTGTTGTTGTGTGTAGAAGCCGAGAAATAATGTTGAAATCCCCTAAATTATGTTCTCGATAAACCAAAAATTCCAAGACAAAATAACACACGATTGTAAAAAATTTCAAAAACGGGTTTTTGAAAAATCTTGGAAATCTTGTCACTCTATCGGAATGCACAAAACAAGTTCTGTCGCAATACTTGTCTAAATACCTATCGCAATACTTGATCGCAATACCTATCGGAATGCACAAAACAAGTTATGTCGCAATGTCTATCTGAATACCTATCGCAATGCTTGATTGCAATACCTGTCGCAATGCTTGATCGCAATACCTGTCGCAATGCTTGATCGCAATACCTATCGCAATATTGACGAAATTTGGACAGAGTAACGTCGCAATATTGCCTTAATTCCGTCGCAATCCACGATCGCAATGAACGATCGCAATGTACGTCGAAATAAGGGGTATCGTAATACTCTTCGATCGCAATGTAGAAACCCTAGGTTTTTGCGATCGCAATGTAGAACCCTGCTTACTTTGCGATGGAGACAAAAGTGCCACTTTTCTCGGATAGTACACAACAAATTCGGAATTTTAAGCCTAGACACGAATCAAAAACCCAAAAATTTTGTGTTGTTAACCAAAATACCAATACCAAATCACTATAACACGTAACTAGATGAAGTATATCAAGATTAAATCATAAAAACACAAAAAAAAATTGGTTCGTGTGATTTTGGATCAAAATGGTCGAGAGAATCAAGAACACAAACACAAAAACCAAACAATCATCGCATGGCTCTTGATACCATTTGTAGGTCCTCGTAATCCTTGGATTATCCTTGTGTTGGAATGATCTAAAGAGATAGAGATAGATGAAGAACTAGAGAGAGAAAATAGAGAGAGGTTTGAGAGAAAATGAAAGATTAGATTAAGTGTGTGAAAATGAGAATGACCAACCCCTCCTAACATGCTAGGAGGGTGTATATATAGCCCACCCTACATGTGGGCTATATGGGCTATATTTTTACATATTGGATCACGAGCCCAATACTTGAATATATCGTTGGAGTGACTGATCCTTTCTAAATACGTAAAATCGTATTTGTAACAAAGTGCCAACAAATTTTCAGTCTTAGTTGAGAAGAATGTGGAGGGAAATGTGGAGGTAAATGTGAAAGTAAAGAATCAAGTTCATGGTATAGTGTTTGGTAGTATTGATGAGCTTAAAGATGTGCTAGTTGATGATAGCAACTTAGCTCAGAATATGGAAGAGAATGTAGTATCGTATGGATAGGGGGTTTTCAATGAGTGTTGATATTGTGTTCATGGATTTTAAGATTGAAACTTATAAGAGATGAAAAGTTAGAGGTATGTGCTATTCTTGAGACTTGTTTAAAGAGTAAAAAGATAGAGAGTATGTGGTAATATATTTGGTAGATGGACTTTGGTAACTAACATGGTGCGGTGGAATGAGAATGAGGTTAGTATCAATGTGATTCATATGAATAGACAATTTATGCTTATGTGTCTCGAAACTAATGATGGTGTTGTTAATACATATGGTACTTTTATATATGCTGCAAATGGGGTATGGAAAGCAGAGAATTGTGGAAAGATTTGAGGTTATATGATAGAATTATGGGGAATAAGCATTGGTTCATTAAAGGTGACGTGAATGTAACCTTGGCTCCAAATGAGCACTCTAGGAAGTTGTAATATGTCTTATCATATGAAAGAATTCAAGGAATGTGTAACTGAGATGAAAATTATGGGTATTAATAGTTCTAGTTTGTTCTTTACCTCGACCAAGAATTTACATAAAGTCAAGGATTCTAAAGAAGCTTGATAGAATTATGGGCAATGAGGAATTTATAAGCAAATCTTGCCAAGCTTATGCTTTATTTATGCCTTATATAATTTTTGATCATTGTCCTCGTGTGTTAAATTTTCCTAATATCGTTTAACTTAGGAAAACCCCTTTTAAATTTGTTGATTTCATTGCTGATAAGGAGGACTTTCTTCCTTTTGTTACAAGTTCATGGGGGAGGAATGTTGAGGGGTGTGGCATTTTCTAGATTGTGATAAAATTAAAGGGTATGAAAAGACAAATGAAGGATTTAACATGGAAGAATTAGGATGTGCTTTATAATGTAAAAACACTTAAAGATCTGATGAAGGAAGTAGAGATGAAGATTGATAAGGAGACCCATTGTAAGAAGCTAAGGATTGAAGAAAGTGATATTTTGAAGTAATATGTTAAGGTGACGAAGGATGAAGAAAAGATCTTGTACGATAAATCAAAAGTTAAATGATTAAGTACATAGGACAGAAACAATGCATTTTTCACAAAATCATCAAAAGTATAATTCAAGGGAATAGAGTTGACGCTGCCAATGATGAAAAGGGAAATAAATATGAAGGGGGTGATGTTTCTCGATAGTTTGTTAATCATTTTAAGGAATTCATGGGTGCAAGTGTTGTGGTGGATAAGATAAATGATATTGATGAGCTGATATGTACTAATATGAGCAATAATGAAGCAAACTTCATGATTAGGGTCTATTGTGTTGGAATTTATAAATACTAGTTAACCATTAACTACGAGTACGCAGCGGAATGGATCTAGTATAACATACATGATTAAGCACATAATAAAAACAATTTAAAACCAACCTTTTATTAATTGAATAAATCAATTAATACGTCTTGATCTTGATCTTGAATTTCAACGGTTAAATTACCGTCTCCATCGTTTGCTCACACGACACGTCAAACGAACATCACTACGATGCTAGTAGTAACTTCACTTCTCAAACAACAAGTGTTTACATCTTGTAACTAGAAACCCTAGATCCAAAACCCTAATTTGGATTACGCAAGGATCGGTTTATAGAACGTTACAAGATTGATTAACCCAAAATCACATAAACCCTAATTAGGGTTTATGCATGTCGAACCACCAAGGGGAGAACTAAAACCTAGATTTAGAGATCTAGGGTTTAGTTATAAAGCTTAAGACTTTATAAGAAAACCACCAAAAAGGATTGATCTTATGAAGGTTTAACCTTTATGTGATTTTAGGGTTAATGGAAAAATCGTATGGTTTTGGTGTAGTGTTTGGGCCGATCGGACGCAACAAGGAACAAGGGAGAGGGACAAAAATTATGAGCTAGGTGTTTGTGTATTTATACACATTCTCCACCTCCTCAAAATCTTTAAGGCCCAACCCAAGAAACCAATTAAGGAAAGGATTACCTTGATCAAATTTTCTTGAATATTTACTTGCCAAAAACCAATAACCAAAAATCTTCTAGAACCCCCTATATATACAATATATTCGGCCGATTGGCCTTAAGGTTTCTAGAAGTCGATTTCCTTCCAAAATTTAAATAACGCACTCGTATTAAATTAATTAAATCCCGTTAATTAATTTAACCACCGTTAATTAAATAATAAGTGAAGTTTTTATTAAACGTTTAATTATAAATAATAAAACGTGTAATAAAAGTGTGTTCTTCGTATTGAGTGTGTGCCCCCGATAGGCTCACGTATTTCCGATGGCTAGACGATCGCATATCCCAACAGCTCCCACTTGTGAGAGTTTAGACATACAGCGTCCATAATAAAGTATCTAGCAACACTTCATTATAACCGGAAATGACTGAGGTATAGTTTCAAGAAGAATATCTCAAAAGTATTAATGGTATACGATTATGTGACTTGCTAATAATCATCCCTATGTTACTAGTACCGTTTAAACTATGGATATGGATCCTAACTCATTCCATGAAGTTTAAATTATAGTTTCTCGTTATAGAAGTTAATTCAGATATACCAAACGTAAATAAGTATCATCTTGATTTACACTTTGGGTGCGGCCACACAATTATCTGATTAATTCTGGAGAGGGCCCAGTGGTACTTCACTGCACTATATCAAGTGGAGGAACAAATTCTTTATTGACTACAAGTGTCTGTGGATGCTGCTTCACAACACTTCCAATTAAAGTCTTTATAACTAGGTCTGGCGAACTAGCGTTGGACATAGAATCAAGAAGTGATATTCACACATGCACAAACTTGTTTGCATCTCAAGTCTAAGGATGATGACTTAATCACCATTTTCGAAATCTTACTCATGACAAGGATCCAAAAGTAACGATTCGAAAGTTCGGGGTGTCCAGTATGCATCCCTTATGAATAACATATGAGTTTGGCGGGAACCGTCCACATATTCAAAGAATATAACCAACACTCACATTTGTCTTAATGTAGACAGTACTCCCATATTGCTAACCGACAATGGACATATTTAGAATAATCAAATATTCAAGGATTTAAACATACAAACATAGGGCAACAATAATTATATGAATGAACAACAAATACCAAGTATCTTTTTTTCTCAGAAAATAATTATTGTCTTACCATCCCAATTATCCAAATACTAAAATAGATATGCATGAAACTAATTTAGCAAGTTGAAGTCAAATGTTTCCAACATTCTCAACTATTCTTTAACAAGAAAGCTAAATAGTTATCTAAGTAAAGTTTCCGAATACTTGTTTCAAATTTCTCAATTGTGAAAGATTTGGAAAACAAGATGAGTGTCTTTTCTTACATGCTCATACTATTTGCAAGTTTCATAGTTGGGGATATCGTCAATCCTTATATAAGGTATTTAACATCAACAATATGCTGACAGTCATCTTTACAGTTTCTTAAAATGTAAAGTATTCTTATTCCTTAATGTGTAATGCAATAATGCTCATTGTGAGCACATCTAGTTAGTAGATTTATCATAAATGATAACATCTCACTTTACTAGATTGATTATCCTCTAGCATCAGTGTACACATACATCACTATGCTTTATAATTCGTAAACATTTGTTTTAACAACAATCTAAATACTCTCAATTAGATATTGTTTTTGTCATCTCACTTTGCTCTTGTACAAAAATGACAACAAGTCATATCCACAATATAATATTTATACATAATGAATCCTTAGTTAAAAACATAAGGTTTCCATTCATGTTATAAATTATGTCAAGTGAAATATATCAATCAAGACTCGCTTTGAATGATGTATTGCATTGTGTTGGACTTAGTTACCGCGTATGTTTATTTCAATAAACATTTATTGCAAAGTCATTTGTTTTATTCCATAAATTCTCAAATGAAGTTTCATTCCAAACTTAAGGATTATCATCTAGCTTAAATGGAATGATATGTTCACTATGTTATACAACATATGAATTTAAAAGAAAAACATAGTGCTCCCACTCAATGTCAAGTGTACTCCAAACTATCTAAATTTAACCAAAATCATATTGAATTAAATTCTAGATTTAGTTTCTAGATGCATGATTTAATCCATACTTGAATTAATCTTCTTGTATACTCAATAAAGATTTTATAGACTCATAATCCTTTTGATTATACACCATCCTCGCTAAAAGGTAATCATAAAGGGAAACTATAAAGTTTAATTGACATATTCCATTTACATAGAAACATATATGACAATCAATTATCTTTATTTAATCAATGCTTGCATAGAAGAATGATTTAATTATAGTCAATTGCTTGAGTATAATTAAAAGCTTCCTATTATTAGCCATGCATTAATTATGTATACCATTTTGTCCTTTTGAGTCTTTCTTCAAAAGAAACTCCTTCCAACCTCATAGGTTTATAATTAGGAGAAACATCAATCAAATTCAATAGATTGATTTTCCCTTTAAGGACTGCATCTTATCATTCATATTTCTAAAATATTTATCAGATTCAAGATATGATAATATTTATTAGCAGTTAGTAGATTACAAAGATCTCCTAACTTATATTCTTCAGCATTGATATTAAAATATCAATCCAGTGATGAGGTATCTTTGCAGATTTATGAATGAGAGTAACATTTACTTTGGTTTGACATTTCCATGCTTACCAAAATATGACATCAACAAGTGGATTTTGAAGGTTGTGTATTTTGCTCTTGAATATATTCAAGATTTGTTATAACTCCCACTTACTTTTGTAAGTAGAGATCATTCTCTAAATACTAAGTATTTAAGCAACAATAAATTGTTCTTAATAGAGAGACTACAAAACACATTTTAAATTCTTAACTCAAGTTTGTTAATAGTATGCTTCATAAGATATTAACAAATTAAAGAATTTAATCAAGACATATTGGGATTTCTCCCAAGAACCCTAATTAGGGTTTCTAGTATGAACCCTAGTTCTTGTATCACTCTTTTAACCAATAACCTTAGAAAAGGTTTGTGTTACGTCAAGCTAGGAGGAACACCAACACTACAATCGTCAAGCACGGAAGTGTAGGAAAATCGAAAAACCCCAAGAGATTTTAAGATTAGATTGGTTTGAGTGGAACAACCGAAAGTCCCTAATAAATTAAGGGTTTTCAATTTGTGGGTTGTCTTGAATACCTTCTAGGTTTGAACTATATTGAGTGTATCAATGACACACGCAATTTTCTAACCTTGATAGATCCCGGAGGTAGAATAATTACAGCTATCATAAATCAAACTATATGAATATAGTTTGTTTAAACTCTTTAGACATACCATAACATTTTGGCATTCTATGAGTATTGGAATTGTGAGACTACATCAGAATTCCATAGATAACTTAATACTCTTTAGATTAAATACTTGTCAATTGGATCATGTACCAAATTACAATATCAGTATTTTAAATCCAGGTGCATGCTATAATGTATATTTCTTGAACAATGCGAGAACCATGTGTTTACAAGAAGACATAGCAGTTCAAGAATTATATGCTCATGCGTTTACAAGAAAACAGAACATATCAAGTATACATTATTAAGTCTTTGAATAATTCAAAGATCTAATGTTTATGTGTTAACAAGAAGACATAACTATTTTACTACATACTTTATGTTATAAGTCGATGAGTAATTCAAGGACTTTATAATTATGTGTTATCAAGGAAAAACATAATTATACTAACTAAAGCAATCATGAACGCAAACTCTTGAGTTCAATAGTAATTTCAAGTTAATTTTATACTTCAAAATTATGATTATTATATCTTAACCATAATTGTATTTACTATAACATGTAGTAAATTACCGAAGTAGCTTTCCACTATATCATGACATTGAATGTAGTAGGACAACAAACATCTTGTATGTTCAAGTCCTAGTAGAATTATTAGCTTTCTTACCATTTGGGCAAATGAAACTAATAATATGTTGTTCCTTGCACACACTTTGCAATTTCTCCCACTTGTGTAAGGCACAACATCATATCATGTAGACAAGAAATACAACATGTGGTTGATTGTGTAAACAATATGATAATGTCATTGATAATATAAGTAGATTTAGAACCATAACTTTAGCCAAAGAATTGTGGATTATTATTCTATAGATAACGTGTCAGAAAGCGTCATCAAAAAGGCAGCGTGTTATCTTATAAAATAAAATGCAATTTCCTTTAAGCAATGGTCGTTCATATTTGGAAGTGATAAATTATTTCAAAGCAAGTTCGAAATAATATGGATGACTAAGCAAGAAAATAAATCTTGTAGCTCCCACTGAAATTGACAATATTACATGGATATTATTTCAGTAATAAACTGCAACGCTCCCACTGGATTTGTCAACATAAAAGATGTTACATTACCAGTAAAAAGTGAATAGCAATTTATTGACTTCCTTATCTTTGAAAAATGCCTACAAGTATACATTTACTTAGGTATTTGAACAAAGTATATAAAATTCTACTTGTGTAGATGAGGGACTAGCCGTTCATGCTTTTAATTAACTTGACTATGTAGCATGCAATTCCTCCTTTATCGTCTACATAGCCACAAGGGTATTTAGCACTTTAAGGAATAACAAGAGTCCAAGAAAGATACCTAGCGAAGTGCTAGTAAATTCTTTACTCTTTACGGTTTAAACTCATACATCGTGACAAGTGCAAGATGTCATTTATTTTGGTAGCTATAGACATTAGGTACACAAAATATGTTATCTTCCAATGATTTCAGAACCGGATTAGGATAATGAAATATTAAAAGTGAGTTTAAATGCAATCGATAACGATTCGATTATGGTCCTATCTTATTCTTGTCAACTAATGAGAAGAGATAGGAGTAAGTCTCACTTTTCTTACCAGGAAGAGAGACTATGTTTTGTTTTTTATAAGAAAACAACTTTAGTTTACGAATTATGTTGCAATAACACAATTAATCGGAACATTAGAAAGTTCAATTTAGTATTTTCGATAATTAAATTCTTAATAGAATTAACTACCCAATTAGTTACTAATAAGACTAAGATCCTACTTGCACTCCCACTCAATATTAGAGGTCCGACCGTCTAATAGTAAGTAGGGCAAAAGGTAAGCGTCGAGCGTTAATTGCATTACAAGTGCAACTCTTAGAATTATGAGACGATTCATGAAGTTTATTGTTGTAGAGTGTTTGGATGGGACGTTCTCTCATCTCTTTCGAGTACCATTGAACATCTCAAACAAACTTGTTCTACACGTAATAAAGTCATGAGTATGTTTCATCTCATCTTATGCCTCGGGTTCCGAATCTGACCGGGAACTCGACTTAAGTCGTACCAATTTAAAGCATGCAATAATTGGCAAAGGTCTTACCAGTGACAAAAATCGCCTTGGGTGCATGATTCGCCCTAGGTCTGACCAGATGACGAAAAAAGACTACAAGTGCTATTAAATTGGGTGGCATAGACTTAAAATTCCAATAGGTATCACATAAGTTTTTGAAAACAAATGTCAAAATAGTGTAAAAGATGCATGCAATCATCTTTTAGCACAAGTTAAGAAAAACCTTTTGTTAACTTTAATTTAGGCGTGTTTACCGCGGGAAAAGATTAAAGAAGGATCAAACACTATATCCTACTCTTCATGCGCCCGAGGGCGCAAGTGCTTGGGATAATTATCATATAGATGCCGAGACATGTACATGACACGGGAAAAGATTAAAGATCGTTCAAACCCTAGATAGCTTGACTAGAGCACGTAGCGCAATGGCAAGTCCACCATTAGTAAAGCACAAAAAAAGTTGTTTTTAAGTATTATAAACTAATTAATTTTTGCAAATCACGGCGTTGAGAAGATAGTTTATAAGCCATCATTACGGTATGTAAGCCCAACTCGAGTGACAATATGATTTCGCAAAACAATTCGATTATAATAAAAACAAGTTTCATAGATCTTATGTTCATATTAATATTTGTTCAAAAAAACAAGTTTTAACAAATAACACATAGCCGATTCGCAAGGAAAATATGTTGTATTAATATGACATACTTTTAAAGCTAGTTTCGATATAAGTAGAGATCCGTTTTTATGATTCCTAGAATCTTGAATTATTACGTTTTGCAATTCATAATGGAAAACAAATAAGCACATAAAAACAGACTAGAAGGGGGTAGAAGCAGAAGACAGACTCTATATGAAAGCGATAAATCATATAAGATCCAAGTCTCGAATGAGTCTTCCCCAAATTGAGGACTAAAGACCCTCATCAAGTTTTCGAGCAAGGTACTTAATGACGTGCAAAGTATCACAAAAGTGAGATGCAAAAGTCTTTGACGGATAATAAAACACTCGTAATTATTAACCGGTTCAATTTTAACCTACCCAGTTTTAACCATTATCTAGATCAAGATTAAAACTTTATGACAAGTATGCATGTAATTGTCATAACAACATAAATAAAAGAGATTTTAAAGCGAAGCAAGCGTGTTTTATTCTATGTGTAACCCATGAATGCCATACGAATTGAATCGTGATGCCACTGTTGGAATTTATAAATACTAGTTAACCATTAACTACGAGTACGCAGCGGTATGGATCTAGTATAACATACATGATTAAGCACATAATAAAAACAATTTAAAACCAACCTTTTATTAATTGAATAAATCAATTAATACGTCTTGATCTTGATCTTGAATTTCAACGGTTAAATTACCGTCTCCATCGTTTGCTCACACGACACGTCAAACGAACATCACTACGATGCTAGTAGTAACTTCACTTCTCAAACAACAAGTGTTTACATCTTGTAACTAGAAACCCTAGATCCAAAACCCTAATTTGGATTACGCAAGGATCGGTTTATAGAACGTTACAAGATTGATTAACCCAAAATCACATAAACCCTAATTAGGGTTTATGCATGTCGAACCACCAAGGGGAGAACTAAAACCTAGATTTAGAGATCTAGGGTTTAGTTATAAAGCTTAAGACTTTATAAGAAAACCACCAAAAAGGATTGATCTTATAAAGGTTTAACCTTTATGTGTAGGGTTAATGGAAAAATCGTATGGTTTTGGTGTAGTGTTTGGGTCGATCGGACGCAACAAGGAATAAGGGAGAGGGACAAAAATTATGAGCTAGGTGTTTGTGTATTTATACACATTCTCCACCTCCTCAAAATCTTTAAGGCCCAACCCAAGAAACCAATTAAGGAAAGGATTACCTTAATCAAATTTTCTTGAATATTTACTTGCCAAAAACCAATAACCAAAAATCTTCTAGAACCCCCTATATATACAATATATTCGGCCGATTGGCCTTAAGGTTTCTAGAAGTCGATTTCCTTACAAAATTTAAATAACGCACTTGTATTAAATTAATTAAATCCCGTTAATTAATTTAACCACCGTTAATTAAATAATAAGTGAAGTTTTTATTAAACGTTTAATTATAAATAATAAAACGTATAATAAAAGTGTGTTCTCCGTATTGAGTGTGTGCCCCCGATAGGCTCACGTATTTCCGATGGCTAAACAATCGCATATCCCAACATATTGGACCGGGTTTTTTCTCTAGGAGAGACTCACAAGAAGGCAGTTTCAATTGAATAGTGCGGCTGAAGAAGACGAAGTGAAGGAAGTTCAACATCGTCATCCAAAGGGCAAGAACATGCCAAAGAGGAAGGGGAAAGTAAGGTCGTCGCCTGGGTAGCTTTGATGTCAAATCGTTGGAAAAATGATGGCTAACGAGTATGCAATGGTTATCAACTCAATGCACGCTCACAAGAGTCATGAAGTGTCCGAGATTATGCGGATCAAATAGGAGGAGTTGGAAATCAAGCATGCCGAGCTGGATATGCGGAGATTGAAAACCCGCCATAAAGACTGCCAAATATATTTGATGACTACGGAAGAAGAGATGAAGGTGGTACTTAGAAAGACGCTATTCGATTAAGTCTACATGTTTAATTAATTAACGTACGCTTTTATTTCTATAACATTTTTAATTCCGTAAGTGTACGTTGTTAATTGCTGTAATATTTTAAATTTAAGAATTAATAAAAGTCTTAATTTAGTTTGTCTGGTGACGGATAAAGTGGATTGTCAGAGGGAGTGGGAGTGAAAAGTATGAGAGTGAAAGTTGATGTGGCGCAAATATGTCCGGTGACCAGGAGTGTTTTTTTCCGATGACTGATAAAAGTAGCTAAATGTAGGAGATTGTATCTGTAAAGTTACATATTGTTTAAGGATAAGCTGATTTTATTTTTTACAATTTTAAATATTAGACATGTGATGAATTAAAAATTCAAAATTTGTTTTGCTGAATAATTGTAGTTTTGGGTTCTTCTGATAAAAAGCCATCCGAGTTGTTGTTTGCTTTTGTATTACTTGATCTATAAAATGTTATCTTATTGTTCCTGTGATAAAAAGACAAACATATTATATATCTTGCATTTTAATAGATCTATTTACACCTTTAATAATTCGAATAACACTGAAACTTATCTGGGAAACGTTTAAAGCATGTCGCTTTGTTTGGTAAGTTTTATGAAAGCCATAAAATACCAAGTTAAAGAGTTAAGTCTAGTAATTAATATTTATCTCTAAAAAAAAAGTTATTTCATAAAATGTACAATCTGAAATCTACAACATAAATGGATGTAACAAAATAACAAATCAAACATTGTTGATTTTGTTTTTCCTTTCCTTCTTAACCGGCACATTATTTGTCGTTTCTCTCGATCTCTTTCGGGAACTTTTGACAGCAGTGTTGCGTACATTTTCGGATAAGTTCTTCTCAATCTCTAAAGGAAAGTTTAGAATTGCTTTTCTACCACGCATGTTATACGCAGCTCTATCGTAAGCCTTTGCAGCTTCAATGGCGGTGTCGTAAGTTCCCAACCAAACTCTAGAACCACGTTGGTTTGGATCACGTATCTCGGCAGCATATTTTCCCCAAGGTCGTCGCCTTATACCTCTATAACGTCTTTCATTTTCTTCGGTCTTTAGTTGCGCTTTTTGGGAGCTAGCTTTCACTTCTTGTGTAGTAGTAGTAAAGTCTTGTACTTCAGGTTTGCACATGAGTTCAGAGAAATTAACTGAATGCAAACTGCTAAAATGATTAAAACCTGAAGTGGTATTAGAGTCGAGAAAACTAGAGACAGACATAGACACAGGTGAATCAAAGAATGATGTTTCTGAGCTTGAAGTATCGCTTTGCGAGCAAGAAATGTTGTCTGGAGACCAATCTAGTGTATCAAAATCTGATAAGAAAAAACTACTGAGGTCGATATCAAGTAAAGGGTCTGGAGGATGAGATGAAGAGGATGGGATTTCGATATCGTCAAGTAGCAGTTGTTTGATGAAATCTAGAGTCGAAAATTCATCATCCATTGCCATGATTCGAGTAAGCTCAAGACCCTAGATGATTATGCTTATGATTATGAAAAATATGAGCTTTTGGAGAGAAAAAAAGATGCTTGCATCTTAGGTACTGAAACCCCTGTGATTATATAATGTTGAAACTGACAGGTTGCTACAAAGAATGTCTACGAGGCTGTCATAAATTTTAATAAAGTTATTGGTAAATTGGTGATCGAGTTTTTTCAAATATGTAATTAGGTCCTTCATTTTCTTATCCACAAATATACAGAATAACATCATATCCCCCAAACGTTATTATCATTTTTGTATGCCTATAGAAGTCATGAACTAGTAACCCTCATGGAGCTTGCATCGTAGGTTAGACCGGTACACCATAGCTCCGGATATCGATGGGGCCATCCAAGTTCGACAAACTTCGTATCCAATCATAGGTCTTAACCATTGTCTTGTTTTTATGGAGTCATCAACATTCGTGGACTGAAAACATGCAGAAAAATATTAGCATGTCACTTTAGTGATCAGAGAAAAGATTGATTTGCAAGCTAACCTTAAGTAGTAATCAAGTACTAAAAATATGCAATAAAAAAAATAAGAATATGTAATGTAGGGATGGTATATTATTGGTATGTGTAAGATTAAAGATTGTTCAAGGGTGGTTCTTGTTATCTACTATAATGAAGCAATTTTATTTATTAGAATTTAAAAAAAAATACATATAAAATAGACATGTGATGAATATAAAACTCAAAATTTGTTTTTATATAATAATTGTAGTTTTGGGTTCTTATGACAAAAGACATATACAAAACTATGATATCTTATAGGGCTTAATCTTTTATATAATAAAAGAATTAGATTTTCAGACAGTTTTAGTGAAAAGTGGAGGTTGTAGAAAAAATAATTGGACCAATCAAATGGCTTGATTTTGACGCATAAGCAAAATCAAGCAATGTGATTGGCTCAAAAAAGTCAAAATTGAATGAAATTTAGTCAAAATTAAATGTTTTGGTGGAAGAATTTGATGAAAACACAAAAAAATATATGTGTTAAATTTGTGAAAATAAAAACTTATAAAAAGAGGAGGGGATTAATTAATACTTTAATGGTTGAATTTTAAATAAATTAGATAGACTTAGTGAAATTTATATTTTTCTATATTTTTTAAGAAGTTTATAAAATAAACAAAATACCCCCTTAACTTTATACCATCTAGATTTTTTATTTTAAAAATACAACATATATGTAATATTAAAAAGTTAACAAATCACATGATTATTAATATTCAAATAAAAACACGAGTTATTGTTTATTTATATTTTGACACTTAATAAAAACAAACAATGCAATCTACGTAAATTATTATAAATATGAATATAAATAGTAAAATGAATGAAAGACCTCATACATTGGTGTTAGATAAAAATAAATAGACGGGATTCTACATATTACAACAACATATATTTTTCAAGGTCGTCATGTGTTATTAAACAGAAAATGTCTAGAAAAAGTTAGCTAAAATTTCATTTAGACAAATTCAAATCTTTTATGCAATAAATATTTATACAAAATATCAATTAATATTTACCCAAAAAATATCAATTAATATTATCACATAATGAAAAATCAGGTAAAAACATATATAAGTACATGAAGTCGCAATAACAAAATTATTACCTCACTTATCTTTTATTTTCAAGTCCCGTACGTGCACGGATATTAAAACTAGTTTTTAAATCCTCTAAGATGTTGCCTCTTTTTCTTTTTTATCCATAAAATGAAAATTTCTTTAAATACTTTATGCAATTTATGTAATTTTTCTAAAAAATTTGGAAAATTTTTTAAACTTTTTTTTATTTTTGGAAAAATCGTATAAGTCGTATAAGTTGCATAAATTGTACAAGACATTTTAGGAAATTTTCATTTAATGGTGCAAAAAAGGAAACAAAGTGATATTTTAGAGCATTTCAAGAATTAATCCTATTTATTACTGTATAACAGATCGGGGCAATTCCATATTTACCCAAAATAAAACACAAAATTCCATATTTCCCCAAACATGCATCAAAATCATTGTACATTATATATTGTTCACTTGTAAATTAGATAAATATGGTATTTTGAGTTTTATATTGAGTAAATATATTATTATCCTAGGAGATCTGCACCTTAAATATAATACTAATGACACGTTAACTTAACGGGGAAACATTTTAAGCATGTGGCTTTTTAAGTTGAGGAAAGCTCCAATAAAATAGCAATTTCATTACGACCTTCGTCTCACAAAAAAAAATAGTCCACCTTACAATTGACGTGTGTCCCCAAAAAATATTAAGGATATTTACCGGGTAATCTCTTGCTTAAAAAAGAAAAAAATGTTAAGTTTTTATTTTTGGATAGTAACTATGGATTAGAGCTGAGCATCGTGCCAAAACTAAACCGACCCAACCCATCCCGAGTAATCCCAAAATCGAAACAAGGGAAAATAATGGACCGAAACCGAAACAACTCGGTTCACTTCGGTTAGACTCGGGTTTTGTCGGGTTTATAATCGGTCCATAGCGAAAACCAAAAAAGCCCAGAAATTTAAAACTACAAATCCAAACAACCCTTAACAAAAAAGTTTGGGTAAAAGCTACGTGTACGCAATATAATTTTTCAAGAAGATCGAAATACGTAACCAACTTTATTTTGTACTAGTAGTCCTAGTATACTTTCAAATTTTGTTCAATATATGTAATGTGACCGGCTAGGTGACTTGTTTGTACTAGTAATGTGACCGGCTAGGTGACTTGTTTGACAGGTTTCACTTTCAAGTTTTATAATATAATCCCTTGACCTTTGAGGGATTTCCACTTTTAATCCTTTTACTTTTCTAGCATATATTCCAAATATTTTTTTTGTGTAAACTTATACACGTAAAAATAAAAATACTAAATCAATGATGAAATTAATTTTTTTAGAGAGATAACTGATAGTAAGCATTGAGCCAACAATGACAAAATTAGCTCTAGTGATCTCTTATTACATGTAACCTTATGAAAAGTGTATCTAAAAATTAACGGCAATTGTGCCGATTACGATGAATAAACAAATATAAATATAATGATTATAGCTAGTTCGGTTAAAATAAAAACAACAGGGCTAAAAGACTCTTTCTGAATCTGTCAGTTTAGGTCAAGTTCAGGTTGGTTGGTTAAAAGAACCTATCATAAGCTGACTCGTCTTAATAATCGGTCAGGCATGTCAACTATACATGTTCACCTACAAAAACACGGCCTATTTAACCCAAATATAGATATGAGGTTAAAGTTGAATGGGCTACACGTATGGAATAATTTCAACAGATTTCATGCTCACATATTTAACATATTTATCGAAAAAGTTGACATATTACACGTGTTAAACGACTTATAAGTCGACTCATTTAACACTATAATAAAATATATAAAAATGTTAGTTTTTGAAATAAATTTTAAATGGGTTGACGGATCAACCCGCTTAACATATACTCAACCTAAGCCTAATTTGTTTAATAGACGAATTAGATGGATCGACCCAAAAACAATCCAAACCCTATTTAGTCACAACTCAAACGCGTTAACTTTCTTGTTTCGTGTATTAATTCCTACCTTAAACTTTATGGCACATGTTACACTAGGTTCTTACGGTCACTTAAGACAAAAAGAAAAGTTAATCGGATAAATGCTTCATGTGGTTGTTTTTGGTTTAGGAAAATGCTCTCTTAACTTTTTTTCTTGAATCCTCTTCTTGTGGTTGTGACCTATAAGGCTGGAGATAGAGGCAATAAAAAAACCTACCGTCACTTCAACATTACATCAACTTTTTTTTATTACTCACCAAAAAACCATTTTACCATGGGAGAAAGGACCAAAAGCTCACCTTCACTTCAGCGCTACATCAACTTTTTTCATAACTCACCAAAAACTCACCATACCATAGGAGTAAGGACCAAAAGCTCACCTTCACCTCACCCTCACTTTATATAAAATATACTCCACTAAACACCCCAATACACTCAAATGTATATTAAAAACGATTAAAACTAATTAAATAAGAAAACTAGACATAGACATCGAGTGGTAGGAAAGTCACCTCTAGTGGGTGTTTAAGGGCAACCCACATGTAGCTTTTTACGGTGTGTGGGGGGGGATGTAACTCACCTGTCAATCGTAGTTTTCTTCTCCTCTCCCTCCAGCCTAACGGGTTCGGTCTCTTGACCCGTTATTCTGTTCGTTTGACCGTTAATGGAAGGTTTATGTGAATTAAAAGGATATAAAATTATGATCCATGTGTTTTGTGAGATATGACATACTAGTTTTAATGCCCGTGCACGCACGAGACTTGAATATAAACGATAAATTAAGTGATGATTTTGTTATTGTGATTATATATATATATATATATATATATATATATATATATATATATATATATATATATATATATATATATATATATATATATATATATATATATATATATATATATATATATATATATATATATATATATATATATTATATACTAATGTTTTATGTTTGACTATATTGTTGTTTTACTGTGCACCGTGTAAATGAATATAAACTCATTTCAATTTTTTATATTCCGAATTTCATACTCTTTTTGCTTTCGATATTTTTATTTTAGATAGTGATTAATCAACAAATCATTTACATCAGCCTTAATGTATACGATTTATAAATTTATAAATTTGTAATGCCTAATATCATTTTATAAAACAATATTAACATTTTTATATTTAAATAGTTATGATGCTCATGGACCCACGAGTTTTACATTATTTTTCATTATGTGATAATATCAATTAATATTTTGAGTAAATATTTGTTGCTCAAAAGATTTAATTTTGTTTAACTGAAATATTAGCTATCTTTTTTTATATATTGTGTGTTAAGTAACACATAATGATCTTGAAAAAATATATGTTGTTATAATATATATAATCTCGTATATTTATTTTCATCTCAAACCGATGTATGATGTCCTGCATTTATTTTGATATTTATAATTAGTTAATAATAATTTACGTAAATTGCATTGTTTGACTTTGTTAAGTGTTAATATACAAATAGACAATAATTTGTGTTTTTATTTGAATATTTATAATCATGTGATTTATTGATTTTTTTAATTTAATATATATATTGTATTTTTAAAATATAAATTTAGAGGGTATAAAGTTTAAGGGGATATTTTATTTATTTTATAAAGTTATTAAAAGATATGGAAAATTATAAGTTTACACTTAAGTCCATCTAATTTATTTAAAATTCAACCACTAAAAGTTTATTATTTCACTCCATCTTTTTTAAGTTTTTATTTTCACAAATTTGACACATATAATTTTGTGTGTTAACATCAAAATCTTCCACCAAGATCTTTAATTTTGACTAAATTGATTTTCAATTTTGACTTTTCTCCACCAATCACATCGCTCGATTTTGCTTATGTGTCAAGATCAAACGATTTGAGTGGTCAAATTATTATTTTTTTACAACTTTCACTTTTAACTAAAATTCTCAAATAATCTAATTCTTTCCTTATATAAAAGATTTAGTTTTTATCTTTAATATTTTCTTTTTACTTTCTAATTATTATAAAAGATAAAAAATTTAATTAAAAATTATTTCAAAAAACAATTTGAATTTAGAGAACTTACAATTCTTTTAGAAAAATATATTTAAAAATATACCGTTTCTTTATATTTTTTAATGTTTCGAAATGTTAAGATATAATATAAAAGTACTATAAAACATTTAAAAATATCCAGATAATAACCAAATTTTTCTTAAATTAAATTCACCAAAACCGGAACAAAAAAATTAGACTAATATTTTTCGATAAATTTTTACATAATTTTTTTAAACTTTTGACCCACAGTTTTTTTAAAGAAAATTTGTACAATTATAAGTTTTTACATATTTTTTGATAGAACACTAACTATTTTTTAATAATATAAAAAATTACAAAAAGTTACTGGTATATATCTTAAAAATTCACAAAAATATTATATAAGAAAAATTAAAAATATAATTTGAATCAAGAAAAACTTTTTTTTTTGAACGGCAGATTTATTACTAAACAACTAGCAAGGAGCTAGAAAGTTAAACAAGATATGGAGTTTTAAGCCATTCGTCCCATTTAAACGAGGCTTTACAACGAAATTTGCACCAATTAAAAGAACAAGAAATAACATTATCAAAAACTTCCGCCTTCCTAGGAGTCTCTTTATCAAAGATGCTTATGTTTCGAAAGGACCAAATCCACCACCATAGACAATAAAAAACGCCCATAAGCATCTCTTTGGATCTTGCTGTCAACCGAAGAGTACCAATCCAGTTCTTCCACCCCCCCTAAAGAACTAAAATCTGACAAACTAACTTCCCACCACTTACATACTTTCTGTATAAGCTGTCTTGCGAACTCACAACTGAAAAATAGATGATTCGACGACTCACCTCCAACATTACATATAGGACAACTGATAGTATCAATCATAATCCCACGACGTGAAATATTCAATCTAGTAGGCAACACATCACACGCAATTTTCCAAGCAAGGATATTTACCTTGATAGGAACACTTTTGATCCATTTAGTCAACACATCACCACCAGGAAATCTCCCATTATCTATTCTCTTACGAATAGATGCAACAGTAAAATCGCCATCATTTTCGAGGTTCCACACCAATCTATCCCCACAAGGTCTGAGCGCAATAGAATTTACTAACTCAGATAAATTACTCACATGAATCCCCATAATTTTACTTTTCCCCATGTTTATACGCAGCCCCGACGCACGATAAAAACAATACAAAACATGAACTAATGTGTCAATATTCTCCTCACTCCATTGACCAATGAACATCGCATCATCCGCATAAAACAAAAAACCTTTGAAATAATATTTTTCCAAAAAGAAAATTTATTCCAAAAATGTAAGAAAATTTTCATTAAACCTGACACGGACAATTTATGCAAGTATTGATCTTCCTAAAATTGAACTAAAACATTTGAAAAATGATAGATTGACTCAATTCGTATGTTTAAAAAGTTTAATCGTAGAATTTAGACAAGTAATACAATAAAAGGCTGAGCTAAAAAAAATATAAAATAGTGAAACTTTTGCCTTTTATTTTTTTTAATGACGAGTTAGTAGTTAGTGATTCGAGCTTACGGTGACATCCAATTTGACAGTATGCAAGTCTCGAACCTTATCGTAACCTCCTCCCAACTTTACTTTTTACCACTCAAAATCCGACACGACTATCAAACCCTAACCACCACCCACCACCCACCACCATCGCCACCGCCACAACTACCACCACCACCAAATCAACGAATCGGTTGAAGAAGAAGCATCATCATGGCTTTTTTCTCCTCTCCCTCTAGCCTAACGGGTTCGTTCTTTTGACCTGTTACTCTGTTCGTTTGACCGTTAGGGGAAGGTTTAGGTGAATTTAAAGGATATAAAATTATGATCCATGTGTTTTGTGAGATATGACATATTTAGTTTTTATTTTTTATATATATTGTACTTTCTAATTATTATAAAAGATAAAAAATTTACTTGAAAATTATTCAAAAAACAGTTTGAATTTAGAGAACTTACAATTCTTTTTTAAAAAAATATTTAAAAATATACGTTTCCTTATGTCTTTTTTTAATATTTTAAAATATTAAGATATAATATAAAAAATACTATAAAACATTTAAAAATATCTAGATAATAACCGAATTCTTCTTAAATTAAATTCACTAAATTTGGAACATATACTTGACCAAAAAATTTCTGATAAATACATATAATATTTTTAAACTTTTGACCCATTGTTTTTTTTAAAGAAAATCTGCACAATTATAAGTTTTTATATATTTTTTACAGAACACTAACTATTTTTTATTAGTATAAAAAATTACAAAAAGTTACTGGTATATATCTTAAAAATTCACAAAATATTATATAAAAAAAATTAAAAATATAATTTATATTGAGAAAAACCTTTGAAATAATATTTTTCCAAATTTTTTTTCCCAAAAATGTAAGAAACTTTTCATTAAACTTGACACGGACAATTTATGCAAGTAGTGATTTTCTTAAAACTGAACTAAAACATTTGAAAAACAAAAATGTTATATCCTCTTACAAAAACAACTTACAAATCTTTCTACTCACAAGATCCTGACAAGTGTCAGAACGGACGGTTTAGATGCGGAGAGAGAATTAGTGGAAAAAAATATTTAATATTATTGTGTCTGTAGGAGAATATGTAGACATATGTTGAAGGAGGATATAGCAATGCTTTTTGAAAAATGATAAAGAGACTTAATTGTATGTTTAAAAAAGCTTAATCATAGAATTGAGACAAGTGATATAATAAAAAGCTGGGATAAAAAAATAAATATAAAATAATAAAGCTCTTGCATTTCACCAATCACAACCTAACAACACACAAGCTATGCATGGTTCTAAATAGCTTGCTATAGCTCGCATTAAGGCGCGCTAAAGCTTGAGACGCGGCCTTCACGCTACGCTAGAGGTCAAGGCACGCTACGTCTGAGGTGCGATGATTTTTTCGAATTCAACTCCAAAAAATGAATATTATTACATGTAAGAAGAGTTTTATAACTTTAATTATTATGTGGAACACTTATTTTGAACTCAATATAAATGTAACATTGAAATAAGATAAAACGTAACGATATTTTTATAGTTTTTCTGTCATAAGCCACGCTTTAAAAATGTTAAAGCTTCGTTTTAACCGCTAAAACATGTACCTTGAATCTTAGATATGCGGCTACGCCTCACGCTATTTATCAGAGTTCTAAATAGCGCGCTATAGCGCGCCTTATAGCGGGCTATAGCGTGAAGCGTGGCCTCCACGTTACGAAACAGACTAAGGCGGCGTCTTAAGGCGTAGCGTGCTAAAAAACGTCATAAAACGTGATATAACGCGCTATAGCGCGTAACGTGGCGCTTTTTTTCGAATGTTTTTGTTTATTTACAAGAATTTTGCTCGGTTACTAATTTTTGGCTATTTAGTTGACTTGGGCTTAGTAATTTTACTATGGAGATAAATCCTTGAGTAACTAATAGCCAGATTTTTTTAAACTAAAATTAAAATATTGTTCTATTTTATAAACTCGCTATATAAATACTAATTTATAAATATTTTGTGCCGCTATATATCACGCTTCGAAAAACGACATAAGTTCGCTATAGCTTTTGTAGCTTACAGCTTGACAATAACGCTACGCCACGCTTAGGGGTGTAAACGATCCGAGCCGAGTCTAGTTTTGGCCTAAACGAGCCAGGCTTGTTTATTAACTGCCTGGCTCGAGCTCGGCTCGAGCTCGTATAAAACTTTATAATCTGGCTCGAGCTCGAACTCGAATATTTTTTGTTGTTCGAGCTCGAGCTCGAAGCTCGTTTACGATTTTTAACTTTTGTTTAGACTAACTTCTATTATAAATATAGTTGGATAGACTCTTTTATTAACTCAAGCTCGAGCTCGAAAGCTCGTTTATGATTATTAAAATGATATTAATACTTAATGAGTAAGCTAAGGTGTATATAACATATATATTTATAGATTTATCATTAAGCTCGAATAGCTCGTTCGGCTCGTTAAGCTCGAATAGCTTGTTCGGCTCGTTAAGCTTGCTCGGCTTGAGACAATTAAACGAGTTTTCGAACGAGCCAAGCTCAATATTATTTTTCAAAGCTCGGCTCGCCAAATTAAACGAACATAAATATTTGTTCGAGATCGACTCGAGCTCGAGAGTATTAAGTTCGAACTCGAGTTAAACGAGCTCGAGCTCGAGTAGCTCGTTAAAAGCTCGAATCGTTTACACCCCTAGCCACGCTTCACAATCAGACGAGATCCATGTGTCAAACACTCAAAACATTTACTTTTATTTATATTACCGACTCCCAACTTTACTTTTTACCACTCAAAATCCGACACGACTATCAAACCCTAACCACCACCGCAACAACCACCACCACCACCACCGCCACCAAATCAACGAATCGATTGAAGAAGAAGAAGCAGCTCGTATGTAATCATCTCTGTTCTGTTATTTATAAGACACATTTCTAGCCACTTTTTATAATCAGCTCTTAGGGTTTATTTCGCCTTATATAGCCTCTCCATGCCTTATTTCGTTTTCGCCCTTACTTATATAACATAAGCGCCTATTTTGCGGCTTTTATAGGGACTTATGAGCTTATATAAGTTCATTATTATATATAATAAACCTATATAAACCCATAAGTCTCCAAATAAGCCATAAAATTGGGGTTTATGAAATATAGCCGCCCCATGCCTTATTTCGTTTTAGCTTATATAACGTGAGTCCATTTTGGCTTATATAACATAAGCGCCCCAATTTTGTGGCTTCTTTTTGGAGACTTATGAGCTTATATGAGTTTATTATGATATAATAAACCTATATAAACCCATAGGTCTCCATGTAAGCCATAAATTTGGGGTTTATGAAATATAAGCCCAAATATGGCTTGTTTTCGACTTATATAACATAAAATTGGGGGTGTTTGTTCCGCCTTATATAGCCGCCCCGTGCCTTATTTTGTGTTATCTTATATAACGTGAGTCCATTTTGGCTTATATAACATAAGCGCCCCAATTTTGTGGCTTATTTAGAGACTTATGAGCTTATATAAGTTTTTTATGATATAATAAACCTATATAAAGGGAATTGATTGGCACACTCATGAAATTGATTAGGACACTCAACAGTATACATTACAGAGTTGTACTGTGTTTTATAGTATACTTTATTTGCTTGTACTGTGAGTGTCCCAATCAATTTTGTGAGTGTGCAAATCATCTCCCCTATATAAACCCATGGGTCTCCAAGTAAGCCATAATATTGGGGTTTATGTTATATAAGCCGAAATATGGCTTGTTTTCAGCTTAAGCCCCAACTTTGTGGCTTAGGGGCTTATATAAGTTTTACATGATATAATAAGCTTATATAAGCCCATATAAGTCTTTGAATAAGCCACAAAATTAAGGCTTATGTTATATAAGCCGAAATAAGCTTACGTTATATTAGCCAAAACCAAACACCCCCAAGTTTATCATATCGTAATAAACTTTATTAACCCACAAGTCTCGAAATAAGCAGAAAATTTAGCCAAAATGAAATAATCTCATAAGTCCGCATTTAGGCTGAAATAAACACCCCCTTATATTATAGCCTGGCCATGGCTTATTTGGTTTTCGTCTTATGTTTCATGACCTCACTTATATTGAAACTTTTCCGCTTATATAGGTTTTTTATGTCTTACATTAAGAAACAGATATAAGTCGGAAAGTTTCAAAATAAGCCACGGAAAGTGAGCTCATCAAACATAAGTTCAAAACCGAAGAAGCTATAAGCCCACTATATAAGCACCCCCTAGATGCTGTTGGAATTTGCTTATTTTTTGAATTTTCTAATCTAGTCTGTTTATAATGGTTTTTGGCTCAGATTTGAAAGCTGAAAATTAACTAGCAAAGCAAACACTGCGTCAAAATGGATCGAAAGATCAAGCGAATTCTCCGTAATATGGTAATTGAAGACTTCAAAGGCTTGAAAAGATTTCAATCACAATCTGAAGGAACATACGGAAATTTGAATCGGTATGGATTTGCCCCATTCGTATCAGCTGTGTTGGATGAGGGAAATGCTGTTAATAAAAGGTTCTTGGCAGAATTAATCGCATCTTACGATCCTAAAAAGCAAATAGCGGAAATCAGGGGACGAGTCCTTTATGTCAATAAGGATGCATTGGCTTCTGCTTTGAATTTGCCGGATCATATGCCTGCTGCGCATGGCCGTTATGGGCTGGGCCACACACGTGCTACAATGGCAATTACAACATTTGATTATGCCAACTTTTTGGATTCGTTTGTGTTCGGATTTATGTGTTTGTGTCCTGGGCCAAATGAGGTGGTTCAGAAATTATATGAAATGAAGGTGCACCCGGAGCGTTTTGATTTTGCTGGTTTTATGTGGTTGTTAGTTGAAGATGAAATACTCAAATGCCCCGCTATCAAACGGTGTTATTATGGGCGTCATCTTCAGTGCTTGATAAGGTCGCAACACCCTGACCTCTTTGTTAACCTGTGTGGTGCTAAGACGGAGGATGATGATGATGTTGTTGAGGAGGACGAGGATGAGGATGATTCTATGGATACGGAGGAGGTTTATTTGTTTTCTGAGGCTTTTTCTGATGAGGATGATTCTATGGATACGGAGGTCGTTTATGAGTCTTCTGAGGCTTTTACTGATGATGATGATGATGATGTTTCTGATGTCGAGGATGAGAAGACGAAGCAAACCGAATCTCAGGTTTGAACTTGTGATTTATTGAATCTAACCTTTTTTAAGAGCATAGTATATGATTTCGGTTTCATAGAACTTCAAACGGGTAGTATTTCAGAGTTTTTAACTTAAGTAGTTATGTATTAGTTAGATCAAAAGTTTAATAATACGCTTAAATAAACATTATCAGTAACTAAGAGCCTGTATGTAAACACTATTCTCAATTTCCATTTATGGTATTTTGACATTTGTGACTGATAGAATAGCAACCAAGACAAATAAAACCCTCGGAGGTTTACATATGAAATGTGCAGCAAAATCCTATACTTATGTGTGGTTTGATTTTACGGGATTTGCTTACCCTTTTTTTAAATAGTAGGTAACATTTTATATGAAAACCAACTGTATGTGCAGACAGAATATACAATGCTTCGTTTTCCCTTTTGTGTGTTGTATCTAGTGTGATTTAGTCTATTGTGAGATATGACTTATTACTCTTCAAAAACAAATTACTAGTTTACTACTATTAAAAATCATTTTGTTTCATTACAAATATAATGTATATGCATCTATCCATCGATTTTCAACCTGAGTATTTGGTAAACTCGTGCATTAGGTGAGACTTCAGATATCTTCCTTTTTGTTTCCTGTAAACTAAACAGTTTAAATCGTGTAATATGTTGTTTGTTGTATCTTCCCAACTTTTAGGCTGTACACTAAATCTTCAGACTTCATCAGATATCTTCCTATTTGTTTACTGTAAAGTAAGACTTTAGACTCCAGATATCTTTTTATGTGTTTCCTGATCTTTTATGCTGCGAATGGGTGTTGCTTGTTGTATCTTCCCAACTCTACAGTCCACTTCTGGTTTTTAACGTCTAAAAACCTGACATATCTTAGAACCTCACAGATACGCATATACTAAATTCCATAAAAAATATTAACAATTCAAATGATTGATAGTTCCACATAAAAGCAAAGTATAAGTTACTCACTTCTCCAACATCCTCTGAAGGTTTCCACTTGGCAGCGATATCCGCGTCAAAGGAAGGTAACTGCAGCATGAAATCATTTGCTGACGCAGTTTCCTGGCAATCAACACATAGCTATTTTTGTTGAGTGAAGTCTCTCATAATGAGTTTAATATGTGGAGAAAAGTTATATAAAGCAAAAGCTTTTTATTGCAGACCATATACAGAACTTCCAAAACCCCCTGAACAACTTAAAAAATGAAAAATCAGCTTCCAAGAACTTATGACTAACCAAAAGCACGCTATATACAAAATTTCCAATAGACTTAACAAATTCCCCAATCAGGAAAGATTTTGTTGGTGTCTGGCATAGTGTTTAGAAAGAGTTTCTGAATTTTAATCTTTGGGTATAACGGAACTTTCAGTTTTGGGATATAGTGAAACTATAATATCTGATTGATTAGGAATAGTGGAGTGCTTGGGACTGTCTACGTAAATTTTGATTCATTATTCATAGGCAATTCTAGTCGGTCACTAAGAAACATCACCTGAAACACGGTATCTGCTTATTTTCTAAGTCGATAATTAAGCAGTCCCAGACACCCCTTAGACAATCACTTTAGAAGTAACTGCAACAAAGCTGATTTTGTTTATGTGATTGTTGAAAGGCCACTTTAGGCCCATTATGGTAGACTAATTCAAGAGGATAAACATCTAAATTCGATGGGCATGTGGTTGGTGGATACGAGTAGGTAGATGTTACTGAATAAGCGCCGCATGTGGTTGGCGGATACAACACGGATGAAGCTAGTGGCGATGCAGATTACATAGATGAATAGGGCGCACTTGATGCACCATATGTTGGAACTGATGGTGCATAGCTGTTTGCTGAGTCCTGTGTATATATGAAATATAAATTAGTTAGCAACTTAAGAGACAAAAGCTTACTAATAAATATCCGCAATCTAAAATTCCCTCCAAATTTACACTATATTTGTGGACCATTTAATGAATTAGATATAAAAACCAAAAATTGATCAAAGCATACTAACTTGATCTAAACTAAAGTGTCGGATTTAGGTAAAGATACAACACCAACTCTAAATAGTAAAACTCCGACATAAATCTTGCTGCACTTTCTGTTTTGACAGTTTTCTATCCATTTGATTGTAAAATCAGTTCATTTGACCAAAATGTCAAAGCATAGCTCTTTTCTATTAGCCGGTGGAGTAAGTTTTTTTTTTTTTTTTTGGGTAATGGGTTACCCCGGTGGAGTAAGTTTATCATAATACAAAAACGATTTAAGTATAATGTATATATTAGAGCTTGCCTTGCAAGCAACGACTTCTTGCCATATGGGTTTTTTTCATTCAAATAATTTCAAGACAGAAAACTGTCATATGGCATAGGCGATATGGCATATGCGGTCCCATCTTTGAGAACACACTAACCTTATATTAATCACCGAAAAATCATTTTTTTTAATTTTAGCTACAAAGTTTAATACACAACACTTTAGCATGGAAAATGACGGTTTTGAGCGTTGAGGGTGGGCCTTTCCTTTTGGAACAACGTCAACTCAACTAAACAACGCAGGTCCGATCATATGTTATTTATAACCATTATAGTTGCAAGCAGGGCTGAAGCCCTCTTGGCCGAGAGGGTTCAAATGAACCCATTTAGATCCTAGATTTTGATATTGACATGTATAAAATAATTAGCTTTTTAGCAGGTTTTGTTCCGAGTCCTCTGATTTTATCACATAGGTTATCTTTTACTCTTCTTGAACCTGAAAGCAAACTTGTTTACTTATACTTCTAATTCAACTTTAACTTATCAGTTTTATATCCGGTTTAATAGATCAGTTCAATCTGTCGGCCTGATGAAGCTGCCCAAATAACAACAGCTATGGATCTCCGAGATAATTATTTCCAACCAACAGATGAAATTTTAATCGAATATTTGATTCAGTTAAACAATGGCGAAGCTCTTAAACCCGACAGATTTGAACGAAGAGACCTCTTCTTCTCACACCCATCAATTATAATCGACTTCTATAACGATGTTTCTCGAAGCTATCCATCTTTGATTGACGATGCGGGGGATGGTTATTACCTCTTTTATTGCAAAGTACCTGATGGTACAAGCTGTGATGGAAAGGGGTATCACAGAATTAGGGACAGATCAGGGATGGGTGTGTGGGAAAACATGGGGTGTGAATCTTCTGAGTGTGATATTTCAGGCATGCGTGTGTTTGGACAAGTGCAAGAATTGCGGTACACACTTCTTGATGGAACTGCTACTGATTGGATGATGGTTTTGTATTTCCTTCGAGACGATGAGGTATTTCTTACTTCTTGTTTTATAGTGTGTTTGTTTCGGCTTATGTAGGCGGCTTATGGCTTATTTGGTTTGGGGCATATGTTTTATAACCTTACTTTTTGCGGCTTATTTTGAAACTTTTCGTTTATATAAGCTTTATATAACATAATAAGCCACAAAAGTGAGCTAATCAAACATAATCCCAAAACCCAATCTAATATTTGCTATTATCAACCATAAGGAATAGCCTGGATGGTGCTCGATGAATTTGACAAGGAAGTGTAGTGTTTCTTTAAGCTCATAAGCTTATGTGGTTTCGGCTTATTTCGCCGTATTTTTGAAACTTATGACTTTACATAATGAACTTCTATAAGCCCCATAAGTTTCAAAATAAGCCAAAAAAATTTGGCTCATAAAACATAGAGTGGAAACTACATAAGCTCGCAAGCCCAAAAAAGCTTGAACAAACACCCCCAAAGGTGTTTGTTTCGGTTTATATAGCTGGCTTATGACTTATTTGGTTTTGGACTTGTGTTTCATAAGCTCATTTTTGTGGCTTATTTCAACACTTTTCAGCTTACATAAGTTTATCGTGTCATAATGAACTTATATAAGCCGAAAACGTTCAAACTAAACCTCCAAAAGGGAGCTTATGAAACATTAGCTCAAAAGTAAATATGCCATAAGGCGGCTATATAAGCCGAAACAAACACCCCCATAAGCTCACTTTTTGTGACTTCTTTTAAAACTTTTTGGTACAACATACTGTTAAAGAAAAGGCAGTATTATGCTATAAAACAGACAGGAAACGACCAATCTTGCTTTAATAGTTACTCTAGAGTTTTAGTTAATTAGTTATTAGATAAGGGTTAAAAGGAAGAGATTGAAAATTTTAAAGCGAATTGCTGAGTAATGTTGGAGATGTAATATTAGGCTATAAAGTTATCTCATCTTAACCTGATTGTTGAGTTATGGGTATTGCATGTTTTACATAAGGTCATATTAAAATGGGGCTCATTGTATTAACCAATAAAAATGATAGTCGTATAGGTTACTAACCGTAATGGTACTATTATAAAAAAAACTGGTGTGGACATGTGGTTGAGGTAGACTGTCTAATGACCAACTTTTTCCTTAAAAACTATATATAGTCGTAGCCAGCTGTAGTGATAGTCTAAACTTGCGAGAGGAAGAACATTATTTTCTTGTACCTGAAGCATCAACTTCTTAATTTAGGCAGTTGGGATCATTAGCTAAAATGTTTACTATGTCGATAGTGCCATGCCACCTGTATTTAATTATTCTGCGATGGATGATTCCGTCCTTGCTGTGTTGCAGCTCTGCAGATGCTAAAATATATCTGCTTAGACCTGTTTTTACCATATATACATAGGTCAAAAATAGTACTAGTGTTTACTTACTACCCCTGTAATGGGCATATGCATGACGCAGCAATTGTAAGTGCACATCTCGAGTCAGGCGTTCTAATTCACCAATCTTTCATTCATAAGTTAGCCCATGCTGCTGTAGCCGCACATGTTATGAATAATAGGCCCATAACTGTTGTTACCATGTATATCCCTTCCTTATGTTTGTAATCGACCATCATCAATCTAAGCTATACTACTCTTCCCAAATTAGAGTAACCCTTTTATATGAACTTTTCTGTTACTAATAGTGGTATTTGTGGTGCAGTCAAAAATGGTCATCTGTAAGGTTGTGGAGACGGAGGAGGCAGTAAGAAGTGCTGCCGACGCTGAGAGAGATTCGGCTGTCCTGGAATCCGCACATGATGCCCGAATAGAACTGTTGAGGACGTTTTTCCAAGAAGAAGATGTGACTAGATTTAAGGCGGCTAGGGTTATTGAAATGGTTAAAAAAGTACTGTATGCCGAAAAAATGAGGGAGAGGAAAAGGGTTGAGCGCAAGGAGGCCCAATGCATTGAGGCATCACCTAAAAGAGCAAAAGCTGAAAGAAGTCAAGAATTGCTATAAGACGAGTAGGTTGTCAGGCATGTGTCGACGAAAAAGAAAATTATTTGAAGATGAGAGTCAATTTGTATAGCAAAGGGCGTTTTGGTTCATTTTGTTTCAGATTTCAACAAACGCGCAAGTATTTGATAATCTCGGTCAAAAATGATCCAAACCTGGCCACATGTAAATACCATTTGGAGGGTGAATATATTGATGCTGCATATCATAGTTTTGAAGGCACATCATAGACTGATATTAGCATGATTTACTAAGTAAAAGATACCCTTTAAACTTAACATCTTTAAACACAACTTATTGTATATACCTTTTACCGAAAATATTAATGGCGTGTTCCGTTGACCTGAACCCGACACCCGTATACCGCATATGCCATTGGTTTGTCGGTCGTTGTGCGAAGTTCATTCGTGGTAAGCCACGTAAGGAAGGGCTAGCCGGGTCGTCAACGAAATAGTAAAAAGTCTGATTCTCAAACAAACTGAGAAGGATAAAGTTTATCAGCCACGGATTATGAACTAATCCGTTGAATTTGATAATGCATGCACGTCTTTTAGATGATTCGTGGAAAGCATACGAGCAAGTCAATAATAAATTTGTTTGGGTACCATTGAAGCATCATTAGTCCAATGGATTAACCTCTTGTAGTCAATTGACCTAAATTGTGCAGAATCAAACCGGTTTTTTGTAAAACCGGTCGAAAAAATCGAAAACAGTTTTTTAAAAAACCGGTTTTGATTTATCTGAACCGATTACACTGGTTTTACCGATTTTTGGTAAATCGATTTTTTATCGATTTAAATATCGGTTTTAACCGGTTTTCCAAAAAACAGGTTAAAACCAGTTTTTAAAATTTCTTTTTAATAATATTCGAAATAGCAACCGGTTATAACTTGTTAAAACCGGTGTCAAACTCGACTGGGCTTTATGGGCCTTTTGGCTGGGCTTGCAAATGATTCTATGATTGTAAATTTTAAGTGGGTGGTTTTATGAGCTTTTTAATAGTTTTGTAATTTAAAAAAAATATATTATGGTTTGTACGATTGTATTGTTTAAATAAAAGTTATGGTTGTATAATCGTGGTATTTAAATAAAATTATGGTTGTATTTTTTTAGTATGTTTGTATTATTAATAAGTTTATTAAATAAATGACGAAGTATTAAATTGAAAAAAATGATAACGAAAATTTATGACCGAAAAAAAACCGACCCATAAAAAAACTGATAACGAAAATTTATAACCGAAGTAAACATTTTTAACCGAAAAAACCCGTTTTGGAAAAAACCGATCCGAAACCGGTTTTCCAAAAAACCGGTTTTATCCGGGTTATTTGCACCCTATCTTTGGCATTTGCTTTAGATAGGTACTAAGAGATCGAAGATAGAGTCTCAGCTCGTCTCACTCCAGGTGTTAATCCACTCTAGTATTAGCTTCACATCTGTTAATCCAAACACCTTTTTTCAACTGAACACGACAACTGATTTTATACTTTTAGACCACGATGTAGAGGAGCTAGTTCCAGTGTCTTAAAAAACTAAAAAAGTACAGAATAAGAGATGGATAGTTTTCATGGTCGAACGGCAGACACCCAGAATGTATACATTACTTTTCAACGAAACAAGATATCATTCAATGGGCGCAAAAACTGAATCCAGTCACAGATTACTTCCATAGGCAGACGATTTTAACAACCAAACCCGTTAAAAAGAAACAAGACAAACGCAAGAAACCAGAAAATAAGTACCATCAAACTTTTCCAACCGTTTCAAGAAATATGTCGGCAAAAATTGTTGTCATGTATCATGTTGAGCATAACTGGCAAACTAACCAAAAGCCAAGATGCACCGTTTCAACCTCCATGACAACATCTACAAGTTAAAGATTGACCAAATTAGCTAGCATAATTAGATAGAGAACATAACTTATCCGCCCTCGTTTATATTCACTTCTAATTTCGATGCCTGGTAGAACGCTTTGTGCCAGGCTCAATTATCTTCACCTCCATGGTGTTTTTGTCTTGACTGCTCCTTTTTGCAGTCGAGGTTTTCTCCTTTGTCTGCTTTGTTTTTTTGGCTTTACTGTTGTTTTTTGCAGGCCGCGGGGTCTTCTTATTTTCAGCGGGGCTGCCTCGTGTTGTTTTGCGCTTCTTTTGCGCCATTGAGACTGTTTTGTTTTCAGCTTCTTCCTCCACGCTAGACATATCATCGTCATCATCTTGACTTTTAGTGTATGCTTTGACTATGTAAACCTGTGGAAGCATTAAGCATGCAAAATCTTAATAAACTTTTAAGCGTGTATAAATAGGTAACTTTTTGTACATGGATCAAGCATGGAAGCCTCAAGCAAGTTAGGCAACAAATCAAAATGGAAAGGTCAAAACATGTGTAAATTTGCGTCAAGGGATCAAAGTGAATAAGAACATGTTGACGATTGAAACAACTTTGACAACCCTGTACTCGTTTGAGCCATTTTGAGTATCTTACAGTCAAACCTTCTTATATCACCAATTTGTTTAGCCAAATATTTCAATTTAGCTATTCATTAGGAAGCGGGCAGACCTTTACACTGAAATGATCTATAATAATACCCAAAATATTTGGGTTTTCTTTTTGGTAGCCATGGTTTCCGTTCTTTAGGCTGACTAATCCACGGGGTTTGAACCCACCTCTACACATACTCAAACCATATAAAGGATAAAGCCCTTCTTTTTTCATTAAGTTGGCGTGGCCACTTTAAAGCTGTTTACAGCTACCACGAATTAAACTCGAGACCTCACACCTTTTAGCGTGATAGATGCAAGTCCTTTTACCACTAGGCCACCCATGATTAGTTATCTTCTTGGGTTTATTCATTCAAATGCAAAAGGGTTCGCATAAAAAATGTACCTTGAATCTTAACTGCTCAATCAATTCAAATACCAAAGCATCGCCATCATCTATTTTATGTTCAAGTGCAAATGCTTTCCATCCGCCACTAAGTCCAGTTCTGCTGCTAATATACACGGCCTCGTATTCGTTGCCATCCTCATCTTCTAATACCATATTCATCTTTGACTTTGGAAGATGGGCCCTACAGAAACTTTGAGGTAGCCCCTATTCGAATGCAAAATGAACCAATAAGGCACAAATACTTTGATTACCTTCTATATGCCACAATAGGTAAAAGCTTCAAATAACAACTGAGCAACAGTATGTATGTGATTTGCACACACCCTTTCTACGCATTATAAGAAAGTATATACAATGTGTCAAAGTTGACCACACTTGTAAGTTGTGAGCGTGTAAACCGGAGTATAAAAAGTATGAGTCTTGCAATAGTAAAAAAAAATCTTCATAGTTGTAAAAAAGGCATGTAAATTAATAAAAAGTTGTGTTTTCACATTTTTATAACTGTAAACATTTTTTTTTTCTAAAACTACAAGTAGAATACGTAGGCTTTTAACACATTAGTAGCTGCGAAAACTTTGACAAAACTTTATACAATTTTTTATTTTTTGTATGCTATGTAATGTAAGTAAAAGTGTGTTTAAATACTGGTTGCAATGTTCCTATAATGTGATAACAAAAATTGCTCGTTTTGCCACTTACCAACCAAAAGCAACTGTAAACATGAGAACGGACCATTGGCTTGACAAAAGATGGATAGTCAGACTGCAGATTGCTTTGAAGTTTCTCTGCAGACTTAATTGCTTGAACCTTTTTCCCATACGAAGCCAATCTGCATTCTTCTAGCGGTCTTGAGGCGTAACTGAAAATGTAGAACATATTTGTGAGCCATAAGGTAATAAAAAAGTTACTATATGCCATTCGAACCTTGTCCATGAAGTATCGGACTTTGATCTCTTAGTCCTCCTGACATTTGGGAAACCTGTATCAACCTGTAGATACATGAAATTTAGAAATAAGTTTCAAACATCTGATAAGAACAACCGAGTAATATTTATCACATATAAATATTAGTCTTGTAAAATTAGTAGAAGTTTGTCAAGGACTCGAGATAAGAATTTCATATAATTCGGTTTCCATATATCAGGTTATTGTGATCTAATAAGTTTTTGTGAGTGGCGTTGTACGAGAACTACTATATCTTTATTAACCATGACATGTTGCCAAACCGAATAGCTCTCCAGCTCTCCTGTATAGCTAAAAGGCTTTCATCATAGTTACAATGCATCCATGTTCTATAACGAGTTATAGAGAAATTCACCTCTCTTGACCACTTTGAACACATAATGTTGTAAGTCAATAACAATTACGGCATATAGATGAAGTATCAGAAGTTACACGAAACACACGTTTTTGCAATCAAGGGAGTGAATGGACATGATAAATTTTAATGCTACGCTTTCCTATTACATCTAAAAAAGTATTTAATAATATACTTGTTCTTTTCTTTATCCAATATAACAAACCTCGTTATTCAAATAAACAACATTAATGTCAGACTTACTTCATCTTGATATGTAACAATGGGGTTGCGTTCACGTGCTGAGCGCCTTGGTTCTACTATTTCAGCATTCCTTATTTTTGGTTTAACTTCACGTTGCTGCTTGACACATATAAGAAATGTGTCATATAACCACTCACATTGTCACAGAAGTTGACTATACGTATGAGCAATACACTACCTTGGACTTCTTCTCAGATTTTGAAAGATCTGATAGGTTTTTAGATATCTTCGAGATTCCGAGTTCCTTCAAAAACAATCAGAAAACCATAAGAAGGTCATGCGCATTCCAAACCGTGCAGTAACTTCACAGTTTACAAAACGAGCCACATATGTTAATATTGCCAAGTTAATTAATTTACAGCTACACATATGAGCAATTGTAACTATGTGAGCACTGCAGTTTTTGACCGTACTTTCCTTACAGTTGAATTACCTCAAATCTCTTTTTGTTCTCAAGTAGTTGTTTCTGACGAGCCTGTTCATAACTGTTGGTTGTGGTCTCCTCAGCCATCAAATCACCTGTTGCTGTATTGAAAGATTACGAATCTAAGAACGCGTAGAAGCCTATAAAAGACCATCTTATTCGTTTATACAGAATATAAGGCATATAGAAAGTAACCCACGTAACAGCCAATTATTGACGTGCATATCTTCCCCTCAAGATCCACGTTCATAAATACTCAATCAACTTTATACGTATAGTAAATTTGTACAAAAACTAGCTCTCCAAAATACCATGAAAATAACTATGTTCGAATCCTAACTTGGTTAAATAAAGTTTCTGAAAATCAATCACTATCTTATTTTGGAAGTGATTATCGGATTCTTGCATTTTCCAGTGACAATAAATCAGCTTCTAGTGAGCATGTATAACAAAACTGGTTATAAAAAATGCCAGTTAATCAGTTTACGGGTAGCTAGAGCAACAAAACTTATATCATACGGTTGAATAACTAGTTTTCTGTTTATCGCGACTTTAAACAAGCATTAGCTCTAGCACATACAACTACCATATCCGACAACCTAATTTATTATAGCTAAACATAGAATTACGTATCTCCGTATTTTCACATGACAAAATCTTAGAATGACCAGAAAAGAATCCATTAACAGCCAAGGGAATACCCGTCAAGCCGCACACATCAAAGCCAAAAAAGGCTCGACTTTTCCCGAGTAGCTAGAGATCACTCTCCGAGTACGCTTATACCTTCCAAACACAATGCCACACACCCCTTAATCTCTATCTCTACCTCTACTTGTAAAGTCTATAAAGCAAATTGTCCATCTGGTTACGGGTTCGACCACCGGGCCAACATAGTCGAGTCACGGTGGGTCAGCCCGGTCGAATCACAAGGGTCAGTAACTGGTTCGACTACAGGGTCATCCCGGTCGAGTCACCAGGTCACTCACTAGTTCGACCACCTGGTCAACCCGGTCGAGTCACCGGGGAAATTATATCATTAACTATCCAAAGCTTAGGCAATTTCCGCTGCTATGCGCGGGTACACGTCTAGTTTAAATATAAAATCTTGTTCACAAAATGTGGTTTTAGCATTAAGGGGTGTTTGTTTTAGCTTGTGAAACGAAAGCCGAAACGGGCTTACGTTTCATAAGCCCCAATTTTGTGGCTTATTTCGACAATTATGGGCTTGTATAAGTTTATTATGATATGATAAACGTATATAAGCCCATAAGTCTCAAATTAATCCACAGAATTATGACTTATGAAATATAAGCCAAAAATAAGGCAGAGTCCGGCTTATATTTCATAAGCCTCAATTTTGTGGTATAATATCATAATAAACTTATATAAGCCCATAAGTCTCAAAATAAGGCACAAAATTGGGGCTTATGAGACATAAGCCCATTTCGGCTTATGTTTCATAAGCTTAAACAAACACCCCCTAAGATTGCTACATTTTCAATTAAAAAAAAAAGGTTCAAACTAATTAAAGATCCATAAACCCTAAACGCTAAAAAACCCTAAACCCTAAACGCTAAAAAAACAATAAAGATTCAATCTTTTTCAAAATTGAAAGCCAAATAATAATAACCCATAAGTCACATTTAAAAAAAAAAAAAACTGGGGTTTGCTTATATAAATATATAAAAAGAAAAAAATAAAACTTTATGCAATAAAGATTGATGAAAAGGGTTTTAATTTAACCTGAAATTATTAGGGCTGGAAAGATTATTACACACAGTGAGTGTGTGTGTGTGTGTGTGTGTGAGTTTTGAATTTTGAACTGGCGTTCAGTGTTTTGAAAACCGTTTTTGTAAGCGACTCGGTTGACCGGGTCATCACATTATCGATTCAACCGTTTCGACTCGGTTTTTTCAAAAACAAGTTAGGTGCCGTTTGGTTTATTGCTTGGAATAACTATCGATATGGATTTGACAGCTAATTTTGTAAATCAAAATAATGATACGTGAGTTATAATGACAATTACTTTTATTAACTACATAAAAAAAATATTAAATCCAAATATAACATAAAATTAAATTTATATATTTATTTTTAAAAACTTATATATATACTTAAACAGATTCACGTGTCGACCTGTTTAATACTTACTCAACCCAAACACGATCCAATTATTAAACGGGTTGACTTGTTGTTGACTCAAACCTGTTTATCCTCAACCAATACCTGTTTAACTTTGTGTCAGGTTCGTGTCGTTTATCGTGTCGTGTCAAAAATTACCACCCCTACTTTCAGGCCCCATACGCATCACGTTGCGATAAACCCCACAAAACCGAACTAGAGTCGGTCGAACGGACTTCCACTTCCCGTTCAATGAATCATACGTACGAGCCCTTTGCTGCTTCATTTTGCTCTCAAAGTACTCAAGGATTCTTGTCTAAAATCTCAGCTCCGTCATCTCGTTTCCATCAATGTTGTCTTGAGACACGACAACCAAAGCCTTTGTCAAAGCAATTTCCTCCATGGCTGTCCAATGTTGTTGCCGTTTTGTAGCTTCTTCGATCGTCTTCTTCTTTTGAGATCCCCTAGCTAGTGCCTTCTTCGGTTTAGGCCTTTGAACGGTTTCTTGGGTTTCTGGAACGGTTTTTTGATCGGGAGACCCGATTTGTTGATACGTAGCAAAGCCTTGATACGTATCTGAATACTGCGAGTATTAGCAATCTTCAGTTTCAAAGCCGGGTTGTGATGAGGAACCACCCATTTGTGTTTGTGACACATAATTTGGTGGCATTGGTTGTGATGACGAACCACCCATTTGTCTTTGTGACAAATAGTCGAGTGAGGGGTTTTGGTGCCATTGGTATTGGTATTGGTATTGGTTTGGGTCCGGGAAACGATAAGGTTGGTTTGGGTAAGGTTGTTATTGATAGAATGATGGTGCTCGTATGGAGTTCACTTGATGGGGTGACGGGTTTTCTAGGTCGAACGTTCATTGCGGTGTGGGTGGTGAGTTTTGGGTATTTCGACGTCTTCGACGTTTGTTGGCGGATCGAGATGTGTTTTCTTGAGACACAATTTGGAGGTAATGGATAGGAGAGTTTTTTGTTTAGATGAGATTGTGTGTGAAAATGAAGATGATTTAGTAGTACTATTTATAAGTAAAAATAAATTAAATTTTCTTTTTTTTTTTAAAACAAGCCAAACGGTTGAAAAACAAATGGGCCCCGGTTGGATTATAACTCACGCTGGTGAGTTTGTTATGGGTTTCACTGCGGACAAGTCGTGCGCGAGCGACTTCCCGCACTCACGAGTAAAAATGTTGCCATTCCGTTCAGCCTTATTTATTAAAATTGACAATTATAAAGTATATATTGAAAAAACCGTGTATTACACGGTCTTAAACTAGTAAAACTTTAAAAAATACAATGTGTTATAAATGGACCACAATGACGAAAGTCAACAACAATTGAGGAAATCAATGCAACCAACGTTCTAAAAACCGGTTTTAAATTGACTTGATTGGACTACTGTGTAATCGGTAATTTAATTGAGTTCTTTTGCTAAAAATCAGAATTTTATCATACTCAAATGAGTCAGACCAATCAAAGTTTTAAAACACCGATGCAAACGATAAAATTCGATTCGAAATGTGTATCTAATTTCTTTGAAATATAAAAGTCTTAAAATTTTAAAAATTTATACAAAAGTAAATGTTAAAGAAATGTTGCACTCTTTTCAATTATTCCCCTATGTGTCATAAGGACCATTTTATTTCGTAGTTGTATAAGTGTATCTTGAATATTAACCTTATTATAAAGAATAATTTATAGATGGGATAACATGACTACAATAATTATAGCTAGCTTGGTTATAATTTCCTTCACAAAATACACAAAACATGACTCAGAGACCAACTTTCAGACACACGGACCCGTGATTTATAACACAAATTGTTACCAATCATATCATACTATCTTATAAAATAGATTAGACACTCTCTCTTCATTTAACACCAAAAATCAAGTAATACAACAAATACAACATAATGTACAACATATTAATGCAGTCAAAAATCAGATTTAAGTAATACAAGATTTAATGCATATGTATAACTTTATATCTCTAATATATATAAAGCATTTAGACATACTTAATTATATCATAATTAATAATACAATTAAAACACCCATCACCACAATTTACAAGCAAAAGAACACATTGTGCAAACATTATGATGCTTTGTAGATATAATCTCTTTGTGTTTTGTTGATGACAAACGTATAATTTGCAATACATTATGTAAAATGTTAAGGTACTCGTAATCACTCAAGAATACATTTGTATACTTCTCTCGACACCTCCAAGACCGCATTCGGCATGAATCACTCAAGGTATGTACAAACATGTCATTAACCTAACTAAGTGATCAAGGATTAATATTTTCTTAAAACTCACATTTTAATCAAATGTGACAAAAGATTTTAATTAACTTTATTTTTAAGAAAATTTTTTATTAAAAAGAAAATGGAAATTTGAATTTGGCATATTCCATATGCCAAAGGAATATCCTTTGAGGGTATAAACTACCCCAGATGGCATATCCCCACTAAAGGACAAATTTGCACGGACTCCGACGCGGAGGTTCCTTAAAGGAACCCGCAGTTCCTTATTGATAAGGTACCGCGGGTAGAGATAAGGAACCGTGGGTGTTTTTGACCGTTGCAATGTTGTCCTATAAATAGTGGATCATTTCCAGGTTTTCTTCCAACCCTTTTTGCACAGTTTCTTTCAAAAACCATCTTAGATCCTTGATTAGTTAGTTTTGATTAATCTTGTTTAAGATTTGATTCAATCATCAATCTCCTCATCCTCTCAAGTGCAAAGAGAAGAACACTATCATTACCCTGATGTGTTAGGTTCACTACATGATGAAGATCTCTCCTTCTATAGTATGTTTTTAGTCTTCCTACTATGTATAGTAGAAGATCCAAGTGTTGGGTACACTTGGATGTGTTTGTAAGGGTAGAATATCCAAGTGATGGGTATCCTTGGATTAGGTGTTAGTTGTGTAGATCCAAGTCTTGTTAGTACTTGGATATAGTGTTAGAGTTATAGATCTAAGTGATGTGTGCTTAGATCTATATGGTTTATGTGTTTAGGCCATAAAACACAAGGTTTGTTATGTTGGGCCATAAAACATAACTAGTGGGTAGATTAGGTTGTGTCTTGGTAGTTCTCACTAAACTCTAAAGTGATGTGGTTGTGTCTAGGTAGTTCTCACTAAACTCTAAAGTGATGTGGTTGTGTCTTGTGAGTTCTCACTAAACTTGAAAGTGATTAGTAGTTGTGTTGTGTGAAGTTCTCACTTAGCTTCAAAGTGAAGAGTCATGAAGATTGGTTCTAGCTTTCGATTAGAACTCGACATCTAGCCTTGTGTCGTTAAATGGTGAAGTGGGCGACATTGTGTAGATTGGTCCTACCTAAGATTAGGACTCGACTTTTAGCTTAGAGTCGGAAATTGGATAAGCGACGTTGTGTATGGTTTCTCCACCTTAAGAAGTTTGTTGACTAGTGAAGTAACTCTCGAGTAAGGTGTACTCGAGGAGTGGAGTAGGGCGAAGAGGAGCTTCGTGACCGAACCACTATAAATCATCGTGTCGGTACTTTCCTTTACATTTATGTCTTTACTATTATATATGTATTTATATGTTGTGTGTTGTGTGCATCTCATAATCTAAACATCTAAGTTGTGGAAAAGCTAAGGCTTAGTACGTGTGTGCTTCGTGTTTAGATTATGGTCAAGTGTACATCACTTAGTCTAAACATCCTAGTTGCGGAAAAGCTTATGCTTAGTACGTGTGTGCTTAAGTGTTTAGACTATTGCTTGATGTACTCTTGATTTGATGTGTTTGTGTGTTTACTTACTTGTAGTATTTATCTTTCAATCAAACACATCTCATATCTAGTCAAGCTTGATCAAGAATTTGATACAAAGGATTGTCAAAGTTTAACATGCAACAAAAGGTTAAGTTCACTGTCGGCGGTTCCCTAAATGGACCGGCGGTTCTTTATTGATAAAGAACCGCGGGTACACATAAGGAACCGCGCACAGTGGATTAAGCCGAAATGTTTTGAAAACTAACTAGAAACTATTCAACCCCCCCTTCTAGTTTCTACAATTGGTATCAGAGCGAGGTTACTCAAGATCTTTGAAGTATATTGTACTTTAAAGCTTGGATCGATCTTTGCTCTCTTTTTCAAAACAAATGGTTTTTAAAAATGAAAACGGTTTTTAAAAATAGAGACGATCTTTGTATCAAATTGTTCATAAAGAGTGATTACTTATGAAATGTGTTTTGTTGTTTTATTCATATAAGTTTTGGTGTTAAATAAACTTTGTATAATAGCTTGAATTAAATCTTTTCATATTTGGAAGTATAAAAATCTTTTGTGTCATAATTAACTCTAAAATACGAGTTCTATGTGTCTAAAATGATTTTTTAGAGTCCTAAGTCCTTCCAAAAAGTTACCAAATGATTTTGGCCAAAAACTCATTTTTTGTCCTCTGACCGCGGTTCTTTATTGTTCCCCGCGGATCCTTATCAATAAGGAACCGCAGTCAGTCTGACTTAGATTTTTGAAAATTTGAAAAATCATATAAAATCAACCGTAAGTCTGTAGAAGTCGTGCCACCCGTCATTTCGAACGTAATTGAATTTTGTTTCAAATAAAAATGCTTCCAAACCTTTATTCAAACTTTAAAATTTGGATGGTTTCTAAGTTCCATACTTTGTCCAAAGTATTGAGCGTCAGTTTGTCGTAAAACTTGTGTTTTACTCTTTTCTATTAAGTTGGACATCTCTTGGTGATATATCTTTGAAAATTGATATATTTACAAAGTGTTAAACTTAATTAAATCTTAAATGGGTCAAAGACTATTTTCAAATAAAATCAAACTATGAATACTTTGTTGTATCTAACACTCAAAACATGGACGAATGCTTTTATGTGTTAAGCTAATTATTTGTATGTGTTTCCTTGTGTGTTATTATTATATGTAGACATTATTAAGTGATTCCTTGCTATTTGTTAGTATCTAGTTTTTCCTAATTAGGATGTATGCTAGATTTCTTGCATTTTAGTTGCAACATTATGTGTGCATTTCATATAGGATTAACATCTCTTTGTTTACAAATGTTACATAAATATCTTGTACACCTCGGGATGTTCTTTAACACTTTTAGGTTTGAAAGCTTTGGGAGCTTGTCAAATCTATTGATTTAGGTCGTCTTACTCGATCATTGTGTTATTAGTTCAAGTAGATAAATGCCTCACTATAAAACATGAAACACCCTTTGAAAATCTTAGCTATTTTCTCTTAAAAAGTGTTTGTGGGAATCAAGAAAGATTTCGATTAAATATCAATGCATTATTCAAACTATGATTGATATCATTATCAAATCTAATTGACATGTTTTTTAGTGTAGACATGAATGTGGTTTATTAATAATATACATCGGATCATAACTCACACTTGTGTTGATGGTGTTATATTGAATCTACTTGTTCAAATTATTAGACATATTTTGTTTAATAATTGCCTATTGATGAGACTGTTTTTATACATAGTCTCGTCGTCCAAATAGGGCTTAAAATGCATTAAATATCATCAAAATACCCAAATATATGCTTGTGTTTGTTGCTTTTGTATTTTAGGTAAGAATATTGAGAAAATGACAAAAGATCACAAGAATCATGCAAAAACGAACACGGGAAACGAAGCCGCACAATGAACCAAGCCCTAATGAAGAATTTTCCAAGAAAACCCTTGAAGATTTGAAGAATTATGAAGAAGGGTCCTCCAATATGGAAGAATTGACACTTTATACCCTTGTATCTTCATAATTACAAGTTTGGTCCCTAAAGTTTGTCAAAATTACAAAAAGGACCCTTAACTTTGAAGAATTGGCAAATTTAGTCCCTCAACAAAACTAAATTGTCAATATTGGTCCTCCAAGAAGTCAACAAACAAGTCAAACCTTGAAGAATGAAGAAAATGCCAAAATCAGTCCTTCAAATATCATAAATTTGCATGTTTAGTCCTTAAAACAAGTTTAAAAACTTGTTGTGCCAAAATTGCCAACTGCCCAAAGTTGATTATAAAGGAAATGAAGATTGTTGCTGATATTTACAAAGTGAAGAAAGGAAAGGAGTTTGGGGACCATTTATGTCAAACAATCAAACTCACCCCAGCCAATCACCATTCCACATCACCTTCCCCATCCACTCACAAGCCACCACCTCATCTCTCCCATCCACGTCTGCATTCCACCACCACCACACTTAATTAATTAACTGATTAATTCAGTTATATTAATTCCCTCCCAAACACTTATTTAAATAACATTAACCCTCAATTCGGATTAAAACCCATGTTCATCACACATAAACCCTTAACCAATCCCAGGGACAATTAACTCTTAATCAAAGGGTTTTTACTTGAGTCTCTCCAGAATAGTAATTAAAGGTCTCCTAATCAAATCCCACCTCCCAAAACATCACACACTCAACCCATGTGACCACCCCATGGTCCCCTGCACCCGTCCCTTTCCACAAAACCCCATGAGGGGACAGGATCAACGCCCCAAATGGTTTTACTTGTCCTCCACACCAAATGAAGGGTCCAAGATTGAAGATTGCAACTGGCATGTCAACATCCTTCACAAGATGCCACTTTGACTGAAAATTCAAAATTCGTCCAAAGGGCATGATAGGAAATTCAATGTTAGGGTTTCAGCATTCTAGTATCTTCTTGTAGCCATTATATAAGGCACTTATCATTTCATTTTTTTCTTGTTCCTGATTTTTTTTTCCTTGGTCACAAACTTGTAATGCCCGTTTTATTATTGAATGAAACTTGGTTAAGTGTTGTTGATGAAAAAGATTCAGGCTCCATTTTACTTTATGATGTTTGATTGTGTTCCAGTTATTATTTGTTTTTGAGTTTTCAAAAATTAGTTTTTTTCAAGTTTCTGAAAAATTGATTTTTGGGTAAAATCTTGTTCCAAAGTTTTGTTTTCCAGGTTTTTAAGTTGATTGTTTAAGTGTTTTGAAAGAAAGGATGTTTGAGAAAATTATTTGATAATATTGTGAAAAGTTTCTAAAATCAGATTTTTGGAATTGTGTTTCTGCATTTGTTCTTAGCAGGTAAGACTTGGAGTTCTTGATTGATTTGTCCAAGGATCTGCACAGACCCGAGTCTGTTTGGAGATGGCAAAGCAGCCATTGTGGGACCTGGATGTAGGTCCCACAAGGTAACTTCCTTGCCTTCAGTTTTCAGTTTAGTTTTTAGATTTGTGAATTTGGTGGATTTGTATGAAATATGCATAAGTGTTAGATAAATTGCTTTTTCATGTTGGATTTGTATGAAATATGCATAAGGAGATTGTTTAAAATCAGTTTTGTTAAGATTTGTTGTTTTAAACCATTTTCAGAAAGTTTAAAAGGGTGTTTGGATTAAGGTGTAAGTTGGATTGTATAACAATATTTGGCTTGAAATCTGTTTTAAATCACTAAAAAGGGTGTTGATAGGTTGCATGTTAGCTTGTTTTTCAGTTTGGTGGAATTTTAAACTCATTTGCATGTTAAAAATTGGTATTATGGTCAAAAATCAGTAAATCCATTTTGTGCATGCTTGAGTGTGAATTTGCTCATCATATCTTGGTATTTGCTAGTTGTTAGGTCTGTTTAGGTTTGTGTAGGGTTGGTAAGTCATTTGGTACACTTATGTGCAAGGTATGAGAGTTTGAAATCCGTTTTTGTGCAAGTAATCTAGGTTTACTGTTCATCAGAAACTTCATTGCTATATCATTCACAATTTGTGCTTGAATCTGTGTAAGACTTGTTGTTTTTGTGATTAGCTTGACTCCCTACACTCAATTGAGTGTAGGGGTGCCCCTATTTGTCCATCAAACACCACAAAACCATAGAACTTGCTCCTCTTGTTCTATTCTTCACAAGTGAAGAATAACTTTTTTCTTTGTGTTCATAAAAAAACCTATCTGAGCACGTTTTTGGTTCCAGCTTGTTTTAATCTTGCTCAAATTGGATTGGATTTGTGTTTTTGAAGCTTAAGTAGCATAAGGCTTGAGTTTAAAGTTTTAAAAAGAAAAAAAATAAAAAGCAAAAAGGACGTGGCCAGGACTCGAACCTGCGCCACTCCTCTCACAACACATACGTCTTACCAGCGTGCCCTTGGGTCTTTTACTGCTAAATACTCAAACCAGTATCCATTTAACAAGTTTTTGTTTGGGCTTTTCATATATAAGTCGTAGCTAAATAAGCTCTCACAAGCTTATTGGTTAAGGTTTTTGGCCAGTTTACATTTTTCTTAGGTTTGTCACTTAGTTTAGGACTTTTCTGGCCAAAGTTTTGATTTTTCTCTTTCTTTATTTATTTTTTATTAATTTTTCTTTACCCGTTTTTAATTAATTAGATTAAAAATAGCAAAAGTAGTTTTAAAATTTTATAAAAAATGTTTTTAGGTTTTATTTAAGTAACTTGAGGTTTACGGCCATTTAAGTTTTCAAAAAGTCTTATTTTTTATTTTATTTGATTTTAGGGTTTTTAACCAACTTTGAAATTTAATATAAAATTATTTAAAAGGTTTTGGAAATTTTTGATTGCATTTTTGTCTTAGTTATATTATTCTAGATTTTTGGTAATTTTTTAGAATTTTTTTATAAACTTTGAATATTTTTGAATATTTTAATATTATTTTATTATTAAAAATTGAAAGTTTGATTTTTTAAGTTTTTACATTTTTCCTAGATTGTAGACACTTAATTAGGAGTTTTGTAACTTTCCAAATATTTTTAGGGCTTTTCAATTATTTTCTAGGATTAATTTAAGTTTTAATTGATTTTAATAGTTTTTAAGTGTTTAAAAATAGTCTTATTTAGTTTTAAAATTTAAAAAAAATACTTTTTAGCTTAATTAGGTTATTTTTGAGGTTTACAAACTTTAAAATCTTGTTTAGGGCTTTTTAATAATTAATTGTGATTTTTAGGGCTTTAATTAGCATTAAAAAGTCATTATCTAATTAATTAAAAGGTTTTAGCAAGTTTGGATTTTTTGTAAACTCTTAGGATATTATTGTGGATTTTTAGTAATTTTTAGAAATTTTTAGGTTAAAATTTTAATTTTGGTAGTTTTTACGGTTTTACGTGATCGCCCTTTTTGTCCTAGTTTAATCCGTCGTCGTAACCGTCTTCCTTTTCTAATCTCATTTCTTCCTTTCTTTTTCAATCATATAATCACAAATCATTTATTATCTCTTAACACAACGCACTTGCCTCCTTGGGAAACGAACTTGGACTTATTTGGTCATTAGTGCTCGGTTTTCCTAAACCGACACTTAATACTTGCCACTTTTGCCTTCCTTTTCCTAAAGGGGTAAAAACTCTACAATCATTTTGGTGTCGCTGCCGGGGAGGCGTGTTGTGTTTTGATTTGGAAATTGTTGTTTTTATATATAGCCATAATAGTATTTGTATTAGTAGCACTCTACTAATACGTATTATCGGTTTTTCGTTTTTTGTGAATACTATTACTATATTGTATACGTAGAACAATAAATTTACAAGTACTCCAAATACGTGAGAAATCACAACCTTGACTTGGGAGGTCATTACCAAATCATTGTATTCGAATCTCAAACCAAAGAAAAGGGCAAAAATAGATAAATACTTTCGTGAAGCTCGATTTTGAAAAATACAAACTATAAGGTGGGTATAAGGCGGTTGTATTTCACGACCTAAAGGAAAAAGGCTCTTAAGTGCTTCGCGCCGCCTCGTTTCCTCCGCTTGCTTGTGCGTATTTTGAGATTGAAAGCTAATCGAGGGTTTTGCCGCCCAAAGTATTACTAAGTATCATATATATTTTCTTGGTTTCATTGATTAAACCCTCTTGTACGATTTGGTGTTCCACCATCGTTCTAAAGTCATCGAAGGCGTTCACTTCACGTGATCGTTTTCATTTCTTGAGGCTTCTTTAATCAAGAGATTTGATTAAGGAGGAGATTTGTAGATTTTTGTCTACCTAATACATTCCACAAAATCCAAAAAAAGTAAAAACAATCAAAAACCACAAAAAAAAAATTGAAAAAGTAAAAACACCAAAAAGAATCTTCTTTGCTCACCTTCTCGTTGTACTTGACGTTTATGCAAACTCGCTCCAAAGCAAGACGTGCTCGTAAACGAAGAAACAAATCAACCACTCCTTCTAGTGAGGAGTCTCCTATTGACGAACCCATCGTAGTAAAAGAAGCACCCATGGCTAATCGAACTATGATGGAGTTGCTTCAAGCACCCACCGAGGGTTATGGAGAAGCGATTGTGATTCCCGCTATCCTTGCGGAGAATTTTGAGGTTAAGACGGGTTTGTTGTCCATGATTCAAAACAACAAGTTTCGAGGTGACGAAAAGGACAACCCTCATAACCACATTCGCCAATTTAATCGTCTCACCGCCACTTGCGAGTTTAAGGACGTCTCTAGCGACTCGATTAAGATGATGCTTTTTCCGTATTCTTTAGCGGGGCCCGCAAAAATTTGGTTAGAGAAAGAGCCACCCAATTCTATATTGACGTGGAAGGATCTCGTTTCAAAATTCGTGAACCAATTTTTTCCGCCCTCTAAGACTACGCATTTGAAAAACGAGATTTCAAAGTTTTCTCAAGAGTATAATGAGAGTTTTTCGACGGCTTGGAATATGTTTAAGGAAATGTTGCACGAATGTCCTCATCATGGTTTTTCCGACTTGCATCAAATTGACACGTTTTACAATGGTTTGAACGATCATGAGCGTGATTATCTTAATGCCGCCGCGGGTGGTAATTTTTTGTGTAAGACGGTCGAGGAAGCATTGTTAATCATTGAGAATAGGTCTAAGGTCTATAGTCCTCGTAGCACGTCGAGTGTTCGTAAGACTTCGTCTTCGCCTTCGCCTTCATTGTCACATACCGTTGATGCTTGCCAAATCGAGGCTAATTTGGAGAACAAGATTTTTGATAAGCTTAAGGGATTGTTAATTGAGTTTAAAGTTGGTGAACAACCCACTCCCGCTACGGCTAAAGCGGTTGAGGTTTCTTGTATGTATTGTGGTGGAGCTCACGATTACTAGAGTGCATTACCAACGGTGGTAACACTTCGAGTGTAACACCCCACTTGGATAAATGGACCGTTACGTGTATTTATGGCGTGTCATCAAAGCATAAGGTAAATGTCCTAGAACATTAACTGACCATAAAGGAGATACCGGAATCAAACTTCGGCAATCCAAACATAAGCCCAAAACGTGAATTATAAAATATTGAATGGAAGGACTAAACAATGTCCAAATAAGCAGAATAATATAAGAAATGCATAAAGTAAGAAGTCTGGATAGCTTCCATCCGAATGCACATGCTCTTAGAATCCTAAAAGCGTCCTGGTGTACCTGCTGTTAGAACATGAAAAGAACTACGGCTGAGCATAACGCTCAGTGGACGGTTATAGCATGATAAGAATGTATTGAAAGTAATGGAGTAGAGAACAACAATGAAGCTATAAGACTGACATGTGATAGAACTTTGCATAAAATCTGATAGACCTGGTTCATATATACTGAAACTGAAATATAACTTATTAATTCTGAAAGCATGTATTTACTGTATTTTTAATTGCCAAGAGCCTATATAGGTCATGAGCTGTAACAACTGTTGCATGAATACATAGAGGGGTGTCCTCGTCATGCTGTAGAGGGGTGACCTCTAAATAACTGTGCTGGGTGGAGGGATCAGCTCCAATGTGAAGGATGTAGAGCACACACCACATTCACCTGCTAAACTGTAAACTGTAGCCTAGGATGCATCCATACGCCCCACAATTAAAACTGATAAAATGGCCAAGCTGAGCTGTGTGGGACGATGTAGGATATCACTCTCCTGCATGTGAGTCACGACACCGGTGCCTCTAGTGTCGTGGTTACGGTACCTCCGTAACTAGTACATAAACTAATCATGCTTGTATATAACGCTCAGGCAATTTATTTTATTATAAACATGATTACTGATAACTTAAACATATACTGGGGAAGACATTTGGCTGCAGACGGGGAATCCTACTCATGCATAGGAAAGGAAGTCCTTACTGAAAGGACGGAAATCCGTACCTCTAGTCCAGTAACTGACTGAATGGAAGGTTGAACGAATACTACTCGGGCTTCACGCGTGCTACATGAATAAAGGACGCGAATAAGTTAACTGACCTTCGTTTATTTAATTTTACTGATCTTACTGGCTTCTTATTTTTATTTTATTTAATTCTAAAATTCTGTACGTATACCAACTGATAAATTGGAACTTATAATAATTCATTTAATGTATTATTTTCTAGTATTAATTTATGGTACAACGTATTTCTTGACGTTATAGTATTGCCATATTAAGAACCCCGCTAAAATATAAAGTTTCTAAATTTAGAAAGTTCCTCAAATAATTTAATTCATTTTCTAAAAGTATACCCTTTTTAAATATTAAAGAACTAATTTAATTTAATACACTTAAAATATATTTTATATATTTATAAAACAATTTAATATAAAAAGGTATAATATAAAAGTATTTATTTTATTATTTATAATCATGTCCCGAGCCTACCGAGCCCATCTCGGTCGCACTAACAAATCAACATATGATACAAAATCTGTCAACAAGAATTAGTGACAGAATTTGTGTCACTAAAACTGTCGCTAATTCTGTCCTTATTAAAACTGTATACAAATAACAGTTTTGCGACAGTAACACTGTCGCTAAAACTGTCGCTAATCTCAAACTAAAACCCTTTTTGTTTTCTGGTTAAAGAGTTCCCACTGCCTTCTTTTGGTTTCCCCCGTTTCATATAGTTCCCATTGCCCTCCTTTAGTTTCCCACTGTTTGACAATCCCAAACGCCCCCTTTACCTGCGAGTAATCCCAAACACCCCCCATGATCGTTTCTGTTTTGCTGCCGACAAACACAAGACCACCACCCGCTGGTGGTTTGTGGTTCCCACCAATTATAAGCCCAAATAAAACCCTTGTGGTCGTTGTGCTGCTGCCGTCACAACCAACATCACCGCCGCACCCCTAGTGGGTTGCGGCTGGTTGGAAAATGAGCCACCGAGACCCACTGGTCTCGGTTTGTGCGCCCAGCCGAAACAAAACAACCCATTCTCGCACCCCTGATGGATTCATGATAACTCAACCAGAAAGACGGAAAGGAGAAAAAGAAAACTTGGCTTGGGTTTACCTTAATTTCGTGATTACACAAGTGACGAGATTGATTGCAGATCGAACCGTACCCGTCTGTTTGATCTCCAGCCGTCGGCCACCATGAACCCCAACCCTAATCGTTTTTTTTCCTTGCGGCCACGCGTACACAACACAAAACCTACCTTTTTTTTTCTTTGTTCCTGATTTGCCAACAAAAGGTTACATCCGTGTTTTTTTTTCTATTCTTGAGTCCATGGGCCTAGAAGCCCATTTTCCTATTTTTTTTGTCTTTAAATCGACTCCCTTTAATTACATAGTTTTTCCTTTTTATCTTTTTTTTTTGGCATTTAACTTTTATTCGCGTATTCGCAATAATTCTTGCGTTCAAATTTCTGACGATGTAATAATCTTTTCTGAATAATTATATATATATATATTTCATAAAGTCGAGACTGCGTATTTAATATTCTAAATTTTAAATACGGGTTTTACATCGAGTGCCTTCGCGGCCGCGGGAACTTATAACCAAAACGGTCAAGTTCCCCGCACTAATCAATTGACTCCACCGGGTTTTCCACCAAATCAAAATGCTAACAATTATCGAAACAATCAAGTTGGTTACCAAAACAATCAAAGAAACAATTACAAGGGTAATAACAACTATGGGAATCAAGGAAGTAGTAGCCAATTGCAAAATCAAAACCAAAACCGTAATTTTCAAAACACAAGTCAAGGTCTTCAAAATGTTTATACTAAAGAACTTCCAATGGACTTTTTGAATTACGCTACGGCAAATGATAAGATTTTGAAAAACATTCAAGAGCAATTGGCTAGTCAAGCTAGGGACACAGCTAAAAACACCAAGGAGTTAGCTAATTTTGTGAAGGAAAATCTTAACATGAGAAATGAGTTAAAAATGATTTTGCTAATCAAATTAGAGGTCAAAACAATAAAATTGAACAAAGTCATGCTAGGCTTGAACAAAGAATTGACCAAAAAGCCGCTAGTCAAGATGTTAAGCTTAATGCCATTTTAGAAGCCGTCATGGGGAACAAAGCCTCTACTTCGGGAAGTTTGCCTAGTAACACCGTATCAAACCCGAAGGGAGAGATGAAAGTGATTACCACACGAAGTGGTAAGGCACTTAAGGAACCGACTCCTTAACCAATTACTCCAACGGTGGAGGAAATTGAGGAAGAACCCGAGGTGGTGGTCGAAAAGGAGCATATCTCAAGCCCACAAAGTATCGCTCATGCCACACCTACGGTCGACCCTTTACCAACATTGGAACCCGGGATTCCAAAGGCTATGCCTATGCCCCAACCCACACCGCCCTTACCTTACGCATCGAGACTTAGGAAGGAAAAACGACAAGAGCGCGACAATTATCAATTTGAGCTTTTTATGAAAATGTTTCGTGAGTTGCACCTTAATGTGAGTTTCGCCGATGCTTTGGTCATGATGCCTCGATTTGCCGCTAACTTTAAGAGTATGTTGAACAATAAGGAGAAATTGCATCAATTGTCTAGTTGTTCGTCGGTTTATCTTAATCGCATACCTCAAAAAGTCGGTGATCCCGGTAAATTTTTGATCCCTTGTGCAATTCAAAATATGGAAGAATGCTATGCCTTGGCCGATCTTGGTGCTAGCATTAATTTGATGCCACTTGCAATCTTCAAGTCGCTCAATCTTCCTAATCTTACTCCTTCACTAATGTCTATCGAGATGGCCGACCATTCCACGATTCGTGCATGTGGTTTGGCGGAAGACGTTTTTGTGAAAGTGGGGAAGTTCTACTATCCCGTAGACTTTATCGTCGTTGATATCCCCACGGATCCTCAAGTTCCTCTCATTTTAGGTCGTTCGTTTTTAGATACGTCTATGGATTTAATTGATGTGCATGCTAGAAAGATCACCTTACGTTTCAACGACGAGGAACTTGTTATAAACGCAACTCAAAATTCTCAACTTTCTCATGTTTATTCCGTTGCTACCATTAACCTCGTTGATATGATCGACGTGGTTTGCGAGGAATTTTCACAAGAAGTTTTAGGGTTTGGTGATGAAGAAACTAGTGGCAATCCCACTATGTTAGATCCAATTCTTGATAATTCGACACCAACCTTCACTCCATTTGAAGGTGGTGGTTTTACGTTGGAAGAATGCAATGTTCCACGTACTTGTGACGAAGACCTCGACAACGATGAGGACTTCTCGATTATCAAGGATTTTCTTAACGATTTCCCATTTCCTCCACCCGAGGAGGTTATGAGTATCGAGCCCAAATCTTCACTTGAGGAACCACCTATCCTTGAGTTGAAAGATTTACCTCCTCACCTCGAATATGTCTATTTGGAGGAGGACGACAAGTTGCCGGTTATTATTGCGAAGGAACTTTCGAATGATGAAAAAACCGCACTTGTCGATGTTCTAAAGGATCACAAAGGGGCGATTGCGTGGAAGTTATCCGACATTAAGGGAATCGATCCCAAGTTTTGTACCCACAAAATCTTAATGGAGGAGGATTTCAAGCCCACAATCCAAAGTCAAAGGAGGGTGAACCCCAAAATTCACGACGTCATCAAAAAGGAGGTCCTTAAACTCCTTGACGCGGGAATGATTTACCCTATTTCCGATAGCCCTTGGGTGAGTCCTATTCATTGTGTCCCTAAAAAGGGAGGGATGACCGTTGTGCCAAACGATGCCAACGAGTTGATTCCCACTAGACTCGTGACCGGATGGAGAGTGTGCATTGACTATCGAAAGTTGAATGAAGCCACTCGAAAAGACCATTTTCCTTGCCCTTCATGGACCAAATGTTGGAGCATCTTGCGGGAAACGATTTCTATTGCTTTTTAGATGGTTTTTCCGGTTACTTCCAAATTCCCATCGATCCTCGTGATCAAGAAAAAACTACGTTTACGTGTCCATATGGAACGTTTGCCTATCGTAGAATGCCATTCGGACTTTGCAATGCACCGGGAACCTTTCAAAGGTGCATGATGGCTATTTTTCATGATATGATCGAGAAGACGACGGAAGTCTTCATGGATGACTTTTCCGTGTTTGGTAATTCGTTCACTTTGTGTTTGTCGAACCTTGAGAGAATGTTGAAACGTTGTGAGGAAACCAACCTTGTGCTCAATTGGGAAAAATGTCATTTTATGGTTAAGAGTGGAATCGTCTTAGGGCACAAGGTCTCGAAAGCGGGGATTGAGGTAGATCAAGCTAAGGTAGACGTCATCGCCAAATTACCTCATCCCAAAACCGTTAAGGGAGTTAGGAGTTTCCTAGGCCACACGGGCTTTTATCGTCGATTCATCAAGGATTTTTCAAAGATTTCTCGACCCATTACACATCTTCTTGAAAAAGAGGCACGTTTTGTCTTTGACGAAGATTGTATACGAGCCTTTGAAATCCTTAAGAGGAAACTTAACGAAGCTCCCATTCTTGTTACTCCCAATTGGAACCTCCCCTTTGAGCTCATGTGTGATGCTAGTGATTACGCTATTGGGGCCGTTTTGGGGCAACGTCATGATAAGCACTTCTTGCCTATTCACTATGCTAGCAAGACGATGACCGAGGCTCAACTAAAATACACTACAACGGAAAAGGAGTTCCTTGCCGTGGTGTATGCATTTGAGAAATTCCGACCTTATCTCGTCTTGACGAAATGCATAGTGTATACGGACCATTCGGCTATTAAGTATCTCATGACAAAGCAAGATGCTAAGCCTAGATTACTTCTTTGGATTCTCCTCCTTCAAGAATTTGATCACACCATCATTGACAAAAAAGGAGCCGAGAATCTAGCAGCCGATCATCTCTCTCGTTTGGAAGATCCTCACCAAAGTGTTTACGAGCCCAAGGAAATCACCGAAACATTTCCGCTCGAGACACTTGGTGTAGTGAATTCTAAACTTGATTCTTCCACCCCATGGTTTGCGGGTTTTGCAAATTACCATGCGGGTAACTTCATCATTAAGGGTATGACGACTCAAGAAAAACGAAAATTCTTTCGTGACGTCAAGTTTTACTTTTGGAACGACCCTTACTTGTTTCGAACTTGTGCGGATCAAATCATCCGACGTTGTGTATTTGGCACCGAAGCTTCTAACATCCTTAGAGCTTGCCATGAGGGACCCACGGGTGGTCACCACGGTGCTAATCTCACGGCTAAAAAGGTGTTTGATGCCGGCTTCTTTTGGCCTACTATTTACCGAGATGCACAAGATCTTGTGAAGTCGTGTGATGCATGCCAACGACAAGGAAAAGCCTCACAAAAAGATGAAATGACACAAAATATCATCCAAGTGTGTGAGATCTTTGACGTTTGGGGTATAGACTTTATGGGGCCGTTCCCATCATCTCGTGGTAATAAGTACATTCTCGTTGCGGTTGACTACCTATCTAAGTGGGTGGAGGCCAAGGCCTTGCCCACCAATGATGCTCGTGTGGTAGTCAAGTTTTTGAAGCAATTGTTTTCTCGGTTTGGAACCCCTCGTGCTATCATAAGCGATCGTGGAACCCATTTTTGTAACGACCAATTCGAAAGGGTCCTAAGGAAATATGGGGTTACACATCGGCTTTCTACGGCTTATCACCCACAAACGAGTGGGCAAGTCGAGGTTTCAAACCGAGCTTTGAAGAGGATCTTGGAGAGATCCGTTGGGGAAAACCGACAATCATGGTCGGATAAGTTGGACGATGCTTTATGGGCCTTTAGGACCGCTCATAAGACACCCATTGGGTGCACTCCCTATAAGCTTGTGTATGGAAAGAATTGTCATTTGCCTATCGAGTTAGAACACAAGGCTTATTAGGCCCTAAAGCATTGTAATGATGACATGGAGACCGCGGGAAAACACCGGAAAATGCAATTAAATGAATTGGATGAATTGAGAGACATTACTTATGAAAATTCATTGATTTATAAAGAAAAGACTAAAAAGTTGCATGATTCTAAAATTAAAAACCGGGTTTTTAACATTGGGGATCAAGTTTTGCTTTTTAATTCAAGATTGAAAATCTTTTCCGGTAAGTTGAAATCCCGTTGGTCCGGTCCATTCACCGTGACTCAAGTGTTTCCTTATGGGACCATCGAGCTAGCTCAATATGATGGTCCTAACTTCAAGGTGAATGGACATAGGTTGAAGCACTACTTTGGCGGGGAAGTTCCATCCTTGAACTACCTCGACCAAGTCACCTTCCCCAATGATAATTAGTATTGAGGGGATCGAGTCGAGCTCATGACTCGGTAATCAAAAACGAGGTGCCTCGTGGGGGAGTCCCATGCTTATCCTATGTACATATTATCGCTTTCTAATGTAGCTTACGTGTGGGGATTTGTGCCCTTCCAACCTTTGTTCCGTGGTTGTTTGTGAATTGTGAACTTTAGATGATCATGATCTTCACGATTGGAGCCTCTCGTGTTCGTTTTATGGGAGCACTCGATCGTTTGCTTTGAAGACTTTCTCAATATCCATGATATATCCTTGATTGTTCTAACCTTAGGTTTTTAGCACACTTCATAAACGGCTATTAATTTATTGGTTACACCCTTTCTATGCTAGATTAGGCATTCGACTACGTCTCTAGTATGGGGGTGTTTGCACCCCTAGACTCGAAACATTAAGGACAATGTTTAACTTTACTATGGGGGGTGAATAGATACTTGCCTTGCCAAACCTTCACGCTTTCCAAAGTTTATCTTTTTGTTTATCGTTTTTGTTGCAAAATAAGGCTAAAAATGGCCAAATTTTAAATTTTTTCTCATGTTTTATAAGTGTTTGAAGACACGAATGTAGGTTTTCCGATGGCGAGAATAAGAGTAATTTTTGACTCGACCGTGCGTGTTGAGCACTTAGCTTTGATTCCTTAACTCACATTAGGCTAAGTCTCTTAAATGAGGACGATAAATGATAGGGTTAATTATAAGTTACTATGCTAAACATAGAGTACTCGTATTCTTTCAAAAACTCATGTGTTCTCGTTATTTGCTTATTCTCCCTTCGCTTGTAAATATTTTTTGCTTAATAAATATTGACTTAGCGGTTTAGTTAGGATTGTTGGGTTTCTAGTATTTTCTAGTAGCTTCCGTGTAATTAAATTAGGAAGACATTAAGGTATCGCCAGCGTCACGGTTTTGAAGTATTGGCACCCGAATAATCGAAAGCTTCACCCAATAATAAGATTTCAAGTGCTCACCTAAATCTAGCAAACAATTTGAAGCCCCACAAGGCCTAAAATCTATGCAAAATTGAAAGTGAATCAAGCCTTAATCTTCGAAGCTTTAAAGATCCAAAATTCGCCTTAGCGTGAGGATATACGTCTTTGGCTAATAAAACCACCGATGAGGCGGATAATAAAAGGCAAGGCAAGACCAAAGTCATAATAAAAGCTTCATGGAGAAGTTGAATAAAAGATGGAGGTAAACCAAAGATAATAAGGCCCTTCCGTTAGGGGGCGTATAAAAGTCTTGGTAATAAGTCTCATGTTCAAAACCGTTATTAAACTGTGTTTATCGATTCTTCTTGTCAACTTAATTTTTTGACATCGTTGTCTATTAGGAGGGGTTATTGATTTGATGGTCTTAGTTACACCGTTAGGGCTCTATTTTTAGACCTAAATCTCTATTATCGCATAAGTCAAACAATGTATCCTCGTGAAACATTCAAGACATAATAAAATATAAGAGATACAACTTAGGAATAATGGGAGGATAAGTACGTGATTAGGGCATATGAGTAGTGTTAGCATTACTAACTTATAATGACAATGATCTCGTTGCACGCTTGGCATGGAATTGGGAGAAAATCGAGGACGATGAAATTATTTCTAACGAATCATTCACGTGTTCTTATTCTATGAACCTAAACGTCCCATTTTGCGATGAAAATCATACATTATGTCTAAAACGCAAGTAGTAGCAATAGTAGTAGTGTAGCTAGTTTATCGTTCAATAAAGTGAATAAAAATGAATTTTGGAGGTGCTACGATACTTTATTCTAGCATTGCGTGAGGGCACGACAATGGTTTAGTATAGGGGAGTGATGAGACTGCTTTTATACATAGTCTCATCGTCCAAATAGGGCTTAAAATGCATTAAATATCATCAAAATACCCAAATATATGCTTGTGTTTGTTGCTTGTGTATTTTAGGTACGGATATTGAGAAAATGACAAAAGATCATAAGAATCATGCAAAAACGAACACGGGAAACGAAGTCGCACAATGAACCAAGCCCTAATGAAGAATTTTCCAAGAAAACCCTTGAAGATTTGAAGAATTATGAAGAAGGGTCCTCCAATATGGAAGAATTGACACTTTATACCCTTTTATCTTCATAATTACAAGTTTGGTCCCTAAAGTTTGTCAAAATTACAAAAAGGACCCTTAACTTTGAAGAATTGGCAAATTTAGTCCCTCAACAAAACTAAATTGTAAATATTGGTCCTCCAAGAAGTCAACAAACAAGTCAAACATTGAAGAATGAAGAAAATGCCAAAATCAGTCCTTCAAATATCATAAATTTGCATGTTTATTCCTTAAAACAAGTTTAAAAACTTGTTGTGCCAAAATTGCCAACTGCCCAAAGTTGATTATAAAGGAAATGAAGATTGTTGCTGATATTTACAAAGTGAAGAAAGGAAAGGAGTTTGGGGACCATTTCTGTCAAACAATCAAACTCACCCCAGCCAATCACCATTCCACATCACCTTCCCCATCCACTCACAAGCCACCACCTCATCTCTCCCATCCACGTCTGCATTCCACCACCACCACACTTAATTAATTAACTGATTAATTCAGTTATATTAATTCCCTCCCAAACACTTATTTAAATAACATTAACCCCCAATTCGGATTAAAACCCATGTTCATCACACATAAACCCTAAACCAATCCCAGGGACAATTAACTCTTAATCAAAGGGTTTTTACTTGAGTCTCTCCAGAATAGTAATTAAAGGTCTCCTAATCAAATCCCACCTCCCAAAACATCACACACTCAACCCATGTGACCACCCCATGGTCCCCTGCACCCGTCCCTTTCCACAAAACCCAATGAGGGGACAGGATCAACGCCCCAAATGGTTTTACTTGTCCTCCACACCAAATGAAGGGTCCAAGATTGAAGATTGCAGCTGGCATGTCAATATCCTTCACAAGATACCACTTTGACTGAAAATTCAAAATTCGTCCAAAGGGCATGATAGGGAATTCAATGTTAGGGTTTCAACATTCTAGTATCTTCTTGTAGCCATTATATAAGGCACTTATCATTTCATTTTTTTTCTTGTTCCTGATTTTTTTTCCTTGGTCACAAACTTGTAATGCCCGTTTTATTATTGAATGAAACTTGGTTAAGTGTTGTTGATGAAAAAGATTTAGGCTCCATTTTACTTTATGCTGTTTGATTGTGTTCCAGTTATTATTTGTTTTTGAGTTTTCAAAAATCAGTTTTTTTCAAGTTTCTGAAAAATTGATTTTTGGGTAAAATCTTGTTCCAAAGTTTTGTTTTCCAGGTTTTTAAGTTGATTGTTTAAGTGTTTTGAAAGAAAGAATGTTTGAGAAAATTATTTGATAAGATTGTGAAAAGTTTCTAAAATCAGATTTTTGGAATTGTGTTTCTGCATTTGTTCTTAGCAGGTAAGACTTGGAGTTCTTGATTGATTTGTCCAAGGATCTGCACCGACCCGAGTCTGTTTGGAGATGGCAAAGCAGCCATTGTGGGACCTGGATGTGGGTCCCACAAGGTAACTTCCTTGCCTTCAGTTTTCAGTTTAGTTTTTAGATTTGTGAATTTGGTGGATTTGTATGAAATATGCATAAGTGTTAGATAAATTGCTTTTTCATGTTGGATTTGTATGAAATATGCATAAGGAGATTGTTTAAAATCAGTTTTGTTAAGATTTGTTGTTTTAAACCATTTTCAGAAAGTTTAAAAGGGTGTTTGGATTAAGGTGTAAGTTGGATTGTATAACAATATTTGGCTTGAAATCTGTTTTAAATCACTAAAAAGGGTGTTGATAGGTTGCATGTTAGCTTGTTTTTCAGTTTGGTGGAATTTTAAACTCATTTGCATGTTAAAAATTGGTATTATGGTCAAAAATCAGTAAATCCATTTTGTGCATGCTTGAGTGTGAATTTGCTCATCATATCTTGGTATTTGCTAGTTGTTAGGTCTGTTTAGGTTTGTGTAGGGTTGGTAAGTCATTTGGTACACTTATGTGCAAGGTATGAGAGTTTGAAATCCGTTTTTGTGCAAGTAATCTAGGTTTACTGTTCATCAGAAACTTCATTGCTATATCATTCACAATTTGTGCTTGAATCTGTGTAAGACTTGTTGTTTTTGTGATTAGCTTGACTCCCTACACTCAACTGAGTGTAGGGGTGCCCCCATTTGTCCATCAAACACCACAAAACCATAGAACTTGCTCCTCTTGTTCTATTCTTCACAAGTGAAGAATAACTTTTTTCTTTGTGTTCATAAAAAAACCTATCTGAGCACGTTTTTGGTTCCAGCTTGTTTTAATCTTGCTCAAATTGGATTGGATTTGTGTTTTTGAAGCTTAAGTAGCATAAGGCTTGAGTTTAAAGTTTTAAAAAGAAAAAAAAATAAAAAGCAAAAAGGACGTGGCCAGGACTCGAACCTGCGCCACTCCTCTCACAACACATACGTCTTACCAGCGTGCCCTTGGGTCTTTTACTGCTAAATACTCAAACCAGTATCAATTTAACAAGTTTTTGTTTGGGCTTTTCATATATAAGCCGTAGCTAAATAAGCTCTCACAAGCTTATTGGTTAAGGTTTTTGGCCAGTTTACATTTTTCTTAGGTTTGTCACTTAGTTTAGGACTTTTCTGGCCAAAGTTTTGATTTTTCTCTTTCTTTATTTATTTTTTATCAATTTTTCTTTACCCGTTTTTAATTAATTAGATTAAAAATAGCAAAAGTAGTTTTAAAATTTTATAAAAAATGTTTTTAGGTTTTATTTAAGTAACTTGAGGTTTACAGCCATTTAAGTTTTCAAAAAGTCTTATTTTTAATTTTATTTGATTTTAGGGTTTTTAACCAACTTTGAAATTTAATATAAAATTATTTAAAAGGTTTTGTAAATTTTTGATTGCATTTTTGTCTTAGTTACATTATTCTAGATTTTTGGTAATTTTTTAGAGTTTTTTATAAACTTTGAATTTTTTTGAATATTTTAATATTATTTTATTATTAAAAATTGAAGGTTTTATTTTTTAAGTTTTTACATTTTTCCTAGATTGTAGACACTTAATTAGGAGTTTTTTAACTTTCCAAATATTTTTAGGGCTTTTCAATTATTTTCTAGGATTAATTTAAGTTTTAATTGATTTTAATAGTTTTTAAGTGTTTAAAAATAGTTTTATTTAGTTTTAAAATTTTATAAAATACTTTTTAGCTTAATTAGGTTATTTTTGAGGTTTACAAACTTTAAAATCTTGTTTAGGGCTTTTTAATAATTAATTGTGATTTTTAGGGCTTTAATTAGCATTAAAAAGTCATTATCTAATTAAGTAAAAGGTTTTAGCAAGTTTGGATTTTTTTGTAAACTCTTGGGATATTATTGTGGATTTTTAGTAATTTTTAGTAATTTTTAGGTTAAATATTTAATTTTGGTAGTTTTTACGGTTTTACGTGATCGCCCTTTTTGTCCTAGTTTAATCCGTCGTCGTAACCGTCTTCCTTTTCTAATCTCATTTCTTCCTTTCTTTTTCAATCATATAATCACAAATCATTTATCATCTCTTAACACAATGCACTTGCCTCCTTGGGAAACGAACTTGGACTTATTTGGTCATTAGTGCTCGGTTTTCCTAAACCGACACTTAATACTTGCCACTTTTGCCTTCCTTTTCCTAAAGAGGTAAAAACTCTACAATCACCTATAATGCACAATAGAGTCGGTTTGATAACTTGGATGTTTCATCCGAAATACTCAAGTAATTTACATTGCTATGCAATTTATAAATGTGTCATTTCCGAAAGACCAATCAAGAGTGTTCCTTTGGTTTGTGTAAACTTTGTTTATACACTTCAATGTTATTGGCCTCAAAGTTCTATTAAGGTAATTAACCTTAACTAGACTTGTTTGACAAGATATGTAATGGTGCATTCTTTACCCTCATTAGGTCATGCATTGTGTCGCCATGCAAGTTTCATCCTTGCTAAACTTTATTAGGCAAATGTTGGAATTACATTTTGTCTAACTTGAGAATGACTACTAGAGAATTTATGCACTATGATCTTAATTTGACCTAATGGTTGAATTACTTCCATGTGGGAAGTTGAGTTGGTGTATAACTCGTAAAAATGGTCGTGTTTAGCCTTAATTGAGCACCTCTAGTGATAGTCTCATACTCATTCTCTAAATTGGCTAAATGGCTCTTCCTATATATGACTAATGATAGTTTACTTTATGAACTTTGTATGTCATTAGGAGTCTTTTTCTTTTGTAGCCATTAGGTTTTTCTTAGCTTTCCTCTTACGTGCTAATTGAACCTATGTGTCTTTCCTTTGTGTGTGTTCTAGTTTTTATTGCTCTTAAGCATGACTTTATGATAAGTTAGACTAGAACATTAGGATTTGCTGAATTGGAAAATCTTCCTTCACCACCTAAACCTAGCCTATGTAGGCGGTTCTTTAAATAGACCGCGGATCCATATCAATATGGAACCGCCGGTGGAGATAAAGAACCGCGGGCAGAAGCTCTCAAATTCGGGTTTTTTGAAACTTCCCAATTGTTCCAACACCCTTTGAAATCTTTGTTTCAAACCTTTGATCACTCCTAAAATATCTTGGGCTTTCCCTTTTTAACCCATTACTAGTTTGGATCATCCCCTCACCCTTTTAAACCCACCTTGTTAGCCATGTTCTTCACACCTGAAACCATTCATCCTTACCCCTTAAACCACCCATTACTACCATGGTTTCTACAAGAACCTCCAATTCATCCAAAACCTCCTCTTCAAAGAGGCACTTCAAATTTAAGATTAAGTTACCAAAACTTAACTCTTCACCTTTTGCCACACCCAAGAATGAGATTGTTCCAATTCTCATCTTTTCATCACCCTCACCACCTCTTGCTCCATGCAAGACTACCTCAACCCATGGTACCAACCATTCACATGGTTCTACCTCATCTTCATTCCAATCTAGAATGAATGAGCTCACCTCACCCTTCACTCCAAGTACTCTCTTGGATGTGACTACCCAACCTCAACCCATCCAAAGCATTCCTATTGTGAATGACTTTGTTGATACCTTGGTGACTTCACCTTTTACCCCTTCAAACTCACCCACATTACCCATCCAAATCATTCCATTGTGAATGACTTTGTTGAACCCTTGGTGACTTCACCTTTCACCCCCACCAAATTCCGCCACCACCCTTGTCTTTCATTTAAGCATGTGGATTGCTTATTGCTAAGACATCTAATTTAAGCAAATCTTAGGATTCTAGTGTAACTAAGATTAAAATTATGCTTAAATTTTAGGCTTTGTTTTTTTTTCTACATCTTTGTATGATCTTTATTCTCTTGTATTTCCTTTCATGTTTTTCAACATGATTTTTATTTGAGTCTTGGATCTTGTTGTTATTATGTTTTTTTTATTTTGAGTCCTTTTCTTAAACTAATATGAATTAGGAATATTCTTAGAGATTTACATTACATGTAGCTTGATTTGTGATATCTAGATAGATGACTTGCTTGTATGGTACTTGCTTATATATCATCTTGCTTATCCGTATGCTATATGCTTAATTGATTAGTTTATGAATGCATGCTTATTATAAAGGTTTTGTCTTTGTCAAGCAATTCTGATATAATATCTCTTAGATGTGTCTAACTCATGCATGTCCTTAAATGCTATGTGCTAACACGTTTTACTTAGTCTTTTCTTTTTAAGTAATCATGTTTCTTGCATATGTGTTAATTGCGCACCTTCTCTACATTGTTTTGTTGTAGACTTCATTAGGCATTGCATGAATGATCCTATGTGCTTACATGATTATGTATTAGATTTTGTACTAACTCTTCATGTCTTCTTGAGCTTCTTTTGAGTTTCTTCTCTCATTTTCTTTCGAGATTTCACTATCACCTTCTAAGGTATAGTATTCATGAATCAATTTGTGAAGTTATCCTTAACTTCTTTGTTGAGTCTCTCTCAATTCATTTTAATCATGCTCTTCTAAGTCGAGTCTCTTTCTTCTAGTCTTTCTGAACTAAGTTGAGTCGAGCCTTACCCTTTCCTCATCATGTAATTGTTCTTTGAACATCCATAATGATTGAGAAGAGCTACGAAACTTTGAGCATGTAGTTTATCGTATGCTAAACACCATTTGGTGTCGACATTCATACGCATTTTTGCCTATAATGTCCTATATCCCGAATTTTTCTTAAAGCGTCTATTTATCCGCTTTTGGTTTTCCTTTATCTTTTTATTTTTTTTGGTCAAAAATGTCTCTAGGTTGAGATATTTTTGTTCCTCTTTTTGAGAGTTGATTGCGGTTAAAATTTACAATTGGTATGGGTGATTCCATCAATTCTAAGTTTTTAACCCCTTGAGATGATATCTTCAAATTCTTGGATGTTTCTTTTCTACCTCTATTCCAACAACTTTGAATTGATTTCCTCAAAATCCTCTCCTTGTTTTTTTTAGAGTTGATGGTTAAATCTTGAATTTTCTTGGGTGATTCTAAAAATTCTAAGCTTTTTACCCTTTGACATATTATCATTACAATTGGTATGGATGTTTCTTTTCTATCTCTATTCCAACAATTGTGAATTGATCTTGTCACGATCCTCCCCTTTATTTGTTTATTTTTGGTTGATAGCATCGCGTGCACACTTCTTTTTTCAATGCTTGTCATTGTTTGTGCAAACGACTTGTTTATCATCCTCTTTTTATATATGCTCTTGTCTACTAACCATGCTTTGTAGGACACTTCTAACCCATTTTTGTAGCTCGTCACTATTCTTGCTTTGTTGGTGCCTCAAGCAAGGGGGAGCTCATATCAAGGGGGAGCATTTGCAAGAGTTCAAGTCATTACATTTGCGATCGTTGACTCACTCAAATTGCATTCATCGAACATCTTGCAAGTAATGCATTTTGGACACTCGTAGATAAGCATATTATTATGCATGGAGTTAGTTAACCTATGGTGATTGAAGACTTCACTAGGATGACGCAAGCTCAATTACTTTGAATGATGAATTTATGGTTTGGGTTCTCGCCTCTCAACCGTCGACCACAAGTGATGATTAGCCTTTGGATGCATGTTCTCTCGAAGTCAATCTTCCTCCACAAATGAAAACTACCTTTCGGATGCTAGCTCTCTTGACGTCAATTCTTCTCTTCTTCAAATGACATGCTATAGATGACTATCACTTTGGACGTGTGCTCTCTCGACGTTGATTCTTCTCTTCTTCAAGATGTTGACTACCTTTTTGATTCGACAAAAGGGGGAGAAGTAAGTGTAAACGAGTAACTTATGCATTTTAATATGTGTTGCGGTTTACTTGTTTGTCATCATCAAAAAGGGGGAGATTGTTAGTGCAAACATTATGATGCTTTGTCGATATAATCTCTTTGTGTTTTGTTGATGACAAACGTATAATTCGCAATACATTATGTAAAATGTTAAGGTACTCGTAATCACTCAAGAATACATTTGTATACTTCTCTCGACACCTCCAAGACCGCATTCGGCATGAATCACTCAAGGTATGTACAAACATGTCATTAACCTAACTAAGTGATCAAGGATTAATATTTTCTTAAAACTCACATTTTAATCAAATGTGACAAAAGATTTTAATTAACTTTATTTTTAAGAAAATGTTTTATTAAAAAGAAAAGAAAACGAAAATTTGAATTTGGCATATTCCATATGCCAAAGGAATATCCTTTGAGGGTATAAACTACCCCAGATGGCATATCCCCACTAAAGGACAAATTTGCACGGACTCCGACGCGGAGGTTCCTTAAAGGAACCCGCGATTCCTTATTGATAAGGTACCGCGGGTAGAGATAAGGAACCGCGGGTGTTTTTGACCGTTGCAATGTTGTCCTATAAATAGTGGATCATTTCCAGGTTTTCTTCCAACCCTTTTTTGCACAATTTCTTTCAAAAACCATCTTAGATCCTTGATTAGTTAGTTTTGATTAATCTTGTTTAAGATGTGATTCAATCATCAGTCAATCTACTCAGCCTCTCAAGTGCAAAGAGAAGAACACTATCATTACCATGATGTGTTGGGTTCACTACATGATGAAGATCTTTCCTTCTATAGATCTAAGTTATGTTTTTAGTCTTCCTACTATGTATATGTAGAAGATCCAAGTGTTGGGTACACTTGGATGTGTTTGTAAGGGTAGAATATCCAAGTGATGGGTATCCTTGGATTAGGTGTTAGTTGTGTAGATCCAAATCTTGTTAGTACTTGGATATAGTGTTAGAGTTATAGATCTAAGTGATGTGTGCTTAGATCTATATGGTTTATGTGTTTAGGCCTTAAAACACAAGGTTTGTTATGTTGGGCCATAAAACATAACTAGTGGGTAGATTAGGTTGTGTCTTGGTAGTTCTCACTAAACTCTAAAGTGATGTGGTTGTGTCTAGGTAGTTCTCACTAAACTCTAAAGTGATGTGGTTGTGTCTTGTAAGTTCTCACTAAACTTGAAAGTGATTAGTAGTTGTGTTGTGTGAAGTTCTCACTTAGCTTCAAAGTGAAGAGTCGTGAAGATTGGTTCTAGCTTTCGATTAGAACTCGACATCTAGCCTTGTGTCGTTAAATGGTGAAGTGGGCGACGTTGTGTAGATTGGTCCTACCTAAGATTAGGACTCGACTTTTAGCTTAGAGTCGGAAATTGGATAAGCGACGTTGTGTATGGTTTCTCCACCTTAAGGAGTTTGTTGACTAGTGAAGTAACTCTCGAGTAAGGTGTACTCGAGGAGTGGAGTAGGGCGAAGAGGAGCTTCGTGACCGAACCACTATAAATCATCGTGTCGGTACTTTCCTTTACATTTATGTCTTTACTATTATAGATGTATTTATATGTTGTGTGTTGTGTGCATCTCATAATCTAAACATCTAAGTTGCGGAAAAGCTAAGGCTTAGTACGTGTGTGCTTCGTGTTTAGATTATGGTTAAGTGTACATCACTTAGTATAAACATCCTAGTTGCGGAAAAGCTTATGCTTAGTACGTGTGTGCTTAAGTGTTTAGACTATTGCTTGATGTACTCTTGATTTGATGTGTTTGTGTGTTTACTTACTTGTAGTATTTATCTTTCAATGAAACACATCTCATATCTAGTCAAGCTTGATCAAGAATTTGATACAAAGGATTGTCAAAGTTTAACATGCAACAAAAGGTTAAGTTCACTGTCGGCGGTTCCCTAAATGGACCGGCGGTTCTTTATTGATAAAGAACCGCGGGTACACATAAGGACCGGCGTTTGGTTAAGGAATACTGGAAAATATCGAAGGGCGTTTGTTCGAGGGATATTAGAGGATATTGACAAATATTCATAATATTTATATTTTTTTTAAATAGTGTGTTTGGTATGACAAACTGAGGAATTAATAATTTCTCCAATTGCCAAAAAGAACGAAATTAAAATTTAACCAAAAAGTGAAGAATTTGAATTTTATTTCTTTAACGACAGTTTGGTGCAGCAGAGTATCTTGCGTGCCACCGAGGCACCAAGTCTCTCGACCCGAGTTTGAATCATCTCACGAAGAGAATATCAACCCATGCTAGCCATCCAGTTTCCCATTAAGGGGCTTCAAGGCATTGCGATGGGATTCAAACCCGGCTGCCAATTCTAAGAAAATCCCCCACATGGAGAATGACAGGAGTCGAATCATTGACCTCCCTCACATGGAGACTATAACCAAATGCATCCATCCAACTGAGCTTGATTTCATTTGCACTAAAGAATTTGAATTTACTTCATAATTATTTTTTATAAACTTTTTTTGGTAGTTTTTAATCGGGTTTTTACTCGTTTAAATAAATATTTATAAAATTTTATAAAAAAATAATAAAAATAGTTTAGGGGGTTTTATTTCTTTAAATAGAAAAAATAAAATTTATATAAAAAGTATATATATTTTATATAAAAAATGAAAATTTCAAATTTTACTTAATTAAATAGAAAATCTAAAAACTTCAAGAAAATTTTTGAAAAAAAATGTATTCGATTTTTACTCGTATAAACAAGAAAAATAAAATTTATATATAATTTTATCAAAATTTTTTATAACTTTTTTATAAAATTTATATAAATTTTATATAGAATTTCTATAAAATTTGTATAAAGTTTTATATATAATATTATTTGTGTTAATTGGGTCGACAAAAAACCAATATTTCAAAATATTATGAATTTATGTCAACCAAACATGCGTAGGCATTTAAATTCCGAAATTTTAAACTCTCAAAAATTTTACTTTACTAGCATTTAGAATTCCAGAATTTTAAAAGATATAACCAAATGGCACCTAAGTGTTTATTTGTAAAATTTGATATTAAACGTAGATTAAAATTGTCATATCAATGTTACTTAGAGAGCTGAGAACGGTTGAATGTGTAGATGGTGTTATGAGAAAACAATTGTCACGAATCACGTTGTGCCAATAAAGAAATGGAATTGAATCACATATTGTAACAGAGTAATGAAGAAAGGTGATATTTTGGATCAACATATACCTTACTTTATTACAATAAATTTTATAAACTCAAAACGTCACTTTTTGTAGCTGATAAATATGATACAAGAGGCGATAGAATGGGCTTTTGACGCCGTGAACCACTAGCCCACACAACTCTTCTCACTTTTAAAATTATCATTACAAAAATTTTGTAAATTAATTAGTTATGTGTAAAATTGTCATTATACACCATGTAAGATCATTAAAATTGAAACGAGAATATTTATTGTAAACTGTTTTTTTCATGTCGGCCAACAATAAATACGATGAGGTGAGTTATACATAGAACATGAACCAATAAAAGAAGAAAGGTTGACGGCTTCTACGGAAACCTGTGGACATGCTGCTGTTAAAAAAATGAGGTGTAGGCACACTTAAAATACACACATTTCCTCTTGTTTTTATTTTTGTGTTATTTATTTGTGGACTCTTGGGGACACATGTCATATATTTCTAACATTTAAACAGATGCACAACATGCATGTATTTTTTCTGGACATTAAGACATAAATTAGTTTTAGCTCATGAGTGTTTTTTTTAGGATAGTGCTTATCAATCTGTTACAAAAGATATCAATGTTGATATAATATAGAAAATTAATTTGAAACATCCATTCTCTCATTAATCAAATATATATCTTAAAGCACTATCATTGCAACCACAAACATGTTAAGCTGTTGTTTCTATTTGGATTTTTGTATAAGCGATTTTTTTCTCAATGTAGGCAACAGGATAATGGGAAGATGCATGATGACAACGAATGGCCATGCCATTTCCCTGTCTTTTCAAAACACTATTTTGGTGTCTACAAAGTCAGCTATACCTAATTAGCATCACTTCAGAAAACGGTGCTTGAAAGTTAAGTGCATTTGACAATGTATTAATACGTGTTTGATTGAACCCAACTAAGGTTCATGCACAAATGTTGTATATAAATATGACTTTATTTTGTTGTTCTTTTAGTGAACGTGTTGGATCTTTAGAAGTTTGGTAAGGGGGTGTGTTCTATCTGAAGGGTTTTATAATATTTTTTATTGTAGGTTTATTATGCTTATCGGTTTTTTTGGTTGTAATTTTCTTCGTGTAAACATGTCTACGGATGTTTTTAACCTTTCTACGAACGTATCACGTTTTGTAAGTTAATTTAGTAAATGCATATCTTACTCATTCAATTAGTTCAATCGTCAATTATGTTTATTTATTAGTGTTTAAAGCTACAAATGTTCACAATATAATTGATAAACACCCCGCGGTGAAGCGCGGGTCTTAAACCTTGTTTGACCTAAATCATAGAAATAAATGGTGCAATTTAATCTAAGTTAAAAAAACGAAGGTTATAGAAAGTAAGAGAGATAGAGGGGGTGTGGGTAAGGGTGTCAATTCGTATCGGGTTTGGGTTAGTGGATTCAGGTCGACACGTTGACAGATCAGAAAACCTCTACCTGAAACCGCCATTTAAATAATCGCATCAAATATGTCAACCCTAACATGTTTACGCATAACTCGAACCTGATCTATTTAAGCCACATATATTTAGGTTTGCGGGTTAAATAGGTTACAGTGACTGAATATATTAAATGAGTTTTGAGTTGTCTCATTTAACTCGTTTTATATACACAAGTTGACACTGGGTTAACAAGTTAAATATGTTGTGGGTCGATTCATTCAACTCATTTAACTCACATAGTATAATATAAATTATTTTAAATGTATAAAAAAAACTAAACAGGTTGACATATCAACTCATTTAATTTATTTTTAACATAAGTGTGGTTTTTTAATAAACTACTTAAATACGTTGATCAAAATCTAACTCAAATATATCTTTACTCAACCAAATTTATATTAATTTCACATTAGTTTCAAGTTGAGTTTTAGTGTCGGATCAGAAATTGACACCTTAGGCTACTTTATCAATGACGTAAGCCATGTATCATGAGCCAAAAATCAACTCACTCACACGTGAGTTCTCTAAACCAAAATATTTAGCGCGTGACGAAGGCAAAAATAATCTCACGAAAGTGAGCTGGCCACTTTTCGATTATTGTGCGGTGACTGAATTTTTTATTAGGTCTTGAGTGTGAGTGAGTTATTTTGTGAGGTATATTTTTATAAGGTGAGTATTTAATTAATTGTTTTTTGGTGTGGTTGTTAAGAGTGAAATGTGAGTGAAAGCGAAGGTGAAACGTAAGAGTAAAAAAACTAATGTAACGTTGATATATCTGCTATAAAGATGCTTTTTTTATGTAACTTATAAATGTAACCTTAGGTGTGGGAGGTGGGTTGATGGGTTTTGAAGTAAATGAGTAACACAACATCATCCATTTATATGGTATGTATATCTACCCCTCCTGAGACTCTAAATATTTAAATCTCACAACCTCATCCTACTCTCTATAACCGCATCAATGCATACATCTTGTGATTAAGTGACTGTTGCTAAAACTAATCAGGTTTGTGTGCTAATTCTATCTCCATTTCATTATTAGATCTAAAGGGTGGTTAAATCTAATGATGTTTTATGTTAAATCTACTATGTTTCGGCCTTACATTTGTTAGATTCAGTGATTTTTTTTTTCTTTATAGATCTAAACTCTAAAGGTGTGTTTGGTAGGGAGAAAAAAGCATAGAGAAATGGAATTGACTCCAATTCTTTTGTTTCGTATGTCAAGGAAAAAAAAAGCGGAGACTTTATTCTCCTACCCAATTCCTACCCAATTCTCTGTAGTGCAATATTTGGTAGTTATATTTCCATCTCATTTTGAATAGAAATGATTTTCTCCTTGTGCTTTTAGAGAGTGACAAAAATTAAACATACCAATAAGATGGGCATTCAAAATAATATACGACTAATCTTTTTTATAAACACAATTTTAACCACGACCATCTTTCAAAATAACAACTAATTTTTATTTCTTCGTCTTTTATAATAAAAATAATTTTTGTTATTTTTATTTATTTCAGTAACTTTTTTTATTAAATGTGAAATATATATTTTAATTTATTATCATATCTTTATTTTTATGTATTACTTCATTTATTTGTAATATTTTACATAGAAACTGAATTCTATGAGGTCAATTTTTTGTCGTTACCAAACAACAGAATTAAAAAAAAATTCTCAACCAATTTCATTTCTTTGAATTCTATTCTCTGTTTCATTTCTAATCTCTGAAATTCTCTTTATCAAACATACCCTAAAAAGTTCATGTGGTCGTTTAGTTGTTTTGTTTCACTTGCATAAACTTTGTTACTTTTATGTAATTAACTAACATAAAACCTTACAACTACTAAACAAATGAAATACCACCTTGATGATTTTGGGTTTCTAGCATTAGACTGTTGTCGTCATTATTAATCCAACATGTCTATATAATTACAGTTGCATGAAGGAAAACAAAGGAGGCGTAGAGCCGTGTGAGAAGGAAGTTGATAATGTAGTTGGATCAAAGTTTATGCTAGCCTTTGGGGATAGCCATTTCAAGGAAATGGAGAAAGACATGCAAAGATTCGGTACCGGCTCGCATTTATCATCCATGTTTGCAGGAGACCTAATGAACGACCGTCGAATCGCAAGAGATCATATGGAAGTGGCGCGGCGGTGAATCGTTCAAGAGTGGGTATTCTAGAATGACCTATCTCTGCCATGTAGACAAAACTCATGGCCTAAGTGGTTATACTCGTGCGCTCAACTCAAATACATGTAATAGACTAGATGAGGAAAATTTTAATAGGGTATTGGAAACCTGAGTGAACGTTTGATGATCGAAAACAATATGAAAACCTCACGTAACACATAAATGAAGGATATGGTTAAAGCACACAACAATAATGTGTCTTACAGCGGAGTATATAGTCGAATATGAGACATATTTAACTCTATACTCGGTCATAAGCCACACTCATCGTTGCGTGTCTTTCTCCCTTTCCTTCATATGACGTTCGTGAAGTTAAGATTCCATCTAACAAATTGTTCATATTTGTTGAATAATTCAAACGAACGAAACAAACAAATAAATACGAACAAACGAAGCGAAAGCTTTTATTTAATACCTAAAGTTACAATCCGAAAGCTACAAAGAAAACTAATGACATTGGCCTCTATTTATAGGGAACCAATGACATAAAACTTACCAAAAAAAAAAAACATACTAAAAATAACAAAGCTTGTAAGACAAGTCAAACAAATTTAGTTTAACTCACTTTGCAACAATATTCGTCAGTGACCAAAGCTCGCTCATCTCGGGATCTCTAACCTGTATGTATCTCCTTTTGAAATATTCCGCAATAATAAGCTAAATGTTTGTATAGGTACTAAAAGAATTTGGGATGTTTTTCACTTGTACAAATGTACAATCCATTTGTTTTCAAGTTGAAGGTTTTTGTTTCATTTTTATTCGAACCAGTCCACACATGCCATTCATATAAAATGGAACGTTATAAAGAGAGAGGAATATGCAAATTGATCGACTATTACAATATTGAAAACTATTTGACCAAATTATTTGGTGTTGATTGTTTAGTAAAAAAGTAGAATACTTGATTCATTGTATACATTGCACTTTATTATACGCAAACAAACTTTTTTATGTTTTCAGAAATTCTTAATTTCTTCTTCATCATGTTGTCAAATTGGAAGAGTACACAAACATAGTAAATTTTATTCTGATGTCTCACAAAATTAGAAGTATCACATGTTATTTCATTCCATATGAGTAGCTTGAATAGATAAAAAAAATATTGTTCATAGCTACATCTACATCGAGAGGCGGGTTCAGAATTTTTTGCTCGTGAAAGTAAATTTAAATAACTTTTAGAAAAACTACATTACAAATTGATTCTTAGGATGACAAATTACAAAAAAAATCGGATATTTTAAAAAATTTAGACTATAATTTTCTTCGCAGAGGGAGCACTTGCCCCCGGAACCCCTCCCTATCTCCTTTAAATAACCCGCATCCTTTAAATTTGTGGGTGGAGGTTGTAGTAAAAGTTTTTCTCTCCTTACATTAGCTACAATTTAGTAATTTCTCTTTCTTGGATATTTTTCTTCAAAATTCTCTAAATATTTGCAACGAGCAATGATAGAAACACGTAATTCATGTGACTAAAATCGTGCATAACCAATCTATTATGTGACATTAGGAATGCAAATTTCTCTTACATAATCCTTACCGTTAGTGTCGTGATTTTAAAGTTAGGCATGAATGTTAGTCATGCAAATCATTTTTCATAAATTAAGATATTTCATTTACTTTAAAAACACATTACAACTACATTAAACATGTTACAAAGAAAAAACAAATTATTACGTACTAAATAAAATGTTGAACTTCATCTATATTCAGAATGCAAGTGCGTGCAACATGTTTCTTAAGTCACAACGAAGATCGTGATAAGATATATTATCTTTATTTGAGCATGCACATAGTGGAGAACTGAGCGTAACATCCAAAAAAAAAAACCCTCATATGTCTAAGTATTTAGAACGAAATACAATCCACCTAAAGCCTAATCACACATTGTTCTTTACGTCATTGTGAGCACAAAACCAACATATAAATCATTTTTCACCAAATCATTTCTCTTTACAAAGGTATAACCTAGATTTTTGATCTTGTTGAAGTTCACGGTTTTGAACGTTTTCTTCATTAAATTTAGCACATATCGTATATTTTTTCATGTTTCATATTATCTAGTGTGTGAATTACATAAATCGTATAGTATCCGAAAAGTATGGTATATTAGAAATTAGTTTAAGAGTTTAATGTATAAATATGTTAGTATTACATTATTAAAGTAATACGTATATGTTTTTTTGGAAACAAAATGGTATAAAAACGATATATGTTGAAGGTCAATTGGTTTTATGTGCCCATTAGGATTATCACAAGAAACTTTTAGCATCACATATTTTGGAGAATGGTTTGTATGTGAAAAATTGGTGTTAAAGAATAAAAAATAGTATTATTATAAGTTCATATATATTTCACTTTATTCAAAAACCTAAAAAAAGTAAAACACAAATTCTTTCACGCTAGCACCTTCAGCATGAGAAGTGGTGCGGTGCGTCAAGGTCAAAGTCAAGGTGAGGGGCGGAGCTAGAATATTTAGCTTAGGGGTCAAAGTTTGAGATACTTTATAAACTATATTAAAAAATAGTTTTTTAGAGGGTCAAATTTTTTAAAAAAACTCGATTTTTTTTTAAAATTCACATTACACTTTTTCCGCTAGAGGGGTCACATGATCCTTGTGACCCCCTTCCCTCTGCCCCTGGTAAAAAATTAGCTCGCATCAAAGCCCTCTCGACCGCTCGTAGGCCTCTCAAGTAACCATGACCGGACAAACTAATAAATTCGGATGCCAACAGAGGAAGAAATTCGAGCCCTTCTACTGCCCTTAATCTCGGAGAAACTTTTTCATTTAGTTGATGATCAATGCAACAATCTAGATTCATTGTCCAACTCAAAAGGATTTTAGATTTAGAGTTAAGAGTAACGTGTTTAAGGCCCAAACCTTTTCAAAAATAAACCTAAACGAATCTGCAGCTTTTGAGATAACACGTTTCCTTAGTTGTCAGATTTATAATCTTCAGCCTACTTTGAACTAGATTTTAGATTTATAATTGACTCATCACATCTTGCTTCCTCTTTTGAATCAGCTCTTGTCTTTGTTCAACAAAAAGGATACATACAACCATCAATACCATCTACCCACTGTCATTATTTATCCAAGCCTTTCTCCTAACCTAGATTACAAGATTTTGACATCCGAAGCAATAACCAAACCTAGTTCAAACACACGAACCTGATGGATATATAACAAAAGCAACCACAGTCAAAACACATATGATACACAACATACACAATCTCAACCTCATCTCACTCTTTAAACAAAATCAACCCCAACCTCAGTAGATCTAACCTTAAAGGGTGGTCATTTAATTTATCTTCACAAAGGATGCGTAGAGCCATAGGAGAAGAAAGTTTGCGGGGGTGTTGGAGACGTTGGAGGCCGCCCGATGGACGTGAAAACGTCGATCTCAAGGAAATAGATAAAGACTTGCAAAGATCCGTGAGTTGGTGCCCCACAACCACCCGCGGATGTTGAAATCAATGCTCCATTTCGTCCAACTTGTGGCTGAATAATGTCACTACCTGTAAAGTGGTACTAATATTTCTTTCATTATTACTGTACTACTTTAACCTGATATTTCATATAGGCGCTTGGGTTTGTTAAGTTACTTTAGAAGTTTGTGCAAATATCGTATATCTAGTAATTTATTTTGGTCCAAATACAAACCGTAATAAAGGTGTAAATTTTATCAAAATTATTTGCAGCGAAAAGTAGGAGTACGTACTTGGGATGTATTTAACTCGTTTAACCCATTTTGTCTTTACTAAATCCAAGCTAAATTAAAGAGCTAGGACTATTATAATAACCAGATCTACTTGATCAATTATCTCGATGGTGTTGACGGTTGAGTTAAAAAGTACTAGCATACTTTGATTCATTTTATATCATTGAACTTAATCATCCATTTTACTTGCTATTTGCAGATTACTCGTGCTGGCAATGATCGAGAGGTTGTCCGGGAAAAGGTTAAGAAAAGATCTCAAAACATTAATTATTGAACGAAAGATTAGCGTTGGATCATAAACGATCATGTTTAGTATCAAAGTACGCTCAAGAACTAATGAAGACCATATAGTGAATGTTATGATCAGAGACGAAAACGTTGTTGAGCAAATTTCATCTCACGTGTCATATGAAGGAAATGGTTAAAGCATGCAACAATAATGTGGCTTACGGCGGACTATATAGTCGAGTCTGAGGCAGATTCAACTCTATGCTCCATCATAAGGCACACTGATTGTTGCAAGTCTTTATCCATTTCCTTCATATATCATACGTGAGGTGAAGCTTCCATCCAACAATGTTTTCATATTCGTCGGTGATCATAGCTCGTTCACCGTGAGGTCTCCAATGTTTTCGCTAGTGTCTCTAAAAGACTTGGTCACAATGTACGTATTTGTTAAGCATTTCAGCACCTATGAAGTTTACGTATATTAGCTTGAGATAATCAGTTTCATGTATTTTCTTCCTTAAAAGATTTGGTCACAATGTTACAACATCCACCATGTGTGGAAGCTCTGTTGATATTTGTCTGAGTTCTAAACCATTCGTCTAGCTCAGTTCAAGTTGAATGGTCCCTATTTCATAGAACGAAACGTTAAAGAGAGGACATTTTTGTATCGTTTGACTGAATGGGTTGGGTCCCACACCGGCGCAGGCGATATTTGTCCGATTTAATCTTTCCGACGAGGTTTCGCCGACCTTTGCCCGATAAACTTTCTTCGACGCCATGTCTCTGGCGAAAAATAAAAAAGTCGCCGGCAGGTCGATTGTACTATATGAATAGGAAACAATGTAGCATGATCTAGTATTGACACTGTTTTTGTCGAATGGAAATGATTTTGAGCCACATAGAGTAATATTTAAACATCATATGAACACCAATTGCCTAGTGGCGGATTCATGACTTTTAGTGGGGTGTTGCACAAAAAGAATTTAAGCTAACTAAACTTATATCGCGAGAAACTAATATAACAACGAATTATTTAAGAGTCGCCCAAAACAAAATAAATCAGTTTTGAAAAGTTTCGTGACCTTGAAACAAGTGGAGCCCGTAACATATTTAGCACTTACTAGCTCCGTCCCTGCAATTGCCTGGTTAACTTTTTGGGCTGATGCAGAATTTTGTCATGCAAAAGTCTAATTGAATCTAAGTTGTTAACAGTCGCTATCGGAAATTAGGATTGACTACCGATGTAGTAATACTTAATGCCCCAAAACAGTAGTAGCTATATAAAAACTAGTTCAAAGAAGGCAGAATATACAATAAGTATGGTACCTCTTGTTAGCATTGGTTTCGCAGGACATTAACTTCGCTGTTTGTAATGCCTGCTTCGGTCGCATTTATAGCGATTGCGTATTCGCCATCCTACCTCTGCATGTAAGCAGGAATGAGCAAACCTAGCACATTAAATAAAGCTCAATTTATTGTGTGTATATTTGTTTTTTGAAGTATCAAGGGCCTAAATAACAATTTTGCAACAAACACTTTTGAGGATTTGTGTATTCATTTTTAAGGATTTGTTAATGATTAAGCTTACCTTACAGAAGATTAGTGATTAGGATTAGTCATTCCATCCCTCAATCCCAAGTATTTATACCCCGTAAAGGGTTTGGCTCAGTTCGTAATCGCCACCACCACTTTGAAAGCATTGCGAGGTTGCTAACAGAAGGACTACCCACCAAAAGACATCGCATCTTCTTTTGCAGGTGCTGTGACAGATTTTTTCAACTAATTGCTCATAAGACTCTGTGTCACGCCTCTGTTTTTTATCCTTGGCGTGACATGACGCCTCTTTGTCACGCCTCGTTTTTTATCCTCTGTTAATACTTAATGTTATATTTGTTTTCATCGTTTACTTCTTGATACATATCGTCATGTCGACTTATCTCTTGTTGTTTTGTTACAAGTCTGAATTTTGGGGAGGAACATTTGGGAATGAAGTATGTTTGCATCAGAGAGCATATTCTCTTTTCGATATTCATTTTGCATTATGAATTAAAAATTTAACCGAACATTGTCATAACTAATGAATCTAATGTTGGCATAGTAAATTTTGAATCAACATATTCATGTACTTGGATTTATATAGAGTGTAAGAGAGCAGATGCAAGTCGATCTTTGACAGGTTTCAGGCATAGCTTGATATGCTCGACGATTTAGGCTTAATTAGAGCAACTGTAGGCTATGTTAGAGCTTGATTTGATGACTTATATTATGCCCGAGCTTGGTCAATAGCTGAACAAGACGTTCTAATGGGATACTCGAACTCGCCTCAAGTATGTAGATAAGCCTACTCGTTTCATATGGAGTTTTGAGTTTCTTGAATACCAGTGTTACAACATTACGTGATTATAAGTAAGATAAGTCGATTCAACAATATACACCAAAACCAGTCGATCACAATTCCAAATTCTGTCTTAACAACGACAAAGTTAAGAGCCAAAGAAGACTCAACATGATTATTTTACACCAACAACCAACATGACACACTTCTTAAATGCATTCGTAATAAGTGAAGCTCTAGCTCCGGCTAATTTCTGTCAGACTATATATTTGACCCATCACATCTTGCTTCCTCTTTTGAATCAGCTCTTGTCCTTGTTCAACAAAAAGGATACATACAACCATCAATACCCTTATCTACCAACTGTCATTATTTATCCAAGCCTTTCTCCTAACCTAGATTACAAGATTTGGACATCCGAAGCAATAACCAAACCTAATCCAAACACACGAACCTGATCTAACCTTACAGGGTGGTCATTTAGTTGTTGTTTCGAAAACAAAGCATTTCAGCACCTATATATGAAGTTTACGTATATTAGCTTGAGATAATCAGTTTCATCATGTATTTTCTTTTTTAAAAGACAATGTAGTATACATGCATGGGCCAAAACCTGTTATTTTGTAGAAAGTGAAAAAGAGAAATTAACACTGTTTTTGTGGAATGGAAATGATTTTGAGACATAAGAGAGTAATATTCTAAACATCTCTTTTGGAAACCAATTGCTGGTGCAGAATTTTGTCATGCAAAAGCCTAATTGAATCTTATCAGGACATTTACTTGTGCTGTTTGTAATGTCTGTGTCGGTCGCATTTATAGTAGTTACGGATTTGTTCTGCTTAAGCAGCTTACCCTAATCAAACAGCATTTCCAGAATTAACTTATAACATATTTTAAGTACACGCTCTCATTTTGTTGATGGATAATGTCATACACCAAATGCAGTAAACTTTTGATTACAAATGTAGTCCTGCAATCACTCCCAAAGATTTCGAACTCCTTATTAAGCTGAGTTTTGATTATATCGTAAAAACCAGTATATAGACTCATAAACCTCAGTTTTATTTTTAAGAAAATATACTTAAATTGCTCTTAAAATTAACAATAGTGAAAAATGCTAGTGGCCTTATAAAAGCTCACCAATTTCTTTAGATATATAATCACCGAGAGAGAAGGTTCTGTCGATCGATGTTACGACTTATTAAGTACCGGAAGCAATTTGCTCTAACTTGTGTGTTTTAGTATCCGAATACTTGCAGGAATTAAAACTTCTTCTTAATATGATTAAGCACTTTTATTTGTAGTGTGAAAACAAAACCTCAATAAACATAAACAAGATGTTCATATGGTTTTGTTTTCAACACGACAAATTAAAGTTTAATCAAATCTTTGATTTCACTAAACTGGGTTGGGTTTGATTTTCTTTGGTTTGTGTTTAATGAATGGTAGGTGTGTGTTTATATAATGGAAGGGGGAGGTTGTGTTTCTTTTGAAGAGTGATGGCCGTTGGATCATGAAGGGGCGAGTTAAGGTGAGTCGTTGGATGGTGATCCATGTGGTTGAAATAAAGTGTTGTGATTGGTTGGCTTGTGTAAGTGTAAATCAGAATTAAAAATTGAACTTCTACATGTTTAGTTTTATGCTACATGTATTTTCATATCATGAATCATCTCCATTGGTTTCATCTTTTAAGTATAAAATCTAAATAAAAACCTTAACAAAATCTCATTTATAAAAAAGTTGCTAAATTTTTAATAAATATTCGTCTGAGTTAATAAAGTTTTCACATAAACTATTATGAACATTATTTTATCGGGGTAAAGTCCCTTTTACTAAAAAAAAAGTTATTAGGAACATGACTTTTGGGTTACTAAACATCACTTTAACTTATAAAATGTGACATTTATGTTAAAACGCGACATTTATGTTATTTAACTTATAAAAAATGTGTTCAAGTAACTCAAATTAACAATAAATTATAAAAATAGTGTATAGTTTAGTAAAATACGCGAATTAAATAAAAGCACGAGTCAGGTAAATCCTCGAAAAGAGAAGATTCGAGTTTTGCATATTGTCCAATTGGATGTCATTGTGGCTCGAATCACTAAATACTAACTCGCTGTTAAAAAAAAAAGAAATTATTACACCAACCTATATTTTTATGAGATGGATTAAGTAAATCGGTTAAAACCCGGCTTAGGGTCCTTAATGGTAAAAAAAATTGTACATTGAAATTTGAATGGCTTCGGTCTTCTCATGAAAAATGTTCAAGCTCCGCCACTGTGTTGGAATTGTTTTTTTGTGCCTAATAACTCGGACTTATTTTCGACCACCTTTTTGTTTTTGTTATAAGACGCATCAGTTGTCTTGGGGAGGACGCGTCGCGTGTGGGGTCGATCGACCAAGTATTATGGCCGAAACAAGAAGTTGAGAACTTGAATGGTTCTTTGCTAATCTAAAATAAGTTGGTTACACAAATCTTAAATCAGATGGGAATTGCATTATGAAACAAGCTCTTTCTGAAAAAAAAACATTTGTTAGTTTGCAACAAAAAATTGATCATTCACATGCTTCCATAGAATGCAAGTTGAACTCCTCGATTCGTTTAAGCAAATTATGAGCTAAATCTGTTGCGGGTCGAGCAGGCAGTTGCACTGATACATTAGAGATTGTTTGCAAAAGCGATACACGATTGCACAGATACATTACCAATTGGTAGCCCAATCAACAGAATTTGACTCTACACCATGCTTTTACAAAAAGCTGCCAATGATGATATGAAAACATCCAATCCACTCACAAGCTAGCACATTGTATTGCAACGCTATATGATATATTCTAGCTTCTTTTATCTTATGTCGAGAAAACAAAGTGTAGATATATACAAGTCATTATAAACTAGAAACTGTAAGAACAATCCTTAAACTTTGCAGCAAGCTTTATATAAGTTGTTAACTGCACTAACTTATATAACTGACATCGCTACCTAACAAACTGGACTTTCTATGGTCAAGTCTCATCATCCGACTCAAAACACTGTCTTCCCCTTAGAAACTCGAGCACAACAGCTGATTTATTCCCCTTGTACCCAGAGGCTAACTTGAGCTTCGGCACATTCATAGCACTAAGTGTTGGGGTGGTTGCACCCTGGTTCACATCCCTTAGAACAGACTTAACAGTGACTTCAGCCCGTGCAGCAGCCACTTACGCCCTTGCCATTACTAAAAGCCTCGTCAGCTGTGGATTTTTGCCTTAAGGTTTCGTACTTCTGCATCTCGTAAGTAAGTTCTTTTTGCAGTTGTTTGTGAGCAACGAGCATCTCAGCAATTTCGTTTTTGTAATCTTTTAGAAGGATTCTAAGGCATTCCATGAGAGATCCTGTAAGTGGGCTTTTCTTGCTCTCGAGTAAACGTTTTAACTCTATCAACATTGGGATTGTGTTTTGGATTTGGGCTTTCTTGACTGCTTGAGTTACTCGTCCTCTAACAGCATTTTTTGCAGATTCTTCTTCCATTTCTGTTGATTCTAGTGATGATCCTTTGTTGGTTGGAATTTTCATTTCTTTACAAGAAAGAACCCGAAATGTGTCCTGGTATTTGGAAAAAACTAACACGGTCAATATATCTATAACACTAACCTCTAAATCCATTATGCTCCTTAAATGCATGAAAACTCGTCATTTCAAATTTTCAATAACGCAGGATATGACTAATTAGCAAGGTTGATTAAGGTGTTTATAATCTGACAAGACACCTTCTATTAGTTTTGCTTAAGGCTTAACAGATTACAGATTACATTAATGTTTGGATGGAAAACTGGTTTTCTGCTTCATCAGTTGTTTTTACCATATTTGCAGCTTGTTTAGAAAATAATTATAATACTGAGCACATTTTAGGTGGCGTCAAAAGTTATTACTCTTGTAGATCAAGTCATCACGTATACTATCTGGTACGAAAAGGAAGATTACCTGTAGAACAGACTGGCAGGTGATATCCTCGATCTTGAGTATACCTTCACATGGAGCCACTAGAATATTGGAAGATACATTCTGAAAATGTAGTCAAAAGCTGCGCAGGAGCCATTTGTTTAAGCAGGGAATTCTTTGACTCTTCGAGTTCTTGTCATTACCTCTAGAGAGTTAGGAAAAATGAAACTTGATGTATTTGTAGCAGAAAGGAATTTAAAAAAAAAAACTGAACTTAGATACTGTTTAAGTAATTTGGTATATCTGGAAATCATTACCGGATGCAAAAAAGACGGTTTTCTTTTTGGGAATCCTCAAAGTTGCTCTGTCTACTATGAGCATTGCAGTCTTTAGAACATATATTGCTTCAACAAAGCTGTTATAAGCTAGTAGAGGCGACTTAATTGTAATAAGATGTATATACAAGTCAAAAGGCCCGAGCTTGAGCATAATCATAAGCATTTCTAAGGGCAACATAATCAGTGATTTGCTAAATAACTTTCACCTTTTAATATGTTACCGAAGAGAAAATCAGAAAGTTCATTTATTTTCTCTGATTCGTCAACAAGCAGTAACCACGTGGACTCGGATTTCCTGATAATATTCTGGAGTGAAATTGCAACTTTGGGCCTGAGTTTCGACTTCTTTCCACGGTTGGTGCAAATCTTTTTAACCCATGGAGTAACTTAACCATGGCAGATTTCTTTCAGTAAACTTAATACCTCATCCTGGTCGCTTTCTAAGAAATCAGCCTTAGATCCAGCTCGTGTAATCCGATCGTGCACCAGTTCCAAAAACAGATTCTCACATTCTTCTTGGATGCTTTCTGGAATTCTAAAACGGTTTTTTGTTAAGATCGTATAAAGAGAACATTGAATCTCAGATAGAGCAGAAATTGCAGCCTTCGGTATGCTAAAAAGTTAATCAGACCAAGCCATGCCTATAATCTTTAGTAGCATACTATTAAATCGCTACCTTCACCTTGAAAAGTTGTTAGCTTCTATACAAGAACTCTCGTACCCGTAGTCCAAAGTGCCCCCTAAAGGATCGTCCAATGCCATTATTGAACTATGACTACACCTAAAAGTCTAAGTTGGGGCTTCCCTCGAGTCAACTTTTCAACATTATCAACACAGTCTATTTGTTCTTTATATTCTAAAGCTTCAACTATTTCCAGTAGATTCAACGGCCAAAGCTCTAAGCTCAGACCTCTCAGAAGCGTTACAAACCAAATACTTTGGTAAATTAAGCAAATAGTTGCGAATCTCTTCTGGATCCTTAGCCATTGAAGCCATTTTATTTACCATAAACGCTAGACCAAATATTCTCGCCTGGGATCTAGACATGATAATAGAAGAAGATAGACACCTTAATATCTCGGCTGCAGTAATCAACTTATCCCCGTGCTCAGATTTCAACAACTCACTCAAAATATTAAAACACAAGCTGCATAACCTGTTGTAATTCAACGAATTGCCACAAGTCAGGTGCCATTACGGTAACCCTGGACACGGTATGAACAACGGCCTATAAACTATCAGGAAACCTGTGGAGATGAACCAAACCCAAAACAAGATGTAACCTTTCAGGTACAGGAAATATAGTCCTGACATCAAATTCAGGTGTTGCTTCCATCTCATCATCGCCTGCTTCGACACTCTTACCCTTGTTCTTCCCCCTGGGCCCTGGCCCCTCCTCCCTCTTCTTTTTACCAGCATACCAGACAATGGACCCTCGTCAGACTAACGACATGGACCAAACATCAAACATTTAATTCTAAATGTCCTTAATTTACTACTGTAATTAGCATCACCAAAACCGATACCATGTTACTTGATTAGTTAAGTCAGATCATGTCCATGAGCAAATAGTAAAACAACTTTTAAGGAAACGAATTACATAAATTACATACATTCTGATGACAAAGAGAGTAGTGGTTTGATGTTATTGTTCTAAACTAGTTCCCCAACTATAAACGTATAACGAGGTCAAATACAACTAAGTATTCAGTATTCCTCAGCTAGCTTCTAAGTTTCCGGCAGCATTGTCATCAGCATTCATCACATTCTCATGTACTAATTAGCTTCTAAGTTTCCGGTAGCATTAATTGTTTCGGCTTATATGTGAGCTTATTAGCTTATTTGGCTATTACCAAAGGATATGTTGACAACTAGAACTTCAATTTCCTTATCAAACATTCCCCTTAGCTATTAGACGACTCGTGTGAATCATTTGAGATAACCCAGAATCCCATCATGTTAACCCATTAAGCATATATATGTGTTAAAATCTACAATTCCATCATTTTATGCTCTCTAACTTATCGATTTTGTAGGATGAAAACCCGATGTGCGGCATATACTTTCCTTATTCGACTTACTTCCAAAGTCCCACTATTCTACTCATGCCGCAAACAAAGATTCCCAAACAAGGACACGCAGCAAATGGTTCTACCGAATCCTTTGCATCAAATGGAAAGGCTTAAAAGCTGATACATTAAATAATCTTACAGTCATCACTAACAAATTACAGTAATTTTTTAGATTGTACACATACCATGAGGCTATCACAACGAATAGTCTCACAGCCTTTCTCTTAAACGAGAAAGGATTTTTAGTGAAAAAACTATGAATGTCACAACACTTGGAAGCATTTAAATAATATATTTGACATGATTCCGCTAATATTTGCGCTCAACATCCTGAACATAAATTACACTGAATAGTTTGTTTTGTATATTCAACAACATACTTCTAAAAATATAAGTGACCCATAAACTACAATTCATAACAATATTTATTGCTTCTATAACAGACTAAAAATATAACTGACCCATAAAACTACCCAACATAACTACATAATAAAACTAGAATACACTGCTTATTCAAATTCAAATGTCTTCATCTTTGAGCTGCCACTTTTACTAATTATTTGAGTTTATCTCAACATTTAATCTTTCGAGCGAGATATACAAGAAAACAATTGAATCGAGTCTTTCAAAGTACTCTATGCTTTGATAATTCTTGCAAAGTTCTTGTCGCATTGCCTCCATCCACTCCGGATAGCTTTCAGCTCTATCACCATCTGGGCATGAACCTTTCTGTTCTTTTCTGCGGATCCAAGAGTTACTTGTTGGTGTATAAGTGAGTCGTGTTGGAAACATAACCATGGGTAAGATCGAGGTTATTGTTGTTATTGAGATCGGCATTATCTGTGTCTCCATTGATGAAGGAGAGTTAATTGTAACAGATCTAACCATATAACTTAAAAACACCTTTTTGAATTTGTGTTTATGTGGTGAAATAAAAGTTTATAGGTGGAAATGATTGACAACGATCCGTGTGATTGTTTCTGATTGGTGGATTTTGTGTCGCACGGATCGGGAACGGGATGATCTGAGCCGTTAAATATGGTGGCTGATTCTTTCGTTTTGAATGAGAGAGGGTTGTGTTTTCTTTGTGAGACAACTCATAAAACACACTTGATGTACTTTTGTTCTATCTTTTACAGTAATTTTTTTGAGCCGTTAAATTGGTCTTTCAAAAGAATTAATTTCATATATTATCTTACTTTTATTTTTAATTATAAGTAATATTTCTTTCACAATATTGTATTTTTTTTACTTACTTTTTAATTACTTTTATAAATCTTTTTGTAATATAAAATTATGAAATAAATAGACTGAATGAAAATTATAGGATTTGATAGTAAAAGATAAACGAATACAGAGCTTTAAGTTGTGTTCTCTTATTAATAAAGTGAGTAAAAGTGTTAAAGAAATGCAGAACAAAAATTATAAAATTTTACGGAAGATAAAAAATTCCAAACATAAAATATTGTCTTTTCATGTTATTATACCGAATATTAAAATGTATTAAGAGAAAAGTTTATTTGCATATTTGTTTTTGCTCACGTTAAGGAACAAATTTATTTACACACTCGAAGTATGTGTGTTATACATTTATACTTTTAATATTTACACACTCTATATAAAGTAGGGGTGTTCAAAAAAACCGAGAAATCGACGAACCGAGCTGAACCGTTCAATCCGAAACCGAAAAAACCTGAAACCGAAGAAACCGAAACTGAAAAAACCCGCGTATCACGGGTCGGTTTCGGTTTTTATTTTTAGATATCCGTGGTTAACCGAAAAACCGCGCATATTATGCATGAAATTTTTTATGTATATATTCAAATAATAACACATGTATTAATTATATTAGTACACTATTTTTATTGTACAACTACTTTTTACTCTTAATGTTAAACATTTATATGTAAAACTTAGTTAATGTGATCGTAATCTATAAACATCGAATAATACTCTTTGTTAATATGTTATTTATTAATATTCGAATCCATTTTTGTAATGAAATAACTTTTATATGATTTTTATCTATTCAGTTTCATTGAATTATACAAAGATGACATTCTATGTTCTAAACAATGTTATTATTTATAAACTTAAACTCGATGAATTATAAATGGTTAACCGTAACCCAAACCGCGGGTAACTGCTCATTTTGGGTAACCGCATGTCCAGTTAACCGTCTTGTACGGTTCGGTTTCGGGTAGTAAAATTAACTACCCGAACCGCGATGGATAGTTAAAATTGTCTAATTAACCGAACCGACCCGACCCGCGAACACCCCTAATATAAAGTGATATAAGGGTATAAATGGTAACACATCAAACATTTTGAATATACAAATAAATTTTAAGTGTGTGCAAATCAATAGTAATTTATTTTAATTTGATTTAATCATGAATATTAACCTAAAATCTAAAAAAACATCAAGAAAATTTCCAAAATTTAAAAAATCAAGTTGAAGAAATAAAATTGTGAATTTTCCGAAATAATTCTATCACTGTTGATAAAACAAAGCAAACCAGTGTATTTGATGGTTTTTGGCAACCCACAAACATATTTTAGTTTACTTTTACTACTGTAGTACTTTTTAAGTGGAACTGATTACTAAAATGGAGATAAAGTTACCAAAACGCGAATCCAAACACACCTTGTTAATAGAACTTACAATCTGAAATCATTATTGTAGGCCAGGAATTCTGAAAACACTCTCTACCAATCGGTATCTAAATACCACTGCTACTATTGCTAAAAAAGGAAATGGTATCTAAATACCATTGCTCGACCAGACCCAACTTAGCTTTGACCCTTTACAGAAATCACCCATTTTGCCATACAAATATCACAGAACCCGTTCCTCACAAACGCATGCTTAGCCATAAACATTATAAAGCTGGAGAAGTTCATCACGAACCAAGTTCAATGACATACCAAAAATTTCTAATATCAGTGAAATACCCACAATAAGATGAAACTAATTTTGATCTGGTATGTGTATTCTTTCCTTTAGTCAACTATTTGACTTGTTCTGTGCAAACAGAAATATATACTAGGAGTTGTGACCTTTATGATAAACACATGGTCGTGACTCGTCGTTGTGTGTGAAAGAATGATAGTGAGAAACATATGATGACACAAACTTTATACAGACACTCAAAAAGCTGAAAATCAATTTCTAATCATTTACAATACGATCTTAATATCTTTTGTAAATTCATTTCCTAAGAAGTATGCAGGGCTTATTCACAATGTCACCTAAAGGGTCATGCGAGCTGGTTTGAATGATGCTACAACCCACTTGGTGGGATATCTAATGCATATGTAGTATATAGCGCAAAAGAGAGGAGAATGAATAACAGATTGCAACTAAGTCAGTGATACATGTGATGAATAACTAAAAGGCATGTAAATAAGGCATCATCCGTTCTCGCAAAATGCATCATAGACAATGTTCAGAAGCAACACCAGTTATCATCAGTAATTTTGAACTTACTGAATAACAGACAGAAAGAAATGAAATCTAAATTATAGGATTTTTAGTACCCCTAACAAAGTTAAAATACATACTTAACTACAAAACGAGGCTCCGCCTTGATGAGAAAACATATCGCTTTGTAAATCCATAACTTGCAGTCTTGCCATCATCTATATGATCAATTGATTTCAGGATACTCACAAGAATCTGAGTGATCAAGCAGAAGCAGTGTTTCCTGGTAAGAGCTGATGAAGAATGAACCATTTCGTCCAGATATCCCAGAATTAATGATTTGTTTTGAGCATGGATCGTAAACTTCAAGTGCAGAAGCTAGTTGTCCAATAAGCCCCGTTCCTCCAAAAAAAGCCTCCCATTCACGTGTCTATTGTGTTTCAACTAAAAGTTCACCATTCTTCCTAAATCCAACTATATCAGTTATACATGATGTGTTAATAGTGAATAGCTGTGTAAAAGAACAATTAGGCTCCATCTTCCATACTTTGATCTCTCTATGTGGTACGATCACAACAAGAGACCCCTTTAGCTTAGAAAGGATGAAACGTATAGGTTTGGTAAACGGTTTTGTTACCGAGTCTGGTAAGTCTATGACTTTGAATTCTTTGGCATTCAAATCAAATGACACGATCATATATTTATCAGGTAAAGAGCCCGGTTGAAGATGAATTGACTCATAAGCAACCCGATAAATACAACTACCTATAACAACCTGCATTCCTTCATGAAGTAAAGGTGATTCACATTCGGGAGGCTTGCTGCATTGAATGACCGTCCATCGTTTAGAGCTCAAAGTAAAAATTTCAGCTTTCCAAGGGTATACAAATTTGACAATGGTGGGTTCATTAGTGACGGGACAAACAGCAAAACCAAAAAGATCAATTAAGTATGCAGTCCCAACAATACCAACAGGTCTGCTCGACTGAAAAGACCCATGAATACGAACCGATCTTCTGATCGAAGGGTTCCACAGAACAAGCTCTTCTTCCATGTGATAATAGAAACACAACAAGCCGCGTGTTTGGCAGCGGGTACTCGTGTTATATATTCTAAACTTTGTGTGACCAAATTTTGTTATAACACGCATTAACTGTTCTTAGGTGATGAAGACCCAACAATGTAATTTAATGAACGATGCAAAAAAAAAAAAATGTTCGACTACCCTCAACATAGTTTCGTTAATTTAATGAATGATGTTTGTTTAAAGAATAAAATAATTTGTTGAGGGGGTTTTATGAAGAAAAAAAAGAAAAAGTTGGTTTGGTGTTATGGATTAGAGGCGTTAGGTGTTACTTTGGTGTTATGATGGTATGTCTGTACTTTTTTGTTAGCGTAATGTTGGTTTGGTGTTACAACACCTAACCCTCTTAAGCCAACAACTACTGTCAACTGCTACCACGTCACTAATGACTATTGCTACGTTTCGTCAAACATACTCGAAATATTACTATTTGAAATGATGATTAGAGAGTTACGTCATTTTATACTTTCTAACTAACTACTCATACAATAGTGATAGTAGCAGGTAAGGGGTAAAAAGAAACCGTCTTGAGCCGAACCCAAACTCGAATCCGAATAAGCCTATTCAGGTCGAGTTTTTTATTCGGGTCAACCCGACTAACCCAGTTCTTTATAGGGTGAGTTTCGGATATGAGTTTTTTTTAGCCATGACCCGAAATGACCCAATCTAAGTTAACCCAAACCCGACCAACCCGACACGACTAACACTTGTTATATTAAGTAATCAACTTTTTTAAGCATTTTAAGTATATTCAGTTTAACCCTAACTCGAATTAACATAAACCTGACTAACCCGAGTTCTAAATATGGTCAAAAGAAATAAGTTTTGATGAATATATTCGAAAGTTTTACGCGTGACGCTAGTTTAATTAGCTTGTGTTTGGCATCTTAACTAAGTTAAGTTTCATGAATGTAGCTTAGAAGTATTTAAACGGACAGGCGCGCACACACACACAACATATGCTCACTGTTGTATGATGAAACCGTAATCTTGTATATAGACAATCTGCAGTCACGATGATCATAGCCAAAAACAAATATCCCAGCGCAGGATCACTTTACCTAGTTTCCCAGAATTCAAAATGCCATACAAGAAGTTTTTAATTGTGTTTGTTCTTATAGGCTATATCAGGCATCTGTCAACGAAAAAGAAAACTATTTTGATACTTCAGTTGGTATAGCAAAGTATATTGTTTCAGTTTGACTAGAATTTCAACGACCGTACAAGTATCATTTGCCTTGTACGTTGAGGCGTGGCATCTATTCCTACTACCGTCCTGTGTCGGGTGTAATATCATAACCATTAGCTGATAGTCGGATGACATTTGTTTGCACCTGTGTGAACACAACCTGAGAGACTTCCCCATGGCATCACGACCTCAGAATGTTTGCATATTTGATTGAGCATATCCAGATTTTATGAACTTGAGTTGCAGGGCATAATTACAATATTATATCTAAAGATGATACGGTATTAAGACCACATATATACCTCATTTGTACCTGCTATCATACATATGCGCTACAGATATCGTTGATATTTCTAAAACTCTAATTCCATTCCAATAATAGTGATTTTACATCAAGAGGGTAATTCCTGGAATTTGGGAATCAAAGATTGGAAAAGACAAAAAGAGCCTACCTAGGCCAATCTTAACACCTGTAAAGGACGTAGCCATCCAACAAGGTGAAAAAATCTTCGATCCTGTGCTCAAATTTAGCAAAGGACATACAAGCCACCCAGGTCACCTGCAGCAAACAAATAGTATCAGAAAACATAATCACAGAACTTCAATAGATACACTGAAAAGGACAGAGTATTAAGCAAAAGCCAAGAGAGAAAGCTTAAGGTCATTTTTATGAAGCTTGACTAGAGGTGGCAATGTGGTTGGTCGGTTAGGTTGATTGACGGGTCAACGACTCGCTAGACAAGACGGTTTTGACCCGTTTCCTAAAAGTGATTTTTTTCTATAAATCTTTACATGTCTGCCCTGTCATAGATAGCACATAACGTTTTGCTTTTCCAAAGTGTTGATCAAACTACAATAAGCTACCAGGCAGGGAGCAAACCCTTTTCGTCCCTCTCTTCTAAAGTAACAGTGCTTTTTCAACTCTATTTGTTTTACAAAAACCGTCAATAAAAATAGAGCAAGTAAAAGAGCTAGGGATCCAAAAAAATTTAGACATATTAGTTATTTATGCTAAAATATATCAATATGCTTATAATTTTAAAATTTATATATGGAAAAGTCTAGTCGGTGCCCGATTGCTAGCTAGTAGCTATAGCTAAAATAGTTGTATTAAGTTGACTAAAATCGCTTCATATACACATGACTACATAAGGTAATGTAATTCAGTAATTATACGTATAAAAAAGACTAAATGTGTAGACTAGAAAGTCTGCGCAAGCTCAAGCTCGATTCATTTCAAAAGAGCTGATTTCGAGTAGTTTTTGAGACCATCTAACGATCTCGGATAGCTTGTGAGTTACCAAAATATCCCTAATTATAAGAGCCTGATTACTTTTGGTTACTCAATTCAAAATGAGAATCCGAAGATACCTTTTTAGTAGAGCTTACAATCTGGTATCATTGTAGGCTTGTAGCCAGGAATTCTGAGAACACTCTGCACCAAGCATATATATATATATATATATATATACCCCCTCGGGTATCTGAATACCATTGCTACTACTGCTAAAAAAGACAAACATTTATATGCTATAATCTTGAAACTGAACACGAGCCTCATAAATAATATCGAAAGATAAAACTATTTTGTGTACAATGCAGATTTAATATTAGTTTTAAATATATACATAGCGGGTCTACTCGACCAGACCCAACCTAATGGGTTTTTCTAAAACTCAAATTACATTTCCAATAATAGCGATTTTACATCAAGAGGATAACTCCTGGAAATTTAACAATCAAAGATTGGAAAAGTCAGAAAGAGCCTACCATGGGCCAAATCTTAACACCAGTAAAGGAGGTAGGTAGCCATCCAACAAGGTGAAACAATCTTCGATCGCTCAGATTTAGCAAAGGACATACAAACCACCCAGGGCACCTGCAGCAAACAAATAGTATCAGAAAACATAATCACAGAACTTCAATAGATACACTGAAAAGGACAGAGTATTAAGGATAAGCCAAGAATGGAAGCTTACAATGTCATTTTTATGAAGCTTGACTAGACGTGGCAATATGGTTGGTCGGCGCTAGACAAGACAGTTTGACCCATTTCCTTTAAAGCGGATTTCTCCTAAAAATCTTAACATGTTTGCCCTGTCACGGATAAACATAAACCGAACTATGCCAAAAATGCTACCTCTAAGCTTGATCAATGGGATCGTCATCAATCTTGCCAACTGCATCAAGTATTGATGAGTATGTGATGGCATCATATTCAAAACCACGAGATCTCATGTCTCTCATCAGTTCTGCAGCCTCCTCAAACATACCCGCATGACTGAGACAGCCAAGAAGAGTGTTATAAGTAACAGCATCCGGCTGTAACTTAGAATGTTTCATTTTTTCAAACATGACCATTGCCCGTTGTGGGCCACCACTCTTAGCTAATCCATGTAGAATTATATTGTGCGAGTTTAAATCAGCCACACAACCATTTTCTTCCATGTCCCTCAGCAAAGAATATGCTTCATCTATCAGGCCAGCCCGTACCATGCCAGACATGAGCGCATTATAAGCATAAACATCTGGAACAGATCCCACTTTCTTGATCTCGTTAAAAAGATTCTTAGCTTCCTCTAACCGCCCACATTTGCCCATATTTCTGATCATGACAGCATAAACCCGCGAACTAGATGACCCACTATTCTCCCTTAATTCTTGAAACAGCTCATTTGCTGCTTCATAACGTTTTGCTTTTCCAAGAGTGTTGATCAAACTACAATAAGCTGCCGGGCAGGGAGGAAACCCCTTTTCGTCCATCTCTTCTAAAAGTAACAGTGCTTTTTCAACTCTATTTGTTTTACAAAAACCGTCAATCATAATAGAATAAGTAAAAGAGCTAGGAACAATACCATTCTCCTTCATCTTTTCAAACAATAAAAAAGCATCGTAATATGAAGCTTTAGAATCAAAATGAGCCTTAATCATAGTGTTATATGTCACCACATTCGGTTCACAATGATACAACTTCATATCCTCAAAGACTTTTTTAGCATCAGCCAAACGACCAACCCGACCCAATATGTTAATAACATTGTTTATAAGAACAACATCCGGCCTACACCCGTGTTTTAGCATGTCCACATATACACTATAAGCTTCTTCTACCTTTCCGGCTTTTCCAAGCCCTCTAATTAATTCTGTATAAGTGTAAACAGTAGGTGCACAGCCCTTATTTTTCATTTCCGCCACTAAAGCTAGAGCTTGTTCTACCCTACCCGCTTTAAAGTGTATACTTAACAAAGTTGTATAAATCTTAGCATTAGGATGAAATCCATTTTCCTTCATTTCATCAAACAACCTTATAGCAGGATTATCATGACCTAACTTAGCAAACGCCGACATTAAAGCACTGTAAGTTACTGTGTCGGGAAAGCAATTACCTTCGTCACACATCTCACTATAAAGATCATACACTTTATCAGGGTGGTTTTCTTGCATCAGCATCAAGATAATGGAGTTATACGTACTAGCAGTCGGCTTGCACTTACGACCTTTGACTTGATAAAACAACGAAAGTGCTTTGTTCACCATCTTAGCCCTACCTAACAGTCTCACTACTTGCGATAAATCCTTGGGATCGATAACGACTGATTGTCGTACCATCTCTTGAATCAACTTCCACATCTCCCCAAACATACCAGAATCCGCCAAACAGCAAATTAAAGCCATGTAAGTAGTGGAATCATGTTCAAAATGCCTTCGTTTCCCCGCCCATTTAAAAAACTGCATCTTGACATTAATGTCTACGTCTATATTCAACACCTCACGAACCAACCGATGATCAACTCTTAACTTCAACACTTCTAAAGCCTTTTCTGCATCTGGGCCCCACTTAAAAATCTTTAATATCCTAATAAATCTCTCGTCCAGCATCCTTGCAGAGGCGCGTGTTCTCCTTTTGCTGTTGTTGTCGGGTAAATCTCTTGAATCTTCTCTGGGAGTCGACAGCCGAAACATTTGAACAATCTCATTATCTGCAATGCCAAACAAATACACCCCCTTTTTAAAAAAACACGGCCCCGTATTCTAGATGTAACATGATTCAGAAGCGAAATCTTTACAATCAGCACCTTCCTTAAACAAAAGCTTCCATTTTTAACTCAAAACAATACATTTACATTTCAAAAAATCACACCAAAGGCGCCTTGATTTCATATGTCAAACAAAAATGTTCACTTTTCAGGAGAAAAATATACACTAATTCGGTTTTGGGCTTATGTTTCATAAGCTCACTTTTTATAGCTTATTTTGAAACTTTTCGGATTGTAAAAGTTTATTATGTCCTTTTAAACTTATATAAGCCGAAAAGTTTCAAAATAACCCACAAAAAGTGAGTTCACTTTTTGTGGCTTATTTTGAAACTTTTTGACTCAGCGGGTGTCTGTTTCAGCTTATATAGCCGGCTTATTGTATATTTGGATTTGGGCTTATGTTTCGTAAGCTCACTTTTTATAGCTTATTTTGAAACTTTTCGGCTTATTGTATGTTATAATGAACTTATATAAGCCAAAAATATTCAAAATAAGCCACAAATAGTGAGCTTATAAAACTTAATCCCAAAACCAAATATGCCATAAGCCGGCTATATAAGCTGAAAGAAACACCCAAATGTGTCACATACCGGGTGTAGGTTATACATAATTTGCAACTGATTAAAAACAATATGCATCAAACTTATGGAGCAGTACAATATATTCATTAACACCATTACATGTACTCACTAAGCGGGTGTTTGTTTCGCCTTATATAGCGGGCTTATGGCTTATTTGGTTTCCGGCTTATGTTTCAAAAGCTCAAAGTTTTTCAAAATAAGCCCCAAATTTGGCTTATTTACCTTTCGAAAAACCACACCAGAGACGCCTTGCTTCATATGTCAAACAAAAAATGCGAAGAAAAACAAAACACTGATTTGTTTCGGATTATAGCTTATTTTGTTTTGGGCTTATGTTTCATAAGCTCGCTTTTTATGGCTAAAGTTTTCAGCTTGCAAAAGTTTATTACTCCATATGTCATGTACACTTACATAAGCCAAAAAGTTTCAAAATAACCCACAAAAAGTGAGTTTATAAAACACAGCCCCAAAATCAAAGAAGCCATAGTCCTGCTATATAAGCCGAAACGAACACCCCCGTGTAGGCCGGCTCTATACGCAATTTACAACTGATTAAAATCAAAATGTATCAAACTTAGGGACTAGTACATTATGTTTATGAACACCACTATAAGGGGCTCTTTATTTCAGCTTATATAGCCGGCTTATGGCTTATTTGGATTTGGGCTTATGTTTCATAAGCTCACTTTTTATAGCTTATTTTGAAACTTTTCGGCTTATTGTATGTCATAATGAACTTATATAAGCTGAAAAGATTCAAAAAAAGCCCCAAAAAAGTGAGCTTATAAAACATAACCCCAAAACCAAATAAGCCATAAGCCGGCTATATACACTAAAAGAAACACCCCAATATGTATCTCATTCCGGGTGTGGGTTATACGCAATTCGCAACTGATTAAAAACAACATGTATCAAACTTATGGAGCAGTGCATTAGGTTCATTAACACCATTATATCTACTCCCTAGGGGGTTTTTGTTTCGCCTTATATAGCGGGCTTATGGCTTATTTGGTTTCCTGCTTATGTTTCAAACGATCAAATTTGGCTTATTTACCTTTGGAAAAACCACACCAGAGACGCCTTGACTTTATATGTGAAACAAAAAATGGTCACGTGTCAGAAGAAAAAACAAAACACTGATTTGTTTCGGCTTATAGCTTATTTGGTTTTGGGCTTATGTTTATTACTCCGAATGTCATGTACAGTTACATAAGCCAAAAAGCTTCAAATTAACCCACAAAAAGTGAGTTTATAAAACATAAGCCACAAAAAGTCCAAATAAGCCATAAGCCGAGCCGAAAGAAACACCCCACTCCAATGCATCTCATTCCGGGTGTGGATTATACGCAATTTGCAACTGATTAAAAACAACATGTACTCCATAAGGGAGTGTTTGTTTCAGCTTACATAGCAGGCTTATGGCTTATTTGGTTTCCAGCTTATGTTTCATAAGCTCAAATTTTGTGGGTTGTTTTGAAACTTATGGGCTTATATATAAGTTGACAAAAACTATGAAAATGAAATAACAGAAATGAACCTGTTTGTTTGATTCTGTTGGAGAGATAAGGCATAGTAGAGATCGATCGAACCTTCATTTTTAGCCAACACTGATAATTCAACCTTAAATTAGTAGTGATTTTGAGGTTAGTGTTTGTGTTAAATAAGGTTAAATTTGGAGATGGTGGTGATGGTGGTGGTTGGGCGGAGGGGGACGGGTAGGAAAATAAGGTAGTGGTGTTTCTTAGCGGGTATCCGCGCGTTGCGATAACGGGTATTTGTTCGCCGAGCACAAAACAAAACGCGTGGAGGGTTAAACGGATGCACTCGTTTATGTTCGTTTATTTAATAAATGAACGAACATAAACAGGATAATTTTTTCGTTAGTTTAGTTAAATTATTTTATTTTTATTTTTTTTCTTCGAGTTATACCATGTATAACGGGCAGGCCTCGGGACCCGAACCACTAGGGAAAATCCCTAGAACTCACGGCTTCGCACTAAGGAGGAAAATCATGAAGTTTTGTCTCTTGCAAGACTTGAACCCATGACGAAACCCCCTCCCCAAGCTCCAGGAGGAGCCCAGGTGGTCAACTGCTCTAGAGTAGTTCGTTTAGTTAAATGAACGAACATTAACAATGCTTCGTTCGTTTATATGCGTTCGTAAATGTTCGATTATGTTCATTTAGTTCATTCGACTACGCTCGATTATTTTCGTTCGATTACAATTCTAAATATTAAATAAGTAATAAATTAATTATCTCAAATATTTCTAACAATAATATAAGCTATATGTTAATTATTTGAAAGATTATATGGATCGTTTAAAGTAACAACTTTTGTTTCACGCCTCGATTATGTCTGTGTACGTTTATATATGATCGTTTACATATACTTATGTCCGTTTATGTTCGTTTACGTTCGTTTAACTTATTAATAAACGAATATGAACAAAATCAAATTTAAATAAACGAACATGAACAAATATTTTGTTCGATTAATCGTTCGCGTTCGTTTATTTGTTCGACTAAAATTTAAATAAACGAACTTGAATATAGCTTCGTTCGGTTCGTTTACAGCTCTAAACGAATGTATTGTAAAAAAAATAAACATATATAAAAAGGTAGAAATAATAGGTAAATTACTGTTTGGAAGTCAAGAAAAAATAAATATAAAATATGTGCGGAGTAATCTATTTATTAATTTACATGTGTGTTTATTGAGACTATTTAGTGTGTTATATGTGCGTACATTTATTCCATTAATAATACTCAGTTAGTAGCTCTGTCTCAAGTTCCACATCAAGTGTTCATTTTAGTATCATTGGTTGTTCTAAATTAAGTGCAAGTATAACAAATGAGAAATCTTGATTAGGGGTGCAAATGAGTCGAGCTTTTATCAAGCTATTCGAGCTCAAGTTCAAGCTCGGCTCGATCGAGCCGAGCTTTTATCGAGCCCAAGCCTGATCTAAAGCCCAATAGTATGGCTCGAAACATATAATGAGCCGAGCTCGAGCTTTTGATAGCTTGGCTCGAGCCCGTATCAAACTTTTCAAGCCTTAGTATAAATATACTTTTATATAAGTAAGCAAACATTGATTTGAGTATTATCCTTATTATAAAGAGTAACTATAAGAAATTAAATAATTTATTGCTAGTCGTTATCCTAATTTACTACAAACATAGAATTTATGGTGGTGTGTAAACGATAGTGATATATTTGTTTCGTATATATAATTTTGAGCTTTACAAGCTAAGCTCGAGCTTTGCTCGAATCGTAATCGAGCCGAGCTCAAGCCTTAAAGGTAAAATCTCGACGAGCTATCGAGCCGAGCTTGAGCCCACTATTTATGTTTCGAGTCGAGCCCGAGCCCTGTTGAGCTCGGGCTCGGCTCGACTCGTTTGCACCCCTAATCTTGATAACTAAATTTTCAGTTTTGCCCTTTGAATATGTGGTTTATACTCGTATTTGATATGTGTTTATTATTTTTGACTTTATGTATTAAATGAGGGCATTATTGTCATTTGATTAATTAACAGTGGAAATAATATTTTATACATGAACTTTGTGCATTTACTATTTAGACACTTAATGTGAGATGAATGGAGTAAATCGGTAAAAAGTACCCCGTCTTATTTTAAATAATTGTCAAAAAGTATCCATAATTAGTAATACGGGCAAAATTTGTCAGCTCTAGTGTGAGTAAATGATAGGGCTAGCAAACGTGTTTGATTAATTGTTTTGTTTACAGGTGGCAAAATAGTTGGGTCATGCCGGATTTAATCATGTGTTATTAAATGTGCTTGAGTTTAGATGGTTTTGGGTCTATAGTGATTTTTTAGGAGGATGTGTCAAGATGAGTTTGGGTTTATAATTATATGAATTTGGGTTTATATGGGTTTTTAGAAAGAGTTTGAGCTTTTTTTTTGTCAAGATGTGTATTTAAGAGGTTAGGTTTTTTTTATATGTTTTTTTTATCATTATTATTTTAATCATGAAATTTTCGTATAAGATCTTGTTACATTAATTTTTTTAATTCGACATTAATTCTTTTGACTCAAATTTTATTTTTAAACATAAACAAGTACTTATTATATATAAAAGGAAAATAATCTACAACGCAACACGGGTGAATCACTCGAAATTGTCGAACAATCAAAACCGATCAGTATTATGATGTCACGACTAAGACTAATGGTTGTATAGTACATTCAATACCCAAAAGATTTTCATTTTAGAACTTATACCGAATATAAAAACGATTATTTCAAATAGCAAGAATTTCATGTCTTCATGACACTCCTCTTTCTCTTCTTTTTTTTCTCCTTAGTTGTATGTGCCTCAAAAGATCACATGCAGAAGAGTTCAACAAATACTTTATACGCATAAATTATAGCATCTAGAGTCGAAACTTGTTGGAAATTTAGTGCAATTGTGGGAACGGGTAATACTTGTAAATGGGTTTGGAGGTACGGAGTGTACACCCATTAAGTCCCTTACCTCCCTGGACTCAATATAGTGGTTGTGATATCAGTAGGAAGCTGCTCCTGGTCAGGAAGTTGCTCCTGGTCAGGAAGTTGCTCCTGGTCAGGAAGCTGCTCCTGGTCAGGAAGCTGCTCCTGGTTAGGACGTTGCTCCTGGTGATGCACAAAGTCTTTGTAACCTCTTTGACCAGTTAATGAGGGTTGAATATTGACTTGATGACCAGGTTTCTGGTCATGTAACCACTATGCTTTATGAAGGTTATTATGAGATTAATAGGCCGATTAATGTTCTTAATACCTTTGACTAGGAGTTACATTCCTTAAAGGAATAGGATCACTATAAATAGTGATCATATTTTGCATGATGATATACAGAAACAAGAAACACTTACACGCACAGAGTTCTTGATTTGTGCCTAAAACAAGAACTAACTCTTGGTTTTATCCCAAGGAGGTATTCGTGTTAACCCAAGCATAGGGTCGAATAATCTTCTTTGGAAAGTGATTACACGACTCCAAGAGATATCCAGTAACCATTCATTGGTACGTAGTTAGGCTATTGATTATCTTCACCCTGTTGGAACGAAGTAAACCCCAACAATCAAAAAAGATTATTTTGTGATAATCAATGGCGGCGGCAATGAGGCATATGGTGGCTAACTTCTCCAAACTGGACAAGTTTGAAGGGGTTGATTTTAGGAGATGGCAGAAGAAGATGCACTTTCTTCTTTCTACCATGAACGTGGTGTACGTACTGACCACTCCCATTCCTGATGGTGGTGATGATGCTACTTTGGAGGAACTGAGGAAAAGGAGCAAATGGGAGAATGATGATTATGTGTGTCGCGACATAATTCTCAATGGTATGTCTGATTCTTTATTTGATATTTACCAAAATGTTGAATATGCTAAAGAACTATGGGATTCCTTAGAAGCCAAATATATGGCTGAGGATGCATCAAGTAAGAAGTTCCTTGTGAGTGATTTCACAAATTACAAAATGACTGATTCAAGACCAGTCATGGAACAATACAATGAACTTCTTGGAATACTTGGCAGATTTACACAACATAAAATGAACATGGATGAGACCATTCAGGTCTCGTGTGTCATTGACAAACTACCTCCTTCTTGGAAAGATTTCAAGCACACCTTGAAACATAAGAAGGAGGAGTTAACTCTTGTTGAGTTGGGCAGTCATTTGCGCATTGAGGAATCCCTCAGGGTGCATGAAAGTGATAAGCCAAAGAGCATGGTTGTGTAGATCTTAAATTTAGTTCTGGAAAGATTGTTTCTTTGTTTAATGTTTTGCATGTTCCTAATATTAGGAAGAACTTGGTTTCTAGTAGTGTTTTGAATAATTGTGGTTATAAACAAGTGATTGAATCTAATAAATTTGTTTTATCTAAACATGGTGTGTTTATTGGTTTTGGCTATTTGAGTAATCAAATGTTCAGGCTTAATATTGATTCTAGTATAAATGTTGATTCTGTCCTGATGACTACCACTAAACTGAATGATTCATCACTATGGCATGCTAGACTAGGCCATGTCCACTATAAGAGGATGCTAGATATGTCTAAGGATGGGTTAATTCCAGCTTTTGACATGGACACTGATAAGTGTCAGACTTGTATGCTGAATAAAATTACTAAGAAACCATTTCAGGATGTAAAACGTGTAACTACAGTTTTGGAGCTAATCCATAGTGACCTATGTGATTTGCATGCTACTCCCTCATTAGGGAATAAGAAATACTTGGTAACATTTATTGATGATGCTTCAAGGTTTTGTTATGTCTATTTGTTGCATACTAAGGATGAAGCATTAGATAAATTTAAAGTATTTAAAACTGAAGTTGAATTACAACAAGGAGTCCAAATCAAAAGATTTAGGACTGATAGGGGAGGTGAGTACATGAATACTCAGTTTTTCAGTCTGTTGGAATAATCCATGAAACAACTGCCCCCTATACTCCACAACAAAATGGTATATCAGAAAGGAAAAATAGAGTACTAAAAGAGATGGTTAACTCCATGTTGTCCTACTCAGGACTGAGTCAAGGGTTTTGGGGAGAAGCTATGTTAACAGCTTGCTATTTATTAAATAGGGTTCCTAATAAAAGGAACAGGATTACCCCTTATGAACTCTGGACTAAAAGGAAACCAAACTTGAACTACCTCAAAGTTTGGGGTTGTAGGGCTGTTGTAAGACTCCCTGATCCAAAGGTGAAAACCTTGGGTGAAAGAGGCATTGAATGCATCTTTGTTGGATATGCTGAGCATTCCAAGGCTTATAGGTTCTATGTTATTGAACCTAATGATTCAGTTTCAATAAACTCAATCATTGAATCAAGGGATGCTAACTTTGATGAGACTAGGTTCTCATCAGTCCCTAGACCAAGCCTTAGGACTCCTATAGGAGCTGAGGACACTGGTGTTTCAGTGGAACCTGAAAGGGTCACTGATGAGGTTGTGGTTCAGCAACCTGAGCCTGAGCTTAGAAGAAGCACAAGGCATAGGACTCCAAGGAATTTTGGGCCTGAGTTTCAACTATACTTAGTTGAAGCTACAAGAGATGAGGTCTCTGACCAATTCTACTATTGCTTTAATGTTGAGGATGATCCCAAAACATTTGATGAAGCAATGAAGTCCCAGGATGTTGCTTTCTGGAAAGAAGCAATAAATGATGAGATGGACTCCATCATGGGCAACAACACTTGGGTGTTGGTTGATCTACCTCATGGTTGCCATCCACTTGGTAACAAATGGATTTTCAAAAGGAAAATGAAGGTAGATGGAACTGTTGAAAAGTTCAAGGCAAGGTTAGTCATTCAGGGCTTTAAACAAAAGTCAGGGATAGACTATTTTGATACTTATGCTCCAGTAGCACGTATCAGTACCATAAGAATGCTGATTGCTCTAGCAAGTATTCACAATCTGATTATTCATCAGATGGATGTGAAGACAGCATTCTTGAATGGTGACTTGGATGAGGAGGTTTATATGAACCAACCTCAGGGCTTCATCATGCCTGGTCATGAAGGTAAGGTGTGTAAACTGATTAAGTCCTTATATTGACTGAAGCAGGCACCTAAGCAATGGCACCAGAAATTTGATGAAGTGATTTTGTCTAATGGTTATTCACTTAACCACGCTGACAAATGTGTATATAGCAAATTTGATGAATCTGGTAAAGGAGTCATCATTTGCCTATATGTTGATGACATGTTAATCTTTGGTACTGACCAAGCTAAGGTTGATCAGACAAAGGATTTTTTGTCATCAAAGTTCTCCATGAAAGACATGGGGGAGGCTGATGTTATCCTTGGCATAAGGATTAAACATGAAAGTGATAGTATTGTAATTTCTCAGTCTCATTACATTGAGAAGGTGCTAAAGAAATTCAATCACTTTGATTGTACTCCAGTAAGTACACCTATGGATACAAGTGAGAAACTAATGCCTAACAATGGTCAGGCTGTCTCCCAGCTTGAGTATTCTAGGGTTATTGGTTGCTTGATGTATGCCATGACTAGTACTAGGCCTGACATTGCATTTGCTGTGGGTAAACTGAGTAGGTATACTAGTAATCCTGGTACTCAGCATTGGCAAGCAATTCAGAGGGTACTGGTGTATTTGAAAGGAACAATGGATTATTGTTTGTCTTATACTGGATATCCTTCAGTGTTGGAAGGTTACACTGATGCAAGTTGGATCAGCAATACTGAGGATAATTCATCCACAAGTGGCTGGGTATTCCTTCTTGGTGGTGGTGCAATTTCTTGGGCATCCAAGAAGCAAACTTGCATTACTGGTTCAACAATGGAATCTGAATTTGTGGCTCTAGCAGCTGCTGGTAAAGAGGCTGAATGGTTGAGAAACTTGCTTCTTGAGATTCCATTGTGGGTCAAACCTATGGCACCCATTTCTATCCGTTGTGATAGTGCAGCTACATTGGCTAAGGCATATAGCCAGATGTACAATGGCAAGTCTAGACACCTAGGTGTTAGACATAGCATGATTCGTGAGTTGATCACGAATGGGGTGATTTCAATAGAGTTTGTGAGGTCTCAACAAAACTTAGCTGATCACTTGACGAAGGGATTGGCTAGAGACTTGGTTATAAAGTCTGGTAAAGGGATGGGTTTAAAAGTCCACTCTAGTCACTGAATGCTAGGACACCCAACTCCCTCCTGAGGAAACTTGGGAGCTGAGTTCAATGTGGAAAGCTGAACATTCAGGGGACTGAAGCACATGTATATCATCCCAAGGATGTGCTTGTACCTGCTGAAAGGAGGATGAAGTTATAAACTTCTTAATGGTTAATTTCTTTGAAAAAGTGCTTAAGCAGGAGCATGAACTAAAGAGGAACCACCTATGTAAATGTTGAGGTTTCGCCGCCTCAAAGAGCATGGACTTTGGCTCTTACAATATTTATGAATTGGATATGGACACATGGCTTGTATGGTGTCAGGAGCGTTTTAAGTGTTTGAAAACTTGTGTGTATTTTATCGTCAGGTATTCAAAGTAGTTGAAGGGTTCAATTCTTAGAACACCCTGATTCTCGAATATTTGAAGTGATGTACTAAAATGGAAATTCAATCCTTAGGACATTCTCATTTATGCACTGGTTTTGTTAAAGTTGATTTTCATGCAAAAAGGAATTGTACTAAATTGGGGAGGATTGTTGGAAATTTAGTGCAATTGTGGGAACGGGTAATACTTGTAAATGGGTTTGGAGGTACGGAGTGTACACCCATTAAGTCCCTTACCTCCCTGAACTCAATATAGTGGTTGTGATATCAGTAGGAAGCTGCTCCTGGTCAGGAAGTTGCTCCTGGTCAGGAAGTTGCTCCTGGTCAGGAAGCTGCTCCTGGTCAGGAAGCTGCTCCTGGTCAGGAAGCTGCTCCTGGTTAGGACGTTGCTCCTGGTGATGCACAAAGTCTTTGTAACCTCTTTGACCAGTTAATGAGGGTTGAATATTGACTTGATGACCAAGTTTCTGGTCATGTAACCACTATGCTTTATGAAGGTTATTATGAGATTAATAGGCCGATTAATGCTCTTAATACCTTTGACTAGGAGTTACATTCCTTAAAGGAATAGGATCACTATAAATAGTGATCATATTTTGCATGATGATATACAGAAACAAGAAACACTTACACGCACAGAGTTCTTGATTTGTGCCTAAAACAAGAACTAACTCTTGGTTTTATCCCAAGGAGGTATTCGTGTTAACCCAGGCATAGGGTCGAATAATCTTCTTTGGAAAGTGATTACACGACTCCAAGAGATATCCGGTAACCATTCATTGGTACGTAGTTAGGCTATTGATTATCTTCACCCTGTTGGAACGAAGTAAACCCCAACAAAACTTATAACAATTGATACAATAGCAGACGAATATGAAAAAGTAAAAAATATAACAAGTTTGTAGAGCATTTGGAACAATACAAAAGTCTGTAAAAGTAACACTGTGTTCGAAAGTTCAGCATCAACTTTCATACAAAAAGAATACGTACAACTCTTAAAGACTACTAAAGTTAGGATGTTAGAGTAGGACATTTGACACGTGTAGAAGATCATTGTTTTTAATTAATAAGCCTTCATACGAGTAGAAGATCGCAAAGTTAAGAACGATTATTTGTTTTTAATTAACGATTTGGTTCAGATCCATTTGCATCAAAACCCAAATGATTTTGTAACTCGACCCATCTTGACCCATCTTATTAACTAAATAAAGAGTTAACCGGCATTTTTGTCCTTATAGTTTGGTACCGTTTCACTTTTGGTAAAAAAACACAAATAGTTTCGATTTGGTCTAAAAGTAAACTATTTTCTTTTTGTCCAAAAATGAAAAAATAGTTTACTAAAAGTGAACAAAAAGTGGAGCAATAGTCTCAATTTTCGACCAAAAGCGAGAAAATAGTTTACCTTTTTGATCAAGATCGAAACTATTTGAATTTTTGCACGAAAAATGAAAATGGGATCAAATCACAAAGACAAAAAATGCAGTTAGCTCTTAGATAAAAATCCACGAGACCCATCTAAACTCGACTATACTTTTTAAGAAACTCCATTTAAACCTTTTCATTTTCAATATTTAACCATTTAAATCCAAAATTAACAATTATGTCTAAAATTACCACCACTGATTCTAATAATAACAAAACGATAACTTATGAACGATAACCTAATGAGTCGACCAAATTAATTCTTTCAAAGGTTTTTTAGTCATATCAAAATTTATTTCTTTTTGTTGTTGATTTATCAAATAAGTTTTTTCATATGCTATGATCCATGTCACTTTTAGCAGTGTATAGATTTATAATTTCAACTTAACAAGTATGGTATTTGTGTAATATGGTGGCGGATATTCGATAATAAATTTTAATGTGAAAAAATATTAGTTTTCAAAAATATTATGTATATAATTAAAGTTGTAAAAATTAAACCAAAATAAACACACTAAATAAAAAAACTAAAAGTTAATAAAAATATATCAAAAGAAAGTGAAAGGAATTTGTGAAAAGAATAAATAGATAAATAAATATTTATGTTTAAAATTTAAAATAATTTTTTAATAATTAAAAGTTTGTTATAAAAGATTATTGTATCTTACTTCTTATTATATTATAAAATATTTAGGACATTATCACATTTCAAATTCACTTTTATGGAAACATTCATTTTATAATAATGATTTCTATTTGTAATAATCTTTTGTAACAACCTATTCAAAAGGAGAAATGATATAACCACATAACTTTTACATAAAAACATCCACACAATGTTACGTAATAAAATGATTTATAATGAAATAAAGAATTAGTGGGGAAGAAGGTAGCAATTTGCCACATAATTATGTGAAAGTTTATATTTAAATTTTATGTGATTATAATATTTTTCTTTTAAAAAAACATATTTATCTTTAAATTGGAAATATATTCTATCTAATTATTTATTTTTTTCATAACCTAATTTCACCATATTTTCTAAAATCTAATGCTCTTCGATTCAATATTGATTTTGTTATATTTTAATTAATTTTTACCTTTTTTCATATTTTTAAAAGTTTATTTTATTTTGATTTAATTATTTTATAATTTCAATATTTGAATATAAAATTAAAAGGTAAGAGTAGTAACATTTGTCACCTCAAAAATCATCACTGAGTACCTACACAACAACTGTTTTATTTAATAAGTAAAAATGTGAAAATTCAGTTTTGCTTTTTGTTAAAGTTTCAAATACTTTACGACATTTTTTTTCTCTAATAAGTGCATACTAAACGAACTTTGTGAGAAAAACTTTAAAAACTAGTAAAACATGAAATACTCGAAAATTTTGTTTCGATTTTTGCCAAAAGATAAACATGCATTTTTTTGTCTATTTATATAGATTTTGGAAGTTGCCTTTAAATATGTTCCATAATGTTTTAAGAAATCTTACAATGCTTTTTATTTGATTTAAGTTCATTTGGATACCAAACTTATCTAAGATATGAGGGGACTCATCCCTACCCTTCATCTCTTTTTCATCCAATGACTAAGATTAAATCCCCAATTTACACTGCAAGGGTATTTCGGTCATTTCATCATCTACTATATAATGTTTTTTCTTCTTTTTTCTCTCACAAAAAACACACATCGAATCTCTTTTTCTTTCTCTACCCCTGATTTACTTTATCTCTCTACCCCCGATCCACCATTAGTCCATCATTAATTAATCATGAATTCATCGAAACGCGATCATGATGAATTCATCACGAACATCTATAATCACGAATTGATTCATCCATCACCAGGTTTGATTAAGTTGTATTTTTATTTTTAGCTTATTTGGTTTAAATAAGCTTATTAATGTATTATCATTAGCTTTTAATTGGATTATTGTGAACAAATCTTTTTGGATTGATTGTTCTTAATTATAAGCTAAGTTCTTAGATGAGAAGTTATGAATAAGTTATGAAGTTGGATTAATAAGCTAGTTAGTTTGAATAAGCTTATGAATAAGCTTTTTTTAATAATAGTGGAGTTATGAATAAGCTTTGTAAATTAAATGATTTGAATTTATTGTGTTGCATTATAAGATAGCTTATTAGATTATTTCAATGAGTTATACTTTTTTGTGAATAAGATAGTTATGAATAAGCTTATTTTCATGTTAATAAGCTGTATTATTATGATTTTTTGTAACTTTCTGATGTTATCATATATGATGTACATTTCTTATCATATATGATAGATATATCATATATGATAACTGATGATATATCATATATGATATATAGAGTTAGGTTAATGTGGTGTACCTCTTTAAAATTGTTAAAATAAAAAGTAGTATTCACCATTGGATTTAATTAGTTAGTATTAAATGTAATAAATAATAGATGAATTGCATTAATGTAACAAATATCTAGTCAAAATACAATTAATAAATAAACCTAGAATTAATTTCCATTTAATCAATACTATTTATTCTTAAAAACAATATTTAATTTTCATTTAACCAAACTTTTAGATAATAATGTTTTTCTTGATACATCTTCATATTTATTTATTTTTATATATTTTTATCCTTTATATTAGTTAGATTTGATACATAACAAAGTTTTGATATATTATGTCTAAATAATAATCTTTACAAGTAAACAACTACATATTCAATATTTTACAAAATAATAAGATGACACATCAACAAGAAATGGAGGTACATATCTATCAACTCATATATAAAAGAGATACAATTCACGTCACATCCAAAATTACAAATCTGATGGTACATATTTAACATCTAACTCGTACATAACCTAAACAAATAAAAAACCGTCATGTACCATTTGATGTCCGTAACTATAACTTAATATAATATACACAAAATAACTTGTCTTGAATTGTATAAATTAATACGTGATACAACATAAGAAAAAGAACTATAACTCTAAAATTTTTGCTAGTACATATTAGTAAAATATAGTTACTTTTGAAAAAACACGATAGTGTTTTTTTACAATTAATATCAAGTGTTTCAAATAAATACAATTAATAAGTGTAATAAATGTGGTTAAATTTAATCAATGAAGTCATTTTTTTTATAAATTTCAAGAAATGTAATTATTTAACAAATTAATGTTCTTTTAATGAGATTGATGTCATCTTGATTAAACTAGTAGATCTAAAGGTCCAAAACACTTTTTATTTTAACAATTATAAGATACTACACTACTTTAACTAAAATCATGATATATATACATCATATATGATATATAAAAAGATCATAAGAAAAAATAGATTTTGTATGAGTATCTTTTAAAAAATCTGTATAAACTCTTGATACCTGTCTTCTATCATATATATATGAGTAATTCATTTGGTATTAAAATTTTGCATAATATGTTCTTTTTTTTCTTTTATAAATGCAGTCAAACAGAGATGGTGTGATTGCCCTATTTGGAGCAAAGGATAGAGGGATATTGATTATAACAAGAGGATGTGCACGGATATGTTTTAAGGATTCAAGACGGAGTATGCATTGTTCATGAATTCACCATTTGATAATTTGTTATAAGAATAGTGTATTATTGAAAAAGAAGAGTAGTTTAATAATAATGTTGTTAGCACCTTTTGATTTTGTATAAATGGTTATCATATACGATATCAGATGTATATCATGTATGATTTTACATTAGGTTATGTTCTATTTGAACTATCATATATGGTTCTGTTCAAAAGTACAATTTTTTATATTATGAACAAGTGTTTAGTTATTAATTGTGCATACTTTTTGTTGTAATCATGAATTCATCAGATTCTTTGTTTAATATATCCAAGTTTTCTTTGAGTATCATATATGATAATTAATTATCATATATGATAGTGCATTATCATATATGGCTTAATTTATCAAATCATCATGACATTATACCAAAGAAAGTTAATCATATTAACAAGACGTTGTACCAGATACCAATGGACTATAAAATCGTCCATATACTTCAAAACTCCATTAGGAGATTACAAAGAAAAAACAAACAATAAACGTAAAAAATTCATGAGCTTCTTCACTAAGCTTCTTGGCCTTTTGGATGCTTGTAATATTCAACATGCCTTGTAAACAGCTTCCTCTACACAAAAAAGAAGATTTAATTCAATTTTCAAGCACTAATCATATATGATATATTTTATCATATATGAGCTTATATCATATATGATATAGTATATAGTATATCATATATAATATGTCATTGGCAAGTCATACTAAATATTTTCAGCGAGATTAAGCCATAAAAAAAGAGTTAATTCAATTTTCAACCACATAATCATATATGATATATTTTTATCATATATGATACTTTAGCTTATATCATGTATGATATAGCATATCATATATGATACTTTACAAACAGGTCATACTAAATCTGTTCAGCGAGATTAAGCCATAAAACCTTATGATTCACGGAAATAAGCTAATAAGTTAGCTTATAATTCATCATAATAAAGATGATGATAATCTATAAGGTTATTCACATTAGTTAGCTTTAAATTCACGTAGTTTCTCATATAAGCTATAAAAGAATAAGATGAATTATAAGCTTATTCACAACGAATAAGCTAAAAAAAGATAAATCAAAATAAATCGAATGAACTTTACCTTATTTATGAAGTGGATGATCGATGCGTTTGATGTTTGTTTTGATAAATTAAGATGTAAATATGTGTATGTATGTGTTTGTGTGTGTTTTAGAGAAGAAGAAGAAGAAGAAGAAAAAGTATCGATCCAGATCTATGAATGTGGGAGTGGTAGGTGGTGTTAGGTGGAGGGGTAAAATGACGAAAATACCCCTCCGCCTTTTTTTTAATTTAAAAATGAGAATTAATCTGGGCCTTTAATCAAAATTAGATGGAAGGTGGGGATTGGTCCCCTTGTATCCTTTGAATACAAGGTATCCAAAATAACCGGACTCTTTTTATTTTCATAATATTAATAAATCGTAGAATATTGTGAAAAAGGCAACAATGAAAAGTTATACAAGTAATAAATTCATGGTGGGTACTGTTAGGATATGCGATCGTTTAGCCACGAAAATGAGTGAGCGTATCGGAGGCACACACTTAATATAGAGAACACACTTTTATTAATATGTTTATTTATTTATAATTAAACGTTTAATAAAAACTGCACTATTTATTTAATTAACGGTGGTTAAATTAATTACGGATTTTAATTAATTTATCGTGAACGTGTTTAATTAAATTGAGGGACTAAAAATCAACTCTAGGAAATCCTAAGGAGACCTAGCGGCCGATTTCTCTTAAGGGTGTTCTAGAAGATTTTTTGTTTAATAATTAAGCTAAATAATTAACTTAATTATGTTTCTTGGAGTAGGGACCAAGTTTTGAGGAGACGGAGATTAGTATAAATACATATCTCCATAGCTCATAATTTTTGTCCTCCCTTTTTTTTCTTGCGTCTGATCGAACCAAACAAAGGAGAAAACCAAACAAAATTTCCCTTAAACCCTAAAATCACTAAAGTGTAAACCTTTGGAAGATCGGTTACCTTTTGGTATTCCATTGTGAAATTTCTTAACCTAATACTAAACCCTTGATCCTCGTGTCGAGGTTTGGGTTTGTTCTTGTTTCCCATGGTGGTTCGATTATATATAAACCCTAATTAGGGTTTATGTGGTTTTTGGGTAATCAATTTTGTAACGTTATATAAACCGATCCTTACGTAATCCCACTTAGGGTTTTGGATCTAGGGTTTATAGTTACAAGATAGATACACTAGTAGTTTGAGAAATGAAGTTACCACTAGTATCGTGGTGTGTTCGTTTGACGTGTCGTGCGAGCAAACGATAGAGACGGTAATTTAATTGTTAAAGTTCAAGATCAAGATCAAGACACATTGATTGATTTATTCAATTAATTAAAGGTTAGTTTTAAGTTGTTTTTATTCTATGCTTAATCATGTATGTTATACTAGATCCATTCCGCTGCGTACTCGTAGTTAATGGTTTAACGAGTATTCAAAATCCCAACAAGTACGATGTGTTTGGCTTCGGGCTTATTGAAGACAACAAGGTAAAGATGCATGTTTGGACGTGACTGAAATTTTTCCATTTGTTGGTATGGGGGCAAATTCTTGGCCCCGGGGTAGCATTACATAATGTTGTGGAAAAGAAAAAAAGAAAGTATGCGACTAAATATGCGGACAATGGATACAAGTTCATCCCATTTGCTTTCTCTACGTTCGAGGAATTCGAGAAGGATGCTCTTGAGACACTTTCACGCATCAAGTCTCGTTCTATTAGGCACTCAAATAATGTTAAAAGTGACACTTTTATTTTTCATAGATTAAGTTTCTGTATCCAAAAAGAAGTAGGGACACAACTAGTATTTAGACTATCATCATACTTCATGTAAACTTTATGTAAATTGTTTATGTTGATGCATTATTATTAAAAAAAACTATATATATTAATGATAAAAAATAATATAAGTATAATAATAATAATAATAAATAATTAAAAAATTAAATAAATATAACAATAAATAATAATCATACTTTTATTAGTAGTATTTAATAAATAATAATAACAATAATAATTATGTTATCATTATTACTATTATTAATTAGTTTAAATATTATAACACTAATAATAAAAATGATAAAAATAATATTTGTTTAATATCATTTTTTATTGTTTATATTAATTATCTTTATATTAGAATATAAATAATATAAAAAATATTTTTCTTATTAATTGTAAAATTTTAATAATAATAATTTAATTAGTTATATATTTTTTATTTGATGACAAATATTCTATTAATAAATAATTATATATTTATAATATATAAATTATAATAATTTATTGTTTTTAGTCTTTTTTAATTATTTATTTATTTATTTATTATTTTTATTTGATTTATTATTATTATTATTATATATTTATATAACATAATAAAGTTACATGAAATTAGATAGAACCTTATAATATATTATTATTATTATTATATTATAATATATTGCTATTTTTTTTTCTTTTTATAAACATCACTTTATTAGAATAATAGGATTTTTAAAAAGTTAGTAGGAAACCGAAACATCACTTTATTAGAATAATTAGATTTACTATTATTATTTATTTTCATTTATGTATTTATTTATTTTCTTTAAATAATTATACTATACGAATAAATTGACGGTCTGTCGCTTCTCTACTATATTAAATAATTATATTCTCTTAATCGAAGGTTTATCTGGAAGCAATTTTCTTGCCTTCGAGTTTTTCTAAAGTTAAGGGTATGATCTATCTACATCTTACATTCCTCGTACCCTAGCAGGATTGAGTATTGTTTTTGTTGTTGTATTTTATTTATATTTTTATATTAATATTGTATTAATATAATAATAATTATTTTATTAATGTTATTATATAATATTTTATTAATAAAATAATAACTATTTTATTAATAATTATTTTAATAAAAGAAGCTTACTAAACACAAAAGAAAGTGGCGGGAAGACATTGAATAAATGGAAGTAGCATATATCTAGCTAGGGTTTATAAAAACCCAGTTTCATTATCATTTCATTTCATTTTCCCCCAATTTTTATAAAAAAAAGTAATGCCAACATATAAAATAAGGGGAATCGATGTGGAATTCCCGTTCGAAGCATACGATTGTCAAATCGTTTACATGGATCGAGTCATCCAATCTCTTCAAGACGTATGTTTTTAATTATTAATTAACTCCTTTTTTTTAAAAAATAAATCGAATTAATATTATTGATTTTAATTAAGTTTGTTAATTAGTTAGAGTCTTGTTTTAGTTTAATGTATTGGTATTGTACTAGGTTAGTACCCGTGTTTGGCTGCGAGTATTTCTTAGCGTTGTACGAGCTTAAAGCTGCTATTTGAACGGCACTCACTTTATAGCTAACTACGGATACAATAGTGTAGTAAGGAGCAGTAGCCGTGAGCAGTAGCAATTTTTTTTTATTTATAAAAACGTTAGGTAACTGTTATGGTCCTATATCGGCCAACTATGGGATTGGTTGATGGTTTATAAAAGCCTAGGTGTTCCCTCCTCAAACGAGCTAGCTTTTTACACTTGGACTTATGAATCGATACGAGCCTAGTATGGGATAGGTTCGTATCAGTAACATGGCCTGTAGGTGTAATTATAATGTGTAAATGCCTTCATGGAGTTTCAGATAGATAAAGTTAGCTCTGCTGTTGTAGCTTGCCAAACGAGCAATAATGTAGCATTTGTTGTAACTTGTAAAACAAGTGGTTAAACAAAATCCAAATGGCTACACACTACTTGCTAAATATACTTTATGTTACAAACTTTAAACGCTAGTTGCTACCAGAAAGCTTCTACTGCTATTAGCTGCTAGTTTTGCCAATAGGAATCAGTTTTGATGAATATATTCGAAAGTTGAAACAATTTACGCATGGCGAATAGCTTTATTAGTTTGTTTTTTGGCTCCTTAATCAAGTTAACTTTCATCAATGTACTAGGTTAAAAGTATTTAAATGGACACACACACACACAAAACGTATGCTCACTATTATCCCTTGGGACTGGTTACTATCTGGTTATAATGACAAAACTTACTGTCAGCTCAAGCTGCAGGGTACCTAGCCTCTTTGTACAGTATTAAATATAGCAGTCTTCGTGTCTGATTAAAATGTAGATAGTCTGAACACATTAGTGTTTTTATTAATATGTAGCCTGTGTAAGCTTGGTTATAAGTACGATGGGGTCTTTGTATGTCGATTTCAGAAAGAAATTAGTGTGTCGTTGCTCTTGGTCTCTGATTGTCTAGCTATTTAGTCGATGTGTTTTTGTCGTGTGGCAGAAATCGAATGCGCTGCTAGAAAGTCCTACTGGAACTGGGAAAACATTGTGCCTTCTGTGTGCTACATTGGCTTGGAGAAAGAGTTTGGGTCCTTTCTCCAATGGCATGACTGCAAAATCAGAAGGTCCATCGTCACAGGGTGAATCAGGGAAGCCTCCCACAATTGTATATACTTCACGAACTCACAGCCAGATCCGGCAAGTGGTTCAAGAGCTGAAAAGAACCGTCTACAGGTCAGGGTTGATTTGAGTAATCTCAGTCTTAGCAATTTGTTGATTATAGTTGAAGTCAAATTAGTCTTTTTGGAATGAGACTCTTTGTAGTTTCGAACCGTCTACATGTTATCATGATCAATCGTGTACTTTGTGTTATCTAACGGCACATGACAGTTTGATGTGTGTTTTAGTGTCACTACTTTTGGGAAGTTTATGCAACTGTCATTAAAAATTCTTAACGATGGATTCATTTAAGTGCTTTGACATGTTACACATATCTATAACTTATGCAGACCCAAAATGGTTGTATTAGGATCGCGAGAGCAATTATGCATTCACCCAGAAGTAAGTACAATGCACGGAAAAGCGCAGAATAATGCATGCCAGTTTCTATGTCAAAAGCGCACAAAACAGCATTGTACCCATTATCCACGTGTAGCAGGTGATGTTTATGCAGCCCTTATTAGAACTTGTTTTTGGTATTGCAGACATACTGATCTAAATCTGTTCTCTTTTTTGGCAGAATTTGTGAAAAATAACCCTAATCTTGGTGATGAACCTATTGACATAGAAGACTTGGTCAATCTCGGGAAAACATGTGGACCGTTGGTTTTCAACTTTTGACTTAAAATTTATGATAAATGCTAGTTATTCTGTTACACAGTACTAACTAATGTTAACTATGTAAATGCAGATGCCCTTATTACGTGTCACGAGAGCTTCATAAGGTTGTTGATATCTTATTTGCACCTTACAACTACCTTATTGACCCCGGAAACAGAAAAACTTTGACCATCGAGTGGTCAGACAGTATACTGATATTTGATGAAGCTCACAATCTGGTAATTGCTAATGCTTGAAATTGGAGCTTTATTAGTTTCGGTAGCTTTTTAATGCACATAATAAACAAACTTTTCTTATGCTCTACGAAATATATAGGAGAGCATATGCGCAGATGCTGCCTCTTTTGATCTACCTTCTGCGCTCTTAGCATCATGTATTACCGAAGCAGAAAACTGTGTAGACCTTGCTGTTGCTAGGAGAGATCAATCAAGTGACAAATCATATAATCCAGACAATTTTGCCATTCTCAGAGGTATACCTTTTTCCTTATGTACGTTATGTGATAGAAACAAAGTGAAGAAATCCAATATTTAGCAGCCATTATAGTTATAAATTAAGCTGATAAAAATTGATGTTATTCACATTTCCGTGTTACAAAAGCACTAGAATAACCTTTCACGTCTTTTAATATTATTTTACCTTTCCTTCTCATTATATTTTCTCTTACGGATTTTGCTGTTCTAGTTTCCTCTGATTCATTTGTACTCTTATACTTCTTGAGCTTTTTTATTTTACTAAACGCACTTTATGTCTTTCAGCACTTCTGTCAAAGCTTGAAAATAGGATTGCCGAAGTTCGTATTGATTCCAAAGAATTGGGTTTCACCAAACCCGGCGCTTACATCTATGAGTTGCTTGGGGAACTTAACATCAAACATGATACGGCAACCATGCTTCTTGATACAATTGATGATGCTACAATACTACTTGAGGAAGGTAAGCACCCACAACTTTTTCAATAAAACTAAGATTACTTACTAAGAACTTTCGGCAAAAGTCTGCAACTTCAACATTTCTGGCATCATATCAGCAGTTTGGTGCTCCATCTTAATGATTTATATTCTATCTGATCTACAGATGCAAAGGCCACTAGTTCTCAAAAGACAAAGGGGACTGTATGTAGGTTGGAGAGTATAGGAGACATCCTGAGAATAATCTTCAAGGATAGTGGAAATCACCATGCCAAATATTATCGTGTGAGTTTGGACCTCAAGTTTACTATTTGGTCATATACTAGTAGTATTTTTCTTTTTTTACATTAAAGATTGACAGTGAACTCTATAGAACGTGTTGTATGTTTTTAACTCTTAGCCTATTGTTAATACCAGGTTCATGTTCAGGAAGTTGAAGTAAAATCACCCGATAGCTTTAAAGGTAAAAATGTGTGTTAGTACGTTCGATTTTCTTGAAACGAAGTTCCAATTCTAGAAGATACTCTACGTGCACCTGTTTATCAAACCAAATTTATCAGAATATCTGTTAAAAGTTTTGGTTGTACGGAAAGTGACAAACTGCAGATCCTTTTTTGGAAACGTTGATAATCTTTACATATTTTAGGTTTATATTTTATAGTCATTTACTTCCAATACTTTTGGTGATGCAGCCAAGACGTCTAGAATCTTCAGTTGGTGGTGTTTTAACCCTGGGGTTGCTATGGAAGAATTTGCCAAAAAGGGGGTTGGATCTATTATATTGACATCTGGCACTTTATCCCCTATGGACTCATTTGCTGAGGAGCTAAAGCTGTAAGTTTGTTTTAAATATGTTCTTCCCGCCGACGTACGTGATATCAGAGAATCTTACTTTATTTTGGTTTTCAAATCCAGTCATTTTCCGGTACGTTTGGAGAACCCTCATGTCATATCAGATAATCAATTATGGGCTGGGATTGTACCTGTGGGTCCATCAGGCCATGCATTTAACTCTTCTTACAAGACTCGGGATTCTGCAGACTATAAGCTAAATCTAGGCAATTCCATTGGTAAGAATGATGTCTGTAATGAACTCAGATCACTTGTTACTAAGGTGGCAAAGTTGTGTACTTAGACGGGCTGGCTAACTGGTGAAAATGATTTGGGTTGAATGGTTACTTTCTGTACGGGTCCAAAAACGGGTTAGGTTGGGTCAACATTAGTCAATTTTTATTAATATTCAGTGTGTTAAATATGGTTGCAAACTTGCAGCATATATAACTTATATAATTCTGACTAAATTGTTGGACTTTCGACATGTTTAAACCATTTTTTAGCGAATTTTTTGAATACTCACGTTACCTTTTTGACCCATTAGAGATGAGACATACGAGAATTGATCCATATTTTCGTATGTGGGTCAAGTTGCCACCTCTACAGCTCTACTTGTTAGGATATATTAAGTATTGTGTGTACACGTACATGGTACATATAAGAGTTGTAGCAAATTTCACCACTGCTATGTGAATCTATTTATACCGCACTCAAATAGCTTTATGCCTTTATTAAGCGTTCTTCGATTTTTTTCCAGTCAATTTTGCTCGAATAGTACCAGATGGGCTGCTTGTCTTTTTTCCATCGTACTACCTTTTGAACCTATGCATTGATTACTGGAAGAACATGGTATGATATCTACTAGAAATACCTGAATTCTGTTTGTACTTGCTTGTACTTTCTGATAAGTTTTCCCCTTGTTTCTTAGGGCGGAACCTCAACAACTTCCAGTACCATATGGGAAAGGATATGCCAACATAAGCTACCTGTTGTGGAACCTAGACAATCTTCACTTTTTCCCCAGGCAATTGAAGTGAGTAACTTTTTCAGTTTTAATCAGCAACTCTTTTTTATTCTTTTTCTTTTTTGTTTGTGTAAAGGTTTTCACTTTTGAGCAGGACTACATGACCAAATTAAGAGATACCTCAATTAAAGGCGCAGTGTTCTTTGCTGTATGTCGTGGAAAGGTGCAGTTTCATCCATTTTATACATACAAAAATGATTAAAAAGCTATTTCTAATAGTGCTTTAAGGAAGATGGCTTACTGACCATCCTGGGTCGTGATTATTTTCGTAATCTTACTAAAAATTCTGAGTGATTTGATCCAAAATGCCCATACCTGTTTCACTCCTTTAATGCATTAGTAATAGTTATCATCACAAACAATTATTAAGCTGATATTTATGGTGAAAATAGCTTACCAGCAGTAATTGTGAAATTGCCTGAGGTTTTGAAGTTCACGGACCAGATAAAACATAGTGCCCGTCTAAGTCATAGAATTCAGTTACCCGAATATTCTATATATATAATAATAGCATATACTTTTATGAACCTTTATGTTGTAAATCTTTTGATCTAGTTAAACCGTTTTTATGTGTTAGGTAAGCGAAGGACTAGATTTTGCTGACACTGCTGGTAGAGCTGTGATTGTCACTGGCATTCCATTTGCTTTGTGGAACGATCCGAAGGTATTCTTTTGTGGCCTTTCTATGTTTTTCACAGTGAGATTTGTTAATCTGTGTGGGCTATGCATTAAATATGTATAATATATTAGTATGACAGATTCCAAGAGTTGCCAATGGTTTTCAAAATGACGTATTTAACCATTATGTAAATGTACTTTGATTAAAGTGTGTTTGTGGATATGAAAATATTTTTTTGGTCTGTCAAACTATCGTGAATTTATATTTTTGAATTTGTTTCTTTGACTACAGATCCGTCTGAAACGTGAGTTCTTGGATCAGCAGTCAGTGTCTCAACGCACGGGATCTAAGGTAATCTTGATTTACAGGATTAAACTCACATAACTATACTGAACAATATTTAGTTTCACGTTTTGTATCAAGTCCTTTTACATTTGTTTTTGCATGATTAAATCTCTGAAGTCTTAACTTATAAATTTGAATGAAAAGATCCTTTTTAACAACTTGTAAATTTTAACTATGCTAAGAAGCAAAAGTAAAGATAAAAGCAATATTACGTTTCTATGCTGAAATTCGAGTTCCTTTCTTTTAGCTTTTGACAGGAGACGAGTGGTATAGTCAACAAGCATCACGGGCTGTAAATCAAGCTGTTGGACGTGTCATTCGTCATCGTCATGATTATGGAGCAATCATCTTTTGTGATGAAAGGTTCTTATGCTACCTATACTACCCTCAGGTCTCCTTAAAGTCATTTAGGTTAAAAATAAGAAAAAAAATATACATATATTAGGTTTACTGAAATTAATGGGTTTGGTCTACTAGGGAATGAGTGAAAACTGTTCAAACGGGAGATATGTTTTTTACAAAGATTTAGATTTATATCTTTTTGAATAATATGTCATTAACAACTTTAGAAACCTCAAAGGTGTAGCCTAGTGGTGGGAGCTTGGGATTCTCTTCTCGAGTCCCCAAGTTTAAACCCCACTGGCATCAACTTTGGGCCAGCCTTCACTCTTAGTTGGTCTGGACTCTGGAGGACAGTACGTTGCTACAGAATGGCCACGCTTCCCAAAGCGGTGTACACTCTCCTGCGCGTTATAAACGTTTTGCAAGAACAATTAACAACTTCATTAGAAATGGACAAAATGGATTAATCAAACGCGGTCCGGTCTGTTCCAAACTAACTGATGACCTGCTTTTAACCTAAACACATATCAAACTTAATCAAAGTGTCTACTGTTAGTCTCGTTTTATATGCATTAAGGTGTACTGTTGGTTGTTATCTAATTAGTACCTATTTTAACCGTGATAAACAGGTTTACAAAACCAAACCATCAGTCCCAGATATCACTCTGGATACAGCCTCACATTAAGGTGAAGCGCTATAAATCGGTTTATACTTATTCTTTTACATCAAAGTGTCTCACGTATTTCCTTATGCAGTGCTACCCAAAATTTGGAGATGTAGTTTTCACCTTAACCCGCTTCTTCCGTGATGCTGCAATCAACTGCCCAGTGAAGCCCAAGCTAACACAGTTTGAAGAATCAGGTTAATTATCTGTCTAGCTGTAAAAGAAAAAGTTTTACCGCTAATGCCTGTTTGTAAATACCCAAATCATAATATCTTTTTTCTCCATAATATGAACGATTAGTGTGTCAGATATATTACATTTTCTTACTATGTTGAGATTAATCTGGTTTTATAAATAATCATTTATACTTTCTACATTATAAATACACTTTTGGTGGTATTCGATCTCTATATCTTTTAATTTTGTCTTATTTTTATAACCTCATTGACGCATTGGAGCCGATTCAGTAAATCATAACCCGAATCGGCTCATATATAAGTGAATTGGTCAAAATTGCCACCCTTAACTATGTTCTTTTAAATTGTAAAACTTTTCAGGAGAGAGAAGTAGCCGTGACAAAAGCATACATCTGGACAACTTTGACCCTGGCAAATTTCTTAAACCTTTGGTATGGACTTGATTATTTATGGTACATGATTTGTTCTGTCTAGATGTGGCGAAATGGGCAGGTTCGAAAACAGTTCAAAATTGGGGGCAGGTCAGGTGGGGATGGGTTGACCCAAGAACAGTTTTTTGTAGCCTATTTTTTCGGATTTGAAAACAATTACACATTGAATATGATAGAAAATTAGTATTATATAATAATAACAAAAATCTTTGAATAAAGCGATTTAGAAATATATACCCATAAAAAGTATCTGGCTGATTAACACATACCGTTGTAGCAATTTTTAATTTGACCAGCTTTATATTAAAAAGAAAACAAAATGATCCATTCGTGTGCAATTATGTCGAAATGCAGCACCTAATTCTGTGCATCGGACATTTCTACGTTCTTCAGTATAATGACATAATGTAATGATTTGATTGATTTTTCTTTGAACTTGATGGATATTACAGATTGGATCATCAGATATGTCATGCTCTGCTGGATCACCGTCTCCGACTGAAGTCAAATCAGGCAGCATATTCAGAAGGCTTCACGAAATACTTCCCGCTAACCGCTCAAATCTATCTGCCAGTAATCAAAAACAAATTTCAAGCTTCAAACTTACAAATACTCAATTTTCTGTGAAGACGGAGTTTCAATCCACAAAAAATGAGGCAGTTGATCTGACGGGAACAAGCCATCGACTGACTGCTCCTCATTTTCAAAAGAAACGTAAATTGGGAAATGTTAAAAACGAAAACTTATTACAACGGTGTGAAAGCTCTTGTGACAGTCGAAATCGTGAAGGTGTGCAAGAATGTTGTTCATCGTTTCAGGTTAAAAACGAGATGAGTTCACAAAATAGTACTACTCGGTTGGGCTCTTCACAAACCCAAAGTAGTATACCAAGCAGTTCGCCTCCCGAGGATCAGGAGAGAAAAGGATCTACTTTTCTTCTTCAGGTAATCTTTTCTAGTACTTTGTAATATCAGTGTATCTAAAGCATTGAATAAAGAAATTCAGGATATTGCATAAGTAATGCATTTCGTGTGACTTTGATTCCGTTCGGTTCATTTGACCCATATCTCTTTTAGGTTAAGTTATCTATTTGGGTGAACTTAAACCAAATTTCTGTCTTATGAATGCATCTGCGAACTTGTTCTGCTGTTTTTTTTTATTAGACAGTTACTTTACAAAGTCTATTTGATTCTATCATATGCAAGTCTGACTAAGCTACAAATTTACCAGGTGAGAGAAAAGCTTAGTGACGGAGAATACAAAGAATTTGTGAACCTTATGAAAGCACTCAAGTCTAAAGCTATGAAGATAGGCCAATGTTTGCAATCTATCATAAACTTATTTTCTGCCCCAGATAGGCTTCCTCTTATCCCAAGGTACGCTATGCTTTAAGCACTGTTGTAGCCATTTTATACAGCTCAGCCGCTCAATGCAACTTTTGGTATGGTTCGGGTTAGGTTGACCTAAAAAACTTATACTTGTTGAATAAACGTAGTAAAAGACACCGTGGGCTGCTTTCGATTCATTTTATTTTATATCTATATATATATTTTTAATATAATTTAACCTGTTAAAATATGTAACGTAATCCGAAATAGCCCACTCATAAGTAATTGGGTCGAATTTGCCACCTGTATGCACTTTCATATGATATTTACTCAGGAAAGTCTAGCGATGATTAATAATTTTCTAGGGTGACAATTGTTTGTTACATGTTTCATGCATTTTTTCATCAAGTAAAATATCGTCCGTATTAGATTGTCATGTTATATATCTTTGTGTCGTCTTGTACAGATTTAGGGATTATATTCCTGCGAAGTATCATTCCTTGTATGATCAATACCTACAGAAAACCGACAATGCAACAACCAATCTTTGACGAAAGGTACTATTATCGTCTTACGTATTTCTTTACATAAAAAAGAAGTTTGAACTCATGCATTAACGTAGCTTGACACACGCATTGGCAAACGGCAGATGGTCTCTGAATCACGAAGCAACATCAACAATGACTGATATGCAGCGTTGTTACCCAAGGATGCACATACATTGTTCTTGTACTGGTACTGTAGCATGTTGTTAATTATTACATATACGCAAGTATATGCCAATTTAGAGAATAGAACATCACAGTTTTTGGGACGATGAACTTATTTTAACTTTATGGGGGCGAAAGGGTCTGTTTCCCATTGTTATGTAGTGGAACTGACGTGAAAATATTGAATTAGAAATCTTTTTGTCGTAAAATTACTCCTTTTACTTTTACATTATTGTTCTAACATGGTGTAGTTTATCGACCTGGATGTGAAAATAGTTCATAAGGTTACTTGTGTACAAGGATTGCAGTATTTTTGCATTGTTGATGATATTTATATGAACCACCACTAAATGGCCTAATGGTAACGTCATTAGCTTTCAAATAAGAGGTTAATTCGTCAAACCTCACTAGGTGTGTACATTTGAGGGTGGCTAAACGGTCTTAGGACCCTTTCTGAGTAACATGAATAGATTTATACGAACAAGGGCTAAGCATTATATAGGAGAGTAGCATGGGAAATGAGTCAAATGACTAATTTTTATTGTGTGAGATGTAGTTGTGTAAGTGTTTAAGTCGAGTATTTTTAGTGATAAATTTTACATTAAGTTCTAATAAAGTTGATTAAAAAAAAAATTTGGGTAGTGGTGTGAAGTTGATTGCAGCTTAAATGATAGAGTAGGATTGACTATTGAGTATTTGGTCGGATCGGATCGAGAACCGAAATGATCCAAGACTCTGAATCGAGGATTTTGGATCAAAACGGTTTGGACCGGTTCTATTAGGTGTTATTGACGGGTTTTTGGTAAAATTAAACCAGATCGAATCAAACCGATTGAATCGAAAACCAAAATGATTCAAAATCCGAATCGAAATTGTTCGGTCATGGACTGAAATTGTCCAATCCGGTTTGAATTGAGCTGATCCGATCCGATCTAGATTGATTCGATCCTAACTTTTAACCCGATTTAGTCGACAGTCCAAATGCTCACCTGGAATATGTGATATCTGATAGAGTACTACTTGTATACGGACACCAATTAATCAATTATTAGAGACAAGACTATGATCACAAAACTTTCTAACCAAGCCTTGATATCAAAAAAACAACAGTCAACGACTAATTATCAAATAAATGATTTTTTTTTGTTTGCTTTTGCCTATTTCCAAATGCCACAACACTTTTTACTTTTTCTTTAATGGTAGTTTGGTGTAAAGGAGTATCTTCCGTGCTATTGGAACATCAAATTTCTCGACTCGAGTTCGAATCATCTCACGAAGAGAATATCAATTTTATGTTGCCATTCAGTTTCTCATTATAAGGGGCTTCAAAATATTGCACTGGGATTCGAACCTGACTGCTAATTTTGGGAAAGTCCTCACATGGAGAATTACAGAAGTCGAACCCTAACCTCTTGCACATAAAACTATAACCGAATGCATTCATCCAACTGAGCTGGAGTTCATTTGCACCACAACAGATTTTACTTGAAATTCTTTATATAAGTAAATTAGTAAATTACGAAGCATTATACAAAACCATAATTTATAACTAGTCACAAAACTTTCACAGAAAAGCAAAGTAAATACAACAATCATTGTCCTAAATATAAATAAATAAATAAACAAACAAACAAAATCATATTGTACGGATTATATATCTATATTTTTATTTTCCTTATTTGAGGGTTTATTTAGTTAGTAACATATTGCAATAGTTTTTGTAAAAAAAAGTTGTTAGTCTAGCATTTACTGTCAAACCACTTGTTATTTTCTAAAATTCCTTTTGAGAAGCAAACAATTTTCTAATTGATCTAGTTGCCTAAATTAACAAAACTAATTTTGTAAACTATTTGATTTCGTACAATCAACTTATTTTCTGCCAAAATATTACTTTTGTTTCCTTTCCATTTCGGCTAAAAACTACTTAAATGTTTCTAACAATAAGATCCAAATTAATGTCAGCAGTGTCATCTATTTTTAGAAACCACATTAAATAGTACATACAAACGTACGTGTAAAACCTATCATCGAAGCAATTGAGACCTTATAAATAACCTTAACTCAATTATCTTAAAAAAATGTTAAAAAACCAAACATAAAAAATAGGTGGTTACTTTGAACCTTTGGTTGTCATGTCATCAAAGGTTCTCATCTCTTTATAAGCCAAGTGTTGCATGCATATTCATTTATATTTATAAACTACTATAAACTTTCTAGTAACCACTTATATTTTATATATTTTCCATCACTCAATATCCAATATGTGTTATCCTGCTGCCTCTAACAACGAGTCGGATATTATCAAAAACAGGCGGCGGTTGGCTACACTCGCCGCCACCGTGGTGGTGGCGGCTGTGACACGTCATCAAGTGGTGGTGGCTGATGATGATGGTGGTGGTGCTAGTGGTCAAGTGATGTTGAAGAAATATTGTTTGTGTTCACCAACTAAGCATCATGGTTCGTTTAAGTGTAGGTATCATCATTCTGAGTACGTGTTTGCATGCAAGGGTGGCCCGTTGACCACCGTCGTTAGTTGACCTCCGGTGATGTTCATGGTGGTTCATGGTGATGAAATGATGATGATGAAGAATCTTGGTGCATATATTAGTTTAAGGTTTGGAAAAAGTTAAGGTAGTTTCATTTGGGCAATCTCAATTGTTTCTATCATGGTTTTATTTTCAATTTTTTTTATAGTGTTTATTTAAATTTATGGAAAGACTTTGTTCATCTATTTATATGAATCTTTCGGTTATATTATACTTCTTTTATTCATACCTTTTGGTTAGAAGGTCACTCAAACATGTACTTGTTGCATGATGCTAGGGTTAGACCGTGCACCCAAAATGGGTGCACGGGTCGAGTTTTCGTGTCGATTTAAGCCTTTTCGAGACATCCACATCTTTTAAGGTTTTGTAATAGATAAAGATAGTAAGGGGAACGTTTAAATTGTTCATTTGGTTTTGCTACATGTGACAAAACGGTTTTAGAGAAGGTTAGGGATTGTCTAATGATTTGTTAAGATGTTCGAGATTTGCTAGTCAAAACCGTTTATATAATTATACTACTAGTAATTAACCAGTAATTAACCTATTGTAAGAAAGATCGAAAAAAGTCAAAATAGACATTTATTTAGGTATCGAAAAAAAGTCAAAATAGACATTTATTTAGGTACGGAAGAAGTAGAAGTTTTTGGCTCCGCCTTTGCTTGATATATTTGGGTCATGTGAGCGTGGAAGCAATTGATTACGTGTGCGTACGGTTATGTTTTTTGTGATGGATGATAGGAGTAATAATCCGTAATATTCCAAAAATCCATTTCTAATGCCTATATAGGCTTTTAATATTGGTGGGTCATATAGTTCAGCCCATTGGGTAATACAAGTAACATTTCTACTATAGCCACATAATCGGTTCATTATCCAGATCTTAATCGGGTTGAGTTAGTAGGGTTTGATTCTATTCAGGATCGGGTCTGAACCGAGTCAACACTGAAAAGAGCATACATGAGCCTGGACTTATTTAAACCCGGGTTAGTCGAGTCTGGTCTTCTCGGGTTTATTCAAATTTGGTTAAACTCGAATATGAGTACAATTTTCATAAAATTGCTTATTTGTTCTAACTTACATAGATACTATATAGTTTAGAAAAAAGTATATTCAATAAGGCAAGGAAAACCGTATTCGAGTTAAACGGGTATATGAATTAGTCAAATATTTTTAACCTGGGTCGACTTGAATTTTTTTTTTGCTGGAGTAGTTTGACCTGGATATATTTAATCAGATTCGGATATGATCCGTTTCTTTTTCGCTCCTAATCCTATTAATGACACACATACACATTGGTCTTGATAAGTTTGTAAAACGGTCTAAATGGTTTTGTTTTTTTCAATAAACGACAGACTTGGTACTTCTTGTTCACGGTTAAACCTTGATTAGTGATGAGGTATAGTCTCACCCTCATGCTTAAGGTGAGACATTTACAACTTATCCCTAATGCTCCGCGAGTAAAGCTACCTCAAGCTAGAACAGCTCACTGGAATAGCTAAGGTGACGTAGGTCACCTCAGATCCAGAGACAATGACAAAAGATAGAGCCCTCTCAACGAGCAGACAAGTTTCCTCAAGGAGCAGACATAGGGCTAGACCCAAACAGGGTTAGACCCAGACATAAGGCTAGACCCAGACATAGGGCTAGACCCAGACACAAGGCTAGGCATACACACATAGAGTATAGCCTCTATCGGAGGAAGGACGATCACACCTGACTTACATAGTAAAATATTGTACGAATGGTGCAGACGCCTGGACCACGACGAGTACTAGAGGATCATGAGGACAACTCTGACCACGAAGCACATACATGGTGCTCATCAGCTACTTAGGCGCTGCTCCTACAAGACAACTTTGACTCCACAATTTGTGTGTAGTCACCTCCAAGTAGTATATAAAGAAGTGCTCCTCCGGGAACAAAGGTTAAGTCCACACACACACACGCTTCACTACTTAATCTATCTCTATAATTATCACTTACTAGAATCACATACTTACTCTCATGCCGGAGTTGGTCTCGGATTCAAATCCCGAGGCGAGCTAACGGTGTTCTTTCTTATTCCAGCCTAAGGGACTAAGGACTAGACTAGGGAACTCTGAAGGAGGAAGCTAGAGCTTCACAAGAAGGAGTAGCCACAAGATACTCTAAGGGAGCAATCCAAGGCTTCATTATAAGGAGTAGCCTTAGGATACCCGAAGGATCAGGGCTGAAGAAGCTTCTCCGGAAATTTGCTTCAACAATTAGGATTTTCTTTACGCAATTAACGCAACATTACAAAATTTCGTAAGTTCCATGACATCTGATTTCGCTCCGTTTCTATAAGAAAAGTGTAAATACGACAATGACTTGACTATACACATCATCGGTTCATTATCCAGTCTAGGGTGTTAATTGGATCGAGTTAGTTGGGTTCGAGTTTATTCGGAACCGGGTCTGAATGGTTTTGTCTTTTAGTGAAATCGAACCCAACTAACTCGATCCAATTAACATGGATAAGTTTGTAAAAACGATCCAAATGGTTTTGTTTTTGTCAATAAACGACAGACTTGGTACTTCTTGTTCACGGTTAAACCTTGATTACGATTTTCTATACACAATTAACGCAACATTAATTGAGTGTTCCACGACATCTGATTTCGTCCCGTTTTTATAAGAAAAGCGTAAATACGGTAATGACTTGACTATACATACATTAGGTAATCATCAAAACAATACCACAAGCAGGGACGGACCCACATGGGAGCCAGGTGTGGCACGGGCCACACTCAATTTGGAGTTACAAAGTTTAATTTTTTCCAAAAAGTGTTACTTTTTAAGTATGTGTAATACCCAAACAAGTTTGTATTACTTTAGTTTAGCCTAATAATCTATGCAACACATTCTAAAAACTTTGTGCAACACTCGAAAAAAATTTCTGAGTCCGTCCTTGACCACAAGTCAAAAGAATGTCTATTTCGATGTATTCTTGTTTTTTACTACTGTAGTAGATAAAAGTTATGCTGTATTCTTGTTTCTTAGGTGAAGAAGTTATGATTATTTTTAGTTGTGTAGTAAAAAAGAGGGATTTTAGGAAAAATGGTTGTTGATTAGAAAACTAATTCGTGTTTTGAAGTGTTTTTGGTTCAACTTAAGTTATACCTTTTGTCTTTTTATCCTTTTTTAGACAAGTTTTTTTATCAGTTTTTTTTCGTATTTTTGTCAGTTTAACAGTTTTGCCTTGTTAAACTTTATTTTTTCTATTCCGTATTTTCCGATTCCAAGTTTTATAACAAAACTAAAATTAAAAAAATAAAAAAGAATTAAAAATGTAAAATTCAAGGGCGGTACATATGGGATTTTTTGTTTTTGGAGGAGAGGAGGTGGGTGTTAATAGCCTTGCCCAAAGTAAAAACAGATGACTTATGCTATATAGTTTGACTTATGCTATAATGTTTGTAAGTCAAAGTGATTAATAAAAACTTGTATTTTTAGGCAAAATAGAATAACTAACGGATTGAGTCATATTAAACGGAAATTTATATTTTATTAATTCTCAAAATAGTTTTTATAAAAAAGATGCTTGGTCAAATTAAGTGTAAATAGTTAAAATTAGACTTAAATAGTCAACTTAATTAGAATAATAAAATCTAATTACTGTATAATAGTTGAAGTTAAAGTTAAACAATTAAAGTCAACGAAAATTAAAACAAGACAACATCATTTCATAAGTATGAGCTTGAGTACAAAGGAAACACACGACGCACTATGATCGCATCCATGTACTATGATGGTATATAAACCATCCGCGTACTATGGTGGCGTACAAAGAAGTTTCATATATTGTTGGTCAGTCGCATCAATGTACATATATACTCATAGTAGGAAGTACTAAGTAGAAGCAGTATATATATTATATACTTTAACCAATTGAACACATGGTAAATGTCCAAGGGGAGAATGAAAAGAGATGTGGTATGATGTCTTTTCAAAGAGATACTAAGCCGAAAGTAGTGCACGAAATAAATAATGTGGGGTTTATTGCTAAATCTAAAAGCCACAAAGAATATATCAAGCAACTTCAACTTAAGAGTTTCGAGACATTTACTAGCTAACATATTGAACATTTAAATTAAAAGTAGTCACTGGCCCCATATTTGCTCCACCTTATCCTATCCTATGTCTAATACAACTTATTCGGCTTATGTTCTCAATATCCTTACAAGAAGAACAAACAACCAAAACTAAGCTTACCCCTCCTCCGAGACACTTGCTGGAAACAAACAAATACAATAGGATGTGGTTTGTAGGCTTATTTTATGAGCAAATTTAAACTAGTTAGTAGTACAATTCATGTTTTATATAACCATTCAGAATAGCACTACCGAAACATACAAACTAATATCTAATTCATTACCTATCAACACCTGTAATTTAAATTATGTGATCTTGATTTACATATTGGAATAGAAAACTAACTACTGTTTTAAAATTCACATGCTTTTATCATGAATATTACATTTTAGATCGTACGTACATGATTAGAACTTTTCTTTTATATCACGTTACGTTTCACGTATAAGAATTTCAAGTTTTACGTACGTGTTAGAACACGATAAATATTTATTACGTATGAACACACGATAATTATTCCAATAATAATTATAATCACGAACATGCGATAATGAAATCATGAACGTAATTTAATCACGAGCTAATATTATTTACGTATATATATTTATTACGAACACGAATAAATATATTAAGTCACGATCAATAATTAATTAGAACACGTAAAACACGTAAAACACGAACACGATAAAACACGAACACGATAAAACACGAGAACACACTATAATATTTAGACACGAGGAAAGTACGGGTTACCCCATGTGGGGCCCCCTACCCGCGACATAAACAAGAAAACATGGGCTTGGCCCATGCAAAATTAACTAACTAGGGGGTTAAGTTAAAAACTTGTTTCACTTTTCACAAAATCAAGAAAATAAGTAAAACCCTAAAAGTTTTCCTCCTCCTCCTCCTTGTCCTCTTGGCCGCCGGTTATACAACACCAAAAGGGGTGTTCGGGTTGATTTTGATCTTGGAAATTTTGCAAGGATTCGTGTGTGTTCATCCTTATTTGATTCACGTATTCGGTATAACCTTTTAACCTTTTTCTTTTATGTTTTGATTTAATGAATCACATAAAATCATGATGTTTTTAATTAACTAATCAAAAACAATTATTTAAACATGTTAATGATCATGGAGTAAATCAAACAAGGGTTTTAGGGGTGTTTTGTTTCTAGCCGACGCCTAACCGAGCCCCATGGGGGTCTCGGCTTGGCTTATTACACACCACCGAGACCATATGGTCTCGGTATGGTGGTGGTGGTCCCACGGAAGCAGCAAAACCAAAGGGAAACCCGACGTGGTTCGGGTAATGGTGTTAGTTACGGGTCCGGTTCATGGTTTTAGTCACGGGTCCGGTTCATGAATCATTTTTTTCAAGGTTTATGATTTTTACAAGTATGTTATTTTTTATTAGACTTAAATTAAATTAATTAAAAACATGACATGATTAATTTAATGTACATGACTTAGGTTATAAATTTAATTATTAGTTCATGAATTTTAACCTAAGTATTTATATTTAATTAGACTTTATAATTAATTAATTATTTAAAACCATGACTATAATTAATTAATTAACATGACTTAGGTTATATTATTAATAATTAATAATACATGTTTTAACCTAAGTATTTTACCGTTATTTTTTTTTAGAACGGCGGATATTATTAAAACAGGCTAGCAAGAAGCTGAGCAAAAAACAATTACAAAGAGATAGCGTCTAAAGGGTCTCTAAGCCAATCGACCCAAGTACATTTAATTGCCTTACACCTATTCACTATCCAACCATACAGCTGAGAAACAAAATTGTCGAAAATCAGACCTTTAAGAGGTTTTTTGTCGGAGAACAAGAAAGCGTTTCTGAAAATCCAAATGTGCCACCAAAGGGAAGTAAAGCAGGCCTCAAACACAAGCTTCTGCATCTTCTTAAGCCTGAGCCCAGCAAACCAAGACTCCCAAGCAGAAAAATCAGACACGTATATTTAATTAAATACTTTTAACCTATAGTTTATTTAATTTACATGCAATAATTAATAAACTATACTTTATAATCACATGACTTAAAATAATAATCAGAAAAACACTTAAGCTTATATAATTAGCTTATTTAACCAGCTTATATCTATTTATAGAAACTTTCTATTTTTAGAAACTTATATAATTAAGGCAACTAATCTATTTATGGAAACTTTCTATTTTTAGAAACTTATATATTTTAAGCAATAATTCTATTTTTGGAAACTTTCTATTTTTGGAAACTTTCTATTTTTGAAAACTTTCTATTTTTGGAAACTTTCTATTTTTGGTAACTTTCTATTTTTAGAAACTTTCTATTTAGGGAAACCTTTATTTTTAGAAAGTTACTTATTATTACACAACAAGTATAATAATACATGAAATACAAGTAATACTTAATCAGAATAGACAGAATATAAGATAAACACAATATAAAGCTTAAAACAGTAAACCATGACATGAACATATAAAACAAGCCAAGACATGATATAAAACCAGTTACGTATTTAGTAATCAGATACTTATACACGTATGTATTTATGTATCATTAGTGATACCGAAGTAGAACTCTCTTCCGTTCGTCTTCTTCGTTCACTGGACATAAGGTACGGATTCCCGTCCTTTCAGTATGGACATTCTTTCCTTATTAGGATTCCCCGTATGCAGCCAACTGTTTTCTCATAGTATAAGTTTATATGTTTGATTGCTTATGTTTAATTAGAATACCTAAAGCCATATACATGCATGACCAGTTTCACCTAGTTATGGAGGTACCATAACCATAACACCAGAGGCACTGGTGTTATGACTTCCCCACGGCGGAGTGATTGCTCGTGGCGTCCCTTCAGCTTTTGGCCATATTATTATATTTATCATGTGGGGCGTATGGGTGCATCCGTTACATGTTTTTCAGCAGATTACTCAGTGTGAATGTGGTGTGTGCCTTCCATCCTTCACAAGGAGCTGATCTCTCTACCCAAAAACCAGTATATTAAATTAGAGGCCACCTCTCTAATTTGCATGACGAGGTCACCCCTCCAAGTATTCATGCACGTGGATTTTCATGACCTATATTGGCTAATGGTAAAATATGTTAAACAGTTTTTACAAGATAAACATAAGGCTTTTCAAACTATAAAATCAGTTTTACTAAGACTTAACCGGGTTATCCAGGACTTAGTTTCTTCCGCTGTTATATGCTTTTATGCTTATATTATTCATGCTTTATTTGTACATCCGTGCACTGAGCGTATTGCTCAGCCGTTTTCTTTTTCATGTTCCCAAAACGGCAGGTACTCAGGGACACTCGTAGACTTTAAGCGTACGTGCATATGGACTGGAAGCTTTCTAGCCTTTCTTTACTTTATGCATTATCTATACTTTGATACTCTTTCCATGGACATTTTTTAGTCCTTTCATTTACAGTACTTATGTTTGTGTGTGATGAGCTTTACTTTTAGACTACCGATGTTTGATTCCGGTATTTCCTTTTATAGTCATGTAATGTTTTAGACATTTATCCTTGTATGCTTTGATGACACGCCATAATCACGCGTAACCTTTCATTTATCAAAATGGGGTGTTACAACTGTAATAAATGTGAAGAACCATAACAGATGCTAATCACTTTGGTATATGTTTAACACACTCACATTAACAATCAATCTAGATAACTGTTAATCAATCAACAAAAATAGGTAAAATTTAATGCTCCAATATAGAAATGAAAAAATCTAAAGTTAGGTTACCACTTATGAAATAAACCTACAATAACTGATTTCAAATCAGAAGGGATCGAATTCGACCTTAATTGATGAGATCTCCGGCGGATGTGCTCCGGTTGAAGGTCGCCGTCGCCGGTGGACGATCGTCATCTCCGGTGGAGCATGTCATCGCCGGTGGATTAAGCGTGACTTACTGTGAACAAGTCGAGAAAGAAGCAGAGAAGATCAGGTTACCCATTACTTTGTATTTTTAGTTTCAAATTAAAAAGATAGGATTAATCTCCACCGTTTGAAATACAGAAAGATGAAGGGTCTAGATGTGTTTAGTAGGTCTATGATAAAAAATGAGTCTGCGTTGAACTTTTTCCTAATTTGTTATTGTTTAAAACTATTTAATAAAACATTGTATTTAGATATTTATTTTATCCTACATAAAAAATAAAAAGTTATTGAAACACATTAAAAAGGTACTCTCTTCGTCCCATATTAAATGTCCACTTGGACTTTTTCGGTCTTTCTTTTTTAACTTTGATCATAAATATTTTTGTTAGTATTATATAGTACTTGATGCAAAATATATGAATAGATTGAGTTTTAAATGTACTCTCATTGGAATAATTTTCATCAAGTACTATATAACACATATAAAATTATTTACGGTCAAAGATTAAAAAAAGACCGAAAAATCAAAATGGACATTTAATATGGGACGGAGGTAGTATGATGGATAAAATCAAAAAATTTCAATGATCGTGGCTTTTTGGACATAGGGTTTACCTGTTTTGAAAATGAGTGTTTACTATATAGACTTTTACAACAATGACATGACATATATACTACCTTGTAAAACTGAGATGAGAAGAAGAGTTGTTAAAATTAAAATATAGCAATTGGTGGGACGGAACATGTAATTTATTCTCAAAATAATAAACATCTTTGATCAAAACTAGATGTTCTTGGGTTAGTGCAAAATCATAAAGACGTCGATCTTCTTTTGTAGCAACCCGGCCCTCGCGAAGCGTAGGTACCAGTTTCTCCTTATGTACATTTTAGAATGATACATGTATGCCTTTTCAAATATTTAACATGTGTTAGAATATAGTCTATAGTTTATGATTTTGCAAGTGAATAGGTAAATTTTAGCTAAACACTACATGAAATTTATGGATACCAAGTTTGTAGATGCGTATTTTCTTCTTAAAATTCGAACCAATAAACCATGTTAGTTAAATTTAAACCGGAAACCGACCATTTAAACACCTAAAAAACTAGGTGCATTTTACGAGTTTACGGCATATATATGATCATTTTAAAATTTGTTCCAAGTACGATAGTCTTTTACTTTATGAAGAGAGTAACACGAACACCTCAAAATTACAATTGGTTTAAACTACCTAGTTCATATTATATGAAAGACAAAATCAGCATACTGGAACACACAAAATCGGTTAGAATTAGTATCAGATCATATATCATCCATTGTTTGAAGCTAGTGAAAGGTAATAAATCTTAAGACTCTTTTGTAACATGTTTCGTTGTATGTTCATTACTTTTTTTGTCGATGGATTCTCGCTTGTTTAAAAGCTAAAGGTTTCATATGTCCATTGAACTTGAAAGTTTTTGAAGAGATTGATTCAAATTGAAGCGGAGACTTGAAAGTACCATTGTTTGGTCATGGTCCTGACGGTGAAGAAGTTAGCTCATGGATGGCACTTTTGGTTAGGCTACACATACATAGTTTTATCCATTCAATAAGCAGTTAAACACTAACTTTAGGCCGACATGAACTTATTATCAACTATATAAACACTAAGGGACGGATCTAGGGGCGTTACCGGGGTTAGGGAACCTGATAATGTCAGTCGCGTAATGTTATTTTTTTTTTTATAAAAAGTCTTAATTTTTTTAAAAATGAACTTGGTCTCAAAATTTGTGTCACTCTAAGATTATTTAATTTACTGATATGTTACACACAAAAAAATTATTTAACATGAAAATCAAAACAAGAGGAGAGCAACAAAACCAAAACAAACCCGCCGCATAATCAGCCTAACATTAAAACGAAATTTCGATTATCTAAATTGTAGATATATATTCAAAATTTCGGATATCTAATTGAGAGAAACCTAACAAAAATAATGGATATTACTTAGGATATCTCAATTCAAATTTCGGATATCCGAAATTTCAGATATTCGTATCATAAACTTAGTAACGATGCCCTTAGTCGCCATCATATCCTTTCACATCAATATCTGTGATATATAGTCTGATCTTAATAAACTATGTTATTCTGTACTTAACCAAACACCCCCTAATTCTCAGATTCATTTATCTAAATGACCCATAATTCTTAAACAAATATAGTACTAACTGGTTGGTATATTAAAAAATGCTACACATTGGGTGTGTATTTCGATTAAACAAATACAGTACTAAGTGTGCTTCTTGATTGTTGTTGACTAACTGTAAAGCGTGACACTAATTCATGACACTTGTTTGAATTTACATCTTTAGTACTCAATTTGCTAGTGGTACTTATAGAATTACAAGTTTGCGAAACGAGTACAAATCTTTACTTCAGCAGATCAACCATGGTGCTCCTCCTCTTGTAGTTGTTGTAGTTGATGATTGTTGATGATGATGTCAGGAAGCACCGCCTGGTGATCAGGTCCCACCGGCATCATCATGCCGTCTGGTCTCTCCATCCTAACAGATGAAAAGCAAATTAGCAACGCAGAGTTAGTTAAATTAACTAAAATTATACTAAATGGATAATACTAAAGTTGAATAATAGTTATAAAATAAAATAAAAAACTCACCTCAACGGAGGAGTGTATGGGTCAGTCTTGTTTGGTTTTGGGACCTCTTTCGTGGCCTTCTTTTGGGCTGATTCATCAATGTATTTGATGGGTTTCTTACTGTCGCGGGAAGACCGCCTGCTGAAAGAAACACATAAAAAAATATTAACAAATGTATTTTATGCGTCCTTTATGAGCTATATACGAGTTACCAATTCTAACTAACAAGAAATCAATACACATATCAGCTCTGAATTTAAAGCAACCCCATGAATTAAAAGTGGCGTTTTCAGTAAGGTTTCGTTTCCTAAAGTGACCCATATCAACACCTCCTAATTCTCATATTCATTTATCTAAGTGACCCGCATTCTTAAACAAATACAATACAAACTGTCCGTAAATTGGACTTGGTCACTCAAACAAGCATTTCCTAAGTGACCCATATCAACAATACTATAAATTAGAAGTAACCTCATGAATTAAAAGTGGCGTTTTCAGTAAGGTTTCGTTTCCTAAAGTGACCCATATCAACACCCCCTAATTCTCAGATTCATTTATCTAAGTGACCCATAATTCTTAAACAAATACAATACTAACTGTCCGTAAATTCGACTTGGTCACCCAAACAAGCCTTTCCTAAGTCACCTAAACAAGCCTTTCGTAAACATTAAACATTAACGAATCAAATAACTGAAGTATAATGGAAAAAGATTGAAAATTTTGGAAATAATTATACATACCTAGGAGTGGGAGTGAGAGTGGGAGTGGTGATGGTAGCGGTGCGGGTAATCAACTATACTTTTTAAGAAACTCCATTTAAACCTTTTTATTTTCAATATTTAACCATTTGAATCCAAAATTAACAATTATGTCTAAAATTACCACCACTGATTCTAATAATAACAAAACGATAACTTATGAACGATAACCTAATGAGTCGACCAAATTAATTATTTCAAATACTTTTTAGTCATATCAATTTTTTTTGTTGATTTATCAAATAAGTTTTTTCATATGCTACGATCCATGTCTCTTTCAGTAGTGTATAGATTTATAATTTCAACTTAACAAGTATGGTATTTGCGTAATATGGTGGCGGATATTCGATAACAAATTTTAATGTGAAAAAATATTAATCGCTTACCTATCAAGTTTTTGAAAATATTTTGTATATATTTAAAGTTTTAAAAATTAAGCCAAAATTAACCCACTAAAAAAACTAAAAGTTAATAAAAATATATCAAAAGAAAATAAAAGGAATTTGTGAAAAGAATAAATAGATAAATAAATATTTATGTTTAAATTTTAAATAAATTTTAAAGGAAAAGTGAATGTGTGGTTGTTAAGTACACAAGCTTGGATATAAAAATATTAAAACACAGTCGTTTCATATAAAGAAACATCACAACCTCACCAAAATATATACATTATTTTTTTACTACCTGTCCACTTCTCTCTTTGATCCCGAACCTTAACAATTAGATTTAATTTAATTTGTTTATACTTCTCTCTTTCGACCACTAGTGATCTTTACTTCTTTTGAACACAAATGTAGTATAGTAGAATTTTTCTTCCAATCTCATAATGAATAGGTTAGTGTCAATTTTTTGCTACACAAAGATGTTAATATTTTAGATTCATACATCTTTTTAACCGTCTTTATTTTTTATAATTGTATTAATTGAAGCTTGTATTCTACAATTGTTTGCTATTTTCTTCAAATGTGGTAATAAATTCAGTCACAATCCAAAATTGGATTATTGACCCGTTTCATTAATTTTGGTTAGTAAAGGTTGAATTTTAGTGATAGTCACATTTCAAGTGATAAGAAACACCAATCCAAAAACAACAAACACAATTTTGAGTATGATAAACTTAACTAAGTTTCAAACTGAGAAGAAAAGTTGCACAAGCCAAAAGCAATGATGTTGAGTTTCCAATGACTATTTTATTGGAGATGTGAAGGGAAACTGAAGAGTCAGTTATGTTTTTTAAAGTTTTAACAAGAATAAAGATGGGTGTTTAGTATCTTCTGTTATCAAAACTATTAAAACTACGTAGTTTTGATAATTCTATACCCAAGCTTGGGTACTTGACAGCCACACCTTCACTTTTTCCAATTTTTAATAGTTAAAAATTTGTTATAAAAGATTATCTTATCTTACTTCTTAATATATTATAAAATATTAAGACATTATAACATTTCAAATTAACTTTTATGAAAACATTTATTTTGTAATAATGATTTCCTTTTGTAACAACTTATTAAAAAGAAGGAATGTTATAACCACATAATTTTTACATAAAAACATCCACACAATGTTGCGTAATAAATGATTTATAATGAAATAAAGAATTAGTAAGGAAGAAGGTAGCAATTTGCCACATCAGTATGTGAAAGTTTATATTTAAATTTTATGTGATTATAGTATTTTTCTTTAAAAAATTATTTTTATCTTTAAATTGAAAATATATTCTATCTAATTATTTTTTCATAATCTAATTTCAACATATTTTCTAAAATCTTATGCTCTTCGATTCAATATTGATTTTGTTATATTTTGATTTAATTTTTTTTATAATTTCAATATTTGAATACAAAATTAACAGGTAAGAGTAGTAACATTTGTCACCTCAAAAATCATCACTCAGCACCCGCACAACAACTGTTTTATTTAATAAGTAAAAGTATTGAAAACTCAATTTTGCTATTTTATAAAGTTTCAAATACTTTACGACATGTTTTTTCTCTAATAAGCACATACTAAACGAACTTTGTGTGAAAAACTTTAAAAACTAGTAAAACATGAAATACCCGAAAATTTTGTTTCGAGTTTTGCCAAAAAATAAACATGCATTTTTTTGTCTATTTATAGAGATTTTAGAAGTTGCCTTTAAATATGTTCCACAATGTTTTAAGAAATCTTACAATGTTTTTTATTTTCATAATATTAATAAAATCGTATAATATTGTGAAAAGGGCAACAATGAAAAGTTATACAGTAATAAAATTCCTGGTGGGTACGATGTGTTTGGATATGGGTACGATGTGTTTGGATACGATGATTATTAGCTTTAAAGCGTGATTTGTAGGGAATGAAAATTATATATCTTCTATTATTTGTAAGATATTTCATTCATATTTCTCTTTTAATAAGAAGCTACGGATGCTAGTAGTTCAAACATAAAAACACGTTACTCCTCATTTACCGAATAATACACATATATATACCGTTATATAGGGAAATAAAAAAAGATCATGTCATAAACCAAATGATTTTATGCTAATCTATTTATGACAAGAGCATCGACAATGGTTTGAACTTTTAAATGGTTTAAAATTTAATAATATTATTAATTTATAAAAGTTCTAGCTTTATAAACCTTTTTCACTATATATAAACCTCTTGAGGTTTATAAAATCTCAATATTTACACATGCATTAAACTTTGAAGAGGTCTAATATTTTAGATTTATAAATCATAAACCTACTTATAAACCTATCTCTAATATGGTTTATAAACTCTTATACCTCTTAATCATTTTATAAACCTCTTATTAAACTTCCATAGTGGATGCTCTAACTTTATAAAAAAACACGCTATGGCTTAATAGGAGGATAAACATCGTTTAATTAAATAAATATGTTTATTTCTTCCTACTACTTTATATGCCTACATTTCTTCCTACCCACAAAAATTTTAACATGTCTCATGCATTAATTCTCTCTCATAATTTAAATTATTGATCAATCTACTTGTCATTATCATACAAGTAGAAGATATGTAAGCATAAAAAGTCGGAATATATATCATTTTTGTAAATGTTTTTATATGTTTTATATGCTTTTGTTACATGTTAAGAATTCATCGGATGTTATTAACACGTTTAATTTTATAGCAAATTCACTTTCGGTTTCAAGAAACACTTACTACAAAATAAGTCATTCGTTAATTATCTGTCGCTAGACATTCCGTCGCTATGCGCGAATATTCGTCTAGTAAAATCTAATTACTGTATAATAGTTGAAGTTAAAGTTAAACAATTAAAGTCAAACGAAAATTAAAATAAGACAACATCATTTCATAAGTATGAGCTTGAGTACAAAGGAAACACACAACGCACTATGATCGGATCCATGTACTATGATGGTATATAAACCATCAGCGTACTATGGTGGCGTACAGAGAAGTTTCATATATTGTTGGTCAGTCGCATCAATGTACATATATACTCATAGTAGTAAGTACTAAGTAGAAGCAGTATATATATATTGTATACTTTAACCAATTGAACACATGGTAAATGTCCAAGGGGAGAATGAAAAGAGATGTGGTGTGATGTCTTTTCAAAGAGATACTAAGCCGAAAGTAGTGCACGAAATAAATAATGTGAGGTTTATTGCTAAATCTAAAAGCCACAAAGAATATATCAAGCAACTTCAACCTAAGAGTTTCAAGACATTTACTCTATGATTTGCTCCACCTTATCCTATCCTATATCTAATACAGCTTATTCGGCTTACGTTCTCAATATGCTAACAAGAAGAACAAACAACCAAAACTAAGCTTACCCCTCCGCCGAGACACTTGCTGGAAACAAACAAATACAATAGGATGTGGTTTGTAGGCTTAATTATATGAGCAAATTTAAACTAGTTAGTAGTACAATTCATGTTTTATATAACCATTCAGAATAGCACTACCGAAACCTACAAACTAATATCTAATCACTTAACCATTCAGTAGTGCACATTAACAACCAATCTAGATAACTGTTAATCAATCAACAAAATAGGTAAAAGTTAATGCTCCAATATAGAGATGAAAAAATCTAAAGTTGTTGTGAATAAAGATAAAAGAATAAATGTATTCTTCAATTGATATTGATGGAGGGTAAATACAAGGAATATTTATAAGACAAATATTAGGACAAACCCTAATTACTATATGGGTCATGGGCCTTATACTAGACATCCACACATAATTATTCATAACACTCCCTCTTGGATGTCTCTATAGATAATACGCTTTGAGAATGCTGCCTTATTAAAAACCTTGTCAGGAAAACCCAGTGGGACAAAACCATGACTAAGGAAAAGAATGCAACGTGTATTATCTCCCTCTGATAACTACATCACTTGAGATCTTTAAGTTGACACATTCCAATGTTGTGAGTAAGCTTCCTGAATGTTGAAGTATGAAGTGCTTTGGTAAATAGATCCGCCAAATTATCGCTTAAACAAACTCGTTGAACTAAAATATGACCGCACTTTTCTAAGTCATGAGTGAAAAATAACTTTAGTAGAATACGTTTTGTCCTGTCACCTTTGATGTAACCTCCTCTAAGTTGAGCAATGCATGTTGCGTCATCTTCATACAAAACACTGTTGTCTTCTTCTTTGAATCTTCGTATGGTTGGATGCAGTAGCCGTAATAATGGTTACACTTGCAGAATATGTCTTGTTAAAACCATACTAGACAAAACCCATTGGGACAAAAATCTAGTGAAGGAAAAATATATGATTCAGATAACTGCTAGAATAAAAGATATGGACACACATTCCACATTTATCAATAAAATCCTCCTTGAATTTCCATATGAGAATTATGCCTCGTTAAAACCTTACTAGACAAAACCCAGTGGGACAAAAGTCTAGTGAAGGAAAAAGAGTACATAATTTCTTTATACGCTCGGGAGTTGCCTCATTAAAAACCTTGCCAGAAAACCCTGCGGGGACAAAACCTTGGTCAAGGGAAAAAGAGTGCAACGCGTATCTTCTCTTTCTTTATGACAATATCAATGATCACCATCTTTATAAATTAAGGAGTTCTTTCCAATATCAGGTGACCTCATAAATATGAGAGTCGTTTATCCATATAACTTTGTTTTTAACTTTCATGATACATATTTCATCTTTAAGACGCTCAATTTCAGAACTAAGACAAACTTTTTCTTTTGTTTCAAATTTATTTTCTATGCATTAAGTCTCCTTTATGACCGTAACTCTTTATTTGGCATAATACTACACACTAACACGATTATAACATATATGCCCAAATCATGATTAATTTAACACAATCAATGTTGTTCTCGAGAACCTGTCTTATATGCTTTAAGCATTAATAATCTCTAACATGCCTCATGCATATTATATGCAATAATGAAATCTTAATATCACATGAGCTATAATCATATATCTTTTAGACGCATATCAGTTATTTGTCATATTGCCAGACTTATACAATATTTATTGGATCCACCACATGTGAACATGTATCTACATCATTTTCAAGTCTTTGAGAAAATAGGCGTATGCCATTACTTGTAACTTATGCATACATTAATTTCGCTTTCTCATAAAGACCGATGCACATCCAATAAGATTTATACATTTATGTAAATGGACTTTTTGTCTCAAACACTTGTCTCATTACAAGTGACTTTATGTAGTCATTATTTTCTTGCGTCATTATATTTTGGCCATTCATCTATCCATGATCCTCAAATTCACTTTAGCGCTATATTATTTATCATTATCATGCACATTATCATATATATCCATCGACGTCGATTCATTTGTTTTCGATTCCACACTTTACTAGACATTGTATTTTATCATTTATTGAGATCTCATAGTATTTCATGTACCCGGAGTTTTCTCAATTACATTCATGTCTAGTGTCTCTTTAGGAGACTATCATGGGGTCTTTATTACCTCGATTCGACCATCGTAATTTTCTTACTCCATATTATCTCTTCAACCGAGGATTTTTATTTGGAATCAAATAGTCTATCACGTTGCAGACGTGCCATAGACTTAATACCAATCATTGGTTTTATTGTTGGGACACACATTTTAATTGGAGTACTAGCAGCGTTTGTGATCTAGTCACTTTATTTAGGTCACTAACCTTGTCTGGCAATTAATAGATCTGGAATATAAATTGTCCCATGAACTTTATGTCCATATTCATTACTTGTGAGGATCAACTTTTCATAATTCATTCCAAATTTCTCGCTGCTCATTCTCCCCCTGAATGAATTATCATTCTCAACATCCCATTTTGTGCGTTGTGGTACTATGATATATATCGCACATTTCAATATCTCTTATGGGAATGATATGGTTTGTGACCAAAACCATTATAACGGGAGAATTCTGTATTAATTGTTGGCAAGTGCGAATTCATATGTTTTAAATTGCCCCATAAACCAAAACTCCCGTTCTCATATTTATTGGCTTTGCAATCAACTGAAAACGTCTTACAAACGTTTCAACAAAATCAATTCGCGTATGAACATGAGCTATATTTAGTTCATCACTTATTCCAATAATCGCCCAAACTTGTAATTATTCACCATAATTCTCAATAATTATATTTTGAAAATCATGCTCACACCGAGCTACTAATCACGCCAACTTGAAGTTGCGTATTTGACGATTATTTTGACGATGCATCGATTTATAACTCAAAATGATCCACATGTCTCATGAGACATGTATAGGCATACATACATGCTCTTTTTATCATTTCCAAAGGAATGAGTCCTTATTTGTATTTAGTGGTGATTAGTAATGAACTTTCATTGAGGACAAAAATAATCAAAATCATCTTTGAATAAACTCATGGTTCTTCTATAACTTTCGCATCATCATTGACCTGGGATGGTCAAACCGGTCATGCCAATTAATATAATAATCTTGGCTCATAAACTTATTATTTATGACCACATGTGCTTAAATTGCACCATTTATATAAAAAACCAAATTATATGAAGAATTTCGCACTTCATCATATTTAAACTTATGCTTCTCCAATAAATTTATATGAGCTATGTGTAACTTCACATAATTATATTAATATGCAAATTAGCATATAGCAATATCAAATAATGAAACATATATAATATTAAATATTGCACTATTTGCTAAACACACATATGTCATTGATCAATCGATAAAGTGTTTCATATACAGGCAAATAAAAACATGTAATAAATAAATTGCATATATATAACAAATCAAATAACACAATTAAATAATAAAACATCTTATACTTTATATATAACGTATTAATAATCTTGATGCATCAAATATAAGAAAACGTAATTCTTTCAAATAATTTCTAAATCTATGAATCAAAATAGTTCATCTATAGTATATCGGTATTTAACTGGAGTTCATGTTTATTGTATTTTGATCAAATAAGAGCTTCTTGTAACCGACAATACAACTAACAAATAAATAAAACATGATGTATTCAAAAATTTACCTCACAATACCAAATATGCATATGCATAGAACATGGATCTCAAACTCACAGATGTAATAATACCAGATGCCGCATGCAAAGATGCACATATTCGAAAACAAAACCCTCATTTAATTAGTTCGTAATATTATATATATATATATATATATATATATATATATATATACCTTTTTGTTTAGATCACAATGCAAAAGAACATTGATTATTTTTTACATCAAATATTTACCCTCAATAAATTCTTTTCACAAGTTATACAAAATTAATTGATGTCAACTATTTTTAATTGGGTCGTTATTGGTTTTAGGATTCCTTTTACTTGCCAAACACTTAACCAAAATTATAAATTTGTGTCAAAATCATAGAGTAAATTTTATATTCAATTACAAAATCATACAGTAAAATTTTATACATGAATAGTATAACCACTTTTAGTTAACAAGTACGTAAATAACAAGCAAAAATCAATTAGAGATGCGAATGTAAACATGCAGAACAAATTTTTCTTTTTTTCTCTGATCATTCTTCTTGTTTTTGTAATTTTCAGATTTCAGATATCTTAAATCATCAAATACGTTATCACAAGATTAATAGAATAATGTTTTTTGTTTTACCAAAATCTTTGATGGAGGTTAAGAAAAAAAACGATTCTAGCATATATTTAACTAGTAAAAAGTTGTATCGTTTACTCATCTAGTAAAGAGTAATTATAACATGTGATTTTCAAACCCGAAACTCGAACGCATGTCGCCCTTAGTTTTTGGATCTCCATTATCCATAAAAAAGAATTGTGCTACAATTCTTGAGCGAACCAACATACTTATTAAAGCGTACGTATACAATATGTTTTAAGTTGGATCTAGCTACCTACATTCTGACTTCTCGTTTAAATTCAATTAATGATCCATATATGAAAAAAAAAATTATGACTAAAGTTCACAGATCGTATGTCCTTACTATAGTTTAAACCACTAGATCTAAAAACATGCAAGGAAAAAAAAACTCAATAGCAAGTCATAATAGGTTGCGAACTATAACGCACATACGATTGTAATATAAATAATCACATTATAATACTTACGCAATTTCGATATCTAATTATTAGTATTTTTCACAAGAATCAACAATTATGCAAGTAGCAAAACTATTAAGATCAAACATGGGTACAAGTCATACCTTTTGCAACGAACATATAGCTACAGATCCTTGATCCCCGCTGTCATGTAATGATGTGAAATAATTCAAGACGTACTAGGATTTTAGGGTAAAACGTAGTACCTTTATAAAAATGAAAGAACGTTTGTAGAGCATGCTGATAAAGATAAAAGAATAAATGTATTCTTCAATTGATATTGATGGAGGGTAAATACAAGGAGTATTTATAAGACAAATACTAGGACAAACCCTAATTACTATATGTTATACTAGACATCCACACATAATTATTCATAACAAAAGTTAGGTTACCACTTACGAAATAAACCTACAATCACTGATTTCAAATCAAAAGGGATCGAATTCGACCTTAATTTTAGTTTAAAATTAAAAGGATAGGATTAATCTCCACCGTTTGAAATACAGAAAGATGAAGGGTCTAGATGTGTTTAGTAGGTCTATGATAAAAAATGAGTCTACGTCGAACTTTTTCCTAATTTGTTATTGTTTAAAACTATTTAGTAAAACATTGTATTTAGATATTTATTTTATCCTACATAAAAAATAAAAAGTTATTGAAACACATTAAAAAGGTACTCCCTTCGTCCCATATTAAGTGTCCACTTGGACTTTTTCGGCCTTTCTTTTTTAACTTTGATCATAAATATTTTTGTTAGTATTATATAGTACTTGATGCAAAATATATGAATAGATTGAGTTTTAAATGTACTCTCATTGGTATAATTTTCATCAAGTATTATATAAGACACATAAAATTATTTACGGTCAAAGATTAAAAAAAAGACCGAAAAAATCAAAATAGACATTTAATATATGACGGAGGTAGTATGATGATGGATAAAATCCAAAATTTTCAATGATCGTGGCTTTTTGGACATAGGGTTTACCTGTTTTGAAAATGAGGGTTTACTATATAAACTTTTACAACAATGACATGACATATATACTACCTTGTAAAACTGAGATGAGAAGAAAAGTTGTTAAAATTCAATTATAGCAGTTGGTGGGACAAAACATGTAATTTGTTCTCAAAATAATAAACATCTTTGATCAAAACTAGATGTTCTTGGGTTAGTGCAAAATCATAAAGACGTCGATCTTCTTTTCTAGCAACCCGGCCCTCGCAAAGCGTAGGTACCAGTTTCTCCTTATGTACATTTTAGAATGATACATGTATGCCTTGTCAAATATTTAACATGTGTTAGAATATAGTCTATAGTTTGTGATTTTGTAGGTGAATAGGTACATTTTAACTAAACACTACATGAAATTTATGGATACCAAGTTTGTAGATGCGTATTTTCTTCTTAAAATCTGAACCAATAAACCTTGTTAATTAAATTTAAACCGGAAACCGACCATTTAAACACCTAAAAAACTAGGTGCATTTTACGAGTTTAGGGCATATATATGATCATTTTAAAATTTGTTACAAGTGCAATGGTCTTTTACTTTATCAAAAGAGTAACACTTACACCTCAAAATTACAATTGATTTAAACTACCTAGTTAATATTATATGAAAGACAAAATCAACATACTGGAACACACAAAATCTATTAGAATTAGTATCAGGATCGTATATCATACATTGTTTGAAGCTAGCGAAAGGTAATAAATCTTAAGACTATTTTGTAACATGTTTCGTTGTATGTTCATTACTTTTTTGTCGACGGATTCTCGCTCGTTTAAAAGCTAAAGGTTTCATATGTCCATTGAACTTGAAAGTTCTTGAAGAGATTGATTCAAATTGAAGCGAAGACTTGAAAGTACCATTGTTTGGTCATGGTCCTGACGGTGAAGAAGTTAGCTCATGGATGACACTTTTGGTTAGGCTACACATATATAGTTTTATCCATTCAATAAGCAGTTAAACACTAACTTTAGGCCGACATGAACTTATTATCAACTATATAAACACTAAGGGACGGATCTAGGGGTGTTATCGGGATTAGGGAACCCGATAAATGTCAGTCGCGTAATGTTATTTTTTTTTATAAAAAGTCTTAATTTTTTTAAAAATGAACTTGGTCTCAAAATTTGTGTCACTATAAGATTATTTAATTTACTGATATGTTACACACAAAAAAATTATTTACCATAAAAATCAAAACAAGAGGAGAGCAACAAAACCAAAACAAAACCGCCGCATAATCGGCCTAACATTAAAACGAAATTTCGATTATCTAAATTGTAGATATATATTCAAAATTTCGTATATCTAATTGAGAGAAACCTAACAAAAATAATGGATATTACTGATTTTAGGATATCTCAATTCAAATTTCGGATATCCGAAATTTCAGATATTCGTATCATAAACTTAGTAACGATGCCCTTAGTCGCCATCATATCCTTTCACATCAATATCTGTGATATATAGTCTGATCTTAATAAACTATGTTATTTTGTACTTAACCAAACACCCCCTAATTCTCAGATTCATTTATCTAAATGACCTATAATTCTTAAACAAATACAATACTAACTAGTTGGTATATTAAAAAATGCTACACATTGGGTGTGTATTTCGATTAAACAAATACAGTACTAACTGTGCTTCTTGATTGTTGTTGACTAACTGTAAAGCGTGACACTAATTCATGACACTTGTTTGAATTTACATCTTTAGTACTCAATTTGCTAATGGTACTTATAGAATTACAAGTTTGCGAAACGAGTACAAATCTTTACTTCAGCAGATCAACCATGGTGCTCCTCCTCTTGTAGTTGTTGTAGTTGATGATTATTGATGTTGATGTCAGGAAGCACCGACTGGTGATCAGGTCCCACCGGCATCATCATGCCGTCTGGTCTCTCCATCCTAACAGATGAATAGCAAATTAGCAACGCAAAGTTAGTTAAATTAACTAAAATTATACTAAATGGATAATACTAAAGTTGAATAATAGTTATAAAATAAAATAAAAAACTCACCTCAACGGAGGAGTGTATGGGTCAGTCTTGTTTGGTTTTGGGACCTCTTTCGTGGCCTTCTTTTGGGCTGATTCATCAATGTATTTGATGGGTTGCTTACTGTCGCGGGAAGACCGCATGCTGAAAGAAACACATAGAAAAATATTAACGAATGTATTTTATGCGTCCTTTATGAGCTATATACGAGTTACCAAATCTAACTAACAAGAAATCAATACATATATCAGCTCTGAATTTAAAGCAACCCCATGAATTAAAAGTGGCGTTTTCAGTAAGGTTTCGTTTCCTAAAGTGACCCATATCAACACCTCCTAATTCTCATATTCATTTATCTAAGTGACCCGTAATTCTTAAACAAATACAATACTAATTGTCCGTAAATTGGACTTGGTCACTCAAACAAGCATTTCCTAAGTGACCCATATCAACAATACTATAAATTAAAAGTAACCTCATGAATTAAAAGTAACCTCATGAATTAAAAGTGGCGTTTTCAATAAGGTTTCGTTTCCTAAAGTGACCCATATCAACACCCCCTAATTCTCAGATTCATTTATCTAAGTGACCCACAATTCTTAAACAAATACAATACTAACTGTCTGTAAATTGGACTTGGTCACCCAAACAAGCCTTTCCTAAGTCACCCAAACAAGCCTTTCGTAAACATTAAACATTAACGAATCAAATAACTGAAGTATAATGGAAAAAGATTGAAAATTTTGGAAATAATTATACATACCTAGGAGTGGGAGTGAGAGTGGGAGTGGTGATGGTAGCGGTGCAGGTAATCAGCTATACTTTTTAAAAAACTCCATTTAAACCTTTTTATTTTCAATATTTAACCATTTGAATCCAAAATTAACAATTATGTCTAAAATTACCACCACTGATTCTAATAATAACAAAAACGATAACTTATGAACGATAACCTAATGAGTCGACCAAATTAATTATTTCAAAGACTTTTTAGTCATATCAATTTTTTTTGTTGATTTATCAAATAAGTTTTTTCATATGCTACGATCCATGTCACTTTCAGTAGTGTATAGATTTATAATTTCAACTTAACAAGTATGGTATTTGCGTAATATGGTGGCGGATATTCGATAACAAATTTTAATGTGAAAAAGTATTAATCGCTTACCTATCAAGTTTTCGAAAATATTGTGTATATAATTAAAGTTGTAAAAATTAAACCAAAATTAACCCACTAAAAAACTAAAAGTAAATAAAAATATATCAAAAAAGAAAATAAAAGGAATTTGTGAAAAGAATAAATAGATAAATAAATATTTATGTTTAAAATTTAAAAAAATTTTAAGGGAAAAGTGAATGTGTGGCTGTCAAGTACACAAGCTTCGATATAGAAACATTAAAACACAGTCGTTTCATATAAAGAAACATCACAACCTCACCAAAATATATACATTATTTTTTTACTACCTGTCCACTTCTCTCTTTGATCCCGAACCTTAACAATTAGATTTAATTTAATTTGTTTATACTTCTCTCTGACGACCACTAGTGATCTTTACTTCTTTTGAACACAAATGTAGTATAGTAGAATTTTTCTTCCAATCTCATAATGAATAGGCTAGTGTCAATTTTTTGCTACACAAAGATGTTAATATTTTAGATTCATACATCTTTTTAACCGTCTTTATTTTTTATAATTGTATTAATTGAAGCTTGTATTCTACAATTGTTTGCTATTTTCTTCAAAGGTGGTAATAAATTCAGTCACAATCCAAAATTGGATTATTGACCCGTTTCATTAATATTGGTTAGTACAGGTTGAATTTCAATGATAGTCACATTCCAAGTGATAAGAAACACCAATCCAAAAACAACAAACACAATTTTGAGTATGATAAACTTAACTAAGTTTCAAACTGAGAAGAAAAAGTTGCACAAGCGAAAAGCAATGATGTTGAGTTTCCAATGACTACTTTATTGGAGATGTGAAGGAAAACTGAAGAGTCAGTTATGTTTTTTAAAGTTTTAACAAGAATAAAGATGGGTGTTTAGTATCTTCTCTTATCAAAACTATCAAAACTACGTAGTTTTGACAATTCTATACCCAAGCTTGGGTACTTGACAGCCACACCTTCACTTTTTCCAATTTTTAATAGTTAAAAATTTGTTATAAAAGATTATATTATCTTACTTCTTAATATATTATAAAATATTAAGACATTATATCATTTCAAATTAACTTTTATGAAAACATTCATTTTGTAATAATGATTTCCTTTTGTAACAACTTATTAAAAAGAAGGAATGTTATAACCACATAATTTTTACATAAAAACATCCACACAATGTTGCGTAATAAAATGATTTATAATGAAATAAAGAATTAGTAAGGAAGAAGGTAGCAATTTGCCACATCAGTATGTGAAAGTTTATATTTAAATTTTATGTGATTATAGTATTTTTCTTTAAAAAATTATTTTTATCTTTAAATTGAAAATATATTCTATCTAATTATTTTTTTCATAATCTAATTTCAACATATTTTCTAAAATCTTATGCTCTTCGATTCAATATTGATTTTGTTATATTTTTGATTTAATTTTTTTATAATTTCAATATTTGAATACAAAATTAACAGGTAAGAGTAGTAACATTTGTCACCTCAAGAATTATCACTCAGTACCCGCACAACAACTGTTTTATTTAATAAGTAAAAGTATTGAAAACTCAATTTTGCTATTTTATAAAGTTTCAAATACTTTACGACATGTTTTTTCTCTAATAAGCACATACTAAACGAACTTTGTGTGAAAAACTTTAAAAACTAGTAAAACATGAAATACCCGAAAATTTTGTTTCGAGTTTTGCCAAAAAATAAACATGCATTTTTTTGTCTATTTATAGAGATTTTAGAAGTTGCCTTTAAATATGTTCCACAATGTTTTAAGAAATCTAACAATGTTTTTTATTTTCATAATATTAATAAAATCGTAGAATATTGTGAAAAAGGCAACAATGAAAAGTTATACAGTAATAAAATTCCTGGTGGGTATGATGTGTTTGGATACGATGATTATTAGCTTTAAAGCGTGATTTGTAGGGAATGAAAATTATATATCTTCTATTATTCGTAAGATATTTCATTCATATTTCTCTTTTAATAAGAAGCTACGGATGCTAGTAGTTCAAAGTTTAAATGATTTGTTTGCTCCATTTTACTACTAATTTCGATTCATTAGTATTTTCATAATAATATTTTCACTTTTGTGTTTTTTATTAATCCTGGGTATTATTATTCGTGGCGTGAGTTCGTGTATATTCTAGTGTTATCTCTTGTCGTATTTTAAAAGTTCATGACATGTATGCGTGTTTTATATTCGTGTTATCACTTGTCGTGTATATTCTAGTGTTATCTCTGGTACGTGTCGTGTATTAATTAATTTAACGTTTTAATTAAATCTGTGATTTCGTGTAATTAATGTTTCATGGATTTTTCATGCGGGTTTTACAATATAAGTAATATTTCTTCTATAGCCACATCATCGGCTCATTATCCAGGTGTTAATCGGGTCGAGTTAGTAGGGGTTGATTCTATTCGGGTCGGGTCTAAACCGAGTCAACACGGAAAAGAGCATACATGAACCTGGACGACTGAACTTATTTAAACTTGGGTTAGTCGAGTCCGGTCTTTTCGGGTTTATTCGGATTTGGGTAAAATCGAATATGAGTACAATTTTCATAAAATTGCTTATTTGTTCTAACTTAGATAGATACTACATAGTTTAGAAAAAAGTATATTAAATAAGGCAAGGGGAAAACCGTATTCGAGTTAAACGGGTATATCCTAACCCGAATTAGCCAAATATTTTAACCTAATACCGTTAGTACCTGAGTTGACTTGAATATTTTTTGCTGGAATCGTTTGGCCCGGTTATATATCAGGTTCGGACATACACATTGGTCTTGTTTATACACATAACACTTGATAAGTTTGTAAAAACGGTCTAAATGGTTTTGTTTTTGTCAATAAACGACAGACTTGGTACTTCTTGTTCGTGGTTAAACCTTGATTAGGATTTTCTTTACACATTTAACGCAACATTTCAAAATTTCATGAGTGTTCCATGATATCTAATTTCACCCATTTTCTTTAAGAGAAGTGTAAATAGGGCAATGACTTGACTATCGATTAGGGATGAGCTCGGTATTAATCCCGTCTTAAATCTGTCTCGATTTAGTGTTTTCGATTTTTTCTCGATCTAAAAAGTTACTGAACGGGATTAGGATATTGGTACCGGTACGGGTATCGAACCGATATCGAGAAATCGGGATTTTTCCGTTTTTTTTTGGAATTTCCCGATTTGCTACCGATCCCGTACCGAATTGGTGTTCAAATCCAGAATTGGTGTTCAAATCCGTAAAATGAACACAAAATTTAACAAATTCGTGACAACTTCAGTTTTCACTGTAAAATTCCCATTTGACGTAGATATAGAGGACTCTCATGTTTAACCCCTTTCATTTAACTCTACTTGATTCATATACACTTTGGTAATATTATATGAGTAGGATTTTTTCAGGAAGTTTAGTAATTTTTCATTTGGAGGGCATAGTAAAGATTGGGATTTGTATTTTCCATTGATGTGGCTGTGAAGGATTATGTGGTTTCTTAGTTGTGGAGAGCAAAAAAATTAACCATGTTTGTTTTATCTTCACTAATTAAATAGGATTTGACAGATATTCATATGTGCTCTTGATTCCATCTTACTTTTACTCTTATTGTCTGGTGTTATTGTGATTATTAAATCTTGAAACAAAGATATCAACTTTGATTCATTGTCAATATGATATTTTGAGGAAAGATGACATGCTTTATTGAATATTTCTAAGAAGGGATATCTTGACAAAAACTATTTTATTTGTTAATGGTCTTTCTGGGAACCTAAGTTTAGCTATGGATTAATAAGTTTATTGTTGTTGTCGATGTGTGTATATATATTTAGCTTTTAAAGTTTAAGAATACAAGTTCCTGCTGTTTTAGATTTAGAAGATTGTGTTTCATGTACATTTTATATGAGACCCCATTTGTGAAATTTGGACCCGCTTTGCCTATTCATTTAAACTAACTTTAATTTTTCATTAGCAATTTTTAGTTGCAGTTACTTAGAGACTTAGGCAGTGTCCTGTTGTAGAAGTTAACTTTATCTCACTTTTCCAGAGGGTTGACACTTGACAACTAGGTTATATTGTGGGAGCTAAAGATCAACGAATACTCTCTTGGAGAGGTTATTATCTATCTTCGCTAATTTTTGAACGTTATTTGACAAAACCATAGATACTTATATATAGAGGTTCATGCTTTCACATAGAAAATTTAGCAAATCTCTTCTTTATGACGAACAATTTTATTGGCACTTCATAGAAATCTTTTTTTTTTGTTGAAGAATAGATGGTTTAGGATGTTAATGTTGCTTTGCTTTTTGAAATTTTAGATTTAATCTTGACTTTTATGGACCAAGAAATACATTTTGGCCGCAGTTATATTTGTTAAATTTTTACTCTTAAAGTTCAGTTAAAATTTAAAAAGTGATCTTATTGGACTGGATTTGAGTTGGTTTAGACATGGTCGAAATGGTGAACATGCTTTCACATGATCCAAGAATTTACTCATAGGTCAATTTTTTAAGCCATTTATTAGGTGTAATATGATATTTTCTTAATAATTCAAATTTATCTTCTCATTCATGTGCAAATCTTTTTAGGATAACGTATTTTATTAAATCTTGCATTTTTTAATGTTACTCCTATTGCCATGTCATATTGGTTGTTACATTTCTTTATAAGTGTTCAGATTATTGTATTTGGTCTAATAGTTTATAACTAAGATCTCTATTGCTGATGTTTATATGGCCAGGTTTCTGGACATTGAAGGTAAAACTGAAATGGATGGGGTTTAGGCTATGTGAATGACGATCTTAGAGGAATGTGTGTATGTATAGGGAAGTAATCAAGTAAGTCTTGTTTTTTTACTATTGTTTTATGTTTGCAGCACCACCATTTTTTATCATTTTGTATGATACCATCATATTGCACAACCTTAAAGTAGTATACAACTATACATATTCTCTCGCATAGTGGACCAAACCCTTATTTCGTTATAGCGAATAATGTTAAATTTTCACCATTTTAGATTATTTGGATGTTTATAAGATTTTTAAGTTGATGTTGTGTTCAACTTTTTTACACAGTTTGTTATTGTTGGGAATCTAAGTTTGTTAGATTCCCTGTATCATAGATTTAAACACAAATTAAGCTGTTAGATAGTTACTTGCCTGTGCCTAGGAGGTAGGCAAGCATCGCAAGACTCACAGAGATCCAAGTCTCTGTGAGCAACCTCAGAGGAGTCCATGTCAGAGATATTATCAAGGAAGTCGAAGATTACTTGAAGACATACTCATTGGCTGTGATGGATAACAGCCAAGATGTATCAGGGACTCTGAGGGGTTAAGAGTTAGCAGGGGTGGCAATACCCTGTTAACACTCAGCACACTTTAGACATGCCATTTGTGTGTACGAGACTATGAAGAAAAAGGAAACTGTTTCAAGATCTGTTTCCTTAAAGCATTATGGCAGACTACCAAGAATAGAAGAGCATCTTGTGACAGATGTCTGAAAAGTGAATGTCTTGTGTAGTCACCATCAACTAGTACTTAGGTCAACCTCATATCACTATAAATAGGATGTGTAGCCCAACATTAATATTTAACACTTTGAGAATATTCACACCATTAATGCTTAGAACTTATTGAATCAAACAGCTGTGACTGTATTCATAAGTTAGGGTTTTTAGTTGTTCAAAGTGTGCAACACACATTGTCATCAAACGGTGTTATCCATAACACTTGTAATTCTTTATTATACAATAATAAGATTACGTTTGAAAAGTAATAACTTGTGTTGATTAGTTAAGTTTAGTGTTTCTAGCATTGATTAGGGACTTTCAATTGGTATCAGAGCGGTGTTTGATATTAAAACCTTCAAGAAACATCGTTCTCAGTTTTATAATCAAGATCCACCATGCCAGAAACATCCAACCCACCACAATCGCCTTTTGGAAACAACAATGCATCACCATCTTCACCAAGACTCACCCCTCCACCTCCTAATGACGATGATCTACCCAAACTTCTTGACTCAAGAGGCAGATCACATGTCACCAGCGTACCAGTCTTTGATGAAGAAGATTTTGCTAGTTGGAAGAGTCAATTCCTTGTGTATCTCGATGGACTTGAACCATTTCTTCTAGAAATTCTAGAAAATGGTCCTTATGTTCCCATAGCGCTTACCTCTACTGAAGAAAACCCTCTTCCCAAACCTCTCAAACAATGGACTCCAGCTGATAGAAAATTGGCAAACCAAGATAACGTCTCAAAAGCATCATCATATCCTGTCTTCCCAAGCACATCATGAAGTCTGTCATTCAGTGTCCCACAGCCAAACAAATGTGGACAGACCTCATCCTTGGCCATGAAGGACCCTCTGAAACCAGAGAAACCAAGATTCAGGCACTCAGACTTCAGTTCAATGCTTTCAAGGCACTTGAAGGTGAAAAGGTTCAACAAACCTATACAAGGATGAAGATTCTTCTCAATGACCTTGCTATGAATGATGTCACCATTGGTAAAGCTGAGATTAATGCCACATTTTTCAACAGCCTTCCAAGAAAATGGCTGAGTATGAATCAGACTCAGAGAGCCAATAACTCAATCAAGAATGACACCTTAGCTCAGCTTTATGGAAAGTATAATTATGAAGAAGGGCTGATTGATACTATATACAAATCAGAGACTGAAAGATTTGTAGTTCAAGGAGCAACTTCCAAAGCCTTGATCTCTGCCCCACATCCTCATGACAGCGACTCTGATGTTGAAGAAGACACCCGCAGCAGCCAAGAGTTCTTGACAGACCTTAATGTTGAGTTTCATGAAAGAGCCTTGCTAGCCAATCAAAGAAGATTCTTCAAAAGATCAGGGAGAATTGGATCAGCTAGTAAACAAACTGACAGATCAAAAGAAACTTGTTTTGCCTATGGAAAGCTTGGACACTTCCAAAAAGACTGTCCTTCCACCAAGACATCCTCACCTTCCTATCCATCATCTTCCACCAAACCTTACAAGTTCAAACCACAACACAACAACTCATCTGACCAATCCAACTCATCAGACAATGAGAAGAAGGATTACAAGAACAAGTACAAGGCACTTAAAGCTGAGTTAGAATAGATGAATTTGAAGCTTGAAGCTCTGTCTAAGAAGAAAGGAGGTGATAAAAAGACAGAGAAAGGGTTGGTAGCTGAAGCATATGATTGGAATGATGAGCCGCTGACTTCAGATGAGGAAGATACTACTAGAGTCAGGACTTTCATGGCTATAGCTGAGGATGAACCAGCTGTTAGGAAAGGTGATGCAAGATCAGGACAATGGGTTGACATCACAATGAAAAATGTACACAGGCTTTTATCTATGTCTGATAGTGATGAACGCAAACATGTCCTTGATTACACCATTATTGATTTGCACTTTGTTGAGGAACAAAGAAAGAACCTGCTTGATAAGTTTCACTCTGTGATGTCAATAATAAGATTACGTTTGAAAAGTAATAACTTGTGTTGATTAGTTAAGTTTAGTGTTTCTAGCATTGATTAGGGACTTTCAATTGGTATCAGAGCGGTGTTTGATATTAAAACCTTCAAGAAACATCGTTCTCAGTTTTATAATCAAGATCCACCATGCCAGAAACATCCAACCCACCACAATCGCCTTTTGGAAACAACAATGCATCACCATCTTCACCAAGACTCACCCCTCCACCTCCTAATGACGATGATCTACCCAAACTTCTTGACTCAAGAGGCAGATCACATGTCACCAGCGTACCAGTCTTTGATGAAGAAGATTTTGCTAGTTGGAAGAGTCAATTCCTTGTGTATCTCGATGGACTTGAACCATTTCTTCTAGAAATTCTAGAAAATGGTCCTTATGTTCCCATAGCGCTTACCTCTACTGAAGAAAACCCTCTTCCCAAACCTCTCAAACAATGGACTCCAGCTGATAGAAAATTGGCAAACCAAGATAACGTCTCAAAAGCATCATCATATCCTGTCTTCCCAAGCACATCATGAAGTCTGTCATTCAGTGTCCCACAGCCAAACAAATGTGGACAGACCTCATCCTTGGCCATGAAGGACCCTCTGAAACCAGAGAAACCAAGATTCAGGCACTCAGACTTCAGTTCAATGCTTTCAAGGCACTTGAAGGTGAAAAGGTTCAACAAACCTATACAAGGATGAAGATTCTTCTCAATGACCTTGCTATGAATGATGTCACCATTGGTAAAGCTGAGATTAATGCCACATTTTTCAACAGCCTTCCAAGAAAATGGCTGAGTATGAATCAGACTCAGAGAGCCAATAACTCAATCAAGAATGACACCTTAGCTCAGCTTTATGGAAAGTATAATTATGAAGAAGGGCTGATTGATACTATATACAAATCAGAGACTGAAAGATTTGTAGTTCAAGGAGCAACTTCCAAAGCCTTGATCTCTGCCCCACATCCTCATGACAGCGACTCTGATGTTGAAGAAGACACCCGCAGCAGCCAAGAGTTCTTGACAGACCTTAATGTTGAGTTTCATGAAAGAGCCTTGCTAGCCAATCAAAGAAGATTCTTCAAAAGATCAGGGAGAATTGGATCAGCTAGTAAACAAACTGACAGATCAAAAGAAACTTGTTTTGCCTATGGAAAGCTTGGACACTTCCAAAAAGACTGTCCTTCCACCAAGACATCCTCACCTTCCTATCCATCATCTTCCACCAAACCTTACAAGTTCAAACCACAACACAACAACTCATCTGACCAATCCAACTCATCAGACAATGAGAAGAAGGATTACAAGAACAAGTACAAGGCACTTAAAGCTGAGTTAGAATAGATGAATTTGAAGCTTGAAGCTCTGTCTAAGAAGAAAGGAGGTGATAAAAAGACAGAGAAAGGGTTGGTAGCTGAAGCATATGATTGGAATGATGAGCCGCTGACTTCAGATGAGGAAGATACTACTAGAGTCAGGACTTTCATGGCTATAGCTGAGGATGAACCAGCTGTTAGGAAAGGTGATGCAAGATCAGGACAATGGGTTGACATCACAATGAAAAATGTACACAGGCTTTTATCTATGTCTGATAGTGATGAACGCAAACATGTCCTTGATTACACCATTATTGATTTGCACTTTGTTGAGGAACAAAGAAAGAACCTGCTTGATAAGTTTCACTCTGTTAAAAATGAACTGTTGAATGCTAAATCTGAATGTGAAACTCTCAAACGGGTTAATTTAGAGAAAATATCCCTTCAAAATGAAGTCAGTAGGTTAACCTTGAAGAATAGTGCCTTAAATGATCAAGTATCTGAATTAAACAAGGTTATTGAAAAATGGCTGTGTAGTAGGTTCACTATAGATCAATTTCTTAATGATGAACTGCCTGCTGACATTAAAAGGGATGTATCTGCTAAGAAAAATAAGCTGAAAATTCTCACCAAACCCAAAGAGATTGTTTTTAAATCTACAGAGACTATTCATATGTCAGATCCCATTTTGACTGATGACCCTGTCTCTGAAGATGTGGCTGAATTACCACCTTTACCCAAACTCTCAAGAGTTGAACCCAGCAGTTCCTCAAGAGGAGCTAAGGGTGAACTTAAAACAGATGTTGAGAAACCACCAGCTAAAATATTTTCTGTACCTGCTAAACAATCTGTTAAGCAAGTTGCATTTAAGCCTGTCTCAACAAAAGCTGTGAACAAAGTTGACTCCTCAACTGAAGAACGCCTGTTGTCATTAATGAAAGAAGTAGAACTCTTAAAACAACACATTAAGCCTTCCGCTGAATGCTCTACTTCTCGTGAACCTAAATCTGTTCTAGGTGAACCCAAGGGGGAAAGGTTAGTCAAACCTTATTGCAATATCTGTAAGAACTCTCATCACATGACCTTAGACCATGATAGACAAATGTCTGCTAAGAGAGGTCAGACACCTTCTAGGGAAATACAACAGGGTTCTAAAAGACAACTAGGGAACTACAGACCTTATCCTCCCTGTAAATTCTGTGGATTCACAGACCATCACTCAAATGAGTGTGGTGACTTCCCAGGTTGTGATATATGTGGAAGTTTTACCCATGAGACATCTAATTTTCCTTCCCATCGTCAAAAGTTCTACAGGAACTCAAGAGTTGCTAATCAGCAATTCAGGGAACCCACTGGAAAGTGGGTTCACCATAGGAACTAACTTATTTCTATGTATCTGTGCAGAAACATCTTAAGGAATCAGTATGGTATCTAGACAGTGGCTATTCTAGACACATGACAGGGATTCAACAATACCTGCACAGATACTCAAGGGAGCCAGGTCCTAAAGTGGTGTTTGGAGATAATTCAGGCGAAACAGAGGGATACGGCTCAGTGAACTGCAATGGGGTATCTTTTACGAGGGTTGCATATGTGAATGGTCTTAAACACAATCTCATTAGCATCAGCCAATTGTGTGATGCTGACTACAAGGTTTTGTTTACTAAGACTCAGGGAACCATATTCAACAAGAAGAATGATGTAGTACTTATTGCACCTAGAAGGAGAGATGTTTATGTCATCGACATGGCTGTTTGCTCTGAAGACAGCTCAAATTGTTTTCTTGCTAAAGCCTCTGAAAGTGTCAATTGGTTGTGGCACAAAATACTGTCTCATCTCAACTTCAAGAACATCAACAAGATAGCCACACAAAACCTAGTTGCTGGTCTACCTTCAGTGATATTTTCTAAAGACAAGACTTGTTCTACTTGTGTCAAGGGAAAGCATCACAGGTCTTCTTTCAAGACCAGGCAATCATTTTCTATTGACAAGTGCTTACATCTCCTTCACATGGATTTGTTTGGGCCTGTCAAACCTCAGACCATTAATCACAACAAATACACCTTGGTCATAGTTGATGAGTTTTCAAGGTATACGTGGGTTTTCTTCCTTAGAAGGAAAAGTGATGCAGCTGATACCATCATGTCCTTCATCAGACAGGTTGAAAATATGAATGATGTTAGAGTCAAAGCTCTAAGAAGTGATAATGGTACTGAATTCAAGAATCATCAACTTGAATCTTTTTGTGATGAAAAGGGAATATCACAAAACTTCTCTTCAGCTGGCACCCTTGAACAAAATGGTGTGGCTGAAAGAAGAAACATGACTTTGATTGAAGCAGCCAGAACTATGTTAAATGGTGCAGCTTTACCAAAGCAATTTTGGGGAGAAGCTGTTCACACTGCCTGCTATACACAAAATCGATCAATCATTATCAAAAGACATGGTAAAACTTCCTATGAAGTTTTCAGAAACAGAGCTCCAGATGTCAGCTATTTTCATGTTTTTGGATGCTCTGTGTTCATTTATAACTACAGGGATAAACTTGGAGAATTTGATGAAAAAGCTGATGATGGTTTCTTCTTGGGATACTCTCCAACAGCCAAAGCCTTCAGAGTGTTTAACATCAGAAGACAAGAAGTAGAAGAAACCTTTCATGTCAGATTCAATGAAGATGATGATGTCATAAAGAGAACTGGAACAGAGGGTGATGAAATTGATTTTAATGAAAATGTGTCATTCCCAAGTGATGAATTCTCTGAACCAAGACCTGCCTATCATCACTATCATCACTCCTTATGTTCCTGCTTTTGACCCTCTGTCTACACACAACATTGAAGTTCCTACCTCTTAGGAACTTGATGAAGAAGAACCACAGCCTTCTTATAGTCCTTCTTCATCAACTGCCATTGATGACTCACCAATTCTTCAAATCCCTGAAGATTCTCCTGCTGATAATGAAGTTGTACCCCTTGATATGGCTGAAGTAGACTCAGACACTGAAGTAATCTTTGAAGAAAGCCCTCCTAGTCAGCAGGAAGAAACTCAAATAGTACTAGCTATACCCACAATTGTCCCTGTCCATGATTCCCCAGCTCCTCAAACCAAGTGGTCAAGAGATCAACACATTCTTCTTGTCAACATCATTGGGGAACCTAATGCAAGGGTTACTACTAGACAGCGAATTCATGACTTAGAGTCTGCCTCAGCCAATGAATGTCTCTTTGCTGAATTTCTCTCTCAAATTAAACCTAAGAGAGTAGTTGAGGCTCTTGTAGAAGATGGGTGGGTAGCTGTTATGCAGGAAGAAATCAATCAGTTCAAAAGGAACAAGGTATGGACACTAGTGCCAGCTCCACCTGGTAAGAACATCACAGGCACTAGATGGATCTATAGAAATAAGATGGATGAAATTGGAAACATCATCAGAAACAAGGCCAGGCTGGTGGCACAGGGGTATACACAAACTGAAGGAATTGATTATGATGAAACATTTGCTCCTGTTGCAAGACTTGAAGCCATCAGAATCTTCCTTGCTTATGCTGCTTATATGAACTTCATCGTGTATCAAATAGATGTTAAGAGTGCCTTCCTCAATGGAGATTTGGTTGAGGAAGTATATGTTGAACAACCCGAAGGATTCGAGAACAGCGAGTTTCCCAATCATGTGTACAGATTACATAAAGCCATGTATGGACTGAAAAAGCTCCAAGAGCATGGTATGAAACTCTTTCTAATTTCTTAACTGAAAACAAATTTTTCAGGGGTTCTATTGATAAAACACTCTTTACCTTCAAGGATAAGAGTGATTTCATCATTGTGCAGATTTATATGGATGATATCATCTTTGGGTCAACAAATGTTAATCTTAGTAAACGTTTTGCTAAATTAATGACCAAGAAATATGAGATGAGTATGATGGGTGAATTAACTTACTTTTTAGGTTTTCATATTAAACAATGTCCTAAGGTAATTTTAATTTGTCAAGAAAAGTATGTTAAAGATTTACTTAAAAAATATGACTTAGCTGATTGTGCATCAGTGAAATGCCCCATGCTTCCACCCAACAACTTGGGTCCTGATGAGTCAGGGGTCTCTGTTAATGAGACTTTATATAGAGGCATGATTGGGTCGCTCATGTATCTAACAGCTAGTCGTCCTGATATCTAATTCTCCACATGTCTCTGTGCAAGGTACCAAGCTAACCCAAAAGAATCCCATCTAGTGGTTGTTAAGAAAATTTTCAGGTATCTCAAAGGAACACCCTCCCTAGGTCTATGGTATCCCAAGGAATCAGGCTTTGATCTCAAGGCCTATTCAGATTCAGACTATGTTGGATGTTGTATTGACAGGAAAAGCACCTCAGGTAGCTGTCAAATGCTAGGAGGAAAATTGGTTGGATAGAGTGCTAAGAAGCAAAACTCTGTGGCCATGTCATCAGCTGAAGCAAAATATGTCGCTGCTGCCAGCTGTTGTGCTCAGGTGCTCTGGATGAAAAGTCAATTGGTTGACTATGAAATCTTATATGACAAAGTACCAATCTTTTGTGACAACACCAGCGCCATTGCCATCTCCAACAACCCTGTTCTTCACTCTCGTACCAAACACATTGATATCAGGTATCATTTTATCAGGGATCACATAATGAAGGGAGATATTGAGCTGCACTTTGTTCTCACAGAGCTGCAACTAGCTGATATTTTCACAAAGCCTTTGGCTGAACCTTCGTTCAATAGGCTAGTTGTTGAGCTAGGGATGCTCAATATCTCAAAGCCTGTGGCTTGATAATAAATGTGTTCATTAAATAACTGATTCTATATTAAATGTTTTTCACATGAAACTAGGTAGTTACTTTCCAAGTAAATGCTAAAAAAACATTATCAATATTTAATCATTTATTTTCGAATAACGAGGAGACAAATAAGTTTTGAAAGGTCAAGGGACCCACATGTGCAGTCATTTTCCCACTTTGTATTAAATGCGGTTGAATAACTGTTTTCACATTTGAATATATATATATTGTCTCTCGTCTTTCCTCACCTACCACTATTCTCATTTCACAATTATCTCTCTCTCTCTAAGCTTTCTCTCTCTAAACCCATCCTCCATTTTATCTCTTCTTCAACCTTGAATCCATGGCATTCCCAGTTCCCAAGGCAGCAAACGTCAACTTTGAACACAACGAAAGCATTCTTGCATCGAACAACTCCATTGGATGGCTCAAGGCTCCAAACGAATCCTACTCAGATCTGGTAAACTTCATGAAACATTGTGATGCAAGTGAAGCATTCACAAAATCCCCAACCACCTTCTACCAAGAATACCTTTAGGAATTCTGGTACTCTACTGAAGTCGTTGATGACACCATTACCTTTAGCCTCTCATGCAACGAACACCCATTTGCCTTCTCCTTAAAAGACTTTGCTAGTGTGGCTGGGTTAAAACATGGTGATGAATGCTTGACGGTGATTGACAAAAAGGCTGTTAAGGACGCCCTGGCCACACTTAAACCCTTTCATAATGTGAACCCTGCTCTTACACCCGCTGAGGTCCTCTCTAAGTCTCCTCTGAAGATTAAGTATTTTTCCCCTATGTGGCGTGTCCTCTTCACCCAGATAGTTAAATCCCTAGGAGGAATGCAGGGATCCCAAGATCAGATGTCCTTCAACCACCAATCTATTGCATATGGGCTGATCTGGGGAGCTGATGTGGATGTAGGAAGTATTCTCTTCTCCAATCTAGTTGAACAACTGAAAGGACGGAACCAAGTCAGTGAGAAGAACATCTGCTACGTTCGCTTTCTATCTCTGATCTTCAAAAGCCTGTTGGGTGACAACTATCATAACTCTGCACTCACTTCTCTGAAGCCCTATCGCATCACTGGTGCCATTTACAAGGAAATTGGAGCTGAAGATGTCCCTGTCACCTCCCACATGATGAACATTACAAACAAACAACCCACTGCTGAGAAGTCCTTGCTCCCTTCATCAGAGAAGGTGATTACCTCTGGTGTGTCTGGCAAATCTAAGTCTTTGACCTCTGGGCAGCAGACCACGACGTCCAAGGCTTCAACTGGCCAACAGCCTAAGAAGAAGAAAAACCCATCTTCTTCTCACACCAACACTGTTGCAAAGTCCAGGGGAAAGAAGATTGTAAACCTCGACACCTCCTCTGTTCCAGAGACTCATGTGGAATCAGAGACTTCAGCTGACCAACAACAAGGGTCTAGTGTCTCGATGTCAGCCGAGACAACAGGGAACCAGCCGAATTCTACTGATATCGCACAGGTAATCAGTGTAAATTTTTAGAGGTCCACAAGCAGCCACTCTCAAATGTCTGTAGGTGAGAGTGGTGAAGTTAGGGTAATCCTCGACCCATAGAAGTCTGTCTATGCACTTAGAACTCTTTAAGACTTCTGTACACCCTGTCTATGCACTAGGGAATGATTCATTTGTGTTTATAAAGCACCTCGATGACCCTGCACCCTCTAGACAATATTCAGGCTAACAACAACCTGAATACATATATGTCTCGACCTTGATCAGATGTACCTCACACAGCCTCTTGGTTCCCTCAGAAAAAGAATACCAAAAGTTTTACTTTTAGGGGAGCTGAATAATCATCCTCAGCTCTTCTAGGGACATCGTAATAAGACGATATTAACCTTTATCATTTTCACACTTAAAATAATCCCAAAGGATTTATCCTTTCAGGGGGAGCTGAATCATCACCCTCAGCTTTCCTAGGGACAGCGTAACAGGCTACCTTCACCCACATATGTTTCATCATTAAAAGAGTCCCAAAGGTTTCTTAACCTTTTGGGGGGGCTGAATAATCACCCTCAGCCTTCCTAGGGGCAGCGAATGACGATCCTTAACAACATATGTTTCACAATCAAAAGAGTCCCAAAGGTTTTAACCTTTTGGGGGGCTGAATAATCACATTCAGCTTTCCTAGGGGCAACGAATGACGATCATTAACCATATACTTTTCACCCTTAAAAGAATCCCAAGGATTTATCCTTTGGAGTGGCTGAGTAATCACCCTCAGCCTCTCTGGGACATCGAAATGGCGACCATTCCCCTTCCTTATTTCCCTGTTACTAATGAAAACAATTTGCAGGCTGATATTGTACAGCCAATCACAGAATCCCTGGAGCAACAAGACAAAGAAGCTGATACAATCATTCAGGATCAACTAACTGACGAAGAGCCCCTACTTGATATTGAAGACGAAGTGCTTTCATTAGTTGATGATTTCTCTGAACCTGAATCGATGCCTGAGGACGAAATCCCTGAGGGGATGTTTGAGGAGGAGGAAGAAGAAGAAGAAGATAACCAACAATCTGTGTCTCCTCCCAAGGAAATAGCTGTGTCCACACCAGCTGATAATATCACTCCTCCCAAGGAAGTTGTTGTCACTCCCACATCTTCTACCTCCACCACAACAGTCTTTCAAATACATGCTTATGATCCAACTGCTGAATTCCTTATGTTTGATCATCCTGCCCAAACTAACTTTGATCTTTTGCCAAGGGGGATGATTATGCTCAACAAAGCCTGAACATCCATAATCTTCAGCCTGTTCATCATCAATCAGATATGGAACGCCTATCAAGAAAGTTGGATGTTATCAAGTATGAGATGCATAATTTCACTGTCACATTTCCAAGGATCATCCGTCAGACGGTTAAGGATGCAGTCATTGAACCCATCAAAGATGGTGCAAGGAAAAGAGTGGCCCAAGGACTTAGTCATTTGTCCACAAGAATCAAGGATGCTATTGTCACAGAGGTCCCTACTCTCTTTCATGAACATGAGTTAACAATGCACAGAGAGTTTGAAGCTGTTCGTAACAGGCAATATCGTCACACAAACTTCATCGTTGATCGTGTTCATCGCAACACCAATGGAAATTGCAACCTCCTGCTGAAGATTACCAGAGCTTCAAGGACCAGGCAACGTGATATGGCTGCCTCCATTGACCAGATTGCAAGGCACTTTCAAGCACGTTCGTCCAAACGTCTGAAGAGACAGGCAGAACGTGAGGGAGAGAAAGAAAAGGTACTTAACCTTGAATCTGCCAAACAGGGCTCAGCTTCTGCTGATAACACTATTCCTTCACTTGTCCCCCGCCAAGTCATCACACCTGTAATTGTACCTGATGATGAGGATGAAACTCAGGGGGAGCAAGAGAATAATGATGGAGTTGATTCATCAAAGTCCCTGACTTTGGTTAACACCAGCAAGTGTGGGGATGATGTTGAACCAGGGATGATGGTGAACCAGCTGCCAAGAATCTAAAGTTCACTGTTAGCTCCCTACCCAAGGCAATACAAACTCAAGCTCAGTCAGCGTTTATCAAAAGAGCCGAGGAGCTGAAAAACATGAGTATGGAATCCTCTGTCTCAAAGAAAGGAAAGGATATAGTTTTGGTTGACACAGATACCAAACTAAAGAAGATAGCTGCGATGCTAGAGACAGGAGGATCCACCACAGACCTTTCCCAATTTTCAACCTTCACACCTTCCAATGAGAATCCTTTAACACCTGAAGAGATAGAGAAACAGGCTGAGGAATTCAAAAGGCTAAATGAAATCAAGAAAGCCAATGAGCTAAATGAGGCAACTCTGAGGAAGATGACTCCACCTGAAAGGGAGAAGCAGAGACAAAGTTTGAGGGAAATGGAAGCTAAACACACAGAGGCACTAAGAAAAGTTAAAGCTGATTATGATGCCTGCGTTAACAACAGGTATGCACCTGGCAAGATAACAAGTTCAAATACACAATTCACAAGTCCACCAACACACCACAAATGATTTTGTGGAGAGACAACCAGGGTAATATGAATGTACTTGAGGACTTCAGGTTAAAGCAACTTGGGTTATCTGTACGGTTTGAACTTGAAGCCTTGGCTGCCAAAAGAACTGGTCAGGCAAATTTCCTTCTGCTTAAAACTCTTAAGGCTAAGTTCACCTGGATCAAAGATACAGCAGCCAAACTCAAAATAGATCCCCCACCACAGCTATTTGAACAAGAACCCCCAAAGTCTGGCAAGAAAAGAAGAAGGGTTTCTCAACTTGTTAAGGAAACCTTTGTCACAGATGATGTTCAAGTGGATGGAATGCACAGGGATTTGATACTACCAAATGGAATCATTGGTCCTGTTGATGGTCAGACCTACACAGAGCCTGAAAGAGGTATGGCCTTCATGAACAGAGCTTGCCAGTATGCATTCCAAAGAGAAGATGAGCTTGGCTTAGCATCAATAATTCAACTGCTTTGTCTCAAAAAGGGACTCAAGATTAACTCAGAGTATTCCAAAGTTTTTGCTCAAGCTTTACAGGCAGAATTAGATACTAGAACAGACATCGCTGAAGCTGAAGAAAAGATAAAAAATGATGACTATTGAAGAACTTCACAGCTCAATTTTACCTTCACATTTTATTTCACTTTTGTAATGTACTTGTAATTTTCTTTAAGTATTAATAAAATTATGAGGTATGTTTATTTAGATCTGTTATGAGTAAGAAGAAGCTGTAATCTCACTTACCTTAACTTAGTTAGATCTAGATATATTTATGTTTAAATAGGGGGAGATTGTTAGGAATCTAAGTTTGTTAGATTCCCTGCATCATAGATTTAAACACAAATTAAGCTGTTAGATAGTCACTTGCCTGTGCCTAGGAGGCAGGCAAGCATCGCAAGACTCACAGAGATCCAAGTCTCTATGAGCAACCTCAGAGGAGTCCATGTCAGAGACATTGTCAAGGAAGTCGAAGATTACTTGAAGACATACTCATTGGCTGTGATGGATAACAGCCAAGATGTATCAGGGACTCTGAGGGGTTGATGGTTAACAGGGGTGGAAATACCCTGTTAATACTCAGCACACTTTGGACAAGCCATTTGTGTGTACGAGACTATGAAGAAAAAGGAAACTGTTTCAAGATCTGTTTCCTTAAAGCATTATGGCAGACTACCAAGAATAGAAGAGCATCTTGTGACAGATGTCTGAAAAGTGAATGTCTTGTGTAGTCACCATCAACTAGTACTTAGGTCAACCTCGTATCACTATAAATAGGATGTGTAGTCCAGCATTAATGTTTAACACTTTGAGAATATTCACACCATTAATGCTTAGAACTTATTGAATCAAACAGCTGTGACTGTATTCATAAGTTAGGGTTTTTAGTTGTTCAAAGTGTGCACAACACTTTGTCATCAAACGGTGTTATCCATAACACTTGTAATTCTTTATTATACAATAATAAGATTACGTTTGAAAAGTAATAACTTGTGTTGATTAGTTAAGTATAGTGTTTCTAGCATTGATTAGGGACTTTCAGTTATTTTTAGCCCCTTAACTCTACAGTGTTCATTGTTCAAATGCACACTATTTTGGCTTATTTAAAAGGTTTATGGATGTTAAATTCTTCTAGAGGTGGCAAAACGGGCGGGCAAAGCTGCCATTCCATTGCATTTATCTTTTTCGACATTCTCGCTAACCACTCGAACCTCTTGATTTGGATATATTGAACAATATTGTTTATACTTGCCACTTTACCTTTGAACGCACACGTATTTCTCTCTTTCCATATATAATATCCCGCTGTCCAAATAGTCGCTTGCCACAACTTTGAGGAATGACTAGGAATGTTGGCATTCCCATTACGAGAAAACATTTCCTCTATAGAGAATGTGTTCACATTCCCGATCTTCCACCAACTATGGATCTTTTTCCACACGCTCATAGAAAAGTTGCACATAATTAGTTGTATATTAGTTATGATTAGTTAATAGTTTTTGCCTTCTTATGTTATTTCCATCTTATTAGGCTTTTACTATATAGCAGAGAAAATAATTTTACCACCATAGGTCTGTATCTGTTAAGCATTTAGAGGAATGAAACGTAAATTATTGATTTCTAATCAGTAATCACATGAGATAGCATTTCATGTCTTGCCTACTCTCATCTTTTCTTTATAACTATCCGTTAAAGATAATATAGTAACCTTTGGTATTCTTTGTTTGAATAATGCTTTGAAATATGTATATTGAGTTCTTTCTTCCTAATTAATCTTATGGTTTATCACCCTTGGCATGAAATATTGGAGGTGCTTTTTAGTTCAGACTAATAGAAATTAGTGAATTCAATACTTTGTTTTGCTGTAACCGTGAAAAAGTCATGTGGCAGCCTTATCTATTGAGACAACAATGAAAAATAGAATTGATGAACTATCAAATGATTTATAAGGCATGTCTTGAATTACTATGCACATTACGGGTTTGATACATGTGTGTTTATGTTGCTGCTACATGTAGCCAGTTCGTGTCTTGACATGTTATAAGAGGTAGTCATATGTCAGCACCAATTTTAACATGTTATTAGGGGCATTCATATGTCAGCACCAATTTTGACGTATTTGAATTATATTTAGGGTCTATTTGCATAGCTTATTTTGAGCACTCATTTTGGCGTCTTTAACATGTCACTAGGGGATAGCATATTTCAGCAGCAATTTGGCCTCTTGACAGATTATTAGCTTCTGTTTGCATAGCTTATTTTCCGCAGCCATTTCGACGTTTAACATGTCAATAAAGGCTGTTTGTATAACATATTTTAGCAGCTATAGATATAAATATGAACCTTTTTGTTTATAACTATTACAAAAATAATCTTTCCGGTTATTTTACCCAAAACAAAAGGATTTTCCCAGTTGTCATCTCATGCCAACAATGCTAAGACTCTAATATTTTACAAGTTTAGCTTTACTTAACTGTTAATATTGGCAATAAGGAAGACAATGTCACTGAATGATTCTTTAAGCCACAAGTTGCAGGTATGAATTTATTTGTTGGAAAGCTTTTTGTATAAATGACTTGTCCTCTATTTACACGTAGTCCTTTGTTTGAAGATATACACATACAATAAGTTATAGACGACACTCTGTTTTATTTCTAGAATGTTGTACTATACGTTTATACCCATCATAAGTTTCTTATACTTTTGATGTGTTTGATTTGTCAAATACCAATAATAACCGCAAAAATGTTCTAAAACGGGGTATTACAACAATACTTTATGAATTATTGTAAAGCAACTATAAGCTCTATTTACTGACAGTATAATGTTTTGATATATGCATCTTTCGCATACTTGGAAGCAAATCATGTCTTTTGGTTTTTGTTGCAATAATCCTAATATCTTCTTGCAGTTACATGGAGGTGGTGATCATGAGTACCTTGCACATGTGACAATGCAAAGAAAGTAATACTAAACAATCGAGTAGCTTTTGCACATGTGCCTTCTATTTCTTCTCAACTTCAAATATAGATGCCTAGATGAAATTCTTATAAAGAAAGTGTGGGACAAGATCACAACAAATGTCTTTGTTTTCCAAGGAAAGAATTTATAGGTCATAGCATTGGCAAAAGTTTTTTAGGACCAAGTATGATGTTCATATGCCATGTTTGTTGAGTGTCAAGTTGTGGAAGATGGATGTCCTTAATGGGTTTCATAAAGGATTAAAAGTTTGAGTTGGGAAAATGATGGAAACTCTCTGGAGCTTAGAATTAAGTTTTAATGAGAATTGCAAGTGCGTGTAAAGAATGTTGTAACCAATGTGAAAGACAACGCAAAAACTTGGTAGAAAATATATAACTATATGAGGTTCTAAATAAAGTCTTATATTGCACCATGTTTGTGTGTATTCAGTTTATTCTATGTTTTCTTAACCATATGCTTTACGATATGTTGAGATCGGGTACATAGCAGGTAACAAGCTTAAACTTTATAGCACTTGACAAGCTACAATGAAAATGTTAATAACCTCATGTGTAAAAGTCTCCCTAATCAGTTAAACTAGATGTTATTATCGTTAAAATCCAATAAATATGACAAAAAAAATTTTTTCTTTTATAAAATTAATTTACACTACCAGTGTATTACACGGGTCTTAAACTAGTATAAAGTAAAACTAGAGTTAAAACAGATGACTATAATCTTTGTAAGTCAAAGTAGTTAATAAAAACTTGTATTTTTAGACAGAGCGGAATAATTAATGGATCGAGTCATACTAAACGAAAACCTATACTTTATTAATTCTTGGAACGGTGTTTATAAAAAAAATGTCGGGTCAAATTAAGTGTAAATAGTTAAAATTAGACTTAAATAGTCAACTTAATTAAAATAATAAAATCTAGTTATTGTATAATAGTTAAAATTAAAGTCAAACAATTAAAGTAAAAATTAAATAGTCAAAATTGAAGTCAAGCGTTGAAGTCAACACTAAAATAAAACACCTTAAAAGTTAAACTTTCTTAATTAACGGGTTTAGATCAATTTAGAAGTCAAACTTTTAATTGAACATGATTAATTTAACCTATTCTTGTCCTCTATTGTGTGGGTTCATAAAAAGACGAAATAAGAAACAATATGAAATATATTCTGAGAGTTTCTCTAGAATGTTGAGATTTATCAAAAACCTCATAATTTTTTAAATCGCATTTTGAAACAATATAATTACGCATACACACTCGAGTGATTGATAGAACATTTATGCATATTTTCATTTGAATGCGTTATACTTAAACATCGTTATGCCAAGATGGTTTCTAACACTTTGTTATTGATCTACACTTGTTGACTCGATTGCATTCACTAATTTGCTTCAGGTGAGATTTCATGCTCACTTTTACTTGTTTTAACTTTTTTGGGGTGAGAAAATTTCTTATTTTTCCGGATAAACACAAGTACAAATTGTAACACCCCCATAATGGTCAAATGCAGCGGAATAGTACGTGCGGTGTTACTTTGGTGGATCGATAGCACACAGTATATATAGCAATGATCATAATAGTCATTTAAAAACATATCATATGAATTAAATTGTACACATTTAGTATCTTGTCTTAAAACAACATTTATTAATAATGTGAAAAATATCGCAGCCCGTTGGTAACATGATGCTTCAGTGATGCTGGAATCCCATGCATGAACCTGTTTATTTTCCTGAGAAAACATATAAAATAAAATGTGGGGGTCAACACGAAGTTGGTGAATTCATAGGTTTAATTAACTGTAAAAGTATTGATATGCCAAAAAAACCACGATCATAGTAGGACAATCACAGTCAATACTATAGTAGTTCCTATTGCCCTGTAATATAAGCTAGACATGATGCTCAGTACGCCCATTGGGTCTATCCTGATGTTGTTTCCCCAGTCCGACAATGAAATAAACATGTTGCTTGGCCTAAGCGTTTCGTGATAGCAAGTCACGTAGGCCGGGTGTTGTCAATACCCGAATAGATCTATTCATAACATTTCGCGCTACACTACTAACTATTACAGTCCACGGGAATGGGGCAAAAACAATAGGCAATAAGTTGTTATATGTTAATGTTACCCGTGCATGTTTGCATATCAAAAGTTAAGGATATTTTCTCCCACAGTTATAAATACAGTAAAGATGGGGCCATGAACTCACCTCAGTGGTAATGATGTAGTGATGATATCACTGAATAAACTGGCACAGTATGATCACGAAGTGATGAAATTACCTAAGTAATTTAGATGACTCAGTAGATGCAAAATAATAATGCATGATAAATGTACTGATGAAAATGCATGATCACGAATTAATAAGTTGTTACGATGGTTTAAGTGTTCCAATTTATAATGTGCTGTCAAATATATAATATATTTTTTTAGTCTCTAAAAATATATTTAGATTATCTAATAAAAGGGGTTATAAAATAAATAGATTTTTATCTAATTTAAATAATTGCAAGAAATTAATATTCTATTAATTTTCTTAAGGCTCTAAATATATTTAATGTGATTTGTCGGTTTATAAGATTTTGTAAATAAATCTTAGTAATTTATTTAATTATCTAAAGTGACTTAATTAAATTTATTAATAAAATAATTTATTAATACCTTTAATTAAATTAAAACTACTAGTAAGTCCTTGTAATATAATAATTTTCAAAATAAACCTTAAAGTTTAGTTCGTTAAGTATTTCACCTCGTTAGTTAACTTTATTTCCAAAACACGCCCCTAGGGCTTATAATACTTTCACTTTATGGCAAATTAATTCCTTAGGGTTTCCTAGTTTCGAAGTATTTACAAAACAAGTCCCCAGGCTCGGTTTAATTTTATGAATTGGCAAAACACCCCCCTCAAGTCTCGAATATATTAAAAGTGAGGGTTAGGGCTCAAATTAAGTTCGGATATTGACATAACAAGTCCCTCATAACTCGAAATTATTTATAAATGTTTCTAGGGCTCGTATTAAGTTTCCCAAATGACACATTTAGTCCTTTAAGTCTCGAAAACTTACTATAGGGGTTTTAGGGCTTATATTAAGTTTCCAAAGTGACACTTTTAGTCCTTAGAGTCTTGAAATATTTAAATAAAAATCTAGGGCTTGTATTAAGTTTCCAAAGTGGCATATATAGTCCTTGTGGTTTGGTTAGTTCACGATTTCAACACAAACACACCCTATATTTTTAGTAATGGCAGTTTTGGTCCTCTAACTTCTTTAAAGTCACGAAATGCATATAAATGTTTTATATATTTATGTTTTTGACCTGTAACTATCACCAATTAGTAAAAATGGCCCGAAAAGTCTCCCAAAATGGGATTGGGCTTAGTTGGCCTAATATGGTTTCAGTTTGGGCTTCATGGGCTTATTTATTTAGGCTTATATGTCACGGCTTATATAAGCTTACATGGCTTATATGTCTCGGCTTATTAATCGCTTATGGGCTTATATGACTTTGCTTATATGAGCTTATATGTCTCGGCTTATATAAGCTTATGGGCTTATATGACTTTGCTTATATGAGCTTATATGTCTTGGCTTATATAGGCTTATATGTCTCAGCTTATATAGATCTATGGGCTTATATGACTAAATCATTTACTAGGGCTCACATTAGGTTCTATAAGCAAGTTTCTTACTAGTTCATAGTGGTTTTGAAGCAAGTTTGTCCATGAACACAATATAAGCCGTGGGCTTATATGTTGTTAGTGGTTTGTCTTAGGGCATTTTACGTGTGCATGCACTCCTAGTTTCATTTCCATGGCTTATATATGCATGACAAGTATAAAGAGTAATGAAAAGATTGAAATGAGGTTAGGGAGGTCTCACACTTACTTGTTTCACGAAAAGATGGTGGATGATCAAGTTTTAAAGCTCCTAAGTTTCGGGTTCGTCCTAAACGTGACCTAGGAAGGTCTTGGCTTGACTTGAATGCTAAATATCTTGTGTAGACTTGCACTAAATGCATGAGAAGACCAAGATCTTATAGTAGTAAATGTTTTGGTTTCGTCTAGGTGTTTCGCTAAGTGTGATCCGAATTTTTGGAGTGAAGTAGTGAGAAGTGAGAGTGTGGTTTGCTAAATATCCAAGTATGAAGAGGATGGGTGTGGTCTAGGGTTATGCCACGACAAGTAAGAGAAATACCCAAGATATGATGTGATTTGCAAAGTACTTGGAGGTACTAGGTTGTTAATGCAATTTTGGGTACACTTGGCTTTTGGTGGGTTTTAGCCGTCGCATACATGTATTCCAAGGGGACAAATGAGACTTGTATAGTGTTTGCAATTAAGGGAAGATTATACAAGGCAATTGGTTTGTGTGGTGTGCTCATATCACACGTCTAAAGGAAAGGCACAAGTGCTAGGTGTCTTGGTTTTATATACTTGCATATCTAGACCTTAATATTTGCTAGTACTTCCCATTAATGTAAAAACATGTACATATGGCCTTGGTTTAAATATGGCCGACGGTTTCTAGCTAGTCAAAGGGAAAGAGTGGTTTATATAGTGCATGGTTTAATTAGAGTGTGTTGTACAATGTTTAAAAAGTCAAAGTATATTTGAAAGAGGTTTTAGGTAGGTATAGTTGTGTATTAAATAGTATTCGGATAGGTATATAAGTTTAGGGTAGTTTTAGGTTTAAATTTAGTGTCTTGGTATGGTTACTAGGAGTCTAGGTATAATATAGTAGAAGTAGGTTCAAGTCCTAATTCATTTGGTTAAGTTTTGGGATCCTTGGTGAAAGTATAGTCAAAATTAAATAAAAGTATTATTTACTTTATTCAATTGTAAGATATTTAGTGAAAATGAGTTAGAGTGGGTATTTGTAATGATTAATAATAAAAGTAGTTGATGTCGTATCGTAGTATTGTTTATGAGTTGAGGAATATATAAATATATATATTTTTGAAGCTTAAAATAGTTCCTAGATAATTGTTATTAATTGTGATCATGAGTTTAGATTTTTATAAATCAATATGATGAATGCTTATGATCAAGTATTTTGGGTGACTTAATAGTCCCAATATATGATTTTTTAAAGCCTTGTATGCTCATATAATGTAGCCATACAAATGTCATTATGATTAAATACTCATAATCATAATATAATGTCATGTGATCAAATGTTTCCATGTTCTGATGATTTAAATGGTGTATGCTCATGTATGATGCATATGATTGCTCAAAAGATTTCATGCAAAGGTGGTAATCTATATAGATATCATGAGGTGACGTGTACAATGATGACATAGTCAAACATGAAATTTACAGGTTTTACACAAATTGCTTATTGGTCTAAGTCTACAAATTCCCAACTTGCAGACCGAAACTACAAACTTAGACGACAATATGAAATTTCCTAATCTATAAACCTGCAAACCGAAATTGCAAACTACAAACGGGAACGAGCAAAACGAAATTCCCTAATCTATAAACCTTTGCAAATTCCAAATTGCACCACAAACTCATTTTCCTAATATAACATACAATAAACTGTATTTTCCAAAGTGCAAACTAGTAAGTGTTTTACAAAATAGTATGTGAAGGCATATTTAAATTACTAAATAAAAGTTAACTATTTCATGTGATATTACAAACCACTAAACAATATCTCAAACTAAACATACTTAGTTAAAGTAGTATTACAAACCAAAATATCTAGAATAAACCTACTTAGTTAAAGTCATTTTAAGTGTTATTATAGACAAACAATCCAACTTCTCTTACTGCCAGAACATGAACATCCTACTTCTGCTTTTGTAGTCATTAACCCAAAAACATCATTGGTTATAGGAACCAAATTGTATGATTTCTTCACTACAACTACCTCTTATTGTATAAGTCCTGATGATCTAAGACCATATTGTGGTCATAGTATGGACTCTTGTGTTGCTAAAGCTTGAAGTAATCTATGGATATGCAATTTATAGATATGGGAAGATGATGTCAAGTAGTAAGGATTCTCTTCTTGAGTCATCATAGGGACAACATGTAATTGCTCTTATTCTCTAGTATGCTTAGCAACATACCGTGAAGATCATTAATAACCAGAAAGTTGACCAAATCATCACTAATTGAACTACTAGACGATTTGATGAAAGCGCACAGAAGGGCCAAAGCACAACAAGCCTACCCGATGTTGTTTCATTCGAAGGATTTATACATGGGGATATGCTTAGAGAGAACAACTTCATCGTATCCTACCGTACTAATGTAGGAAATGATGGCTTTTTCAGGAATTGATTATATGATTGAATACAAGACGTGCTACTTAGTAGTAGAAACTCAGAGAGGCGGAGATATGACTATTTCATACCTGCTAACTCCTAGGATGAGAAGTAGGTCCCTTGTTTTTGGCAGGAAGAGTTTTAGACTTTGTTGCCCCTTGGTAGAGTGAGGCTACTTAGTGATCTGGCAGGACGCTACGTCGCCGCTTGATCGTCGGGGAGGAGCATCTCAAAGTATGGGAGAAAGGATAAAATATATCTATCACCTCCGTAAGGATGTATACAGAGAGTGATTAAAGACTAAAAATACCCAAACACTTAATCATCTAGTGGTAGGATTAAAAGCATGGTGCATACTCAAACACTTAATCATATAGTCATAGGATTAAAAGCGTAGTCAAATGTTTCTTATACCATATTGTAATATTTTATCCACCATGAAGAAACCCATTTCCTTGTTACACTTCCCACCCATAAACACCCTACTAGTACCTAAAGGACCCAATTCTGGCATCCAAAATCACACTTTTAAAATTTAATTTTCTATATTTACCTGTTCTATACCCTCTGCTGTACACAAGTTAAATTACTGTAGAACCATTTGATGAAACATGTAACACTATAAGAAAGGTAACCATCACCAAATGGCCTAGTGGTAAAGTCCTTGACTTTAAACAAGAGGCCAGGCTGCTTTGAAAGCCGCCTCATGCAAAATGACAAAACACGAAAAATCATGCATTAAAAATCAACACGTGTTTATTCGTTTTGCATTTGATACCTTCGGTTTCCTTGCACCTGAAGCGGTGGAGCTTCTGAAGAGAATTCAGCGCGTTATGAATAGCAACGTTATGACACCTAAATCCACAGATGTGGTTTTTCATAGAATTAGTTTCGCTATTTAGAAAGGGCTTGCGGCGCAGCTTGTTGCTCGCTTGCCTTCTACAGCTGTGTAATTAAATTTTAATTTCTTTTGAAAAAAAAACAAGAGGTCAAGGGTTTAAACCCTACTAAGTGTATATTTGGGGGTGACTACGGAGGTTCACTTGCGATGAATCCGAGCTATCCAAAAGGGTAGTCACATTGGGATTAGTCGGCTCGCATGTCGAGTCGGAAACCCATGTATTATCCAAAAAAATGCCATAGGAAAAGTTCACATTACTAATGTTCTGAAACACTCTCTATAGGACCATTGCTAGATTGAAGTATACACTTAGTGCTAAAATGACTAAGATGTTTCATTCTGTTCGTCTTTTTATCTCTTAAATACATGAAAACTTGTTCTATTTTTTCTAACCTCTCATGAAGATCATCGAAAAACTTATCTCCTAGAAATTGATTTTTCAACTACAAATATAGCAAAAATTTAACCCATAAGACACTTTCACGATGGGGTCAATCTTATAGAATAAAATGCAACGAAATTCTGACCAACCTTTCACCTTTGCTTTGACCTTGTTCTTATCATCTCCAATTATAGAAAAATTTCATACGTAAGAAAGGGTTAATTGGATCATATATCATAAAATATGCAATCAAATGTTAACCAACCTTGCACCATCGCCTTGACCTTGACCTTATCTTTGTCATCTACAAATGTAGCAAAAACTTCAATAAATATGTAGGGTCAATTGGATCATATATCAGAAAAATAAATATTTTATTCACTTAGCATTTAAAATCGTTTTTCCTTTATCATCTACGATGAAAGCAAGTGGGTGAATACATGTGTAGACAACCAAAAAATAGGTAAATCTCGTATCCGTACACCTGTTAAATCTAAGATTCACAAAACACGGAATTGATCAAGAGGCCCGGGAGGATTAAAGAGATCTTTAGCCATTTCTAGAGAGACAAAGAGTAGAGAGAAAATAGAACTATGTGTATTTTAGAGAGAGAGATTGAAAATACAACAAATGACAATCTTCACCCTTTCATGGAAGTATGAATGGTATTTATAGCTCGGGTGCAAACTAACTTATAACATGTGATGATATTACTCACTATGTGTCCTAGCTATGGTGATCTAATGTAATTCCGTTAGTCTCTCACATTTTAGGGCTAACAACTCATAAGACATGAATACCATATTCCCTAAAATCTTGAACAAAAACCATATTCATAACAAAAAGGATGAGTACCCACGAAACCTTATTCCTAAAATCTTAAACCTTATTCATAAAACCTTAAACATACGACACCAATTCATTCATTGAAAAATCAAACATACGACATTAGTTCATTTATTGAATCAAGATTATAGATGGTAACAACATTTAAGGCTTAAGATTAGTATAATTGACGTCAAAAATTTCAAAAGAAAACATCTTTATGTTATAACTCAACAACAAAAGAACAATGTAAACATTACTTACCACCCATCTTGATTAAGTAAATGAAAAGTACTTGGATGCATGATTAGGGTTCTTGGGATTTAGGGATGGGTGATCATATTAGATTGGTAATAATTGAAGTGTATGTGATCGTTTAATACACCATCCATATTTTTAATATATTGCAAGTATTGTCCTTAGGGTTATATTTTTTATACAAACCGTCGAAAGTATCTTTGGTTAATCCTCAAAGTTAACGGGTGTTTAGATGAAAATTTGGTCAAAGGATTGGTTTGTTACAATGACTTCCACAAGGACGACTTTTCTACCTTTTAAGACGAAACATGCAAATTGGTCTTACAACAAAGACGATCTATGTAATTAACTCTTTATGTAAGCAAGGAACCAAAAAGTTAGGGGAGAATTGCATAAATCATCCATGAGATTTGGCTATTTTGTCATAAATACTTTAAAAGTGCTAACATAATCTCAAAATCAAACTATTTTACATTATCCCTAAGGTTTGGGCATTTTTCAGATTTCGCCCTAAATATTTTGCAAAACTTAGTATTCAAAAACGAAAGTTTGCAAAATAGTTTGTTTTTACGACGATATCAGCAATTTCGAAACATTTGAGATCAAATTTACAAAATGGCCAAACCTAGAAAACGATTTAGGTAAGCAAAATTGGTCTTTCTGGTACAACAACGCTGTCTAGCCGACAACCACCATTGATGAAATGATGAAACCAAAACACAAACTCAGAAATATGTTATCAAAAAGAAAACGACGCCGCAAAATAAAAAAAGTAGATCGAATAAGTTCCTTACCAGATTGTTTACTTATCGAAATCATATATCGTTTAGACTCTACAAAAGAGGCTATTAAAACAGGTACACTTTCGAAACGATGGCAACATCTTTGGTCTCAGCTTCCTAATCTCATTTTTAAACATGATGATGTTACTTTTGATTCTCGTATCCCTGATTTCCATATGTCTCTCGAAAATATTCTCATTCATTATGGTCTATCAAACATCAACAAATTCCAACTGCATGCATGCGTCTTACACCTGTGAAGTGTATCTCGAATATTGTATTCCTTATGTTTTGGATCTTAACGTTCGAGAGTTTGATATTGATATTTGGGATAATGCTAGGGGCCGTGGCTGTGCTTTACCCGACTGTTTTTTCACATGTGAAAGTTTATCCATCTCAAATTGGTAGAGTGTTATTTTGATCGAGCCGATGATGTCGTTTGTTGGAAAAACCTTAAGAGTTTGAGCATTTTATATGGTATTTTATATGATGATGCGATTCAAAATATCTTATCCGGGAGTCCACTTTTGGAGACTTTGGTATTGCATAATTGCTTTGGTTATGAGCGCCTTGATATTACTTACCAGAGTGTTGAGAATTTGGTCATCTCTCGAGAACTTGATGGAGAGGGTTTAGATTCTGTGATAATCAATGCTCCTTATATTTTGTCGTTAACAATCCAAGATCTTGAATCGTTGAAGAATCTTTTCTTGTTAAACGTGTCTTCTGTTATTAAAGCTGAGTTAGATTACTCCAACAAGAGGCGTTTTCAGATCGAGGAATTGCACGAAGATCAGGAAATGAATGAAGAGTTGGTCGAAGGATTTATACTAAGTGTTAGCCATGTCAAAGAGCTTAAGATTGGGAATTTATGCTCAAAGGTATTACTTTATTTTATTACTTTGGTAATTTGTATCTTAGTGGCCGTTTGGATATGCATTTTGAATGTGCTTAATGTGCTTTGAATGAATATAAACAATCTGATACGTTTCTCTAATAATGTATATTATATGAAAGACAACATCAAGATAGTGAAACACGCAAAACCAGTTAGAATTAGAATCAGAACCAGAATCATATCATTCGGTACTGGAAACTAGCGATATGTAAAAAGTTCTTAGACTTAGGAGTTATGACAGTTCTATTTCGAACATATTTTCTTGAAATTCTGGTTTTTGACTCTAAACATTTAGAAAATGAAAGTTAGAATCACTTCGTCATCACAACATCAACTCTATTTAGCGTGAAAGTCATTAAACCATACATTTTCATTGCAGAAGAAACTATGAACCCGCCCCAACAGTTAGCGCTCCTTGTCACAAACACACTTGTGGACACTGCTTCTTTTATTTTTCGATGAGAACTCATCCATGGAGTGTGGACATTTATCTTTCATACTCGTGTTTCTTTGCTTCTTGATGAGAATTTATAACAACATGATTTAATGATTAGCATTAGTATTAGCATCTAATCATCTCTTTGATGGCCTCGTATCAATCCTCAACAGTTTGCTCATTTTTTGCTTCAATGATAATGGCTTAATTAGTCTAATGGCCTAATTATGTTATTGATTCGTTCCCCTAATATATATCATGTTAACCTCACCCAGAGCTAATATATATCACGTTAACCTCACCCATTCTTAGAGCTAATTATCTTATTGATTCGTTCACCCTACTTATGTTTTGATGAGAACTCATCCATGGAGACATTTATCTTTCATACTCGTGTTTCTTTGCTTCTTGATGAGAACTCGTTACTTCTTTATTGGCAGGTTCTCACTCGTTTAAAAGCTAAAGGTTTCATATGTCCATCGAACTTGAAAGTTCTTGAAGAGATTGATCCAAATTGAAGCGGAGACCGGAAGAAAGGACTATATTGTTTGATCATGGTCCTAAAGGTGATGAAGTTAGCTCATGGATTGCACTTTTGGTTAGGCTAGACTTACTTTATGCATTCCAATTGCATCTATGGAACTATCTTGTTTCAGTAGATTACGTAATTGTCGGCTAGCAGAATTTAGTATCAACTATATTAACACTATGACCATTGAATGCTCCCTGTGTTTGATCTTCTAATTCTGCCTGTTCACTTCCTGTGTATATTGTGTTGATTATCGAACGCAATGCTGAAATGCTTATGATGGTTTTTGTTTAACTAATAAGATGAATGTTGACGGTGTGATTGTTGACTTGTAGCTTCAGATGAGAATTCTTGGCAACATGATTTGATGGTTAGCATTAGCTTATAATCATTTATTCGACCTGCAACGGTTTGCTCATCTTTTGATACATAACTTATTAACTTTTCAATTCAAAAGAAGCAAAAATTAGATTTTAAACACTTTGTATTCAACAATAATAATCAAATCTCATATGGTAAAAAACTACTAACTACACAAACACATCAGTTTCTAGTAAATAATAACAGCAAGGAGCTAATACATGTATATAAGAGAAGCTACTATCATATTACTCTACGATCTCGCTCTAAAAGCTGCTGATTACGCTACAAAATGATAATAATCAGGAAGTTTAGGATGCACGTGACCTTGTGAACTTAAAGCTGAATCGCGTTGATATGTAGCTGCCCTTGCTAGCCCTTTTCTTTCATCTATAGGAACCGGAGTAGCCACAGATTCAGCTGGAAGTGAACCTGATCGTGATGGTGCAGAAGTTTTATATGTCGGTTTTCTGCAGTAGTGTGACAATAGCTTGTCCATTTTCATTTCCTCGTCATCGACTCCACTATCTAGATTTTCGCCATGTAACCTCTTAGGACTTGGTTTAGGAATTCCATTGTTCGCGCGAGAAACACTTGCAACTGGTTGAAAGGTTCCGCATTCACCTTGGGACTGGCTTACTGATGTTCTCAGTTTTTCAGCAGTAGCTACCATTGCGTTCCAATAAAAAATAAACTCATGAAACATAAAGCCCAAGACCAAAACCCTAAGCCCGCTATATATATATATAATTCTAAACAAACACCCCTAAATTTTGTTTTTTTTTTACAACAACGATTGTATAGAGGCTGTGTAGCCGACGATTACCATTGATATGATGGAAGGAAAACAAAGTAAACCACCTAAAAGACGAGTAATCGAAAAAGAAGATCGAATAAGTTCGTTACCAGATTGCTTACTCGTTGAAATTGTATCTCGCTTAGACGACTCTACAAAAGAGGCTATTAGAACAGGTATACTTTCGAAACGATGGCAACATCTTTGGCGTCAACTTCCTAATCTTATTTTTACATATGATAATGATCGTATCGTTGAATTCTATTCGTCTGTCAAAAATATCCTATGTCAATATGGCCGATCAAACATCAACAAATTCCAATTGCATGCATCTTACACCTATGAAGCTGATGTTAAAAACTGTATTCGTTACGCTATGGATCTTAATGTTAGAGAGTTTGACATTGATATTATGGTTTACGATCTGTGCATGGGCTTTGTTTTACCTAAGTTTTTTTCATCAGTTCAAGTTTTATTCATCTCAAATTGTTCATGAGCTTGTTTGATCATTCGGTTCTCGTATGTTGGAAAAACCTTAGGAGCTTGAGCATTGGGCGTGGTTGGTTACATGAACATTTGATTCAAAATATCTTATCCGGGAGTCCACTTTTGGAAACTTTGGTGTTGGAAAATTGCTGTGGTTTTGAGCGACTTGATATTACTAACAAGAGTGTTAAGAATCTGGTCATCTCTCAAAAACTTGATAAATATAGAGATCAAGGAGATTCTATCAAAATCAATGCTCCTAATATTTTGTCGTTGACGATAGAATATCATCTTCCATTAATGAAGTTTTTATTGTTAGACGTGTCTTCTGTTATTAAAGCTAAATTAGATTACTCCAAGAAGGCGCGTCCCGGGGAAATGTACCAAGAAAAGAAAATGAATGAAGAGTTGCTCAAAAGATTGATACTAAGCCTTAGCCATGTCAGGGAGCTTAAAATGAGTAACTTATTCTTAAAGGTACAACTTTTTTTTATTTTGGCCACTTGTATCTTAGTGGCTTTTTGTATATGCTTTTTGAATGTTGCTTTGGATGAATCGAAACAATTTGGGCTAACTGTCTATCTGATACGTTTACATACGTACCGGAACACACAAAACCAGTTAGAATTAGTAACAGGATCATATCATCCATTGTTTGAAGCTAGTGAAAGGTAATAAATCTTAGACTTACAGGTTATGCCAATTCTTTTTCTAACATGTTTCGTTGTATGTTCATTACTTTTTTGTCGGCAGATTCTCGCTCGTTTAAAAGCTAAAGGTTTCATATGTCCATTGAACTTGAACGTTCTTGAAGAGATTGATTCAAATTGAAGCGGAGACTCGAAAGTACTATTGTTTGATCATGGTTCTAACGGTGAAGAAGTTAGCTGATGGATGCACTTTTGGTTAGGCTACACATATATAGTTTTATGCATCCAATAGCAGTTAAACACTAATTGTAGGCTGGCATGAACATATTATCAACTATATAAACACTACGACTATATTGAATACCAGATTTTCATATTGTATTTCTTCCCTATTCGCTTTCTGTGTAATATCGCTTTCTTGTTAATATGCACTTGTTTTTATAAACCATTTGTAATGTAACAGAGGTTACCCAAAATTCTACTAGTCTATTTGTCTTGCGACTATCTAACGATACACAAGATGTATTTATTTGCATTCTTCTCCCACCGCCGTTTAAACTTGGAACCCGGGTCTAGTTAAGTGATTGCTTAGATATCAACTAAGAAAGATTTTTAACTCACTTTGTAAAAAACTAATAATAAAATCTCATATGGTAAAAAACTAGCAACTACACAAACACATCAGCTTCTAAAGAATAACAGCAAGGAGCTTATACATGTACATAAGAAATGCTACTATCATATTACTCTAGGATATCGCTCTAAAAGCTGCTGATTACGCTACAAAATGATCATAATCAGGAAGTTTAGGATGCACGTGACCTTGTAGACTTAAAGCTGAGTCGCGTTGATATGTAGTTTCCCTTGCTAGCCCCTTTCTTTCGTCTATAAGAACTGGAAGTGAACCTGATCGTGTTGGTGCAGAAGGTATATATGTCGTTCCAAGTAATTGAACTTTTTGGTAAATCTGTTTTGATGTATGGAGGAGCCATTAATCTGAATCCATATCTTCCCTCGGTTATATCTTCAAAAGTAAGGAGGTGTTGACCCGAATCCAGAAGCATTTTCTTCCCTACCAGAGGTTGAAGCAGTGACCGAACTTGTTGAATTTCTGGTAAGCTCAAAAGGACTATCATCAGGACCCGTGCTATATTCTTGACACGCTAGTATCACAGGAAGAACTAGATCGCTTGACCGATAAGGTGACTAATAAAGTAAAATGGTCGCAAAATACACATAAAAAACAAAATTTAAAACATATCAACTTGAGAGGATCTTTTTCCTTACCAGATTGCTTACTCGTTGAATTCATATCTCGTTTAGACTCTACAGAAGAAGCTATTTAAACATGTATACTTTCGAAACGATGGCAACATCTTTGGCGTCAACTTCCGAATCTTATTTTTACATATGATGTTGATGAACCTAAAAATGACCGTATCGTTGAATTCTATTCGTCTCTCAAAAATATCCTATGTCAGTATGGCCTATCAAACATCAACAAATTCCAACTGTGTGCATCTTACACACATGGAGAGGATCTCGAAATGTGTATTCGTTACGCTATGGATCTTAACGTTCGAGAGTTTGAGATTGATATTTGGAAGTATGGCAAGTACACTCATAGACGGACCTTCATAGGGACCCTGGGGGCTGTGACCCTCCCAAGATTTGGTGTTCATAGTGTAATTATACTAAAACTTAGGGGTGTTTTTGGAAAAATTTGTTTTTGGGCCTCCCAAAAAATATTGTCGGCCCTCCGACTAAAATTATTCAAGTTCCGTCTATGAGTACACTGGCTTTGTTTTACCCGAGTTTTTTTTTTCACATGTGAAAGTTTTATTCATCTCAAATTGGTAGAGTGTTATTTTGATCGAGCCGATGTCATATGCTGGAAAAACCTTAGATGCTCGTTTAGATGAACATTTGATTTAAAATATCTTATATGGGAGTCCACTTCTGGAAACATTGGTATTGGAGAATTGCTTCGGTTTTAAGCGGCTTGATATTACTAACGAGAGTGTTAAGAATTTGGTCGTCTCTAGAGTAGACCGCCCTGTAAATTCTATCGAAATCACTGCTCCTTATATTTTGTCGTTAACGATCAAATATGATTTTTGGTTCATTTACTATTTGTTGTTATAACGCGCCTTCTATTATTAAAGCTGAATTAGACTATTCCAAGACGGCAGGCCCTGAGCTTGAGGAAATGCATGAAGATGATCGGGAGATGAATGAAGAGTTGCTCAAAGGATTTATACTAAGCCTTAGCCATGCGGCCAAGGAGCTTAAAATTGGGAAATTATGCTCAACGGTACAACTTTATTTTTACTTTCGCAATTTATATCTAGTGGCTGTTTGGATATGCATTTTGAACGAATAGAAACAATTTGGCCTAAGTATCACCTGCTTCGCTTCTTCATATCTGATATGTGTTTTACTGAAACATATCTGATACTTTATTTTACTTTGGCGATTTGTATCTTAATGGCTGTTTGGATATGCATACTAAATGTGCTTAATGTAGTTTTGAATGAATAGAAACAATTTGGGCTAAGTGTCTACGCTTCTTCATATCTGATAGTGTTTTAATCTGATAATCGTATTATAGGAAATACAATATCAACATACTGAAACGCACAAAACTCAGCACTCCTGGTCACAGAGACAGACACACTTGTGTGCTTTCTTGTTGTTGGTCATATTCCTGTTTCTTTTGTTGTTGAGGAGTGTCATTGCAACTTCCATTGGAGACTGGAAATGATTCATAACATTTTTTTATTACTTTTTTATTGGCATGTTCTTGCTCGTCTGAAATAGGTTCGGGCCGGTTTCTCGGTCCGTCCCACGGTCCATTTTGCTCACCCTATGCACTAACAACACTAGCAACACCCCTAGCTTTTTCTTAAAGAATCAGAACAGAAATTTAATGATTGATACTAATAATATTTAAATAAAATTATTGATAAATCTTATTTGATTGATGGTCTTTTTCTAAAGTAAAGTTATATCACTAACACCAATCATTTGAGAATCATTTGCAAGTATCTAAACTTTGAACTAAAGTCCAACCATTTGGCCTGCTTTTGTTACAGCTTACAACATCCAGTCCTTAACTAGCTGGATATATAGCTTATCATAACAGCTTATAGCCGCAAATGTACAAAACAAAAGAAACAAAAGTTAGATTTTTAACTCACTTTGTATCCAACAATAATAATAATAAAATCTCATATGGTAAAAAACTAGCAACTACATAAACACATCAGTTTCTAGTAAAAAATAACAGCAAGGAGCTGACATGTATATAAGAAAAGCTACTACTCTAGGATCTCGCTCTAAAAGCTGCTAATTGCGCTACAAAATTATCATAATCAGGAAGTTTAGGATGCACGTGACCTGGTGAACTTAAAACTGAATCGGCTTGATATGTAGCTGCCCTTGCTAGCCCTTTCCTTTCGTCTTTAGGAGGTGGAGTAGCCACTGATTCAGCTGGAAGTGAACCTAATCGTGTTGGTGCAGAAGGTCTATATGTCGGTTTTCTGCTGTAGTGTGACAATAGCTTGTCCATTTTCATTTCCTCTTCATCGACTCCACTATCTAGATTTTCGCCATTTAACCTCTTAGGACTTGGTTTAGGAATTCCATTGTTCGCGCGAGTAGCACCTGCAACTGGTTCAAAGGGTCTTCGGTTCCGCATTGACCTTGGGACTGGCTTACTAATATTCTCAGACCCTTCTTCAGCAGTAGCTAACTTTTCGTTCCAAGTAGTTGAACTTTTTGGTAAATCTGTTTTGATGTAAGGAGGAGCCATTGATCTGAATCCATTTGATTTTCTTTCAGTTAAATCTTCAGAAGTGACATCCGAAATTGTTGACTTTTTGTTTGACTCGGTTTTAGTGTAAGGAGGAGGAGGCATTGACCTGAATCCAGAAGCATTTTCTTCCCTGCCAGATGTTGAAGCAGTAACCGAACGTGTTGACTCGTATGCAAACAAGTTTCTACCTCGGGGGGTATCGGTGGAAGTGGTATCCGAGGTTGTTGACTTTCTAGTAGACTCGTGCGCATATAAGTTTCTTCCTTTAGGTATAATATCCTCAGAAGGACTATTATCAGGACCCGTGCTATATTCTGGACTCGTTAGAGTATCACAGGAAGAACTAGAGCTTGACCAATAAGGTGATCTACTACCATCCTTTTTTGTTTCAACTTCAGCCCGTGGTTTGTAGGGCAAATCATTCCTGAGCTTCAGATCCTTTTGATTTTCCTCTTTCTTTTCAATTTCAGCCCTTGGTTTGTACGGTAATTCCATCTTTGTAACTTCAGTTTGCTTATTGTTATGCTTCTTTTCAGTTTCTTGAGTCTTTGCTTCAGATGCACTTTGATGGCGGGCTTTAGGTGTAGTTCCATTGCCATACTGCGACCAGTCCTTCAAAAATGGAAAACGGGTCAAAATTGGTTGAAACATATCATTTTAGAACGGGTTGAAACATATTGGGTCGTATTTGGAGGCTTTTAATCATTAAAAGTAGAATTTGGCAACCCGTATCCTTTTAGCCATCCTTTTATTTGACCCGTTTGAGATAAAAATCAACCAAAAATCGACCCATCCATAAAGAAACTGGTCGAATTTATACTTTTATTTCTTACAATGATAATGCTAACGTTAGCTACCTGCACAACCGGAGGTGTGTACAATTTTGTTTCCAAAGACTTTGAATTCCACATTAGACCATATTGTGTTGCAATCTCTTGCATCATTTGAAGCTTTATTTTCTTAGCCGGAGGGTCCGCCTTCAAGTTGTTGACAAACTACAAACATTGTTGTTTACATATTAGTACAACTTAACTGAAAGCACGAATCCACAGTTCTAAGAACCAGAACCTATTACTATGAAAAAGATTGAACTTGACGTAAATAAGCACCTCGGGGTTGACGTAAGGTTCAATAGACTTCCCATATCGCTCAACAAATAAAGTTCTGAGTTCCCGTAACTCCGGCAAATCAGCAAATCTTGCAGCAGCAAACATCAAAGTGGAGACAGCTTCTTTGCATTCATCAGGACATTCCCTACACGTGACATATAACGCTTTCAATTTATTGTACATCACATGATCCTTATTTGTAACATATTACTAGTACTAATGTTTACCTCTGTTTACTCATGGGTGAAAGATGAGTTAACACAAGCAAACACGACTGATCGACAAAGTCATAACACGACGTAAAATTCTGGTCAGCGTATAACTGTTCAACCTGTTTCATACAAGTCTTCCAAGATTATTCAAATGTCTTGATTTCACACTTAAACTTTCAATAAACATCACCATCCATAATCATAAAAAACATATATTTTATAAATTGCAGATTTGCAGATAAACCATAATAACTATATAGTCAATACTAGTCCACCTATATTCCAACCATGTTCAATGAACAAACATATGCAATTAATGATTTAATTCCATGTTATCACTTATCAATCATTCATGTTTTATCATATGATCATCACATGTAACTAATTTTAATAAAATCAAGAAAAATACGCAGTAAATAAAAAGTTACCCTGCTATAAGCATTGGAATCAACACGTGTTTATTCTTTTCACGTGTGACGTGTTTTATCTCATGATCATCACATGTAACTAATGCTAGTAAACCTTGAATGAAGAAAATTAATGACTCAGTAAATAAAAAATAAAAAGTTACCCTGGTAAAAGCATCGGAATCAAGATTACTCCTCAAAAGATCAGCAACATCATTCCTCAAAAACTTGTCCATGGCATTCCTTTTTCGCCTTATGATCTCGATACGCTTCTTGGTCATCTTCGTATCGGCCTTGCTGCAAATCATTCACACAAAAAAAAACATCAAAACAACGTAAAAAAACATTCACCAACAAAGACAGAATTTGAAGAAGATTTACCATTTTGTATAGAACTTGCTCTTCAATATATCAAACATGTTAGAATAGAATGTAGAAAACAATATGAGGAACAATATATATTGTTGAAATCTAATGAGAATATATGAATGAATGTATATATGAAATATATATTGTGTCTATATATATATGTATGAAGAAAAGGTGGTGAGCTGTAAATAAAATATATAGTATAAGTTTTTTTTTTAATGAAAAAGTTATGGGGCTGAAAATAAGGTGTGTGTGGGTGACAGGGGAATAAAACTCAGCCGAATTTAAGGGGGGAGTGGTGTGACACGTTGGATTGTGTTTTTGAGATAACCATGTTCACCTTTTACTCAACCGAAACCGAATTCGTCCAAAACGTCAGACCGGAAATCAGAGCGAAAAGGTCCCATCCGTTCCAACACATAATCGTCGGGTTTTTCTTAAAATTTAACACCGCCGAACCGAGAACCGAATTTAAAAAAAAGAAAACATAGATAAAAAACCGAACCGAAATATAATTGGTCCGATTCCTCTGTCCGATCCAGTCGGAGGCTTAATATGCTTGGTCCTAATTTGCTAATGAGTCACCAAGAATTAATCGTGAAATTTGGGATGAGCTGATCGAGCTAAAATGAACTTGAGTATGCATAATATGTTGCGAGCTGACTCTACCTTGAAATATAAGGCTAGGGACTAAATTACGAAATAAAATTATTAGATGCATTTACAGTAACATAAACAATACTACAAACAATATTTTAAAGATTTGATGCATTTAACACAAACCTAACAAAAATCAAAAAATTTTAAACATATTTAACAATATGTAACGAAAATTCATAGATATCCAGAGATCTTTCGAAACCCACTCTCTTATCGTCTCTGTGTAAGGTTGAAAACAAGTTAAGTTTGAGCTCGAGCTTTATAGGTTACATAAGCTCGAGTTAGTCATAAAAAAAAACTAATGTAATATATCATCTCAAATTGTATTTTATTACTACTACATTTTATTTTGACAGAGACATTGTCAATTTGCATACTGTCTCAAATCGTATCTTATATCCATTTTGATCGACATTATCTTGTTATCGCCACTCATTTATTTTATCTCAATCAACAATTTATTATTCTCTCCGTTCTAAATTAATAGTCTCTCGACAAAAAAACACATTATTTTAGAAAAACATAACTATCACTGTATTATCTCTTTTACTTTTTTTTTTCAAACAATTAATTAAAACTTTATATATAATTTTTAATTTCTAGTACCACTAGGTGCAATATGGTAAATTCGTTACACTACTTTCTAAAATAGAATAAGGAACTATAAATTTGAGACGGAGGGAGTATGTTGTTGTCAACACCTTTTTAACCTTATTCCAATAAATATATATGTCATTTAAGAGGGTGTTTGGTTAAGCTTATATGATGGGCTTATAAGCTTATTAGCTTATATGTGTTAAATAAGCCGAAACAAGTGTTTGGTTAAGCTTATATAACTTGGCTTATAAGCTTATATAAGGGGGTTTTGGTAAGCCAAAACTTTGAGGCTTTTATGTGAAGGTGTAGGCTTATATATGAATATTATATTAAAAGACTTTTATACCCTCATTTAATTCATTACACCTATTTTATTTTTATGTATTTTTTAGTCATTCTACCTTATTAGTTATAAAAGCTAAACCAAACACTTATTAAAGGATTATGAGCTTATTATATATAAGCCATAAATGGCTTATATAATATAAGCCTAACCTTAATTTATAAGCTTAACCAAACACCCTCTAAAAATCCTTTAACTTTAAAACGCATCTGATTCTTTCTAAAAGCTTGTACGTATAGTAATTTATACAATATTTACCCTTCTCTCTTTTTTTTTTTTACTAAAATGTGTCCAATAAAAAAAGGTATAGAATTGTATGCCATATGTGTGGATATAAGAACAAAGTAATAGAAGGGTCAAATTATTCTAAGCTGTCATTTTAAAATATTTGATAGCTGCTTATTGGATATCAACTAACTCATATGAGTGAGTTAGTGACATATATGTTATTCCAAAATAATGAAATTTTGACCGAGTATGGAGGATATTGCAAGAATCATTTCCAAATTATATAAATTGTATAGTTGTATTTACTTTTATATCTTCGATATATTATATTAGTTTTAATATTCGTGTACGCAAGACTTGAATATAAATGATAAATTAAATAATAATTTTGTTATTAATTTTATATATATTATATATATTTTTTTAAACATCTAATATTTATATATTTGATTATTTTTATATTGTTGATTATGTTATTATTTTATTGTGCACCGTGTTAATTAATATGAACGCAACTCAATTTTTATTTTTTGACTTTAATACTTTTTTTACTTTCGATAGTTTTATTCTAAATAGTTATATCTTATTTATTAATCAACAAACCATTTACATCAACCTTACACAACCTTACACATACACGATTTATAAATTTATGATTTTGTAATGCTTAATATTATTCTATATAAACAATATTAAATTTTTAATAATTAAATAGTTAGGATGCCCGTGGACCCACAAGATTTTACATGATTTTGCATTATGTAATAATATTAATTGATATTTTCTAAAAATATTTGTTGCACAAAGAATTTGAATTTGTTTCACTGAAATATTAGCTATCATTTTCTAGACAATGTGTGTTTGGTAACACATAACGACTTTGAAAAAATATATGTTGTTGTAATATGTAGAATACCGCCTATTTATTTTCATCTCACACTGATGTCTGAGGTTCAACACTCATTTTGATATTTATATTGATGTTAATAATAATTTACGTAGCTTGACTTTGTTAAGTGTAAAAATAGAAATTAACAATAATTTCTGTTTGTATTTGAATATTTATAATAATCTGATTTGTTGATTTTTTAATATAACATAGATCTTGTATTTTTAAAATAAAAAATTTAGAAGGTATAAAGTTTAAGAGGATATTTTGTTTATTTTATAAAGTTACTAAAAAACATGAAAATTATAAGTTTACTTTTAATTCTATCTAATTTATTTAAAATTAAACCAATAAAGTTTTATCAATCCTCTCCTCTTTTTTCAAGTTTTTATTTTCACAAATTTGACACATTTATCTTTGTGTGTTTTCATCAAATTCTTCCACCAAAATTTTAAATTTTGAATAAATTGAATTCAATTTTCACTTTTTCCATCAATCATATCACTCAATTTTGCTTATGTGTCAAAATCAAGCTATTTGATTGATGCAATTATTTTTTCTACAGCCTCTATTTTCACTAAAATTCTTAAAAAATATAATTATTTTATTAGATAAAAGATAACGTTCAAAAATGACATGGATACGTTCCAAAAATTCAATAAAAATAAATTGTAAACACAGTTGATTTTTTTCATAACTAGGATTATTTAACCGAAGTCACTTGATCTAATGGTGCAATTGAGTCAAGTCGAATTCAAGTTTTATAGAGTTTGAGCTTAATTTGATAAAACAATTGTAACTTTGAGTTTAGTTTGATAGTTTGTCAATCTTTAACAATCTAAGTTTGAGTTTAGTATCATAAAGCTTAATCAAACTTTAAGCTTGGCTTGAAAAACTAGAATGTGTGTAATATTATTTTTTTATAATAAAATTCATCAAATAAAACATATGTATAAAGTAAAACAAACAAAAACCATAACTTAAAACCAAATTTGATTCATTTAACATTAATAAAACCAAAAATAAGATACTCGTACAGATTTGGTTTCAAAATACGTTTTGCGATCCAATGCGATTAAGGTCTCAAATTAAAGATCATTGCGTAATGTGATTTGTGAACGCAATTATGAAACTTTCTGTTGAAAAGTTGTGTTGTGTTATGGCAAGTCCTTAAGTCTTGAGGGACTTATTGTGTAACTAATTCTATTGTTTATAGCCGTTATGCCATGTTTGTTTCTTTATGCATTGTGAAGAGACCAAAGATGGTTTCTTGGATTCTCCTTGTTGACTGGAGCGTGTTGTGTTGACTAGGGTTATATACCCTTTGTTACGCAACCATCTAACACACAACGATATCTTCACACTCTCTCGTGTCTCTCTTTTAAACCCTTTCCTCTCAAATCTTCATTACTGCTACTCAACAATCATCACATAAATTAGAACCAAACGTTAAAGATGTAAACGTTTGGTTCTGATATTAGCTTAGATTAGTGTAATTTGTTTGATCTTGATGTATTTTAGATAGCATCCGTTTTGGGGACTATCTTCTCTTTTGTATGTAGAACAACATCTATTTGGGGATTGTTCAGGTTGTTTGTTTATTAAAATGATTTGGGAAAATTTCTGGTGTTTGATTTCATATTTTTTACATGGTATCAGAGCGTATGGCTCTGTTCTTGGGGTAAACTATTTAAAAACGTGTTTTCTGATCTTCATATTATAGAGCTATACTTGTTTTGTTTTTTAAATTTTTTAGGGTTTTCAAACTTTTTGGGGGATTTCTCAAATCTTGGCTTGGGTATTACTTTTCTGGTGGTTAATCGTTGATTGATGACACTAATTTTACAAATCTTTGATTTATTTCGAAAAACCCTAAAATCAGAAATTAGGGTTTCTTGTTGGTAAGTTTTTAATTCTTTATATACTTGTTTATCTAACCTTTTGCAGCTTCTTTTTGCTCTTTGGGGGTTGATCTGTTGTTCTCTGAAATTTTAAGTTAGGGTTTGTGAAACCCTAATTTATAATTTTTGGGGCTTTTTGTTCTAGTGACTCTATTGGTGTAAGGTGCTTTAGATTAGGGTTTGTGAAACCCTAATTGCTGTTTATTGAGGTTTTTTGGTCCCTGGTGGTTTTTTCTTATCCTACTATCTTTGTCTTTTGACTAAGTGAATCAAGAGCACAAGTAGTTTCATTGGCTCCGTACTTTAAGCACTGTAAGTTGCTTGTTCTCTCTTTATCATTGATCTAGTATAGTGGGTGCAAACGTGTTTGGTTAACACTTTGACCCTCCAGCTTGACTGGTGTGGATACCTGCTCTGGCCAACCCCAGTCTACTAGCTAGTATTGGTGTGTTGAGGTTCAAGTTCTTTCTTTCATCTCTTATTTGTTTTTTAGTTTATCGCTCTTTGTGTGTTTATTTGTTTTTGTTCTTAGTTGTTGGTTATCATGACTACTCCTAGTCCTGATTTAATTAGTTCTTTGGATGTTGGTAACCCGTTACACTTGCAATCTAATGATAATAATATTACTGCTTTAGTTAATATCAAACTTACTGGTTGTGAAAGTTATAGACTCTGGGCTAATGCTGTTAAGATTTCTTTGCAAGCTAGAAATAAAATAGGATTTGTTGATGGTACTTGTGTTAAGGCAACTTATGCTAGCAGTGTACCTCTTTCCAATCAATGGGATAGGTGCAATGCTGTTGTGTTATCTTGGTTGTTAGGTTGTATATTTGAGGACCTTTACTTAAGTCAAGTGTATTCTGAAAATGCTGCTGAAGTTTGGAATGAACTTAAAGACACTTACGACAAACTTGATGGTTCTATATTGTTTAATCTAATACAAAAGATCAACAATTTCAAACAAAATGGTTTACCTGTGTCTGAGTACTATCATAAGTTGAATTCTCTATGGAGAGAATTTGACATTCTCACAAAATTTTCTCCTTGTACTTGTGATGCTAGATCTGAGTCTAGTAAACATCAACAGTTAATGAAATTAATGTAGTTTTGGGTTTGGATGAAGTTTATCAACCTATTAGAAGTTCTTTGTTGACTCAACCTATTTTGCCTGATGTTAAGGATGCTTTTGTCATTGTGTGTAGGGAAGAGTCTCATAGGGGTCTTGGTTCCACTCCTGGGGTTTCAAAACCCCAGGTTAGCTCTTTTGTTGCTAAACCAATGAGTTTTCTAAAGGACAGAACAAGAGTTTTAACAATAACAACAATTTTTCCAATAGCAACAATTTTTCTAATGGTAACAACAACAGAAATCAAAATTCTGGTTTTAATGGTGGAAACATTAATCAATCAAATCAATTTTCCAATAGCAACAATGGGGGTGGAAACAGGAATCAGTATAATGCTTTAACTTGTACTAATTGCAATATGAAAGTCACACCATTGATGGATGTTTTGAGTTAATTGATTACCCTCCGGGTTACAAAAAGAACTCTAATACTGGTAACAGTAGGACTCCTTTTAAAAATACCAATAGGTTTGGCTCCAGTAATAGTGCTGATGTTCAAAATTCTAATACCACTTTACATTTTTCAAATGATCAAATTGCCAAACTCATGAGTTTAATTGGTGAAAAAGAAAATGTTGGTGCTCAAGATAACATGGCAGGTATTAACTGCAGTTTTTTTAATGGAAATGTCTTTTTTAACAATCACTTTTATAAGTTTTTTGTTGCCAAAGTCAAAGTTGATGGGTTCAATTTTAACTTTGACTGGATTATTGATTCAGGTGCCAACCAACACATTACTAATTCTACTAAAAATATGACTAATGTGGTTGATATTTTTGAGTTAAATATTACTGTTGGGCATCCTAATGGTACTTCCGCTAAAATTAATTATGTTGGTAATCTGAAACTTACCAATAATGTAGTTCTTTTTGATGTGTTGGTGATACCTGAGTACACTGTTAGTCTTTTGTCTGTGAACAAGTTAATTAAAGATAGTAAACTTCATGTTGGTTTTAATAAACATAATTGTATTATTCCGGATTTGAAAAGGGAAAGTACTCTAGGGATTGGTAATGAATGTGATGGCTTTTATTTGTTTGATTCTGAATGTAAGTTACCTCAGATTAAAAGTAACTTGTCTGCTATGTGTTTTCATGCTTCCAAAGGGGTTTGGCACAATCGGGTAGGTCACCCATCTGATAATGTGTTAAAAGTTTTAAAACACTCTCTTGGCATAAATAAACCTAAACATATTAGTCCCTGTGAAGTTTGCCACTTCTCTAAACAGACCAGAGAACCATTTCCTTTGAGTAACCACAAGTCGAAAAAGGTTGGCGATCTAGTCCATCTAGACTTGTGGGGACCCTATAGGGTTACCTCAAAGGAAGGGTTTCGATATTTTCTTACTATCATTGATGACTTTTCTAGGGCTGTTTGGCTTTACTTGATAAAAACTAAGGATGAAGTGCTTAATTACTTTGTGGAGTTTGTGAACCTTATTTCTAATCAGTTCCAAACCAGAGTTAAAATTGTCAGATCCGATAACGTAACTGAATTTATAAATAACAAAATGGATAGCTACTGAAAGGATAATGGGATTGTGTACCAAACCTCTTGTGCTTATACTCCTCAGCAAAATGGCATTGCTGATAGAAAGCACAAACATCTTTTGAATGTGGCTAGAACCCTTTTGTTTCAAAGTGGTGTTCCTTTGTGTTTTTGGACTGATTGTGTTTTAACTGCTGCCTATCTGATTAACAGGCTTCCGTCATTTGTCCTTGCTGGTCATTCTCCTTTTTTTATGCTTTACCGTAGAGAACCATCCCTTTCCCATTTACGATGTTTTGGGTGTTTGTGTTTTGCTACAATTTTGAATAGTAATGATAAGTTTTCTCATAAATCTAAAAAGTGTGTTTTCATTGGGTACTCTAGTACCAAAAAGGCTTACAAACTTTTGAGTTTGGAAAACAGAAGTTATTTATTTTATAGAGATGTTAAATTTTATGAAAATGTTTTTTCTTATAAAATGAGTTCTAATTATAAAGTTTTGAATAAAAGTATTAATAATAAAACCTTTTTTGATTTTTTTGACCCTCAACAGCAAAATGTCGTAAGTCCCGATGATGATGGGAGGGGATCATCTGGTGATGCAGGATCGATAATTGTGGATCAATCCTTGACTGATACTGCAGAGGAGCAGTCAGTTGGGAATGATGACCATACTGCATCATCAATAGATGACACTATACACATATCTGAGGGCAATGTCCCAAACAACAACAATGTTCCTACGTTCAATCCCAGCAATGGAACAGATGATGAGAGCCCTCCCATTAGTCCTAGAAGGTCTAGTAGAGTTCCTAAGTTACCTGAAAAATTGAACGACTTTGTTTTGGACAACAAAGTCAAGTATGGTCTGCATAGGTATGCTAATCACACTAAGTTGTCTGATTCTAATAGATGCTTCATCTCTAATTTGAATAGAACTTCTGAACCTTCATGTTTTTATGATGTTGTTAAGAATGTTAATTGGGTTCATGCTATGAACAATGAGATGGAAGCTATATATCTAAATGATACTTGGACTCTTACCACTCTGCCCATCAACAGAAAAGCTATACCTTCTAAATGGGTTTATAAAATAAAATATAAACCTGATGGGGAAATTGAACGATACAAAGCTAGGTTAGTGGCTAAGGGTTGTGGGAAGAGAGATGGGATTGATTATGATGAGATTTTTAGTCCTGTTGTTAAAATGAGCACTATTAGATGTGTCATTAAATTAGCTGTGCAAAATAGTTGGAGTGTTTTTCAAATGGACATTAATAATGTGTTTTTGTATGGGGACTTAAGTGAAGATGTTTACATGCTTCCCCTCCTGGTTTTTTTGATAAAAATGGAAAAAGGGTGTGCAAACTGAAAAAGGCGCTTTATGGTTTAAAACAAGCTCCCAGACAATGGAATATAAAACTTGTTAACTTTCTCACCAAAGCTGATTTTTTGCAAAGTAAAAATGATCACTCCTTGTTTACAAAGAACAAGGGTGGGGTTTTTCTTGTGCTTCTTGTTTATGTTGATGACATAATTGTTACGGGTAACAATGATAACGAGATTAACAAGTTTAAATACATGATTAATCAAAGCTTTAAAATCAAAGACTTAGGTGAGTTGAAATACTTTCTGGGAATTGAAGTTCTTAGACTTAACTATGGTGTTTGTCTTAATCAAAGGAAATATTGTATTGAGCTCCTTCATGAATATGAGATGCTTGGATGCAAACTTGTTTGCACTCCAATGACTGAAAATGGGATTTTGGCTCACAAGAAAAGTTTAGGTGATAAGTATTTGGCTAATATTACTAATTATCAAAAGATTGTGGGAAAATTAATCTATTTGTGTAATACTATGCCTGATATCTCCTATTATGTTCACTGCTTAAGCCAACACATGCATGCTCCCATTCAATCTCACCTTGATGCTGCCTTTAAGGTACTTAGATACCTCAAAAGTGCACCTGGTGCTGGCATAACTTACATTAAGACTCAGTCCAATACTATTAAAGCATTTTCTAATTCTGATTGGGATAAATGTAAGATGACCAGAAGGTCTGTCTCTGGTTATTGTGTTTTCATACACAACAATCTTGTGTCTTGGAAAAGTAAAAAGCAGGCCACCTTATCCAGATCCTCTGCTGAGGCTGAATACAGGTCTATGGCTTTTGTTGTGTGTGAAGTTATTTGGCTCAACAAAGTTTTAAAGGACTTAAATGTTCCTACTTGTATCCATGCTTCACTATTTTGTGACAATAGCTCTGCTATTCAGATTGCAGCTAACCTTGTTATGCATAAAAAAACCAAGCATTTTGACATTGATGTTCACTTGGTAAGAGAAAAGGTTGCTTCTGGTCTTGTGAAAACTGTGAAAGTCTCTTCTGAAAACCAAGTTGCTGACATTCTGACTAAACGTCTTGGGAGTTATCAGCATAATGAGCTATGCTCCAGGTTGGGTTTGAGGAATTGTTTTGGCTTAAGTTCTTGAGGAAGGGTGTTGAAAAGTTGTGTTGTGTTATGGCAAGTCCTTAAGTATTGAGGGACTTATTATGTAACTAATTCTATTGTTTACAGCCGTTAGGCCATGTTTGTCTCTTTATGCATTGTGCAGGGACCAAAGATAGTTTCTTGGATTCTCCTTGTTGACTGGAGCGTGTTGTGTTGACTAGGGTTATATACCCTTTGTTACGCAGCCATCTACACACAACGATATCTTCACTCTCTCTCTTATATCTCTCTCAAACCCTTTCCTCTCAAATCTTCATTATTGCTACTCAACAATCATCACATAAATTAGAACCAAACGTTAAAGATGTAAACGTTTGGCTCTTAGATTAGCTTAGATTAGTGTAATTTGTTTGATCTTGATGTATTTCAGAAAGCATCCGTTTTGGGGACTATCTCCTCTTTTGTATGTAGAACAACATCCATTTGGGGACTGTTCAGGTTGTTTGTTTATTAAAAAGATTTGGGAAAATTTTTGGTGTTTGATTTCATATTTTTTACACTTTCGTATTAAAAGAGTACAAAAAATATTTATAGATACTATATTTCATCAAATACCAAGTAAATGTAATAAATTGATAAACATACAAAATTTATTTAACATACAATGAGCTAATAGTATAAATTTATTCAGAGTTAAAAATCCTTATAAAATACATTATTTATTTATAAAATAAGCTCTTATAATTAAGTTAATACTCAAATTAACCATAAGTTGCTTATATAAATTTATCATAAAAATATATTTTTAATAAAACTTGAAAAAGCTTAATAACAACTCGAGTTGAGCTATCAAATACTTGAACTTAAGCCCACTAGGACGTATGTTTGAAACCTAGTGAACTTTACATTTAGTTTTCCCATTGAGGAGTGGGATATTTCATATTTTAGGACCTGCGACTTCGTTTATTAGTAGCGTAGTGGCCTCGTGTAGAATTGATTATTAGATTTGAGATCATCTATATCGGTCAATATGGCAATCAGAATAATAAAGGGTGAATGTGACAATATATGTAATTATGTAAAAGAATACAAGGGTAATACAGTTATTTCAAGGTCATTTTGGTAAAGTGTACAATCAATTTAAAAGTTCAATGGTAATCTCTAACGATTAAATTATAAGTGTTTAAAGTTTGTATATTTTGATAAGTACGATGATAGCTTTTACCCTATTAAGACTATCAAATAAGTGGTTTATGAGATATACGTGGTCAAAGTCAAATATATAACATAACTTACCACTAAACCACTTAGAAGGTTCAAATATGGTTGTCAATATTTCGATCATAATTTTTAAAATGTTATGATATTTATGATATTATAAAGCAAAAACAATTCAAATCCTACATAAAATCTTTGCATCCTTAAAATCTTATAAGATCCTGATTTTGATAATAAGATTTTAGATCTAGTACGATTCGATTTTACTTTTTTTCGAATCACAAACTAAAAACTAATAATTGTTTAATATAATCTTAAAAAAAACAGTATGTTAATCTTTTTTAATATTTCATGATTATAATTCATCACAACATTTTTATGAAATACTCATATAACTTTGTGTTTATGATATATAATAATTTGTAACTTTTTATAATATCATAAAAATTGTTATGAAAATAATATTATAATAAGATTTTATGATCTTGATTCAGCTTTAAAATTCCAATTTTACAAAAACGAAAACGATCCTAAACAAAATTGTGAACTTAAAACTCCTGGATTTGATAGTATGAAACTTTACCATAAAGAGGAATAAATTAAAAAGGCATGCATGTATCTCTTGAGTCAAACAGTTGTGACTTGTGACTAAATGAGTCGTCTGTGATTCTAAAAAAGGATTAATTTGCATGTGATGTTGGCCCCCTTTAAATCCGATAACTAACTACTCTTATTAGTAACTTGATTGATCAATCTAGCTGTCGTCTATTCATTTATATTCCTTGCCCAACATTAGATCAAGAAGATGTTACTTGCTTCTTAAGGCTTGCAACTCATGCTAGCCACGACTATAGACGGACCTTCATAAGACCCGGAGGTCTGTGACCTTTATAAGAATTCCTATGCTTTATGTCATTAAAACACTTGATACCCGGATTTAATTCGATTATCTGATAGAATGGGACAATTCGTGACAGATTATCGTATATAAAGTTTATACAAGCAATTGAGAATGCATGATGACCAATTAAAATACTTTATTATAATTTCTGAATGTATAAATGTATGTTAAAAAAAAGAAAAACATTTAAAAAAATCCAACAAGATAAGAGATGTTGATAAATAAATTGTGGCAAAAGTTTTACTAGGAGTGTATAATTTTGATGAAAAAAATTATGAAAAAACATTTGTGCATAATAGTTTTGTAATTCGACATTTTGTTTATTTTTTTGCAAAACTAGCTGTAAGCGGTTAACTGTAAGCTGTAAGCTATTTGCTAAAAAACTGTTAATTTTAATGAAAATGTTTGGTATATTAGCTGTTAACTGTAAAGGTAAGATGTAAAATGACTTAAAAGGACATCTTTTAATAAATTATAACATGGTTGGAAGTTATATCAGTAATTTATAACTTTAACAGCTCTTGACAATCTAAAAAGCTGAATGGAACAATTTTTTATTTAAGAGCTATTTGGTTAAAATAAAAAGTTAACACCTCTAAAAAAATATTGTGCCAAACTAGAGCTATTAGATTATTTTTTTAACGAAAAAGCTAACAGCTCTATAAAAGTTTTAGAAAAGCTCTTACCAAACGAACTTGTATATTAAGGAGACAAAAACTCCTTTTGCATCAAAACTTCTTTTAGGATACTACTTATAAGTCTCATGTACGTATGAGATTTATAAATAAATCAAAATTTTAATATATTTTTTATATACAGATATACGATAAATTATCATACTTAAGATTATATAATTGTGATGTAATTACTAATTAGTATAACTAATAATTATGCACGCGTAAAAAAAAGTCATTATGTATTACAGATTTATTATATGGTATAAAATTTAGACGGTATAAATATAAAAAGTATTTATTTATCTTTCCTCTTTTTATATGTTAAGTCTTTACTAATCGTTTTGTTTTACTAAATAAATACACATTAGCATATGATAAGTTGAAAATTTATTAAATCAGTATATTAATATTTAAATGGAATTCTATTCTTCGCATTAAAAGATCCTATTAATTAACACATAAAATCTGAAAACTTTATTCGCAATTTTTTTATGCACCAAAATCTTCTATCTTGGTCAAAAAATTTAGAAATTATAAACACATTCTGTTTAGTTTGGAGATTCTAAATTTCTAATTTAAAAGGTTACTGTTTTTATATTACGTTTAAGTTAAGTGGATATACAAAAAAAAATATATGTGGTTGTCCAGTCAGCCAAACACTTTTTTCATGCCTCGTAATGCTTTTTACACATTTTTACTTTTCTTTCTTACATCGAAATATATTCTATTTTTATAAAATATGCTTTGGATTGTTGATCACAATTCTACCCTAGTATTCTAGTAATTTTTTGAAATGTATACGTCTCCATATGTAAAAGAATCAATTCAAATATGTTTTTCTTGTGGTGACGTTTGGTTCAAGATTTTAAAATTTAAAATACATACGCATGTTTGGTCGGCAGAAATTTATAATATTTTGAAATCTTGATTTTAGGTTAAAACAATTACCGAATATTTATTTTTTATATAAATATATCATTTAAAAGAGTAAAAATCGAATTTTCAAAAATAAACACTTATTTTGAAAAGAATGTATGATATAAGTATATGAATTCAAAAATATTTTGTACCACTTTTAGCAAAGGTCTTGCAATACGTGAATCACAACGCCTAACACGCTTGTTTTGATCACGCCGCCACGTCACACCTCACGCTGTTTAATTATAACATCGCCGAAAACTCGTTACGTAAAAGATAAGTTCAAGCAAAGCACTCTTAAAAAAAAAAAAAAAACTTTAACGCGTATGGAGTTGTTTTAAATAATGTAACGAAGCAAAAGCAGTTGATGAGTTTGCCAATTGTCATTCCTTTTTGAGAATAACATTCAATTACCTTAACAACTAACAACTGTTCTTATGGTTTTGTTGGCTGTTTTTTCACATGTTTTTAGGTAAACTTACTTTTTTATAATTATGGATTCATCATGCTTTATGTCAAAACTTACAAGTAAATCTAACCCATATAAATCATGAATTAGTGGTTACAAGTCAATGAAATTGGTTGTGCCTTAAACTAATTTATGTTTTCACTGGCATTGTTATTAGTTAGAGCACAGGGTACGGGTAAATCCTCTTGCGTTTTCTTACGGCGTCACCTAAAAACGCGAGCCACCACACCCCACAAGGTGTTTTCGTTTCTCGCGCTTAGAGCATGGCACGCGTTTTCTCACGAAAACGCGAGAACCGTACCCCGTGCTCGCGTTTTCGTGCATTAAATTTTTTATTATTATTATTTATTTATTTTTATTTCTTTTTTTTAAGAAAAGTGGGCCAAATTTTTTCCCCATTACTCAAGCCAACCAGGGAGCGTGTTTTTTGGCGTTGTAGAGTTTGTGATGTGGTGGGATCATTTAGCCACCACACACCATATCATGAAAAAATTCTCATGTTTTCTCACGGCTTAACACAAAAACTCCAAACCATACCTCGTGCTCTTAGTTAAAATAGAAAGTTAAAAAAGATTGTTGAGTGTTCTAGGTATGTAATTGGATTAGTGGTTGCGACTTACAACTTGTTACGTGCTTGGGAAGACATGATTTGTATACGTTATGGAATTGATCATGATGATTTTCGATGATACGTATTTACTTAGGTTGTGTTTGACGTGTGAGTTTACGAGAGTTTATCGAAACATGAGTTTATTTTAAAAAAAATATAAGATACTTTTAAAAATAATTCTCATTTGAATGATATACCTTATAATAATAGCGTGTTAACAAAAAATAAGTTACAAATGTGGTGTTTGATTAGGACTTATAAGGTCTTAATTGAAAAATCAATATATAAATTAAGTCACTAGTAGAGTGTTTGTTTTGTGCTTAAAACTAACATACGACTGTTTAGAAAAAGCTATCATGTAGAAGGTCTCCATATTAAGTCCATGACTTAATTTATTATTTTTCAAATATAGCCTCCAGCTTCTTCTCTTATTTAATTTAAAAAGGTATAACAGTAGTTTTCTTTAATTCAGACTCTTTATTCAGCACATGAAACAAACAGTAATATAACCATCTACAAATAGATCTCGTATATATAAACAGACACTTTAAATTTACAGGACTTATTCAAAAAACTAAACAAACAAGCCCTAGATGAAATGCTTTTTGAACTACTAATATTTAAAAAAAATCAGCTCATGATACAACAACATGCTCCAGCAACTAACTTCAAAAATCCACTTAGTACTACTACTTAGGGGTAAGAATCGGGTTGGGTTGGTCGAGTTCGGGTTAATCGGGTCGGGTTGAATTCGAGTTAAGGCTAAAAATAATTTACCCGAAGTCGATCTGATTTGAACTCGGGTTACTCGGGTTCGGGTCAGGTCTAGTCAGGTTCGGGTCAACCCGAATTCGGGTAAATTATATAAAAGAAACCTTTTTTTAATGTTTTTAATAGAATTTATACTAAAAGTTTAAATTTAAAAAAAAAAATAAAAAAATTCGAGTCAATCAGGTTGATTCGAACCCGAATTAAACATAATATTATACCCGATGTTTGACCTGATTTCGAATTCGAGTTAATCAAATTGACCCGAATAACCTAAATCAAAATTTCGATCCCAGTAATCCGACCCGAATATGCTCGAATCAAGTTCGGATTGGATCGAAAATATTGACACCCTACTATACTAAAGACTAGCATGTTAAGTTTTTGTTCTTTGTTGCACATGAGTTTTGGGCTAACAGTAGCCTATAATGTCTAGCCCAACGTCTGCATTAATGTGACCTGCTTTTTTTATGTAGTTCTTCTTAAAGCTGTCATTAAAATTTAGCTAAAATAATTAAAGAACATTTTTTCCGCAACGCGCGGGCTTCGATTTTCCATATCGGGTGATTTTGCCGTCCCTAGTCTCCGTGGGATCTCCTTATCCCAAAATATAGTTAAGGTCTTCTTAGTCTCTAACCACAAAAAGAAAAAAAGAAAAACAATGAAAGTACTGGATGAAATGATGAGTAGTTTTGTCTCTGTATCCACCGCTAAAAAGACAATTTTTTCTTTTACATACTCCATTCAAGTCTATAACCAACCCCTAAAGTCCTCAATACACTCAATTGGAGTCATTAACCTCAACGTCATTTACCCCTAAAATTCTATAAAACTATCTTATCACCGAAATGCAAACCAAAAAAGCATATACATATTTGTCACTAAATAATTGTGCAATATTATTTCAATAAATAATATTTAACCGTTTAAGTATGATTTAAGCTATGTTTGATATGCTGCTCTAGATGAGACGGCCATGTTTGACAGTCGAATGTAGCACGGGTTATATTTGGTTTTAAGCTTTGAAATGTATTTTGTATGTTGAGTGTCGTATTTGAGTTTGTGCCACCCGGATAATATTTTCTACTACTTTACTTTTCTTAGTACAATTTAATTATAAAAAAAAATGTTTTACTACTAACGGTCTTTAAGAGAATTAATTTCATTCAAAGCTATATATGAACCATTTTCATTGGATGTCAATGGCAAAAAATATGAATACAATTCCTAAAAATCAAGATGCATAACAAACATCTAAGGATGAATTACATATATATCCTTGTAAAGAGTCAAATTGCATATATATCCAACTTCAACTTAAAATTACATATATATCTTTATGAAACATGAGGAATTACATATATATCCAACTTAAACTTAAAATTATATATATATCCTTATGAAGCACGACAAATTGCATATATATCCAAATAGTTATTTTTACATATTTAAATCTATTTAATTATTAAAAAAATTAATTTCGAAAAACACTTAAAAATATTTTAATTTAAATATATCTAATTTATTATTGAAAATTTGATTTAAAAAAATATAAGTTTTAAAATTTTAGAAGTTTTTTGAAATTAAAATTTTTAAATCTTTTTCGAATTTAAAACAAATCTTTTTCGAAATTATTTGTTTTAATTCATTCGATATTATAAATTAATTATATATATAAATTGAAGAATGAATGAAAAGTGAAAGAACACATGAATATTTAAGTAAATTCATTCGAGAAGTTAGCGAGATTGAATATATTTTGAATATATATTAGCGAGCTTGGTTGTTTACATAATATATTAGCGAGACTTGTCATTTTTTAATATATGTTACGTATATATAGTTTTTTTTCTAAAAAATAAATATTTGGATATATATGCAATTTGTCATGTTTGATATGGATATTATATACAATTTTATATTTAAGTCGAATATATATGCAATTTTAAATCTTTACAAGGATATATATACAATTCTCCCAACATCTAATTATATTGTTTAATTTCATTACTCACATTAAATGAAATAAGAAAATCTCTATTAACCACTTGTCTTAAAGTTGCCAATAGCAAAATTTAAGAAAAACATTATATGATGCAAAAAAATTGGTACATATAATGAAAAAAATAATATTAAAAATTTCTGCAAAACTCTTATGACAACAATTCATAATTGGGTTCATCAACAATTAGAATCGTGTCTATTGAGAAACTTCTTTCGAAACCTGATCATGTTTTTTTATCTCACATGAGTCGAAGAACGAAAAAATAGTTTGTTCATATATTGCCGAATAAAATGTTCAGTTAATTTGACAGTTAGTATTATGTATCCGCTTATGTTAAGCATACGTTATATTCAAATAGAGATTTTAGCAAATATATACACTACGCGACAAAATTCTATCGAGTTCCCGTGCATCCCTAGAACCCTCTAGTTCCGTCCTTGATTAAAGCGCACTGTTCACTAACGCTCATTTCACAATTTTGTTTGCCATGGTGAAAGACCTGCGAAATGACTAATATTTTCTTTCAAAATTTAATTTCTCTTAAATTTTATTTTTGATTGTTTATAATTAAAATTTAAGAACATCAAACCCGCAAACCCATATTAAATTCAAGAACATCAAACGTCTAACCAATTTTTGTTCAAATTTTTACGGATGTTCTTCAAAATTATTTGTATCCATTTGTGAGAACTACGAAAAAATAGAAATCATTGATTATAGTTACTTTGGTTAAGAAATAGCTATGATTATCACAATATATTTGAGCAAGGATCAAGTGAGAAGAAAAAATAAAATGAAATTCTAGACACACAATTAAAACAAGAGTAAAACACTTAATGAGATATGCATCTGATTTTGTAAATACATGTGAGATGCGTAATTGTGATTTATTATCATTCTTCTTGTTTTAATTTTTTTTTCTTATTTGGTCATAAATCTATATTCTAACAAACAATATATAATACATAATTGAAGATAGAATATGTGCGACTTTGAACATGTTTGACTAGTTTCAGTTTTTTTATTTATTTTTCTATTCAATCGGTTTAAGACCGAACGGGATCGGTCAAACTCAACCTAGATCGAAGACCGAAAAGATCATATCACAATAACCGAGATCGGATCAAAATGTTTTGGTCTGGATAAGTCTTCAATCCAGTCCGGTCTTACATGGCATAATCCACGAATCCTTCGTAAGACGGACAGAACTGGTCAGCTCGAAAACTGGATATAACAAAAAGCATGAACCGGGACGAGACCGACATACGTTTGGTTCAGTCCGATTCAGTCCTGTCATAGGTCGAAAATGTTCGGTGTTTGTGTATATTATTGTTTGTGTGATATAAAAACTTGTTTACGTTACTTTGCTTTTAAAAATAGATGTTATTCGAGACTTCGAGTGAGCCATGAAGGCCCAAAAATAACAGTTCATGTGGGCTGATCTTTGAACACCTGTGTGGCTGTGTTATGAAAAACAATCGTGTGGCACAATAACTATGCCATCGAGTTTAGATTACAAATCCAAAGTGACGAGTCAATAATGTTTTTTTTTTTTTTTTGGAAATATTTTTTAATGCAAGTCAGAGATGGCCGAGTTAAGTACATAAAGTTGGCTTAAACACTTCAACTTGAAAAAAAAAAAAGCGAAAAAAAGAAAAAAAAAAGTAAAGTTAAAAAAAGAATGAAATAAAATGAAAGTAAAGTGAAAAAAAAGTTGTGTTCTTAAATTTTTCATTAAGAAAAAGAAAAGAAAATGAAAGGAAAATTGAGTGTTTTTTGTTAAATTTGAAAGAAAATAGAATTAAAACGTTTCATCTCAATATATTGGACAAAACATTTTGCTTTCATTTTCTTTAATGAAGACACAACATTAAAGTTTGGCTTATTTCACAAATAAATTAATACAATGATTATTAACAATCATCTACACTATTAACTAATTGTCAACTACCAAAAACAAGTCAAAATTGTAACAATAAAATTAAACAAAAAGTTGTTAGAATTGATCAACTCATGACGAATCAATCGTCGTCTTTCTAAATCGACACTCAAATCGCGCGGTAGGAGACGGCTATAATGGAGTATTGTAGTTACCGTGGCGGTCGGACGAATCGCCATTGCCTTGGCTTGGCTCGCTAATGATCCAAATAATAATGGTCTTGGACACTGCATGCATTCGTTTAAACCAAAGTTAAACATCAAAGTTAATACAGTAAGTGGTAACATTGTTAAAAGTGCATGCATATATGTAATCATAACAAGTACAAATTCACACAATTTAGTTGCAAAACAATTAGGCATGGTAACAAGTAACCATTAACAAATTTCGTAGCTTAGTGAGCGCGCTAATGTGTCAGAAATCACGGATACTTAATAAAAGTTACAACTAACAAGTGTGTCTCACTAATCACTATTAAGTCGAAAGTTTAAGTCTCGTTAGAAACATGCATCTTAGAAAAAGCTGATGTGACGCTAAGATGAGTGTTACTGGCTGCAACTAGGGCTTTTATGTTTTGTTTACTATTAAAAGATGACAAAATTTTGTTAAAAAAAACTGATGCGACGCTGAGCTAGCTAGTAGATGAAGGCAGACTTACCATGGCGAAATGAATAGGTACAATATTATTGTTTTCAGTGATTATGATGATGGAAATGAAGGAAATAGAAAGTGTTCGTGGTTATAAATAATGATTGTAGTGATGGGGAATCCCAAGAAACAAAATGAATACCTACAAACTAAAACATTGGGCGTTAATTTTCTGTTTGTCTACTTTCTTTGGAGTTAACGAACCACCTATAGTTTTATGGTTTAAAACTAGCTAAAACCATCATTTTTGACAATGAGGGTTTTAAATCTTAAATGTGTATTTGCATGTTGAGTTAATTGTGATTATGATATAAATGTTTCTTTATAATTAGAGGCGGACTCACATTAAATTCGGGTTGGTACGAGCTAAAACATGTTTATGATGTAAAATTTATTTTTTACGATAAAAAATGATATGCAATGCTTTTAAATAAAATTTGTGCTACGCCTGATAAAATATCTAATCCACCCCTGTTTATAGTGTTTGTTTAACAATATATCTTGTGTTCTAAAGGTTTACGTGTAAAACGACAGCCAGATAATTACCATTCATTATTAGAATCAAGTTTTTGTATCTATTACTAATAACAAAATTGAACCAACAATTTTAGTTAAAAATCACTTTTTTAAAAAGTTTTTGTATCTGTTAGTAGTAACAAAATTGAACCAACAACCTTAGTTAAAAATCATTTTCTTTATAATTACGGTTTCTATTATTTTAGTTTGTTATTTGTTTGACTTGTCCTATAAGATTAAATTTGTTTGAAATTATGAAATTATTATGACGGTTAATGTTTGGTTTCTTATAAATAAGCGATTATAAGCATTAGTTTTCTTTGTATATTTTGATCGGAGTTTTTATATTAGTAGCGTTTGAATAATAGTTTAGTTACTTTGAATTAAAATTTGGTTTGTATTTAGTTTGATAAATTGAATAAAGTTTGGTTTCAATTGTTTAAATTTTGTTTGTTTGTTTCGTCTTCAATTACCAATATATCTAGTTAAATTGGTTATTTGGTTACTAAATAGGTCGAATCAATATAAATAACTATAAGTCTATAAAGGGTTTCAGAAAGTTTACACGAACCCAACAAAATTTTACGTCCAATTTTATTTTTCAATAAAAATTTTAACTTTTTCGAAATAAACATGGTCTCAAAATTTTCCGTCACATAGTCTTTTTTAACTAGTACATTAATATGTAAAAAGAAATACGTGTCATATTCTTTTGTCTACGAAAGAAATTGTATCCTTTAATTTATTTTTATTTTTTCTATACTCGTTTTTTTTATTATTAAGTAATTGATAGCTTATAATCTTAGCCCGTCCGTGATTGATTATCTACAACTAGAAAGACTATACGAGAGCAATGATTTACAACACAATGCGAAACATCCTAAATATTACCATAAAGCTCGATCTAAGTTTTGAGTATGTGATAGTTTAACTAAAATGTAACAACGTGATTATGAATGTGTAAGTACATTTATGTAACATTTGACAAAAAAATAAATAAATCAAATGTTGAAGGGTAAAATTATAATTTAAAATAAGGTTGTGTTTTTAGTGTCGTGCTTGAGGTTGCTGAATAAGAAATTAACCATGTTGAAGGTTTTATGTAGTGGGTAAATCTTGTGGGCTAGCTAATTAAACTTTTGAAAACCAAAGATGTTAACTTTTTCACATAATGTTTTTTTATATAGAACGATAATTTTTTTTTAATTCACACAAACTATTTCACAAATTTTATCTCACATATTTTTATCGAGACTTGAACCTAGCCAAAAGACCTATGGTTTTTTCATATAATGTTATATTTTGCTAATATAACGTTAATATGATCAATACAATAGTAAAAGCAATAAATAATAATAATGAAAATCTAGGTTATTATAGTTTAAAAGTGTTAATGCACGACATTTTTCACTGTTCAAGTTATATAGAAAGGACGAGTCTTTTGACTTAAATAAAAATAGTTTTTTTTTGAGCAAAAAATAAAAATAGTTTAACCGGGTATTTAAAATACCGTCCACGACCATTTTCCGACTACCTCCACACAGGGGCGGACCTATTTGTTAGATCCGGGGTGGCGGCGTCCCCCATAGCTTGATCAAAAAAACGCGATTATAATGTATTTTTTCTTCGATTTTGACATTTTTTTTAAATGCCCCTATCGAAAACGAAAATTGCCCCCCACTCACACACTGAAATCCAACTTTTAACACTTTAAGACCTAAAATTTCCATTTTTAAGTTAAAATATTCAGTTTTTTATTCGGATTATAACTTTTTTCCTTGCTATTATAAAAAAGTTTTTTGCCCCCTACTGCCTGATTTTCTACGTCCGTCACTGCCTCCACATGTATATTTAGCGAGGTTTGTACTATTTACATCTTGGTAAGAAGACAAGTGATTTATCACTACTATATCATTTGATGGTTTGCGTTGTTATTATCATTAACGTTTTAAATTATACTTTTTGAAGTGAAAAAACAATACTTAGGAGTTTGGGTTGTGTTTATTATAGGACAATTTTGTAAAAAAGATTTAGTTTTTAATTTTTGTTTTTGTTTTTTTTAGAATGGAGTAAATTTTCTTTTTGTTAGAGAACCTTTGGAAAATTAATAAACTTTAAATCCAAAGTAAGGCGGTTTCTTATTTTTAATAAAGAAATATAAGAAAACACTTATTTTCTCTAAGTTTCTAAAGAAAAAAGTTTTTATAAAAAACTTTTTATTTTTCAACAATTAAATGTAACGTCAATTTTACAATAAAAATCCTGGTTGCGAAGATTTTGATCCTGATCTTACGATTTTAACGATACTGCAATGCAAAAAGCGATCTCGATCTTACAAAGAACCTTTGTATGCTTAAGATCTTATAGGTTCCTGATCTTAATCATAGGATCTTAAGATCTACTACGATCCGATCTTACTTTTTCTCGAATGAAAAACTAAAAATCTACAAAACAAATTTACAGGTTCTATTTTGTATAATCTAAAAAACAACGTGTTAATCTTCTTAGACATTCCATAATCATAATTTACTACCACACTTTTATAAAATATTCGTAGAATTTTATATTTTCGATGTATATTAATTTGTAAATTTGTAAAATATTGCAAAGATTATTGATAAAATTATATTATAATAAGATCTTGTGATCGCGATCTTATTTTACGATTTTGATTTTATAAAAACGTAAACGATTATACGTAAGATCCCGATTTTGAAAACCTTAATAAATATATCAAAAAAGATTTACACATGGGCTACATTCACGAGTTGGCCCAAGCAAAACACAAAGAAGATAGAAGCCCGTATGTAATTTACAAGTGAAAAGCCCATTAAACGAAAATTAGCTATTTAAATTATGTGGAGTGATATATACACCACTAAAATTGATACATACACCACTAAAGTCATTTGTCATCTTAGATCAGAGATTTGTATGTAGCAATGGGACCAAAGTTCTCGAGCGTAGATGACGGTAACAATGGACCTTAAACTTTGCTATGAAAGATCGAAATATTTTAAACATACAAAAAAAAAAAAAAAGTAGACAATATACTTCGAGACGAATATTATTTGTCATTATATTTGGGGACCGAGACCCTCCCTAGCCCCTTATAAAATCCCATGACGCGCAACATTTTATTGTTTTAGGTAGAAATTGTAACATGATTTGGACATTTGGACTGGTTTAAGTTGTATGCAAAATGTTAATGGAAATGAAACAGAAAATAATGTTGGGCACATGTTTAAGTTCTCAGAAAGTCGATATAAGTTTTACTAGTCCTGTAAAGAACATGCATGTTGTTACAAGATGATAAGACGAATAAACCTAAAATCACATTACTATAATTGATGTTGTTTTTGAATTTGATACATATTCACATAAATAAATACATGGTGGACACATGTTAAATTAATACTTCTCTCACGATAATTGTGTTCTGAAAATTCTTTTATAAAAAACAGCACTTCTTCCGTTCTTAATTAAATGTTTAATTTTGACTTTAAATGTCTTTTTTTATCAATTTTGATTTTAAATTAATTTATTTGTGTTATATAATACATGATGTAAAATATATGAATGAATCGAGTTTTAAATGTATTTTTATTAATATAATTTTTATAAAAAATTATAAAACACAAATAAAGTAATTGAAAGTCAAAGTTAACAAATAAATACTTTAAAAGTTAATAATAGACTATTTAATGGTAAAAACTATAAAATATCATCTTACTTATTAATTTGTGCCGACTTTAAACATTTACTATTTAATCTCGTGACTTTACCAACGTACTTGTTTGTTTTGTAATAATATTACCAATATGACCGGATACATTTCCATGTCATTAATTTTATTTTTATTATTTTAAATAATGACACATGTCTAATTAATTTAAGCTATAAAATACCATCTTACTTATTGATTTGTGCCGACTTTAAACATTTACTATTTAATCGCATGACTTTACCAACGTACTTGTTTGTTTTGTAATAATGTTACCATATGACCGGATACATTTCCATGTCATTAATTTTATTTTTTATTATTTTAAATAATGACACATGTCTAATTAATTTAAATTTTTATACCGGTCTAATTACTTTGATTGCACTAATGATTCATCCTTTTCAACAATCTTAACTTTTCACCATTTTAGACTTGTGTAATTCGTCAATTATTGAGAACACTCGATTTAAATTTCATTTGCTAAGTTCAATAGAATCACAGAGATACGATTGAACTCCTGAATCTTATGGTTTTTTGTTAGCAACCAGTATTTTAACCATTTAAACCATAATTTTTAATTAAACTAAAAATATTTTACATATTGTTGTTTCAGATATGGGAAATACAAATGGTATATTAGTCACTTAAAAGGGTAATATAGTCATTTCAGGCTTATATTAGTACAGTCGGAACAAATTTGAAAGTACAATGGTAAAGTCACGAGATTAATTAGTAAGTGTTTAAAGTCGGCACATTTTAATAAGTACGATGGTATTTTATAGCTTTAAAAAAAAGGAAATCAGACGTGGCCATATTAAACGTAATAAAATAATGACGTGGAAATTACCGTGCCACGCTGTCGGTAACAGGTTACCAAATTGGTAACTTCAAAACAATTTTGAAAGTAGAATGGTAAAGTCACGAGATTAAATAGTAAGTGTTTAAAGTCGGCACAAATCAATAAATAAGATGATATTTTATAGCTTTTACCCGACTATTTAAAGACGAAGAAAGTATCTATTTTCATTTTTTAATTATTTTTTTTATAAAATTATAGCTTTAAATATAACTAATTAATTAGTTTTCTAAACAGTTAACCCTAATCAAATTTTCATATCTATTTTCAATACACTCCTAAATTTCGAAAAAAAAAACATAAACAATTGAGATTTAAAACGAATATAATCACTATCTCTTAGAAATAAAAAGCGAAAACAAAAGACACAAATATCACTTCGTCGAACCAAACTATCCATAACATAGAGCCTCATGTAGTAACAACATTGGCGCTATAAGGGGTGTCAAAAAAGTTGACTCAACCCGAACCTGACCCGAACCCGAACCCGAATAATCATATTCGGGTCGGGTCATTCGGGTCCAAAAGCGTATTCGGGTCAATTCGGGTTGACCCGAATTGACCCGAGTTTTAACTAGGCCACTTTTTACACTTTTTCCTCAAACTCGGGTTGACCCGAATCAGAGTTGACCCGACCCGAATTGACCCGAACCCGAGTGACCCGAGTTCTAATTAAGCTCGGGTTCGGGTTATATATTTTTTACCCTTTACCCGACTTGACCCGACCCGAATTGACCCGAACCCGACCGGGTCAACCCGAATCACACCCCTAGGCGCTATATAACCATAATGTCAACTAAAATTCATCATACTCGATGTTTCAAGCAAAAATTAATCAATTATACTCTTCAAAGGATATTTTTATTTTTTTGTTTCAGTTGATTGGCTACAAAAAGAGTCACGAATTTTGTTGATATGATGAGTCTTCTACATAACTTGTAGGGAGTGCTGTTTTTGCTTCGATTATGTATGGAAATTATCAATATTTTTTGGTACAAGGATTTGTTAATCTATACATATGGAAGAGGCGACTTTGTTTTTCGAAAAAGATTTGCCTGGATCTATCGAAAATATTATGGTTGATGGACAACTTTTTTAAAGACTTACATCGAAAACTTGCTTTTTTACCCATCTTACGTAATAGTGACATAAGTGATATGAATGGTGATTATAGTTTTGCTTTGGCTTGTCTTCGTGATACGATTCTGAGATTTGATTTAGTATTTTGTTGCTCATCTAAAGTCCAACTAACATTGGTGAATGCCCGTTTTAGTATAATGGTTAAAGATACGGAACTTCACTTTGATATGATTGCGAGACTAAAAGCATATTAGTTGGCTAGGTTGGTTGAAAAAACCTTCTCTTAATGTAGCTCAATTGAATCTTTTTAGCTTTTGCTAGTTTTTAATACATATGTCGTCGTTTAAAAAAAAGTTTTTGAGTTTACACGCACCACATGCTCAAGATTTCTACTATTATCTTCATAAACGGGCACGTTCAACATATCTCAACACATTATCCTTGAGTATCGCCTCATGATTCTCATATTTTCGGTTGATGCCCTATTTTGAGTCTTTTAGAGAACATTTGGTGCAGTGTAAAGAGCTTCGGGTTTTGAATACATACGATACGACTAGGGAAGTCATTTTTTACATATGTAGGCGTACCGAAATCTCCTCAAAAAAGAGGCACATGTGAATTTCTTGATTGACTTGCTAGATGGAAGATCTACGTTGAGACCAACCAACATTTTGATTTTGGATGGGAGGGAAACATGCATGCGTGGATCTGACCAGGTTTCTTCACTCGTAAGGTTGAACAGTCAGTTTTTAGCAGTGGGCCAGGCTGCTTTGAAAGTCATTTCATGCAAAGTCACTAAACACGAGAAAACATAAATTAAAAATCAACGTGTGTGTATTTATTTCGCATTGATATTTTTCATATCCGTACATGTGAAACGGTGAAGCTAATTACCAGAATCCAGCTTGTTATATATAACAATGTCATTACATCTAGATCCATACGTTAGAATAAATAAAATTGCCCATTTTAATAAAAATAGACCAACAACATAACTTGCTACTTTTTGTCTTCTCTTATTATATAAAGAAAAAATTTCACGTTTGGTCCCTATCGTTTACACCAAACATTAAGTTTGGTCCCTATCTCAAACTAAGTGCACAGATCGTCCCTATCGTTTACACTTTGAATTAAAATTGGTCCCTATTTTGGATGGAGGTTAGTTTTGACTGTTAAGTCCATTTATTGGAGGGGTAATTTCATCTTTTCATCTATGTTAAATTTCCCTAGTACAAATACACTCACTTTCCTTTTCTTTTTTTCTTTTAACTTTTTTCTTTCAATTTTTTTCTCACAAGTCTCATTCTCACCTATCTCTCTCTCATCCACCACCAGCCACCACACACAAACACTTTTACAAAAAGCAGATATCATCTAATCAACAAAAAAAAATTTACAAAATGATACCCAGATCCAAGATTCATTCGAACAAGATAAATTTGTTCCAACCCACGTTTTTTTACAAAACAAAAAGAAACACAGATATCATCTAATCACAAAAAAAAATGAAACCAAGATAAGATCCAAGCAAGTTCTTCGTTGTTTAGCTCGCCAAGATCCTCATCAAGATCCAAAGAGCAAACTCAACACACCGAATCTAAAACAATGGAGGAAATTCACATTCAAACTCGACTCAAAATGAGTCAGCCCAGATAGAACAAAACCAAAGCACCGACTCTAACAACGATGGAGGAATTCAAACTCGAACTCTGCTCAAAACGAGTAAGCCCAGACAAAAGTGAAGGAGCAAACTCAAAGTACATACTCGAACAATGAGTCAGCTCAAAACGCCAACTCTAACAACAATGGGGCAGGGACAGACTCAAAACGCCAACCCTGTCATTAACCAAGAACCTATCAGGACTGAAATCTAATAAATTGTCCCAATATCGAGGATCCCTATGGATTGACCAGGCATTCACAAAGACCGTACTGCCCTATGGCAGTGATGGTGCGCCATTCTTTGAGCTCGAAAGCTTTATCCAACGAGCAAACTCAAACGGATGTTATACACATCTACAACCATCACTACAAAACATAATCACATCTAAAACCCACCACTAAGCGGCTGTGGTTCATAAAACATCACAGCCCAACAATCATCACATCCTCTCATTTCCCAAATCTTAAATTTTTTTTACACCATTAGTAATTCATATGCCAACATACAAACCTTTTAATTCGGTTCACCCACTTGCTTTACTAACACCAAACGACCCAACATCATTATTTTGTTTTTGTGTCGGTGGTGGGTAGGTTGGGTGGGTTTTGGTGGGTATCATCACCGATCCTAAAATACTCAAACAAATCAAACCTACCTGAGACCTCCTTAGAGACTTTAAAGACGGATTGAGAATCAACTAAGTTTTTACTCGGATGAAAGCAAATAAAAGTTCTACACGGTTTTGTTGACTTTAGTTTGTGTGATTGGTATAGAAGGAGATGTGTTTGATATAGGGTTTGATCAATATAATGATGAATGAGATTGGGGTTGTCATTATATAATGGTTAGGCTTGATGAGAATAAGTAAAAGACGTGTTTTTTGGGTGATAGGTTTGATATGGGGTTTTACTCGGATGAAAGCAAATAGATGTGTTTTTTAGGTTTGATGAATATAATGGTTAGGCGGTGTAAACAAGAAAGTTGGTGTGGATTAGAATAAGTAAAAGACGAAATTACCCCTCCAATAAATGGACTTAACAGCCAAAACTAACCTCCATCCAAAATAGGGACCAATTTTGATTCAAAGTGTAAATGATAGGGACGATCTGTGCACTTAGTTTGAGATAGGGACCAAACTTGATGTTTGGTGTAAACGATAGGGACCAAACGTGAAATTTTTTCTTATATAAATAAGAAAAAAATTCAATATTCGTCCCTATCGTTCACACAGAATATCAACTTTCATCCCTATCTCAAAATAACTCCATGAATCGTCCCTATCGTTTACAACTACGATCAAAATTGGTCTCTATTTTGGATGAGAGTTAGTTTTAGCTCTTAACTTTTGAGAATAGAGGGGTATTTCGGTCCTTTCATTATCATCCACTTTTCACATTAAAATCTTATTATTTCTTTTTTTTTAATTATTTTTCTTTTTCTTATCTCTCTCTCACCCTCTCTCACATCTCCAAACCACCACCACAGCTCCAAACCACCAGCATGATCTGCTCAATCCCAATCCCATCACAACCAAAAAACCCAGATCCATATACGAAAAGTGGTGGATTCATGATTCGTCTGTACCACTTAAACAGTGGTGGATTCATGATTTTCAACATGCATATGCAGAGGTGTTTAGGATTGCTAAGTAGTTTTATGGATTCATGATTTTTAACATACAGTGAAAAATACTATATCTGCTTAGAAAAAAGTAGATAAGCACTTCATTACCAAAACTACAAGCTCCCTTCCTATGGTGGTACAAGACAGCTAAGGCGATGACTGTTAAGGTGGTGATGGTATATTCGTGGTGGTGGTTAGACGGCTGTTGACCGAAGGTGTAGATCTGATGGATCTGGTAGTTTTATATGGTGGTGATGTTAAGGTGATAGTTTATATTAAGATGGAGGTTCGTTTGGGTGGTGATATTGGTGTGTAGCGACGGCTGTTGGTGATATAGTGGCGGCAGCATGGGTGATGATGGTGGTGATTCACCCAAAAGTGTCGGCAACCCTTCAAAGCCAGCGGCTAATGTCACCCTCAATGGGTTATCATTAGATTCACCCAAAAGATTACAGAACTGTTTGGCGATAGAAACTTAGAGTGGGGGGAGCGGTGATGCCAAGGCTGGCTGTTAGCCTTTTGGCGCCAGCCCTCCGTTGGCGCACGGTACCGTGGCTCGCGCCAACGGACCTCGCGCCAACCCCAACAGCTCGTGCCAACAGATTTTTGATTTTTTTTTTTTTAGTTATAAAGTGGGGTTTATGTGGGCCCATTATACCCCTTTGGCACCACTTTTTCTCGTGCCAACCACTCCCCACAAATGTGGTGCTAAAGGGTTTCTGGTGCCAAAGCCCCAAAATCCTACGTGACAGCTTTCCAGCCCACAGAATACATCCCATGAGCTTTTGAATTTCAGGAAAGTGTTGGGTACCAAAAGGTGAGAAATGAATCTTTCCATATTTAATAGCTTCATCTTTACTACCATGTTTAAGAATCTCCAAGAAGTGTAGGCGATGAAGCTTTAATTCAATATCTGATCCATTTTTATGGAGCTTCTCATGGCTGTAGAGAGATAGATAGATGTCTTTACTGTTCAAAATGTGAGTGGAAAAAATAGGATTTGTCCAAAATACCTTTCCACTCACATGACTTAACAGCCAAAATTAACCCTTATTTAAAATAGGGACTAATTTTGATCGTAACGATTCATGGAGTTATTTTGAGATAGGGACGAAACTTGATATTCTGGGTAAATGATAAGGATGAATCTTGAAATTTTTTCTAAAAATAATAAAAATTTATTTTTCACTTAATTTTTTAAACGAGAATTTTGTTTTGCGAAAAAAAAGGAAAAATTACCCGACTTCGATTCACTTTTCGAGTTTTAGTTTAAAAATGTATGTTTTCTCAAATGGATTCAGGATCTAAGGTAACCAAGTGTAGAATGTGATACTTCGGTTGTGTTTATTTGGATGAAAAACACCATGTTTTCTACAAAATGTTTTTTAGAAAAAAATGAAAATAGAAAACGCGTTCAAATCATCGTTTTTTAAAATATTTTCCAAAAAATGCAAAATCTCTGGTTTACCCTTTTGCACACAAAACAAATTTATTTTTTTATAGGTTTTTCCTTAGACACAGATGATTCATTTCCCCTTTTGTTTCTTTTATAGTTTTGAAAAATGGAAAACACAACCACGTATTTCTCCGACTAAACACGTTTTTTAATTTTTAAATGTTTTGTGAAAAAGAAAATTTCTCTTTTCTTTTTCTAAAAAAAAAAATAGGAAATGATAGAAAAATATTTTTGTTATTCGTTATCTTATTTTTCTCCGTTGCCTCGTCTACTACACCTTGAAAAGCCAATTGAATACAACGAACCTTTTTATAATTTCTCGAAAAAAAATATAAAAAATGTTAGACGACATGGAATGAAATGAACGTGATTTCCACGTGAGACGCATCAGAAATATAGCAGCCAATTACGTGTCTTCGTCATCGGTCCTATCATAATCATCCTTACGTATTCATTTCCATTTTTTATATTAGTAGTAACATACATCTAATCTTCCATCATGTTTGGTGCTTTAATTTTAAGGTTTCGTTTAAGTAATAAACTCAAAACTTTTTTTCATATTAAAAATAGATGAAATTTTGATAGTTTCTTAGGCTATAATCAATTACATAAAAAAATATTTTCACATTAAACATATCACTGCTACATCACATTTCTCTCTTACTTTTAACTAGAGATTAGCGTGGTCTAAAACCAGTGGAACCAAAATCAGAACCGGTGAAACCGAGAACTAAAATTTTGAGAAAAGTAGAAACCGAGAACCGAACCAAATATACTTTTTAGTTTTAGTTTCGGTTTCGATTCTTTGGTTCTACCTATATAGAAACCGATTTTCTAGAAGAAAAAAAACTTATTCACTAATTAATTAAGTCAACAAAAAACACAAAAAAAATTATAAGTATTTACAACCATTTACATTAAGAGCAATAACATTTAACGACTAAATTATAAGCTCAAATAAATAAATATTTTATAGTTTCACATAATCACTTCTTTTTTTACTTAAATTCGAATCAAAGTTATCAAGCTTTATATTTATTGAATTTATATCACCTTAAAAAGCAATACAAAATAAGAATGTTAGATTACTAATCATTTAACATTTTGGTTACAAAAGAAATGCATGTTTAGTCATGTTATATAAATCTTTTTGTTACAAAGTAAAATAAAAGAACTTCACAAATTATTCAAACTATACCATATCAAGAATTATAACATACAAACCAATTTGTAGTATATAAATCTACTGATTTGTAATTCTGTACTAACAAGACATACATATTTCAGTAATACTAAGAATACATACATTGAATGCAAATAAAAAACAACATAAAACTAAGTTCTATTAATTTGATAATGATGATAGTTGTTTATGTTTCAACGGATTAAAATTAAAGTTTAGGGTGTTTGGTTTGGTTTTTTTGAAAGTACGTTAGTTGTGTTTTTTTAATAGAGTTAATTACTCAGATACGCTATAAAAAGTCGAATTCCACTATTTAAGTTGCTCGAAATTTAGAATTATCGGGTATTTGGTTCTAGTCACGAGAACCGGTAGAACCGAACCGAACCGAGAACCAAAAAATCTCAAAAACAAGAACTGGAACTAGAACCTATAGTTCTGGTTCCAGTTTGGTTCTTCATGGTTCTGGTCCAGTTCTCGGTTCCAGTCCAATTCTTTGGTTCTTTTGCTCATCCCTACTTTTAACCTTTACTCTCAATCACAATTTACTCTTATCAATCACAACAAAAAACAATTTCACACCAAAATAATACTTTTATTAATTCTTTTAAAAAAAAATATGTAAATTAAAAACGTACTTTTACAAAATTAGAAACGTTATGAAAATAAAAACATTACATTAAAAGTTAAAAACATTACAATTAAATTTTTAAAAAACATAAAATAAAACATTAAAGACATTACATAAAAAATTTAAATATTACGAGAAGTTGTATTTTGTGTGCATAAATAGTATTTTTTGTTGTGTAAAAATTATTGTGTTTTGAAATGTATTTAACTATTTATAAGAGATAAATATGATGTTGAAAATATTTTTTTTAAATAAACATAAAGTAACAGACATGAGCTCACTTTTACACAAAGTTCAAACGGTGACTAGTTCACCTTCGGGAGCATTTTTTGTGCATTCTCACACATAAACCAAAACACATTTAGCAACATGCCGCGTGAGCTTTGGTCTTTTTGGCTCACGAGGATTGATTATCGATGACTCTTATAAATGGTCTTAACTTGTTATATATTCAATTTAAAGAATATTTTAAGTACACCTATAAGTTGCAAATTAGTTGGATGTAGATAAGTAGATGACAAATTGACAACTAAAGAAATTTGACATCTAGTCATTACTACCTTTACTCAAAATCCTCTAACCAATATCTTCATTCTCAAAACAAAACCAAATATTTAAAGCAAAAACATTGAACGCAATCGTTTTTAGGCTAGATGGAATGAGATACAAACTCACCATTTAACTTTATTTCAACTTTCTTTCTTCACTCATTCAATATACTTTTCAACTTTACTGATGGTGAAAAACTCACCGTCATATAATACCATTTTTTTTCTTTTTAATTACTTTAATTCATAAACTAAAACGTAAATAAAAACATAAACGTGAATACTTTTATTCGAACATTAAACTTTTATTCAATAATTAATAACATTACATAAACTCGAAAATTAAAAGAAAATTAAAAGTACATTAAAATAAAAAACATTACAAAACCTAATAATAATAGTTCTCATGAGATGGACGGGGGCGTGACAAACCCTTACGTCCAACAAATTTGTTGCTTTACTCAAGGGATAGAGGACTTGATATGTGTGTGGATGTGACTTGGTCTTCACCCTTGACGCAAACAGGGATAGTTGATTTTATACCCGGTCGTGCGGTGGTTGATGCGACACGGCGTAAACGTGTAAAATATAGGGCTAAGTGTGCAACTATTGGATATGGTTTTCTCCCTTTTTAGGGTGTGTTTGTTGAAATGAGCAGTAATTGTGAGTAGTAGCTGTGAGCAGGAGCAACGAGTAGCAGTTATGAGCAGTAGTAGCTGTCATAGCTCACCACTCATTTGTTAACCGCTCATTTGTCACCACTCCTTAAAAGAAGCATTGAAAAACTAGCATTCCTAAAAAGTAGCACCGCTCACCGCTCCTTTACCAAACGATTAAAAAAATCACAACGTTTACCGCTCCTTTTGCCAACAAGCATTAAAAATCAAAATGCTCTTCTTCGCCGCTCACCGTTCACCACTCCAAAAAGCTTCACCACCGCTCATTGCCAAACACAGCCTCATTCTCTTCTTTGAGGGAATTAGAGGAGGATGCGGCTACCTTGCTCAAGCGGAATCGAAAATTCTGCATGACTCAAGATATTGGAGCGCGTGCGGTTGTTCACATCTTTAATAGAATCAGTTTTTGCTATAACTAAAAGAGTGAGAGCTCAGATAGTATCTCGACTTTCTCACTAACTTTTTGTAAATCCTATTATTCTAATAAAGTGATAAAATAATAATAATAATAATAATATCTCGGCTTTCCACTAATTTTTTGTAAGTCCTATTATTCTAATGAAGTGGTGTTTATAAATAAAAAAAAAAAAATAATAATAATAATAAAACTAAATTTAGTAGGATTAATTTTACTATTTCTAAATGAGTGGGGCTTAGATAGCATTTTGGTTTTTCACTAACTTTTGTAATTTCTATTAATTTCTAATGAAGTGATGTTATAATAATAATAATAAATAATAATAATAATAATAATAATAATAACAGAAAAAGATACATATAATAGAAACATTCAACCGATTCACCATCTCCATCTCCTTTAACCGATTCACCATCTCCATCTTGTTATAACCCATCGTATCACCATTACTGTATCACCATCTCCATCTTGTTATATCCCATTACTGTATCATCTCCTTTAACCCATCGTATCACCATTACTGTATCACCATCTCCATCTTGTTATATCCCATTATTGTATCATCTCCTTTAACCGATTCGCCATATAACAGAAACATTCAACCGTATAACTGAAACATTCGTTCGTATCATCTTCATCACCATTACCGTATAACAGAAACATTCACTTATATCCACCATTACCGTATCATCTTCATCACCATTACCGTATAACAGAAACATTCACTTATAACAGAAACATTCGCGGCTACTGGTGGTTTTGTTACAGGTGGGTTTGTACTGGGTTTCGTTACAGGTGGGTACGTTGTAGTGGGTTTCGTTGTAGGGTTGGATTCGGTTCGTTGTGGTTCGGTAGTAGTTCGTTGGATTTGGTGTGGGTTGTGGTTCGGTAGTGGTTCGGTAGTGGTTTGTTGTGGTTCGGTAGTGGTTCGGTAGTGGTTCGTTGTGGTTCGCTGTAGTGGGTTGTGCCGGTTACTGTTTGTGTGGGGCTTCGGGGGTGAGTGGTTTGGTGTATGGTTCGGTAGGGGTTTGGTTATTGTTCGGTTAGTGCTCTTTTGTTCACGGCTGTATTGTTTTGGTTCGCTGTTGTGGAAGTTGGTTTTGGTCGCTGCTGTAGGTCTGTTTTATTGGTTGTTTTGGGGTTGTGTTGTGGGGTTTGCGTGTACTATTGGTTGTTTTGTGTTGGGTTTTATTGTTTTGATTATGGGTGATTCGCTTAGAATTTCTTGCCCTTTGCAAGGGGGAGAAGGGTGTGGAGCTGGTAGAGGTGGGCGGGGGCATTCTAAAAAGTATTTTATCGACCACTTGGGTACTCGCCATTTTAAGACGGATGTGTTGAAGGGAGTTTACAAAGCGCGTATCGCGAATGATTTTTCCTTGTTTTTGGCCCTTGATCTTGCTTTGCATCAAGCGGGGATTTGGTTATGTGGTGAGTGTCTTTGTACGCATACTTTTGGTAAGAATTGTAGACATATGGATGGTGTTGTGGTTGAGTCTCCAGATTTGGAGGATTGTGCAATTTGGGGGATTGTTTTGCCGGTTTGTTCGCCTAGTGCGGATGTTGATGTTGATCGAGGTCAGGTTTCGTTGTCAGGTTTTGGGCCTCCCACAGATTGTGACGAGGGTTCTGTTAGAACTGGCTTAGGGGTGGGTTCACTTTGTTTAGATGGTGACCTCCTTGACCGTTTCTTTTTGACGCGCATACGCACGGTCAAGTGCATCCCGCCTAAGTTGAGGCTTGGTTTTGCTAGGATTTTTCTTAGTGCTCTTGACAAAGTTTTATCTAGCCCAAGTGATATTGCAGCGTGGGTGGAACTTCTCATCTTATCGGGTTGTACTTTGGCGGTGTTCGTACCGTCTTGCAGGGATCAGCGTCGATCTTGTGAGAGGGAGCGTGGTCAGTTTGTTAGTATTTCTAGTGCCATTGCTCGGTGGAGGGATCCTAGGGAGAGGATTGGTTTGATTAGAGATCGTTTAGGTGGTCTTTCCTTTTCTTCGCGTAGGTACTTGAGGTCGAAAGATGCTATGGCGGCTAATATTTCTCAGTGCAAGCGTAAGTTGAGTGATGGCCACTTTTCAGCGGCTATTAAGGTCCTCACTTCTTCGGGTGTTGCTCCTGATTCTCCTGACACCCTGGGGAATTTGGAGTCTAAGCATCCTTTTGTTTCTCCTCCTGTTGTGCCTTCTTCTTCCTGTGGGGTGGACACGCTTTTTGTTCGCAAGGATCTGGTATTGAATCGGATTCGAAGTTTTCCCAAAGGTACTTCTTGTGGTCGAGATGGGCTTAGAGCTCAACATTTTTTAGATGTTTTGGGAGGAGCAGCTTCTGCTGTGGCTGATGATCTTTTGGTTTCTATCACTGGTGTGGTTAATCTGTTTCTTTCTGGTAAGTGTCCTAGTCTGCTTGGTGAGTTTATTGCCAGTGCCCCTTTGACTCCGCTTGTTAAGCCTGGAGGGGGCATTCGGCCTATTGCTATTGGTACTGTGTGGAGGAGGCTTGTCTCTAAGGTTGCATCTTCTTCTGTTGGGGAATCGATGACCTCTTATCTGCATGATTTTCAGTTTGGTGTGGGGGTGCCAGGTGGGTGTGAGGCGGTTCTTCATTCTGTCAGCAGGTTTGTGGAGGAGAGAGGGGATGAGGCCGGACTTTCTATGCTTTTGGTGGATTTTTAGAATGCCTTTAATCTTGTTGATAGGAGCACCATTATTCATGAAGTTCGGCTGAGGTGTCCGGCTATCTCGCCTTGGGTAGAGTTTTGCTATTCTCGGCCAGCTCGGCTTTATTATGGGGATTCTATTCTTTGGTCTTCTCAGGGGGTTCAGCAGGGTGATCCATTGGGTCCCTTATTATTCTCTCTTGCTCTGCATCCACTTGTTCATTCTATTCATCAGGCGTGTGAGCTCTCCCTTCATGCATGGTACCTTGATGACGGCACTATTATTGGTGATACTCTTATGGTTGCTAAGGATTTGGATATTATTAGTGTGGAGGGACCGGCTCGTGGGCTACATCTAAACGTTGATAAGTCTGAGCTTTTCTGGCCGGTGGAGGATCCTCGGGGGTTGGTAGATGGCCTCTTCCCTGCTTCTATTTCTCGTCCGAGGTCTGGTGTCAAGCTTCTTGGTGGCTCTATTAGTCGTGATTTAGGTTTTGCTGGTAATTTTGTTGCGCGTCGGGTTTCTAAGGCTATTTCTTTGTTAGAGGCTATTAGGGGGCTTGGTGACCCGCAATGTGAACTTCTTCTCCTTCGATATTGTGCTGGTGTTTCAAAGTTGGTGTATGCTTTGAGGACTTGCCCCCCTGGGTTTCTTGAGGGTGTTTTGTCACAGTTTGATCAGGCCTTACGCGCGTCTTTGGAGTTGATTGTTACGGGTTCAGGGCCTGGGTTTGGTGATTTGCAGTGGCGTCTTGCTACTCTTCCTATCAGTATTGGTGGCCTAGGGGTCTTATGTGCTGAGGATGTCAGGTGCTTTGCCTTTATTGCTTCTCGTTTACAATCTAGTGATTTGCAGGAGCGGATTTTGGCGAGGTCTGGGATTGTTTCGTCGGGCCCTATTTTTCAGTCTGCTCTTGATGCTTTCTCGACCTGTTGTGGTGTCGATCCTCTCTCTGTCACCACTAGCTCTCCTGTCCCCCAGTTTATGAAGTCTTTGGCAAAGAGTTACTTTGGTTTCATTGATGGTTGTTTGACGTCGCGTTTCGGGTTGAGTTGTCGTCAGGAGGCACTTCTCAGCTGTGTGCGTGCTCCTCATGCGCAAGATTACCTCTTCACTATTCCGATTGATGGGCTGGGGCAGCGGATGAACCCGAGACAGTTTCGTACGGTATTGTGTTATCGTTTTTCGATTCCTTTATTTCCTGATGGTTCTTTGTGCTCGGATTGCCATGTACATCGGATGGATCTGTGGGGTGATCATGCTGTTCATTGCGCTAGTGATTTGGGGGTTAAGTTTCGGCACAATCTTGTTCGTGATGTGTTGTTTGATATTTGTTCTAAGGTTGGTGTGTCGGTGAGGAAAGAAGCTGATATGGGACTTGTTTCTGATGGTGGGCGTGATCTTCGGCCAGCAGATTTATTGCTACACATATGGTCCCAGGGCAAAGATGCGTGTTTAGATGTTACAGGGTTTTCTCCGTTTGCAGGGGCGGGGTTGGATTCGTGGGTTCCCGGGAGTGCTTTGCAGTCGGCTGTTCAGAAGAAGAAGAGGAAGTATTCTTCTATTTGTGCTGAGCATGGTTACTCGTTTATTCCATTCGCCTTCTCGACTTTCGGGGAGTTTGAGGAGGAGGCGATGGGTACTCTCTCGCGTCTTAAGCGGTTAGCTGGTTGTCATTCTAATGACGCGAGGAGTGGTGGTTTTTTGATGTCTAGACTTAGTTTTTGTATTCAAAAAGGGGTGGGCGCGCAGCTTGTTACGCGGCTCCCTTCCAATTTTGTGTGATTAATAAAATTGGAATTTAATAAAAAAAAAAAATAATAATAATAAAATAATAATAATAATAACTTAAACTAACCGCTTAAGAAACTGTGGCATTTTAACCTCCTTTCACTTGGGACTTTGTTTCAAAACTTTCCAACATTCATAGAATAAAAAATTCGAATGATAAAGAGTATGATATTCAATTGCGGCTTCTTGATAGATAGTATCATCAGAACTCTCACTTAGATGCTTAAGTAAGACACTATTATATATCGTAGAAAATTGACCAACTTTAAAATGAATTATACTTTTACATTTGCGGTTAACGGAGTCATAAATTCTTTTTTGATCACCCATTTTGCTATGAAAGTACTCAGTTACCTCCGACTAAAATGCTTTCATCTGTTGACTTTCCTTTAGTACGTACGTCTTCGAAACACGTATCCAAGTTTCACACAAAACTACCTCCTCATCGGGAGTCTACGGTTGGTTTGAACCCATCTTATTAGATGGTATAAAATAGTTTGATGTAAAATAAAATTTTGAAAGTGTGAGAGAATTTGTTAAAAAGGTCGGGTATTTAGAGAGATGAAGTGTTTAAATTTTAAAATAAAGTTTTTTTAAAATAAAAAGTAATTGTTGCATTAATGGAAAAGGAGTAACATTTTGTAACTCATCGAAGCGAGTATCCCACCGCTATACACACAATTCGCGCGTGAGTTATGCCTTCGAGTGGCAACTTACGCGTAAGTTTTTAACTCACAGATGAGAATTGTTACCACTTCGTCCAACCCTAATGCTCATATTACTAAAAGTTACGGAGTACTATCTACATTTCAAAACTATTGTTTAAAATATAGCCTTTTAATTGTCTCAAAATAATTGTCCACTTTCAAAATTAAATAAAAAATTTAATTTGACTTTATCATATTATCTTTATTTAATGTTATTTTTATAAAGAATAAATCATCTTTAAATTAATTAGTTAAGAGTAACACTATTATTCTGCTAAAAATATAAGAGTAAAAACTCTAATAATTATATTTTGTAAATTGTTTTGTAGAAACTAGAAGGGGGGGGGGGGGTAATACAAGATTTTACTTAGTTATAAAAGATTTGTTGAATCCAATCTTTTTGAATTGATTACTAGTTAAAAGTGAGACTCAGTCGTTCTTTGTAGAAAATAATATGGTTTGATTATCTGTTTTAAACTAAGAGCAAATATAAAAATGTCGTTGAGTAGAAAAATAAAAGCTTTGAAAATTAAACTAAAAATTACGAGTTAAAAAGAAATGATTAAAAAAACTTTAAAACTTAGAAGTGAATTCAAAACTTAAGATTTTGTAAAAATAAGAACTTAAACCCGTCGGAATACCCTTGATCGGAATCCCATCGGAACGTGTCAAAAGAAATTCTGTCGGAATAATGATTAAAGTGTCGGAATAATAGTAACCCAATTCTATCGGAATGTAATGCATAAGCTGTCACAATGTATAAACTGTCGCAATGTTTAGGCCATCGCAATACTGATCGCAAAGTTCTATCTGAATGTGAAATCTATCGGAATATGGCTGTTGAAATTTTGGCAGCGTTTCGTCGCAATAATCCTTATACCCGATCGTAAAGTACGATGCCAGGAGCAATCGCAACCTACGATCGGAATAAGTGATCGGAATACTCTATCTGAATAATCGATCGCAAAGTAAAACCCTAAGGGTTATTGCGATCGCAAAGCTGAATCGGAATGACTGTCGCAATATGTAAACCCTAAGCTTATTGTGATGGAAAAACAAAAGGTATTCGGATGAAATACAATAAGTTTCAACTCGAATAAGCACTAATAAGCAAAGACGAATAAGCACTTATTTAAATCTCAACCAAATGAAAACAAGCATAAATTTAAAAACTTTTAAAACACGAAATAAGCAAACTTTATGAATCAAACTTTTAAAAGACTAAACTTTTTTAAGAAAACTAAAAAGGTAAATAAGCTAAACACAAAATAAGCCAATAAGCATGATAAGCTCAAAGCTTAATCCGTATAAAACTTAGATAGAAACCAAAAGATAAACTTTTTGATCTCATAAACATCAAGATTAAACAAAATCAAAGATGATTTCGGATCAAATATAAGTAAAAATCATGAAAGGTAGAAAGAGATTGAAAATGAAAATTTTAACTTGAACTTGTAGATTAATGATTCCAAATACAAGAGTGAATTAAAGCTTAAACATGAAAGGAAAGAAAAGATGAAAAATAAACTAGCTAACTTAACTAACACCCTCCTAATGTGTCATTAGGAGGGTATATATAGGAGGTGGGGAGTGCATGTGTTGCTTCCTTCTTTCTTTCTTCTCGTCTCGACTTGATTTAAATTCTTTGTCTTTCTCGACGTCGTGTCGGGATTTGTCGATATAAATTGAACTTGTCTTATAATTTTCTTCTTCTATTAGACTTGAGTTCTTTGACTTCATTAAACTTCCGTCTTTAGACTTTTTCTTCGATAAATCTTTAGAATAGGCCTTGGAATTCCGTTCTTTTTGCACTCTTGATCTTTTGACTTCGTCTTTTCTCGTTTTCTTCGATAAAAGCCCGTGATAGCTCGTGTTTTCTCCCTTTTTCATATTTTTATCCTGAAACACAATAAAAACACAAACCACGCATAATTCTGACTTTTACGACATAAAATACACGTTTTGGTCTTGTTATTATTGTAAATAAGTGGTAAAAGGATAAGTGTTTTCACACTTATTAAATCCCCTACACTTGATCATTGCAATGCCCTCATGCAATGCATTAATTTCAAAGCACAGATTACATTTCTCATCATAAATAACCCACCTTGGCCTTTATTAAATACTAAACTTTTAAGGAAACTAAAAAGATAGAAATATGTACAAAACAAGTAAAGAAATCAAAGACTTACATTGGGGTTTTGGCTGTCATGAATGTTCATCATCCTCAAGTTTCACGTTCCCCATACCAAGCTTAAAAACGAGATTATTGTTATTATAAGTTAGTAGACTAACACGAACTCATGTGGCCCAATTATTCACTTAGACTCCCTTATTCCTAGGTGTATCTCTTATATTTTAATTTTGTCTTGAATGATCACGAGGATACATTGTTTGACTTACTTTGATAGTTTTTTTAGGGCGAAAATAAAGTGGGACGATTTAATCAATAGTTAGCTAAAGGACAAAATCTTTTAAAACTGCTTCTCGGGACCTCTTAAAGTTCATATCTTGGCATAACTCGCTTCACGATTTGAAACCTTTCTCGGACCGATATTTGGCAGCGACTTCATTATTCGAATCTTTGAGAGACGTTTTTGAAATTATGGTCTTCTCTTCATAATAGGAATTTCTTCACTTGAAGTTTTTGAGAGATTCTTCATATTTGGACCACGACTTCTTCATTTTTCTCCAATCTTTATTTTGGACTTTGATATACAACGATCTGCCTCCTTTTAGGACTTGGATCTATTTATCCTCATACCTTATTGGGGCCTTTATGGATAGACTTCTCCATGATCTTTAGGGGAGTATTTGCTTTTCGTCGTGTGTCTCGATCCTTCATATTGATTTTTGATAAATGATTCTTCACGTCACTTTTGGATCTTTAGCAACAAAATGTAGCCCTCATGTCTTGTTAGGACCTTTTCGGACTCGCCAATCTTCGCATCCCGCTTCAATAAGTTATGCCTCGGCTATGAACTCTAATTAATACCGAGCAACTTTTAAACGATCTTGTGCTAGAAGCTAAGTAACTTTTCAAATCGTACAACCTTATTTATTGCAAATATATTTATTAACAAGCGATGGGAGAAAAAGCTTATAATCAACTCACATAAATTCACGAAATAATACCAAACTTATAATTGACTCTATCATCTCTCGTTCTCCATAATTTAAAATCTCAATGAATGAGACTCGTGGATGCTTAGCCAATTAAATCAATGTTTTGGGTTTTCAAGTCATCTATAGGATCTTGCATCTTCTTACACTTTTTCAAGTTTAGAATTTGCATTTTAAAGTTCCCTTGATAAACGACTCTCTAGGATCAATTATAGGAACTTGCGAAAAGTTCTTGTTCTTAACCCGTAAGAGTTAAGACTTTCGCGTTTTAAAGTTCCCTATATAAAAGCCTAGCAAAACTTGACTTAAACACGTTAAGGATACTAGCTAGAGTAAACTTGGATAAGTAAACTCGGGTTGAGTTAAAAGATTCACAACGTTGAAAAATTACAACCACTTTATTCAAAATTTATTCTAGCAAATAAAGTAAATAACGATAGCAAAGGAAAATACTACTATACAACTAGGCCAGAATAGATTAAAAAGTTTGAAAAATGTCGAAAAATCAAATTTTCCGGTTAAAATGAGGACAAATACAAGGAAAAGCCCCCTTAACTTCGATAGAAGTCCCCCTACACTTAAGATAAACATTGTCCTCAATGTTTAAGCATGTGGGAGTAAACTCCCCTACACTTAGGACATTGTGCGCGTTGTTTAAATCTTGCTAAGGAAGAGACAACTATAGTGATTTCGATGTGAACATATAAGATATGAAATATTGAATCACGACAGTTTAGGATAGAACCAGGAAGACGGGTACACGGGATCACGGTTCGTCAAGTGTCATCAAAAGTGCTCTTTGAAGCTATAATCCCTACACATCATAAGAAACAGGACAACAAATACATACGGGGATCCCCCTACACTTATTATGAAAACGGTAAAGGATAGATCAACGGGTTGCCTCCCGAGAAGCGCTTGTTTTTGTTAACCGAGTCACGAGCCTAACTCGACCCAGAACTAATTCAAGGGAAAAGTGGTGAGGGATAGAATCATCTCATGAGAGATGTCCTCACCAAAGTACAGCTTCACACGCTGGCCATTCACTTTAAAATTAGGCCCATTTGGCTGAGAAAGCTCAATGGTGCAGTAAGGGAAAACTTTGGTGACGGTGAATAGACCAGACCAACGGCTCTTCAGCTTGCCCGAGAAAATATTCAACCGAGAGTTAAAGAGTAAAACTTGATCACCAACATGAAACTCTCGGTTCTTAATCCTAGCATCATGGATGAGTTTGGTTTTCTCCTTGTAGATCAATGAGTTCTCATAAGCTTCATTCCACAGTTCATTTAGCTCGTTGAGTTGAATCTTCCAAAGATCACCGGCTTTCTTGATGTCAAAATTGGCCCACTTCAAGGCCCAGTATGCCTTATGTTCTAGCTCAATAAGGAGGTGGCATTCTTTCCCGTACACAAGACGATATGGATTGCAACCTATCAGCGTCTTATATACGGTACGGAAAGCCCACAAAGCATCGTGACTCGGTGTAATTGGGACAAAAGTGACCACCGGTGGGTCCTTTATGGCAAAGCTTCTAGGATTAGTAACGCTGCCGACCCATCAACACACCGACGAATGACAATATCCGCACATTGTTTGAAAAGGTAAGGGTCGTCCCAAAAATAGTGTTCAATGTCTTTAAAGAACTTTTTATTTTGTTGGGACGTTAACCCTTCCTTGAGAATTCCACCCGCTAAGTAGTTTGCAATGTCCGCAAACCACGGGGTGTCATCAAGATTGGAAATGATAGACATTAAGGCCTCAAGGGGAAAAGAGTCATTGATCTCTTGATTCGGATGATCCCCTTGATAAGGATCCTTAAGTCTACTTAGATGATCCGCGGCTAGGTTTTCGGCTCCCTTCTTGTCACGAATTTCGATTTTAAATTCTTGAAGGATCAAAACCCAACGAAGAAGTCTTGGCTTCGAATCTTGCTTTGTTAACAAGTACTTTAACGCGTAATGGTTGGTATAGACAATGGTGGTGGAAAGGCAAGATAGGGGCGAAATTTTTCAAAAGCATACACTATAGCTAAAAGCTCTTTTTCGATAGTGGTATAATGCAATTGAGCCTCCGTCATTGTCTTGCTAGCATAATGGATTGGTTGGAAGTGTTTGTTCACTCTTTGGCCCAAAACCGCTCCAATGACAAAGTCGCTAGCATCGCACATCAATTCAAAATGTAGCTCCCTATTAGGGGTAACCAAGACCGGTGCCTTAGTTAGCTTGTCCTTAAGAATATTGAAGGAGTCAATACACTCTTTAGAAAAGATAAAAGAAGTATCTTTTTCTAAGAGGTGGGTCATCGGGCGAGCGATTTTAGAAAAATCTTGGATGGATCGACGATAGAAGCCCGCATGACCAAGGAAACTTCTCACACCCTTCACGTTTGAAGGTGGAGGTAATTTAGCAATCACTTCAACTTTAGCACGGTCGACTTCAAGACCGGCTTTGGAGATTTTATGACCAAGCACAATACCTTCTTTTACCATGAAATGGCATTTTTCCCAATTAAGAACGAGACGAGTGTCTTCACACCGTTTGAGCATACGTTCTAAATTGGCAAGGCAAGTAGAGAAAGAATCACCATAGACCGAGAAATCATCCATGAAGACTTCCATAGTTTCTTCAACCATGTCGTGGAAGATAGCCATCATACACCTTTGGAAAGTCCCGGGAGCATTGCATAAGCCGAAAGGCATTCTTTTGTAAGCAAATGTTCCATAAGGACAAGTGAATGTGGTTTTCTCTTGGTCTTTAGGATCGATGGGAATTTGAAAATACCCAGAGAAACCGTCTAAGAAACAATAATAATCATTACCCGCTAGACGCTCGAGCATTTGATCCATGAAAGGAAGAGGAAAATGATCCTTACGAGTGGCTTCATTGAGCTTGCGATAGTCTATACAAACTCTCCACCCTATAACGAGACGAGTAGGAATCAACTCGTTGTTTTCATTGGGCACAACGGTGATTCCGCTTTTCTTAGGCACACAATGGACCGGACTAACCCATGGTGAATCCGAGATAGGGTAGATCATTCCCGCATCAAGAAGTTTGATAACCTATTTTTTGATAACGTCATGGATCTTGGGATTCACCCTTCTTTGGTTTTGAATAGTGGGTTTAAAGTCGTCCTCTATGAGAATTTTATGAGTACAAAAGTTCGGATCAATTCCGCGGATATCGGAAATCTTCCAAGCAATTGCTTTCTTATGATTCTTCAGCACGTCGATAAGTCGAGATTTTTCCTCTTCTTTCAAGTCCTTAGCGATGATTACGGGTAACTTCTTATTGTCTTCAAGGAAAACGTACTCGAGATGAGACAGTAGGTCCTTAAGCTCTAAATCGGGAGGATTTTCGTTGGAAGGTGTAGTCAAATTTCGATCATCGATAGAGATTTCCTTAGGAGATGGTGGAGAAATATGGTCCTCATTGAGAAGTTTCTCAATTGTACGAATGTCTTCATCCCAATTGGAGGGAGAATCGTCATATTGTAAGTCCACATCCCCCAAAGTTGCTTCAAATTCTTTCAAAAGGAAATCAATTTCTCCAAATGGAGTTAGTGATGGAGCAATAGAGGCAACGATGTCAACAATGGTTAGAGAAGAAGAACCACTTTTGCAAGCGTCTTTAAAATGCTCTTCACAAGCCTCATCAATAACGTCAGTGAAATTAACGCTCTCGTTTTCAGAAGGTTTCTTAGAAAGTTTACCCACGTTGAAGACGATTTTATCGTCACCAAATCTCATGATTAAATCGCCCGCGGCTACATCAATGAGAGTGTGACCGATCCTCAAAATGGACGTCCAACGATTAATGGAACACGGGGATCCATCTCGTAGTCAACGACAACAAAATCCGCCGGAAAGGTGAATTTGTCGACACCGACGAAGACATCTTCGGCTATCCCCACTGGATAAGCAATTGTTCGGTTAGCTAATTCCAAAGTCATTCGTGTAGAGACTAGCTCGGGTAGAGATAATTGTTTCCAAACAGTTAATGGCATTAAGTTTATACTAGCACCTAGATCGGCTAGGGCCATACAATTCTCTACCCCGGGGAAGTTGCAAGGAATGAGAAAATGACCCGGATCACCAAGTTTGGTTGGTAATTCCCTTAAGAGCACTGCGGAGCAATTCTCGTTAAGTTGGGTCTGAGCGATATCAAGAATTTTATCCTTATCATTGAGAAGATCTTTAAACATTTTAGCATATTTTGTCATGTGAGCGAGAGCCCCGGCAAAGGAGATGTTGAAATTCAGTTGTTTAAACATTTTAAGAAAGTTAGAAACCTGAATGTCATCCTTGTTCTTCAACTTATCTTTCCTCAACCTTGAGGGATAAGGTATATTGGGTTGAGATGAAGGCTTTGGAATAGAATTCTCACTCACATCCTTGGGTGGTGGAGGGGTGGAAGTAGAAGGTGGAGGAATTGGATAAGGGGACTCATTTTCCTTTGTCACAATCACCGGTGTAGGTGTAGGAAGCTCGGGTTCCTTTAAACCTTTTCCACTTCGAATGGTGATTGCTTTCATCTCCCCTCTTGGATTAGCAACGGTGTTACTCGGAAGAGAACCCGAACCAGAGGCTTGTTTACTTTGGAAGAAACTAGCCATCATATCCCTTAAGTCATTTGTTTGACTGCTGAAAGAGTTTCGCATATCGGCTCGAAGATCATTCCCTTGTTTTGCCATATCTCCTTTCAAGTTGATGATTTGTCGCTGAAGATTCTGCACTATCGCATCATTAGTCCTCATGTAAGTGTCAACCTCTTGATTAAATACGGTGGGTTGGGTGGGAGGAAGAGCATGGTAGGCAAGTGGTTGATAAGCAGGTGGTTGGTGAACTTGATTGTTTCCTTGAGGTGGATATGGGTTTCTTTGGGTTGGATATTGATTTGGAGCTCGTGGTTGGTTTTGATTGTTGCGATTGAGGTTGTTTTGGTTTTGAGGTGGAAAACTGGGTGGTGAAAGGAAGTTGTTTGAACGATAACTGAGCAAATTGCGGTCACCTTGAGGACGTGCTTGATAGCCTCCCGTAGAAAATTTACCGTTGGCGGCATACACATTTTCTGGATTGTCATGAGTCGAAGGACAAGCGTTGTATAAATGATATCCCCCTTATATTTCACATGACTGACTCATAACATTAACATGCGCATTGATGCTTTTGGTATTGTTAGCGGTTTGTAAAGCAAGTGTTTCAACAATCGAAGTAAGCTTATCAATTCTCTTGTCGGCGTCATTAGTACTAGCACTAGCCACATTAGTTCGAACACTCTTAGTTTTCACTCTAGACTTATTCTCAATAATATCCCATGCGGCATTAGAAGACTTAACCAAAATGTTACCACCCGAGGCACTATTTAGTGAATCTTGGTCATTCATGCTTAAACCATTATAAAAAGTATTAATTTGATGTACTTTTGTGAAACCATGTTGTGGACACTTTCTTAAAAGTTCCTTAAAACGGTCCCAAGATTTACTAAATGTCTCACCGTACTTTTGTTCAAAGTTAATGATTTCATTCCGCAAAGCGGTAGTACGTGAGGGTGGGAAAAAATAGTTGATGAATTTGGTCTCTAAATCCGACCACGTAAGTATACTTTGTGGCGGTTCCTTATCAAGCCAATGTCGGGCTTGTCCCTCTAAGGAGAAAGGAAAAAGTTGCAAGCGAATTACCTCTTGTGAAACCCCATTATACTTGATCGTATTAGTGAGTTGAAGGAAACTTTTTATATGATCACGAGGATCATCAAGTGTACGCCCCAAGAATGGTTGAGCAGAGACCATTTGAATGAAGCCGGATTTAAGCTCAAAGTTGTTGGCTCCAATCTCGGGTATGACAATAGCATCGGTGTTGTCCTCTACTTGTGATTGCAAAAGCTCGATCATTGTTGGCTCCAATCTCGGGTATGACAATAGCAGAGACCATTGGTCTATTGTCCATGATGACAATAGGTGGAGTTTCAACTTCGGCTTGAATTGCTTTCTTCTTACGAGCACGGGTACGCATACACACCTACAAAAAGAAAAGAAAAATAGACAAGAAATATTTTTGGTTTTTTATGTTTTTCTATTTTTTTGAATTTTTGAACATTTTTAATTTTTATGGATTTTTGAAAATTTTTGACACGAAAGAATAACGTTCAAAAGTGAACGAATCCCAAAATCCAACGCGTCTCTCACTAAAAACCGTTAATCTTAACGAAAAGAGCCGGCAGCGGCGCCATTTAATACAAGATTTTACTTAGTTATAAAAGATTCGTTGAATCCAATCTTTTCGAATTGATTACTAGTTAAAAGTGCGACTCAGCCGTTCTTGGTGGAAAATAAAATGGTTTGATTATCTATTTTAAACTAAGAGCAAATATTAAAATGTCGTTGAGTAAAAATAAAAGCTTTGAAAGTTAAACTAAAAATTACGAGTTAAAAAGAAATGATTAAAAAAACTTTAAAACTTAGAAGTGAATTCAAAACTTAAGATTTTGTAAAAATAAAAACTTAAACCCGTCGGAATACCCTTGATCGGAATCCCATCATAATGTGTCAAAAGAAATTCTATCAGAATAATGATTAAAGTGTCGAAATAATAGTAACCCAATTCTATCGGAATGTAATTCTATCGGAATGTAATTCTATCGGAATGTAATGCATAAGCTGTCACAATGTATAAATTGTCGCAATGTTTAGGCCATCTCAATACTGATCGCAAAGTTCTATCTGAATGTGAAATCTACCGGAATATGGTTGTTGAAATTTTTGCAGCGTTTCATCGCAATAAGCCTTATACCCGATCGCAAAGTACGATGCCAGGAGCAATCGCAACCTACGATCGGAATAAGTGATCGGAATACTCTATCTGAATAATCGATCGCAAAGTAAAACCCTAAGGGTTATTGCGATCGCAAAGCTGAATCGGAATGAGTGTCGCAATATGTAAACCCTAAGCTTATTGTGATGGAAAAACAAAAGGTATTCGGATGGAATACAACAAGCTTTAACCCGAATAAGCACTAATAAGAAAATACGAATAAGCACTTATTTAAATCTCAACCAAATGAAAACAAGCATAAATTTAAAAACTTTTAAAACACGAAATAAGCAAACTTTATGAATCAAACTTTTAAAAGACTAAACTTTTTTAAGAAAACTAAAAAGGTAAATAAGCTAAACACAAAATAAGCCAATAAGCATGATAAGCTCAAAGCTTAATCCGTATAAAACTTAGATAGAAACCAAAAGATAAACTTTTTGATCTCATAAACATCAAGATTAAACAAAACCAAAGATGATTTTGGATCAAATATAAGTAAAAATCAAGAAAGGTAGAAAGAGATTGAAAATGAAAAACTTAACTTGAACTTGTAGATTAATGATTCCAAAATACAAGAGTGAATTAAAGCTTAAACATGAAAGGAAAGAAAAGATGAAGTTCTAGTGAGAGAAAGTTAAAACTTTCTCTCTCTAAAAATAAAAACTAAAGAAAGAAAAATAAACTAGCTAACTTAACTAACACCTTCCTAATGTGTCACTAGGAGGGTATATATAGGAGGTGGGGAGTGCATGTGTTGCTTCCTTCTTTCTTTCTTCTCGTCTCGACTTGATTTAAATTCTTAGTCTTTCTCGACGTCGTCTCGGGATTTGTCGATATAAATTGAACTTGTCTTATAATTTTCTTCTTCTATTAGACTTGAGTTCTTTGACTTCATTAAACTTCCGTCTTTAGACTTTTTCTTTGATAAATCTTCAGAATAGGCCTTGGACTTCTGTTCTTTTTGCACTCTTGATCTTTTAACTTCTTCTTTTCTCGTTTTCTTCGATAAAAGCCCGTGATAGCACGTGTTATCTCCATTTTTCATATTTTTATCCTGAAACACAATAAAAACACAAACCACACATAATTCCGACTTTTACAACATAAATTACACATTTTGGTCTTGTTATTATTGGAAATAAGTGGTAAAAGGATAAGTGTTTTCACACTTATTAGGGGGTTGAATAGTTTCTTAAATTTACTTGTTAAATGTTGGTTTTAAATTATCCTTTTTCAAAAACTTAAGCTTGAGTATTTATGTGAAACCTTCTTATACACAATATGAACAAGGTATAGTGCAACTAACTAATAATCACAAGTATAAAGAATAATGAATGTATAATGCAACTAAACTAAAAATCACAAGTATAAAGAATAAAGAATGTAAAGAGATAAGGGAAGGAAAGATCAAACCAAACACCAAAGATTTATAGTGGTTCGGCAACGAAGCTCACTCCTCGTTCCTACTCCACTCCTCGAGTACTCCTTACTCGAGAGTTCACTAATCAACAAGCTCCTTAAGGTGGAGAAACCGTACACAACGTCGCTTAACAAATTTCCGACTCTAAGCTAAAAGTCGAGCCCTAATCTTAACTAGGACCAATCTACACCAATATACTTTGAGGACTAAGTATTAACCCTAATACATACACAACTTCCAAATAGACATAACTACTTGGATCTTCACAGCAATGACACAACAATAAATGAATAAGTTTGGATCTTCAATGGATCTTTGAGGTAGACACAACACTTCAAGAATGATAGTGTTCTTCTCTTTGCACTTTGAGAGGAAAAGATGAGAGGAGAAAGATTCACTTCTAAACAAGTTGTAATCAAACAAATGATCAAGGATTTGAGTGATTTAAGAAGTATGAAGATCTGGAAATTTATGTGCAAAAGAGGTGGATTGAAAGTCTGAGAATGGTCCACTATTTATAAGACAAATGTCCAACGGCTATATCTGCCCGCGGTTCCTTATTCGAGCCCGCGGTTCCTTATCGATAAGGAACCGCCGTAGGCGCTAAGGAACCGTCAGCGTAGAGTCCGCTCCCTTTTGTCTTTTAGTGGGTTGGTTCGAATCTGGGGATTAAAATATCCTAAAAGGATATTCCAAACCAAGATAGAATATGCCAGTTTCAAATTTCAAACTTTCAAATAACTAATTTAATAAAACATTTTCTTAAAAAGAAAGTTTAATAATAAAACTTTGTCACACTTAATAAAAAGTGAGTTTTAAGAAAAGATTAAATCCTTGATCACTTAATTAGTATAATTACTTGTTTGTTCATACCTTAAGTGATAATGGTTGAAATGAAAAATACTTGAACTCAAGAATTCGTTTTTCATTGTTTTCGTAAATGCTTGTTTTTACATATTGTCGTACTCAAAACAAAGCGAGACCGAAAAATGCAAGTAAAGTTTTTAGGCATCATTGCATTAACAATCTCCCCCTTTTTCATTGCATTAACAAAAAGGTGGCAAAAGTCTTTGAAGAAGAAAAGAACCAAACTTTGCAAATGCTCCCCTTGGTGCTTACTCCCCCTTGCTTAGGGAACCAAGGAATCGAAATATGGTGACAAGCTACATAGAAGGGTTAGTAGAAGAGAAGAGACACCCAACAAGATATAGCAAAGATCACACAAAAAAATAAGAAACAAAATATCCAACATAAGTCATGTTAAAAGAAAACATGATAAAAGATACAAGGAAATAAATCATACAAAGATCTATGATACACAATCACAAGCCAAAATAAAAAGCATAAATTTAATCATAGTTAAGCTAGAACCCTAAGATTTGCTTGAACTAGATGTCTTGAAGATAAGCAACCAATGCTTAGATAAAAGACAAGGTACTGGCGGAAGGAGGTTGTGGTGGCTTGGTAGAGATCTCATAGTTATAGTAAAGAGGAGGTTTAACTAAGAGACTCTTGATATAATTCAACTCTTCATAGATGTGAGCCATAGAAAGATGTTGATATTAACAACATTGACAATATTTCCATGATGCATGACATTATCATGTGAAGGAGGTAGAACACTAAAGGCTAGTGGTGGAAGATAAGAGGTTCTACAATCAACATTATTAGAAGGAGAAGAGATGTGATTTTGAGTGTTCTTGGGTGAATTAGGGTTGAAAGTAATTGGAGAGAATGGAGGAGAATCAAAGCTTTCATTTGGGGAATAAGACATTTTGATTTGAGAAAGAATGCAAAATGCTTAAGGTTATATAGAGAAAGTCCAACATAATTTGGGGGTGGTCAAATGGTTGAAACAAAGATTCCAAAAAGTGTTGGAACAAATTTGGAGTTTGAGGAATACCCGAAAAGTAGGGTACTGGGTGCGGTTCCTTAACTCAGCCGACGGTTCCTTATCACTGGGAACCGCGGTATCAATAAAGAACCGCCCATAGTGGGTTGAGTTTGGTGATGAGGGAGGATTTTCCAATTCAGCAAATCCTAGTTTTCTAGTCTAACTAATCATGGGGATATGCTAAGAAGCAAAGATAGATTAAGAAAACATATAAGAGCACACCAAAAAAGGTTTAGACCAAAATACATAGATTTTTTTAATGAAATCAATGTAGGAGGTGTGTAGAACTAGACACAAAGTTATGACACAATGATCCTCCATAGTTCTCTTTTGTTCTTGCTATATTTGAGAGACCCATACATATGAATTATGTAAGCTCATTATGAATAGCAAGAAGCTATGAAAAACATTTTTAGATTGAATTAACAATGCAAAAACATTTCTAGACCATTTTCGAAAGAACTTTAAGAATTTTTAAAAGGAAGAGAAGTTTTCCAAAAAGTGTTTATTAAACTTAAAGGCTCAAAGAAAGAAAAGACTCAAAAGATAAAAGATAATAAGAATGCACAATTAAGGAATATGTTCCATTAAGCCTAGACCTAGACGCGAGTAATTAAAAGGTTCCCTATTAAGTGGCTTAGTGAAGATATCGGCTAAGTTTTCTATCGAGGGTACCTTTTCTATCGAAATGTTCCCCTTTTAAACATTATCCCTAAGAAAATGGGGGCGAATCTCTATGTGCTTAGTTCGCGAATGTTGCACGGGATTCTTGCTAAGGTCTATTGCACCCTTGTTGTCGCACATGATGGGAACATCATCAAGAGAAATTCCGTAATCAAAAAGCGCTTGTTTCATCCATAGAGCTTGTTGACAAGCTTTACCAGCACTCACATACTCGGTTTCGGTGGTGGATATCGCAAGAGTGGTTTGTTTCTTGGAGAACCAAGAAGTTAAACAACAACCCATGAAGGTACAAACTTCACTAGTGCTTTTCCGGTCCACATAGTCTCCCGCATGATCCGAGTCCGCATAGACAATGGTTTCTACGCCGGTCCCTTTAGGATACCATCATCCTAAATGTATATTGCCCTTAATGTATCGGAAGATACGCTTAACCGCTTCAAGGTAAGAGATTTTGGGAGCCTCTTAGAAGCGAACACAAAGGCAAACACTAAACATGATATCCGTTCGATTTGTCGTTAGGTACAACAAAATACCAATCATACCTCTATATTTGGTGTTGTCTACCGACTCACAATCATCATCTACGGTGAGTTTAGTATCCAAGGCCATAGGGGTCTTCATTGGTCTAGAGTCTTCTAATCCAAATGTATTTAGCATTTCTTTAACATACTTGGATTGATTAAAGAAAATACCACCGTCCATTTGTTTAATTTTGAGTCCTAAAAAGAAGTTAAGTTCTTCCATCATACTCATTTCAAACTCGTCATGCATGATTTTGGCAAAGTCATCACACGATGATTGACAAGTTCAACCAAATATAATGTCCACGGCATTGCACCAAAAATTTTGAGGCAAAGATTGCTCATATAACATCGTCCTACTCATCTCTTGGATGGTCCTATTCTTCCTTTCAACTACCCTATTTGATTGAGGAGTACGAGGAGCCGAGAAGTTATGGGTAATACCATGAGCTTCACAAAAGGCATCAAATTGCACTTCATTATCAAATTCCCTACCATGATCCGTCCTAATAGAGACAATTGAACATCCTAGTTGATTTTGAATTATTCGACTAAAGGTTTCGAAGTGATGAAAGCTTCATTCTTAGACGCCAAAAACCTATTCCAAGTGAATCTAGAGTAATCGTCAACTATAACTAGGGTATAAAGGTTACCTCCATAACTCCGTATAGCGGAAGGTCCAAAGAGATCCATATGTAGGATCTCTAAACACCGAGAGGTCGAAACCAAATTCTTGGCTTTATGACTTGAGTGAACTTGCTTCCCAAATTTGCAAGCATCACAAAAGTGACTATCAAACTTCATCTTGGGGAGATGTCTTACCAACTCCTTAGAGACCAAAGATTGAATTAAACGCATATTAGCGTGACCTAATCTCCTATGCCAAAGAGTAGAACTATCATCTAAAGTCGCTAGACATAAGTTGTCTTTTGACTTCCTATTAACCTTCATGACATAAATCCCATGCTTTCTAACACCTTTTCCAATGACTTTTCCATATTTTACGATTTCACTGTCATATTCCGAAAAGATGACCTTACACTTATTGTCACAAATTTGACCTATACTTAGAAGGTTAAAACCTAAGTTATCTACGTGCTCTACGTTTTCTATAGTCATAGAGTCAAGAGAGACCGTACCTTTGCCAATGATATTACCACGTCTATTACTTGCGAATGTAAAGTTACCTCCATCATAAGCTTTGTGGTGTGAGAACAAACTTCGATTACCCGACATGTGTTTAGAACAACCACTATCCTTAATCCACTCGTCAGGCTCTAGATCGATTCCCAAGCATATCTAGGTAACAACACACAAGATCAACATTTGGTCCCCAATATCTCATGGGTCCAAAATTGTTAGTTCCAAACATCCCTTACATTTGGTTGGGATGCATGACTGAAGGAGACATTCCCCATGGGTAAAAGTATTCTTGTTGAAAATCATTCCAATTCATATGGCTATTTTGTTGTCCATAGTTTCGCCTAGGTGTCTTTGATCTTGATCTAGTATTATTATTATTCCTCTTAGGTGTTGGAGTATTACTTCTAGGTCGTGGTTTAGCTTGATCATCTCTTTTTGGCGTAGGTGTTCTACTTCTAGGTTTAGATTCATTTCTTACTCTTGGAGGAGCAGATGTTTGTCTAGATAAGTTTCTAGTTCCCGTTAGAGGTTTACTCAAGGGCTTGTAGAATTTATCTAGAGTAGCATTTTCAATTATAGGTACTTTGACCTTGTTAATTAGAATATGTTTTGGTCCTTCACCTAAAATTGACTTTTCAGAAAGTTCAAAATTTTCACAAAAATCTTCTTCTGGACGCAGTTCCTTAGCTCCATCGGCGGTTCCATAGCGATAAGGAACCGCCCCATATATTGGAGCACCGCGTACAGGGGACTGTTTTTCTGAAAACCTAACTTGTTTTGGTTCACTATTTGATGCTTCATTAGTGTTATATCCTAACCTAAGTTTTTCCTTAGAATGGATTTGTTTGTTTAACATATCATCAAGAGCATTAGTACCTCTCATGAACTTTTCAAGTCTAATAGAGGTGCTCTTAAGGTTTTCATTTTCTTGTCTAAAATTTTCACATTTTAAGCATCCTAGATCTATTTCTTTATTTTTCTCAAGCTTTGCTAATTTTTCTTTTAGCTCATTAATCTCGTTTTCAAACTTTGTTCTAGTTGATTTTAGCACTTTGTTTTTTTCAATAAATTTTAGACTAAGCTTATGCAAGTTATTGTATTGGCCTTCTAATTCACTATCTTCTTGAGAAGAACTATTATAGCTATAATACTCGGTTTCGGAAAGTACCTCTTTAGAAGTGTGAGCCATGAGGCACTTTTCATCTTTGGGGTTGTCATCAACATCTTCACCACTATCGCTCCATGAACCTCCAACGAACGCCGTGTGTCGCGTGAAGGCTTGGTACAATCACCGATGAAATGATTTGGATCACCACATCTAAAGCATTTCCTATCACCTTTATCATCTTTGGCAAATCGGTTTTTGGTGAAGGGTTTGTTGTCGTTGTTTGGTTGCCTCACGTATTGACCTCGTCTTTTGAAGAACTTCTTAAAGTCTCTAACCGGCAAGGCATATTCCTCATCATCACTATCCGAGGAGCTTTCATGGTCACTTTGTGCCTTCTTGGCTTTGAGTGCAAGAGACTTTCTTTCACTCTTAGCTTTCACCATTTCCGAGTCCTTCAAAATTATCGTCTCATGAACCTTCAAGTTACCAATGAGTTCATCGAGTGATAATTTAGCGAGATCCTTTGATTCTTCAATCGTCGTGACTTTAGCTCTCCATTTGGGATGCAACGCCCTAAGAAATTTCCTAACATTGTTCTTGCTAGAAAAACCTTCATCAAGTGCTTTTAGACTAGTAGTAATAGTGTTAAATCTAGCAAATGCACTATCTATAGATTCATCTTCTAAGATGACAAATTGTTCATATTGTTGAACAAGAAGATCGATTTTACTTTATTTGACTTGGCTATTACCTTGGTGGGTTACTAAAAGAGTATTCCAAATGTCTTTAGCGGTTTCACACATAAAAATCCTTTCGTACTCTTTCTTTGGTAAAGCATTATAAATCACCATTTTAACCTCATTATTTTTAGCAAGTTTTCTTTTAGTATCATCATTAGCTTTATCAAAAGTAACTATCTCCTTACTTTTAGAAACTTCATTATATTGAAATGGCAAAAAATCACCATTGGTAATAACATGCCAAAGATCTAAATATTTTGATTTCACATAAGTCTCAAACCTATTTTTATAATAAATAAAGTTATCGGTTTCAAAGAGAGGTGGTCTTTGCATGGATTGCCCTTCTAGATACTTGTTGGAATCCATAGATCGATTCAAGTTTTAAAATACAATATATTTTAAAAAGTCTTGAGCAACCACTCTCTGATACCAATTGTAGAAACTAGAAGGGGGGGGGGGGGTTGAATAGTTTCTTAAATTTACTTGTTAAAGGTTGGTTTTAAATAATCCTTTGTCAAAAACTTAAGCTTGAGTATTTATGTGAAACCTTCTTATACACAATATGAACAAGGTATAGTGTAACTAACTAATAATCACAAGTATAAAGAATAATGAATGTATGATGCAACTAAACTAATAATCACAAGTATAAAGAATAAAGAATGTAAAGAGATAAGGGAAGGAAAGATCAAACCAAACACCAAGGATTTATAGTGGTTCGGCAACGAAGGTCACTCCTCGTTCCTACTCCACTCCTCGAGTACTCCTTACTCGAGAGTTCACTAATCAACAAGCTCCTTAAGGTGGAGAAACTGGACACAACGTCGCTTAACCAATTTCCGACTCTAAGCTAAAAGTCGAGCCCTAATCTTAGCTAGGACCAATCTACACCAATATACTTTGAGGACTAAGTATTAACCCTAATACATACACAACTTCCATATAGACATAATACTTGGATCTTCACAACAATGACACAACAATGAATAAATAAGTTTGGATCTTCAATGGATCTTTGAGGTAGACACAAAACTTCAAGAATGATAGTGTTCTTCTCTTTGCACTTTGAGAGGAAAAGATGAGAGGAGAAAGATTCACTTCTAAACAAGTGGTAATCTAACAAATGATCAAGGATTTGAGTGATTTAAGAAGTATGAAAGAATCTGGAAATGTATTTGCAAAAGAGGTGGATTGAAAGTCTGAGAATGGTCCACTATTTATAAGACAAATGTCCAACGGCTATATCTGCCCGCGGTTCCTTATTGGAGCCCGCGGTTCCTTATCGATAAAGAACCGCCGTAGGCGCTAAGGAACTGCCGGCGTAGAGTCCGCTCCCTTTTGTCTTTTAGTGGGTTGGTTCGAATCTGAGGATTAAAATATCCTGAAAGGATATTCCAAACCAAGATAGAATATGCCATTTTCAAATTTCAAACTTTCAAATAATTAATTTAATAAAACGTTTTCTTAAAAAGAAAGTTTAATAATAAAACTTTGTCACACTTAATAAAAAGTGAGTTTTAAGAAAAGATCAAATCATTGATCACTTAATTAGTGTTTGTTCATACCTTAAGTGATAATGGTTGAAATGAAAAATACTTGAACTCAAGAATTCGTTTTTCATTGTTTTCGTAAATGCTTGTTTTTACATATTGTCGTAATCAAAACAAAGCGAGACCGAAAAATGCAAGTAACGTTTTTAGGCATCATTGCATTAACAATCTTCCCCTTTTTGATTCTGACAATCCATAAACTCAATCATCTAATAAAACAAGATTTCGAAGACGATTTTATCATTTCTCCCCCTTTATCGAAGCAAAAAGGTTGCAAAAGTCTTTGAAGAAGAAAAGAACCGGACTTTGCAAATGCTCCCCCTTGGTGCTTACTCCCCTTTGCTTGGGGCACCAAGGAATCGAAATATGGTGACAAGCTACATAGAAGGGTTAGTAGAAGAGAAGAGACACCCAACAAGGTATAGCAAAGATCACACAAAAAAATAAGAAACAAAAGATCCAAGATAAGTCATGTTAAAAGAAAACATGATAAAAGATACAAGGAAATAAATCATACAAAGATGTATGATACACAATCACAAGCCAAAATAAAAAGCATAAATCTAATCATAGTTAAGCTAGAACCCTAAGATTTGCTTGAACTAGATGTCTTGAAGAAAGCAACCAATGCTTAGATAAAAGACAAGGTAGTGGCGGAAGGAGGTGGCGGTGGCTTGGTAGAGATATCATAGTTATAGTAAAGAGGAGGTTTAACTAAGAGACTCTTGATATAATTAAACTCTTCATAGATGTGAGCCATAGAAAGATGTTGATATTGACAACATTGACAATATGTTCCATGACGCATGAAATTATCATGTGAAGGAGGTAGAACACTAAAGGATAGTGGTGGAAGATAAGAGGTTCCACAATCAACATTTTTAGAAGGAGAAGAGATGTGATTTTGAGTGTTCTTGGGTGAATTAGGGTTCAAAGCAATTGGAGAGAATGGAGGAGAATCAAAGCTTTCATTTGGGGAATAATAACTTTTGATTTGAGAAAGAATGCAAAATGCTTAAGGTTATATAGAGAAAGTCCAAGATAATTCGGGGGTGGTCAAAGGGTTGAAACAAAGATTCCAAAAAGTGTTGTAACAAATTTGGAGTTTGAAGAATACCCGAAAAGTAGGGTATTGGGCGCGGTTCCTTAACTCAGCCGACGGTTCCTTATCACTGGGGAACCGCGGTATCAATAAAGAACCGCCCACGGTGGGTTGAGTTTGGTGATGAGGGATGATTTTCCAATTCAGCAAATCCTATTTTTCTAGTCTAAATAATCATGGGGATATGCTAAGAAGCAAAGATAGACAAAGAAAACATACAAGAGCACACCAAACAAGGTTTAGACCAAAATACATACATTTTTTAATGAAATCAATGTAGGAGGTGTGTAGAACTAGACACAAAGTCATGACACAATGATCCTCCATAGTTCTCTTTTGTTCTTGCTATATTTGAGAGACACATACATATGAATTATATAAGCTCATTATGAATAGCAAGGAGCTATGAAAAACATTTTTAGATTGAATTAACAATGCAAAAACATTTCTCTACCATTTTCAAAATAACTTTAAGAATTTTGAAAAGGAAGAAAAGTTTTCCAAAAAGTGTTTATTAAACTTAAAGGCTCAAAGAAAGAAAAGACTCAAAAGATAAAAGATAATAAGAATGCACAATTAAGGAATATGTTCCATTAAGCCTAGACCTTGACGCAAGTAATTAAAAGGTTCCATCTTAAGTGGCTTAGTGAAGATATCGGCTAAGTTTTCTACCGAGGGTACCTTTTCTATCGAAATGTTCCCCTTTTGAACATTATCCCTAAGAAAATGGTGGCGAATCTCTATGTGCTTAGTTCGCGAATGTTGCACGGGATTCTTGCTAAGGTCTATTGCACCCTTGTTGTCGCACATGATGGGAACATCATCAAGATAAATTCCGTAATCAACAAGCGCTTGCTTCATCCATAGAGCTTGTTGACAAGCTTTACCAGCACTCACATACTCGGCTTCCGTGGTGGATATAGCAAGAGCGGTTTGTTTCTTGGAGAACCAAAAAGTTAAACAACAACCCATGAAGGTACAAACTTCACTAGTTCTTTTCCGGTCTACATAGTCTCCCGCATGATCCGAGTCCGCGTAGACAATGGTTTCTACACCGGTCCCTTTAGGATACCATAATCCTAAATGTATAATGCCCTTAATGTATCGAAATATACTCTTAACCGCTTCAAGGTGAGAGGTTTTGGGAGCCTCTTGGAAGCGAACACACAGGAAAACACTAAACATGATATCCGGTCGACTTGTTGTTAGGCACAACAAACTACCAATCATACCTCTATATTTGGTGTTGTCTACCGACTCACAATCATCATATATGGTGAGTTTAGTACCCGAGGCCATAGGGGTCTTCATTGGTCTAGAGTATTATAATCCAAATTTATTTAGCATTTCTTTAACATACTTGGATTGATTAAAGAAAATACCATCGTCCATTTGTTTAACTTGGAGTCCTAAAAAGAAGTTAAGTTCTCCCATCATACTCATTTCAAACTCGTCATGCATGATTTTGGCAAATTCATCACACAATGATTGACAAGTTGAACCAAATATAATGTCATCGACATATATTTGTACGATAACGAGGTGAGAACCTTTCTTCTTTGTAAAGATGTATTGTCTACCATCCCCATGGTATACTCGTGTTTTACAAGAAACGCTTTAAGTCTATCATACCAAGCTTTCGGTGCTTGTTTGAGACCACAGAGAGCTTTCTTAAGCTTGTAAACATGGTCCGGTTTCTCAAAATCAATGAAGCCGGGAGGTTGATCCACATATACCTCCTCATTGATCAAACCGTTAAGAAAGGCACTCTTTACATCCATTTGTTGAAGCTTAAAGTCTAAAGCACAAGCGTAAGCTAAGAGGATTCTAATGGATTCTAATCTAGATACGGGTGCGTGTGTCTCGTCATAATTAATACCTTCTTGTTGATTATATCCACGAGCTACAAGTCTAGCCTTGTTACGAGACACAACACCATTCTCATCTAACTTATTCCTATATACCCATTTGGTTCCAATGATGGTCGAACTTCTAGGCAGAGGAACAAGTTCCCAAACGTCATTAGCAATGAATTGATTCAATTCTTCTTGCATAGCGATGACCCAACTCTCATCCATCAAAACTTCTTTAACATTCTTTGGTTCAATCAAGGAGACGAAACAAAAGAATTTACTTTGCTTTTGGACTTGAGATCTTAGGGTCCTTTGATTTAATTCGCCTATGACGTTATCAAGAGCGTGATCCTTAGACTCCTTAATGTTTACTCGCTTTTCAACACTAAGGTCTTCAACTCCTATGTTTCTAACATCTTTGGCATTAACTATGTATATTTCATCTAAGTCATCATCTACCAAAGGCGGTGTCTTAGATAAAGGCGGGGTTTCATCAAATGTCACGTTAAGTGATTCTTCAATTACACCCGAGGTTCTATTGAGAACTATGTAGGCTTTGCTAGTTTGAGAATAACCTATAAAGATACCTTCGTAAGACTTTGGGTCAAACTTTGTAAGGTAATCTTTGGTGTTGAGAATGAAGCACTTGCTTCCAAACACCCTAAAGTATTCCAATGAGGGCTTCTTACCTTTAAGAATCTTATAGGGGGTCATTCCTAGAAAAGGTCGAATAAGAATTCGGTTGAGAATGTAAGTCGATGTGTCCACGGCATTGCACCAAAATTTTTGAGGCAAAGATTGCTCATTTAACATCGTCCTACTCATCTCTTGGATGGTCCTATTCTTTCTTTCAACTAACCTATTTGATTGTGGAGTGCGAGGAGCCGAGAAGTTATAGGTAATACCATGAGCTTCACAAAAGGCACCAATTTGCACTTCATTATCAAATTTCCTACCATGATCCGTCCTAATAGAGACAATTGAACATCCTAGTTTATTTTGAATTATTCGACTAAAGGTTTCGAAGTGATGAAAGCTTCATTCTTACACGCCAAAAATCTAGTCCAAGTGAATCTAGAGTAATCGTCAACTATAACTAGGGCATAAAGGTTACCTCCATAACTCCGTATAGCGGAAGGTCCAAAGAGATCCATATGTAGGAGCTCTAAACACCGAGAGGTCGAAACCAAATTCTTGGCTTTATGACTTGAGTGAACTTGCTTCCCAAATTTGCAAGCATCACAAAAGTGACTATCAAACTTCATCTTGGGGAGATGTCTTACCAACTCCTTAGAGACTAAAGATTGAATTAAACGCATATTAGCGTGACCTAATCTCCTATGCCAAAGAGTAGAACTATCATCTAAAGTCGCTAGACATAAGTTGTCTTTTAACTTCCTATTAACCTTCATGACATAAAGCCCATTCTTTCTAACACCTTTTCCAATGACTTTTCCATCTTTTACGATTTCACTGTCATATTCCGAAAAGATGACCTTACACTTATTGTCACAAATTTGACCTATACTTAGAAGGTTAAAACCTAAGTTATCTACGTGCTCTACGTTTTCTATAGTCATAGAGTCAAGAGAGACCGTACCTTTGCCAATGATATTACCACGTCTATTACTTGTGAATGCAACGTTACCTCCATCATATGCTTTGTAGTGTGAGAACAAACTTCGATTACCCGTCATGTGTTTAGAACAACCACTATCCTTAATCCATTCGTCGGGCTCTAGATCGATTCCCAAGCATATCTAGGTAACAACACACAAGATCAAACATTTGGTCCCCAATATCTCATGGGTCCAAAATTGTTAGTTCCAAACATCCCTTGCATTTGGTTGGGATGCATGAATGAAGGAGACATTCCCCATGGAGAAAATTATTGTTGTTGAAAATTATTCCAATTCATATGGCCATTTTGTTGTCCGTAGTTTCTCCTAGGTGTCTTTGATCTTTATCTAGTATTGTTATTATTCCTCCTAGGTGTTAAAGTTTTACTTCTAGGTCGTGGTTTAGCTTGATCATCTCTTTTTGGCGTAGGTGTTCTACTTCAAGGTTTAGATTCATTTCTTACTCTTGGAGGAGTAGATGTTTGTCTAGATAAGTTTCTAGTTCCCGTTAGAGGTTTACTCAAGGGCTTGTAGAATTTATCTAGAGTAGACTTTTCAATTATAGGTACTTTGACCTTGTTAATTAGAATACGTTTTGATCCTTCACCTAAAATTGACTTCTCTGAAAGTTCAAGAATTTCACAAAAATCTTCTTCTGGACGCGGTTCCTTAGCTCTATTGGCGATTCCATAGCGATAAGGAACCGCCCCATATTTTGGAGCACCGCGTACAGGGGACTGTTTTTCTGAAAACCTAACTTGTTTTGGTTCACTAGTTGATGCTTCATTAGTGTTATATCCTAACCCAAGTTTTTCCTTAGAATGGATTTGTTTGTTTAACATATCATCAAGAGCATTAGTACCTCTCATGAACTTTTCAAGTCTAATGGTGGTGCTCTTAAGGTTTTCATTTTCTTGTCTAAGGTTTTCACATTTTAAGCATCCTAGATCTATTTCTTTATTTTTTTCTCGAGCTTAGCTAATTTTTCTTTTAGCTCATTAATCTCGTTTTCAAGCTTAGTTCTAGTTGATTTTAGCACTTTGTTCTTTTCAATAAATTTTAGACTAAGCTTATGCAAGTTATTGTATTGGCCTTCTAATTCACTATCATCTTGAGAAGAACTATTATTACTATGATACTCGGTTTCGGAAAGTACCTCTTTAGAAGTGTGAACCATGAGACACTTCTCATCTTTGGGGTTGTCATCAGCATCTTCACCGCTATCGCTCCATGAACCTTCAACGAACGTCGTGTGTCGCGCGAAGGCTTAGGAGAATCACTGATGAAATGATTTGGATCACCACATCTAAAGCATTTCCTATCACCTTTATCATCTTTGGCAAATCGGTTTTTGGAGAAGGGTTTCTTGTCGTTGTTTGGTTGCCTCACGTATTGACCTCGTCTTTTGAAGAACTTCTTAAAGTCTTTAACCGCCAAGGCATATTCCTCATCATCACTATCCGAGGAGCTTTCATGGTCACTTTGTGCCTTCTTGGCTTTGAGTGCAAGAGACTTTCTTTCACTCTTAGCTTTCACCATTTCTGAGTCCTTCAAAATTATCATCTCATGAACCTTCAAGTTACCAAGGAGTTCATCGAGTGATAATTTAGCGAGATCCTTTGATTCTTCAATCGCCGTGACTTTAGCTCTCCATTTGGGATGCAACGACCTAAGAAACTTCCTAACATTGTTCTTGCTAGAAAAACCTTCATCAAGTACTTTTAGACTAGTAATAATAGTGTTAAATCTAGCAAATTCACTATCTATAGATTCATCTTCTAAGATGACAAATTGTTCATACTGTTGAACAAGAAGATCGATTTTACTTTCTTTGACTTGGCTATTACCTTGGTGGGTTACTAAAAGAGTATTCCAAATGTCTTTAGCGGTTTCACACATAAAAATCCTTTCGTACTCTTTCTTTGGTAAAGCATTATAAATCACCATTTTAGCCTCATTATTTTTAGCAAGTTTTCTTTTGGTATCATCATTAGCTTTATCAAAAGTAACTATCTCCTTACTTTTAGAAACTTCATTATATTGAAATGGCAAAATATCACCATTGGTAATAACATGCTAAAGATCTAAATCTTTTGATTTCACATAAGTCTCAAACCTATTTTTCCAATAAATAAAACTATCGATTTCAAAAAGAGGTGGTCTTTGCATGGATTGCCCTTCTAGATACTTGTTGGAATCCATAGATCGATTCAAGTTTTAAATACAATATACTTTAAAAAGTCTTGAGCAACCATTCTCTGATACCAATTGTAGAAACTAGAAGGGGGGTTGAATAGTTTATTAAATTTACTTGTTAAAGGTTGGTTTTAAAAAATCCTTTTTCAAAAACTTAAGCTTGAATATTTATGTGAAACCTTCTTATACACAATATGAACAAGGTATAGTGCAACTAACTAATAATCACAAGTATAAAGAATAATGAATGTATAATGCAACTAAACTAATAATCACAAGTATAAAGAATAAAGAATGTAAAGAGATAAGGGAAGGAAAGATCAAACCAAACACCAAGGATTTATAATGGTTCAGCAACGAAGCTCACTCCTCGTTCCTACTCCACTCCTCGAGTACTCCTTACTCGAGAGTTCACTAATCAACAAGCTCCTTAAGGTGGAGAAACCCTACACAACGTCGCTTAACCAATTTCCGACTCTAAGCTAAAAGTCGAGCCCTAATATTAGCTAGGACCAATCTGCACCAATATACTTTGAGGACTAAGTATTAACCCTAATACATACACAACTTCCAAATAGACACACTACTTGGATCTTCACAACAATGAATAAATAGGTTTGGATCTTCAATGGATCTTGAGGTAGACACAACAATTCAAAAATGATAGTGTTCTTCTCTTTGCACTTTGAGAGGAAAAGATGAGAGGAGAAAGATTCACTTATAAATAAGTAGTAATCAAACAAATGATCAAGGATTTGAGTGATTTAAGAAGTATGAAAGAATTTGGAAATATATGTGCAAAAGAGGTGGATTGAAAGTTTGAGATTGGTCCACTATTTATAAGACAAATGTCCAACGGCTATATCTGCCCGCGGTTCCTTATTGGAGCCCGCGGTTCCTTATCGATAAGGAACCGCCGTAGCCGCTAAGGAACCGTCGGCGTAAAGTCCGCTCTCTTTTGTCTTTTTGTGTGTTGGTTCGAATATAGGGATTAAAATATCGTGAAAGAATATTCCAAACCAAGATAGAATATGCCATTTTCAAATTTCAAACTTTCAAATAATTAATTTAATAAAACATTTTTTTAAAAAGAAAGTTTAATAATAAAATTTTGTCACACTTAATAAAAAGTGAGTTTTAAGAAAAGATTAAATCTTTGATCACTTAATTAGTATAATTACTTGTTTGTTAATACCTTAAGTGATAATGGTTGAAATGAAAAATACTTGAACTCAAGAATTCGTTTTTCATTGTTTTCGTAAATGTTTGTTTTTACATATTGTCGTAATCAAAACAAAGCGAGCCCGAAAAATGCAAGTAACGTTTTTAGTTATCATTGCATTAATATATTTGTTTTTTTATAGTTGGATAATAATTTTAGAACGAAATGAGCAATAAATTGATTACACTGTAATTTGCTTTGGCAAAATTAGCGCAACTGATAAAATAAGTTCCTAAAAGCGTCCACTAATAAAATAAGTTCTTAATGACATATTTACATTAAATGACATTAATACATACTACATTTATACATATAACTTTTATACAATTTTAAAATATATCAAAACTTATTAAAAAGCTTTAAAAAACTCATTCACTAAAAAAAACTTATGATAATTTTGTCATTGTGAATGCTATGTAATACTTCACACAACGTTAGAAAACAAACATTAAAGTTATTTGATGCTTGACATACGAGTATCGAAAGAGTTAAGTTATTTTTCGTTTTTATATTTATAATAGTTATTCATTATCTAACATTAAATCCTATAAAAAATGCAGAAGAATTATTTTTACCAAATTGTTCAAAATTTGCAAAATATCATCAGAGGGAATAAAGTTGTAATTTGACGAAAAATATTTGTTAATGGCGAGATTTTATTAGTATATTTTAAGAAAATATCACTAGTAATAACACAATGAAATATCACTAGTAATATTTAATAAACATAATTACAGCTTAATATCACAAATGATATTCATTGTTTTATCATTAATGATATTTCATTGTTTTATCACTAGTTGAAATATCAATAGTGATAAAAATTAGTTCGAAAAATTTACAACTTTATTCCTTTCGCCTGATTTTTGAAACTTTTGAACCTTTTGGCAAAAATAGCCCCTCCATGTCTTTTCTTAAATCTTAGGTTAATCTTCACTATTAGATTAAAAAAAATATATGATGGACATTTGTTCCTTAGAGCTCCTGTATGGCTAAGCATGGCTCAAGCCATGGCCAAAACGCTAACATCATGGCGCTAAAACCCACACCAAGGGTGGTGTTTTCCCCTCTTGTTGTATTTTCCAGTCCAGAATGATGGGGAACACGCGAGTCTACGACGCGAGAACTGCATCATGCCTCGCGTTGTGGTCTCGCGCCGTGGGTATTTTTATTTTTATTTTATTTTTTTATTATTTAATGAGTAACGGCTAGTGGGGAAATTTTTCAAAATTTTTAACCGTGGGGCTTCAATCTAACCCTATTTTCAAAAAAAATACCTTAAAATTTTATATTTTTACCTATATAATCTCAGCTTTAACCACATTTTTATATATCTTCTACATCTCCAAACAAAAAAAATGATTCATAACCAATAGGTTAATAACTTTTTCGATAACATGCATAATCGAATACAAAATACTCAATTATCGGGTTCGTCATCATCATCAAGCCCGAATACTCCATCCTCCGCCAACTCCACGAGTAGAAGTCCTATTCCATCATTCACCAATCTTATGTCAAGCTCACCATATGTTTCAAATTATCAAGCTACTAACTATAATCCATTTCTCAATTGTACACCCGAACAATTCCAAAAATATGTTGACGGGTAAATGGACGCCGATTAATCACGAAGTTCTAAAGTTTAACACGCTTTACGACCAAACGAAAGTGCTTAGTATCGAAAATGAAGAAAATTGTTTACTCGGATGAAAATTATATATAAAAAAGAGAACAAGAACAAGGATTTCTCTCATAAAAGTGTTTGGCTTTTTTGAGAGACAAATACAAATGGAAAAATATTGAGTCGATACAATCCCGAAGGAACCGAGGTCACGCCTTTAAGCCCGATATGTTCGGCGATGACGAAATCCTGCGTCCATCCGGTGCTCCACGAAAGTCTAAAGCTCAACGTTCAACAAGCTTTACCACGACTTCTGGTTCACGAAAAGATCAATTTGCCGAAATAATGCAACAATAAATGCTCGCGGACCGAAAAAAAGGAAAACATGAAAGTGAAAGACTCGAATTTCTTAAGCTACAAAAAAGAAACCAGGATTTGAAGATTTTTGGCTTGGACACTACGGGATGGACTCCCGAAGACGTGGAAAAAATCAAAAAATTGAAATAGGTGACCCGTCAAAAGTATTTAAATTTCTAAATTATTATCGAATTTTAATAATTGTATTTTTTTTTTAAATAATTGTAATGTTTTCTTTATTGTTATTTATAACATTTTTTGTATTAATAACATTTTTTATATTAATGAAATTTTAGTTTATATGAAAGAGTGAAATTATAAAAGAAAAAAATATATAGTGATATAATACCATAATTCTGATATTAACCGCATCACTATTTTTCTGGTGTTATGGAAATTATGATGTTATGACATCTACTTTTTTCATAAGACCATTCTACGAAATCAAATTATATCTTGTGTTCTTAAATTGTGAGAAAAAAAATACAAATGGACTTCTTTGCACAAGTAAATTTTTTATATTAAATTATAAATTGTTGAAGTAAATTGGTTTCATCACATATAAAAGATTATTAAAATATTAATACTTCTGTCTTAAAGTTATTGTTTACCTTTTTTTCTTTTTTTCCAAAATTATTGTCCATATCTAAAAATAGTAATTAATTTTGTTTAAGTTTACTTTATTGGATAAATGACACAAAAAGATACTTAATTTAAAGTATTTTTCCAATCAAAATATTCAACTTTTTTTATATATATAAAGGATGCCAACTTTTTTATTTTTAGCCAATTTAGGTTTTTTTTTATCTCTCGCTAAAAATTAACGATTAATTTAATCATTTCTTTAAATGAATCTTATATAAAATTTAAAGAGGATTTTATGACATTTATTCAATATTACAACATTTGGTTACGTCAATGCAAATGATTCCACCTTGTTTAAATCAGGAGAGGAATGGCCATTTACCAGGCACAACTTGGTAGAAGTACATGCTTGAATTAGTTTTGGTATAGACAAAGTAGTACTATTGTCCTTAAAGCTAAAACTTATGTCCATTTTTCAGACTAAAGCTAATCCTCCTATTAGAGCACCCACAATGGGTCAAGCTATGAAAAGCTTTTCATTATTTTAGGAAATGTTTGACAAGAGTTTTTGCCATTGTGTGAATGACTTTTTGCAAAGCTTTTTGCAATAACTTAGCATACTCCAAGTCATTTGACAAAGCTTTAGTGATAATGTGTGTGATGCATTGATGACATTCAATGCACCAAGTCTTTGAAAGACTTGTGCATTGTGGATGCTCTTAGGAGATGATAGTCATCTCCTTTTTACATAACGTTGTACATCTTTGTACATATCACCCTTGCGGTTTTCAACAACGAACAATGAAATGAATGGTATCTCACGTGGCTCAAGGTTTGTCTCGTGGTTAAGAGGCAAAAGGAAATGGCAAGAGTGAGGTACATCAGAGAATCGGCTCAGTGAACGAACTCTTCGGTAGAAAAGCACTCGGATGTCATATTCTCATTTGAGAGTTATTGCAAGACGACAGATCATTCGAGCAAGGAGAAGTTTTAGAAAATCCAATTTTGTTCTTTGTCAATATTTGGCATAAAATAATAAAATCCAATTGCTTACTCACTTGCAATTACTTTTTCAATTCGTAATTACCGAAATAATATCTGATGTTCTGCTTCTTGATTTTACAAAGGCTAGAATCATTTGCATCTATGTAACCAAAGGTTGTATTCATAAAAAACCCTTTAAATTTCATATAAGATTCATTTAGAGGAATGATTAATCTAAATGATTAAATTAATCGTTAGTTTTTTAACGGGAGATGAAAAAAAAAATCAAATTGAATAAAAATAAAAGTTGGCATCCTTTGTATGTAAAAAAATTGAATACCTTGATTAAAAAAAGATCTTAAGCGCATCCAGTATGATAAACTTTTTTATAGGTTTATAAAGTTGTCATATCATATAATGTCATTAATTTATAAACTTTTTACATCATGAACTTATTCTCATTATAGATTAAACTTATTGAGGTTTATAAATTATTTAGTTTTTAATATAAATTAAATGTACATAAAGTTTTAGACCTTTTCAAACTTCTAAACCTCTTCATGATACTTAAGCATAAAATAATTCCTTATTATGGCAAAAAAAATTTAGACCATTTTATAAATTTTTATACCTATTCTTGAAACACCATAATTGATGCTCTAAATTAAATATCTTTTTGTATCATTTACCCCTACTTTATTACTTTTAGTCCAGATCTATATTTACAAAAATAAAAGAAAGTATCAAATTAATTACCAAATAACAAAATTGACTTTATTTTACTTTCGTATAAATTAAAACAGTAATTAATATAGTTTTTTAAAAATATATAATTTTTATCAATGAACAATAATTTTAAAACGAAATGTCGAAATGGCTTCTAATTGATTGTTCATTTCACATTTGCATCATCTTTACTCCAATCACCATTATCTTGATCATTCTCCAAACAAAACCAAATATTTAAAGCAAAAACAGAAAAACGTGTTTAAGGCTCATACGTTACTAAAAATAAATAAATTGATTAGTAGGCCATAAATATATAATTTTATTTCCTAACAAAAAGCTCGTGACTCAAAGTTGATGGTCCACAATTCCACATGATAACTCCCAATTTCGTCATCTTCTTCTCTTTTTTCTTTCTTTCTTGTTTTATTTTATTTCTAACACGTATCCACTAATTATATCTTGAAATGAACTTTTTTTTTTTTTTTGGAAAATCACTTAAAAATGTAGTAAACTTACCACTTTTTATGGTTGTGTGTGCTAAACTATTTCTTTTCTCATTATGTGTATTAAACTTTTTAATTTCGATCATTGCATGTATTTTGAGACGTTTTTTCCTTGTAAAATGACCATTTTGCCCTTCAAAAATTGAAAAAAGTAGGGGTAAAATGGTCGTAAAATACATACAATGATATGAATTTGAAAGTTTAATACACACAATGAGAAAAAAAAATAGTTTAGTACACACAACCATAAAAAATGATAAGTTTACTACATTTTCAAGTGATTTTCCATTTTTCTTTTGTAATAAATGAAAATATCTCTACTACTTATAAAAGAAAAACCTCAAAACCTTGAATGTTGAAAAATGACTTAATTATGGAATTGTTGAAAAATTAAATGCATAAAAATTGGATATTAATTCTGGAATTGTTAGAAAAATTAAATGCACATAAGTTGGATAAAGTAGGAAATGTTGAAAAATTAAACAATAAACAATTGCATAAGTTACCAGGTCACGGGTTCCACCACCGGATTAATTCGGTCGAGTAACTTGGTCACGGGTTCCACCAACGGGTCAACCCAGTCGAGTCATCGGGTCACGGATCGACCATCGGACCAACCCGATTGAGTCAGCGGGTAATGGGTTCGGCCACCGGGCCAATCTTTTCGAGTCACGGGTTCGACCATCGGGTTAACCTGATCGAGTCACCGGGTCACGGGTTCGACAATCGGGTCAATCCTGTCGAGCCACCGGGTTACTGTTTTCGACCACCGGGTCAATCCTATCGAGTCACCGGGTCACGGGTTCAACCACCGGGACACGGGTTCGACCACCGAGTCAACCCGATCGAGTCAATGGGTACGGGCTTGCCTACCGTTTCAACCCGGACGAGTCACCGGGTTACCGATTCGACCATTGGGTCAATTAATAAATCATTAACTATCTATCGCTAGGCAATTATTGGGTCACGAGTTCGACTATTGAATCAATTAGCATATCATTAATTATATTTCTTTAGGTAATTCCGCCGCTATGCGCGGGTAATCGTCTAGTACTAGTAAATATAAATTTGCTAATCAGTGGATATGTTTTTTTAAACAATAATTAGATGCATATAATTTGTAATAAATGTATCAAAATATTTATTTCTTATTTAAAAAATGTATTTAGTTAACATTAAATTTGTCTAAAATTTACTACAATTATACGTGATTTTTAAGTTAATACACTCAAAGTTTCTATATGTTTAAATTTTAAAATATGCCTAGTAGGTGCCCATCGGTAAATCTCATATGTAAAATCTATCACTTAAATGAAACTTTTATATAATAAAAAAATTATATTATTTGAGAAGTTTAGTAAAAAAATAGAAGGTTGTAAAAAAAATAATTAGACAATCAAATGGCTTGATTTTGATACATAAGTAAAATCGAGCGATATGATTGGTCGAAAAAAGTTAAAATTAAATTCAAATTAGTTAAACTAAAAATTTGGTAGAGGAATTTTATGAAAACACACAAAAATAACTGTGTCAAATTTGTAAAAATAAACACTTAAAAAGGAGAAAATGATTAATAAAACATTAGTGGTTGAGTTTTAAATAAATTAAATAGACTTAAGTGTGAACTTATAATTTTTCATATTGGTTATTAACTTTAGAAAATAAATAAAATACCTCCTTAAATTTTATACCATTTAAACTTTATATTTTAGAAATACAACATATATGTTATATGAAAAAATAACAAATCATATGATTATAATTATTCAGATAAAAATACAAATTATTGTTTATTTTTATTTTGACACTTAACAAAGTCAAGCAATGCAATCTATTTAAATTATTATTAACATGAATATAAATATCAAAATGAATGCATGACCTCATATATCAGTGTGAGATGAAAATAAATAGAAGAGATTGTACATATTAAAACAATATATATTTTTTAAGGTCGTTATGTATTATTAAACACACAATGTACAAAAAAAAGATACCTAACATTTCAGTTAAACAAAGTCAAATCATTTATGTAACAAATATTTATACAAAATATCAATTAATATTATCACATAATGAAAAATCATGTAAATCTCGTGAGTCATGAGCATTATAACTATTTAAGTATTAAAAAATTAATACTGTTATATAGAATAATATTAAGCATTATAAAATCATAAATTTATAAATCGTGGTTGATGTAAATAATTTGTTGATTAATAATTAAGAAATAACAATTTAGAATAAAAATATCGAAAGTAAAAAATAGTATAAATTTCGAAAATAAAAACTGATGTGAGTTTATATTAATTTACACGGTGCAGAATAAAACGACAAATAATGAAACATATAAACATTAGATATTCTTAAAAAGTATATATAATATACATAAAATTGCAATAACAAAATTATTACTTAATTTATCGTTTATGTCAAGTCCCGTGCGTAAACGAATATTAAAACTAATATAAATAAATACACTATGATACATATTAGCAAAACCTTTTAATTAATTTTAATATATACAATCATAATTTCTTTTTGCTTTGTTTCAACTTCACCATCACCCTTTTTTCTTAACCATTTTTGCAACTTAAATGAGTGAAATATAAGCAGCATATGAATATAATATCACATGCTTCTAATATAATCTTAGTTACTTATATTACATGAACTCTTTAATACAAACAAAACAAAAAAAACAAAAATGTCCCATATATATACACTCTCTTTTATCACATCTTTGTTCTCAAAAAAACACACCAATAGTTTTAAAATTCTGTTTTCTGATATGGGCATGTTTTAGATATATTAAAAAAAATAGTCTGTTATATAAAAAGGTGGATCTTGCATGCTTTAGATATATTCTTGAATCCAGTTTCTTGATTCTTTAAGGTAGTTTTGTTAGTTATATAAAAATTTGAAATTCTGTTTTCTGATATAAAAAAAGGTGGATCTTGCATGCTGCCCAAAAAGTTTATTTTGATTCTTTAAGGTAGTTTTTATAAGAATTAAGCCAAGAAAAATGGATTTTTGGCCTGAGTTTCTTGCAAGCAGTTGGGGTAAGGAATTTGTGGCAGGAGGGTTTGGTGGGAGTGCTGGAATTATGGCTGGATATCCACTTGATAGTGTTAGAGTTAGGCAGCAAAGTAGTCAGCCCGGTTCGGCTTTTAGTATTCTTAAGAACGTTGTGGCGAAAGAAGGACCTCTTGCTCTTTATAGAGGCATGGCTGCTCCTCTTGCTTCTGTTACTTTTCAGGTTGTGTATTTCTTACTTTCTTTCGCGCTTTTTGATAGAACATTTCATGGTTTTAGCCTTTTAGGGTCTTATCTAGTGTTTGTTGTTAGTTTGGATGTTGTTATGATGTGGCTATAGGTTGTTTGGATGTATGTTTTAGAAGTGTTTATATGGTTAGATAGTGTTTATGCCTTTATTGACGTGTGTTTTTGAAGCGATTAAGTGAGTAGATACTGTTTGGGCGTGTTGCTTTTTGAATGTATGACAGATTTTGGATGATTTCAGAATGGATGTTGTTCTGTTATGTGTTAATTAGTTTTGTTGCTACTAGTATCGAACTGGTTATATCATCCCGGGCCTACGTAAACACTAAAAACTAGAGGTGTAAATTTTTAAGGAAAGTGGTGGACAGGGCGGACCTAGGGGGTTCCCGGGGTTCACAACCTGGTGAGTGATTGCCACATAGTATATGAACCTGGTCCGAAGTTTTGTAGTTGGTCTACTAATAGGTCTAACAAAATACATGTCTTCTTAATTTCTTACTACTAATTTGAATGGAATTGTACCTTTTATTTAATTTATTTCGTTTACGCCTCTGCTGGTAGAAGTCACCCGGATTCTATATTTGATGCATAGAATCTCCTAAACTCCTGTGGATTAATACCGTAATGGCACTATTTTGTAAATCATAATCAAACAATGCTTTACTTATGAAATGAAATTAGAATGGACAAAAAGTGTTGGCAGGTCAACTAGATCCGAGCCGTTTTGACAAGTACCAAACTGATTTGTTTCAACTCAAACCGATTTTAGACCAAACACGACCACCCCTCTTGCAACCTTTACTAAAACTGATCATTGCAGCTTAAGCTGCAAATATCAGCAGCTTGAATAGGAATTTACAATCACCATATGATAAGCAGACTAATAGATTACAATTTTCTATTGCAGAATGCCATGGTTTTTCAAATCTATGCAATCTTGTCACGAGCATTTGACTCATCTTGTTGCACCAACGAGCCTCCGTCTTACAAAGGTGTTGCTTTAGGAGGTGTAGGAGCCGGAGCTATACAAAGCCTAATGCTCTCCCCTATTGAACTAATCAAGATACGACTACAACTACAAACCCAATCCGAAAATCAAAGTCAACACAAACAGAAAGGACCATTAAACGTTGCTAAAAACATACTAAAAACAGAAGGTTATCGAGGACTATACAGAGGATTAACAATCACTGCTCTAAGAGACGCACCTGCACATGGTTTCTATTTCTGGACATATGAATTCATGAGAGAAAAACTTCATCCGGGGTGTAGGAGAAGTGGTCAAGAAAGCTTTGACACAATGTTGATTGCTGGTGGTCTTGCTGGTGTCGCTAGTTGGATGTGCTGCTATCCGTTAGACGTTGTTAAAACTAGACTTCAAGCACAGACGCCTACCACATTAAAGTATAATGGTATTGTGGATTGCCTTTGTAAGAGTGTCAAAAACGATGGATATGGTGTGCTATTTCGTGGATTAGGGACTGCGGTTTCTAGAGCTTTTGTTGTTAATGGAGCTATTTTCACAGCCTATGAAACAGCGCTGCGGGTGTTTTTCAACAACAATGGGAATCATGAAACCCTTCAAACAGATAGTGCTATATAAGACAAAGTTCAGAATCCAAATTGTTTTGCGTCAATTGATAGTTATAGTCTTGTAAAGAATTCAAGAATCAACGCATCAATTAGCATTGAAATCAGATTATACACAAAAACTCAGCTCTTCAGTGTAACTTTTCATGTTGTATCACAGCAAAATGCTTATCTGATTCTTGTCGATTGATAGAGGCAATCAGTTTTAGACTTAAAAACTACTCTGGTTAAGGGTGTACCTTGAGAAAGCTCTCGGAAGAAGTTTATTTCCAACAATATGACGATTTATGGGGTTTTTTTTTTTTTTCTGGAAAAACGGCGTTGTAACATAAGCCTATAGATTTTGCTGGTCTGGATATTCACTGATACCAACAAGTTTCATTGTATGTAAAATCGTAGTTACATAATTATAATCACACTCCATACTCCGGTAAAAAACGTAATCAAAAGAACACAAACAAATACACTCAGATACACACTTTGAATCACTCAACTTTTGTGTTGGTACGAACATTGATCATGCAGCAGAGCATATGATCATCTAGATTTTCAAAGGGCCTAATCTCCTCAACGAACTGTTGAGACTACTAGTTCTTGTCGGTGGTTGTGGACGATTAAATTCAGAGTACATATCTGTGAAAAATTTATCAACAAGATCTTGATAAATCGGGCTGGTAAGTAGAGAATAGTAATGAAGAACCTCTTCTACATCCAACACATGCTCCTCGTCCTTCATATCCATCATCTCCAATTCTTTCATTTTTTGCTCTAAAACATTTTGGGTCCCACCGTTAACGTAGTTTGAGCAGCCAACATCTTTCGCTTCTGCTAGGCTTTTGTTGTTCGAAACCCTTTGTTCTGAGTTGATCATGGTCCTATTTGATTCAATGTCTTCTTGTTCTGAAGCTTGCACATTCTGGCCATCAGAATCCCATTGCTCGCAGAACTGTTTGTAGAAATTGTCTAGCTGCTGCATCTTTGGGTTGTTGATACTGGCCGAAAAGAAGCTTAAAGAAGGGGCTCTTTTTAGTTTTCTATACCCTCCAAAGATGAAGGACTTGAAACTGTTGACGGTTTTATTAAAAAAGAATTTTGTTTTTTGAATGGTTTTCCTGAGCAACATTTGTACCTCTGATGTCGGTATCTCCTGAAGGACTAGTTTGCAGCTCAAAGAACACACAGTGAGTGTACGTGTGTGTGAGAGAGAGAGATGGAGAGTTATCGAGGGAGGGGGATATAAAGAAAGATGTAGGGAATGAAATAAAGGGGAGACAACCCGCGCTATAAGTTACTCTTGCTGGTCCAAGAATGAGTATTCAACTGATATTAGCGTGTCAAACAAATTGCTGTATGAATTCAGAACCTAATACGATCCTTTTATAATGCAGATCAAATAGAATATTAAAAAAACTAAATCGTACCATGATGCTAAAGATCCTTAAACATTGATGCCAATTTTATTTCAAAATGCAGCCGGCTTAAAATTTCAAATTAAAAACTGGAATCTTTAATTAGGACAGGAGATTTTTCTTTTCTTTTTGTTTGTACACTACAGTAATAAAAAGTATGTAATGTGTGTGTTCTGATATTTTTAGGATATGAAATGGAATATATTTTTGTAAAGCAAAAGGGATGTGTAATGATAATGGACACTTGAATACTTGACCATATGTTGTCAAAAGTTTATCGCCACTGATTAAGGGGCAAAGGTAAAAGGTGGTGGGTAGGTGAAAGCTCAAATTTGAGTCTGCGATTCCTAGTAAAAATCTATAGTTTGGAACTAATATCTCGCAAAAAATCCGATTTGGCCTATAAAACAAGTACTAAAGGGTTACTAATTTACTGCTTATCTGGTGTTATTACCTATATATGGCGTGTTGCTATAAAAAAAGACTTGATCTAGATATACACACGAAAGGTACTTTTGGCTCATGGAATTTATGAGCTTAGCTGTATGGACCCTAAACAACTCCAAAATAGTGGTACCATAGTGTTGGTGAAAAGAGGGATAAATGACCAAAATGCATTGAAAGCAAGGCATATGGCGTTATAGGGATTTGATGTCAAGACAGTCATGTCATTTTCGACTGACTCATTTTAGTCACAAAGATGCAAACCATCCTTGATCAACCGAAACAGACTTTAAAATGACCAAAAATTACATATGTCATAGGAATTGATATTCAGCCAATGTAAGAATCACATGTGTCATATTTTGGTCGATAATTGAGTGTAACGTCAGTTTACCCCAACTAGGAGGAAAAGTACAAAATTGTGTATAAACTTTTAGGGTCTAGATGTCGACTGGCTGAACGTACTTACTTTTGTGAAATTTGAAGAACTGATGAAGTGATCTGTGGACTTCTCCGTAATTACTGGTCTTTGAAACGAGACGATCTTTAATCCACCTTGGAAGCTTGTCGGTTGGGTGAGAAAAGCTCTTTTTAAAGGAATCTGTTGTGTAGCGCGTGTCGACCAATAAGATTGCTGCATAATCGTTGATGTGCCTAATTGCTCTACCTGATAAACAAGAGTCCACAAAAAATCATTAAGATATCAGTTACGAAAGGAAGATGTTTAAAGAAATTGATAACGAAAAAAACAGGTTTCATACTAATTTAAATTTGCTGCACGAGATAAACTAGCCTTACCTATCGACTGATTTACAGCCTTCATGCAAAGATTTTCATAGTATTCCCTTCCTCTATTCTTGCAACTTCTTAGAATGTCAAATCCCGCTTGAGCGTCTCCATTAAAGCATGCGCCATTAGTGTTTTTTGGCACATCTCCAAGACCATCGATATGTTTGACCCGTTCCATCAATTCTATATCTGACGGACTTGGATAAGGTAATCCAACCATGACTATGCATCGACCCATCCCATCACTGAAGTTGATACCTTCTGATATCTTTCCTCCAACAACAGCAAAAAGAATTGCACCAGTATGAGCTCCTGATACATCTTTAGCAGTAGACGACGCATCAATTGATTCCTTGTATTCTTTTAAAACAACTTCTATTTCAGTGCTTTTCCTTGGTTCTCTGAATACACGTTTCCTCTTCATTATTCTACCAAGAACGCCTGAAGCTTTCCATGCAGTGTAGACACATTCTTCATAATCAAATGAAGAAAAGAACACGACTATACCTTGTGGAACTACTGTGACCAGATTACAAAGTAGAGCACCTAGCTCCCCAACCTATCATTTTAATAAGCAACAAGCATTATTAGTGCTGTAGAACAAATGACAACATTGACGGGTCATAACAGATTCGGGTTAAAACTGGTCTCTTTTAGTACGAGTCAGGCTTACCCAGAACACTTTTTGACGATTTCTACAAATAATGAATACATTAATCATGATTAAAAACAGAATTATTACAGAAATTATGAAAATACTTGTATAAAACAAGTTCAAACAGTTATCTGCATTAAATATAAACTTTGGACAAATTTCAACCCGTCGACCCATTTGACCTATTCCTTTTTAACTAACTTATTTTTAACTGAAATTTACTTACCATGGCCGAGGTACTTCTAGAGCTATAACTGAAATCCAAGGACTGACCCGACGGTCCATGTGAAACAGAAATGGGTAAAATATTGTCCGACGAGATAATATGACCACATGAGAAGAACTGCAACTGATCTGGCAATAACCATGGAAAGAGTCGTGCACGTGTTTCTTCAATAGGTTGGAGAGTTCCTCCAGCCAATACAACAGCATGAGCTTCACTAACGATCTATAAAAAGTCAACAGATACTAAGAACCTTAACACACAGAAACGTTAGAGCATAATTCTGAAGTATATAGCAAACCTCATGAAAGATTTTCTCCCCGGTGAGCATAACGTATTTTATGTATCCTCCAGGTTGTCCAGAGTCTGTTGTTTTTTTCCTCGAGAGTATTATCCGCCCATCACTGTCACCATTCGTAAGTGAAAGTAACATTCCAGCTAGTGCACGAAAACTTGATAATATACTTGTAGTATTATTTTGTAAACTTAATGATTTATCCCCATACCCACTGACCTGAGAGACAAGAACGAGAGACCATGAGTAACTTCGCAGAGAAAGATATATAATCACAAAAAGCAACAAAGATACTCGCCTTGTGAATCATATTGCTATCTTTGATATATTGTAACAACTTCACTAAGTTTATGTTGTCGATATCGAGAGAAAACACGAATTCATTGATGCGCAAAGAGCAATCGGGCCCACTTTTAGTTGCATTAAGTTCTTTATTGACAGAAGAATCAATCAAAGTAGCATTATCGTTACTGCATAAAGCTTGTATAAAAGCTCGGGTGAGAATCATCAATGTCTGAATGTGTCTTCGATTGCCTGGTCCTAAGAGGTTGCGAAATCGTTGGAAGTAGCCCTCTAAACTTGAACTAACAAGTTCCAACTGCAATGATTTGAAACACCAGGTTATAAGCACACAAAAGGCCGAGTTCCATATATTTTACATATCCACGATAACTTAGCTTCTAAAAGCTACACATTTTACCTGTGACAAAGTAATTTTCGAGTCATACATACTGATGAGAGAGTCAGCAAGATTATGAGCCTCGTCTATAATAACAACACTATTCTTTAAGCTTAAACCGAGTGATTCACGTAACGATTTAGAAAGAAGAGATTGATAAGGAAGAACTACAAGATCCGCTGCAGGGACCATGCTTCTGGAACCGTAGTACGGACAGGTACCTAAATTGCCCCCAAGGCGAACAAGATCTTCAATATCTAAGGGTCCTTGGTCAGTCATCTCATTCTTGAACTGTTTCTGTAGCTTTTGTTTGCTAAGCATTGGGCATCCACCTGACGCCTTTGTCTTGCGTACTCTTCCACCAGCGTCTGAATTCTGCATATTAGCATTAGAAACGTGCATCATGAAGCATATTTGTTATTAGGATATATGAAGAAAAAAAATATTAACTTGTACCTTCATTTTAGAAACTTGGTTTTTCTTATTCTTTTGAAGATCCAAACATCGCTCGTTAATTAGAGTGGAATTCCCAAGCTTTATTACCTCTGCAAAATTACACCCGTATAAACAATCATGTTTCAATTTCAAAACAACCAAAAAATAAGATTTACCTTCGTTTATGCACAAGTTCTTCCGTGAGCCCAAAGATGCGACCTTTATCTCGTCAGCAAAGACAGTTTTCTTCAATTCTTTTACAAACTGTGAGAGCTGTGAATGAGTCCTGCTACAAAAATATATCTTGAAATCCGCCTCTTCCTCTTCATCACTCAATTCATCGCATACCTCTTCATCTTCACTCGATGACGATCCACCACAAATGCCACCACCCTTTCTCTTTGATCGTCCACTCTTTTCATCGTCACTTTCGTATTCGTCTACTAAAAACTCCTTATCATCTAACTTCTCTCCGTCGCTTTTCGCAGTCAGATTACTTTGTTCATCACCATGTACGTTGTAATCATCTCCAATCTCTCGAAAATGATTAAATAAGTCTTTGAAACTCTCCTCGATTCCAGTCTTATCACGTTTCTTACTTTTAAACCCATTCCGTTTCTTAACCTTCTTCTTTGGACTTTCTACCTCTTTAGTCCCTAACACACTCTTGAACCAATCAGGTTCGTCATCTGATCCAACATGATCACCACTTGTTCCAACCTGATCCGTATCAGCCTTACCATCGTTATTCTGGCGTTTCCTTCGATCGACAAGCCATTGCAGAGCACTACAGATTATACTTAAGGTTTTTCCTGTTCCTGTAACCAGTAATATGTTTTCATCACTAACTTTTTCTCGACTATAATTAGACACACACACGCACGCAATACGCTATAACATACATTGGAATATCAGCAGCATTCCTAAGGACTATGGCACTAATACTATGTCTTCATATATCGTTAATATCTCCCCAATATAATTCAACCACGCGCACTAAGCATAAGAGGGGTGTTTGAGATTGCTAATATATTCCTGCTTATTTGCTTATTCAATCATTTTGAAGTGTTTAGATCATCTAAACTCTTTTGTGTATCTGACTATCAGACTATGGGGCAAAATAAGCATGTCCTAATCTGCTGATTTCAAAGTGCTTATTTAGGCAAAAACTAAAACTACCTTTTTTTTCTTTTTTTTTTCTGGTAACCGTGATTTCCGACTCATTGGCCGACTAATCCACGGGGTTTGAGCCCACCGCCACACAGACTCAAACCAGGTAAAGCCCTCCCTTTTCAGGAGGTTGGCGTACAATCATATAAAACCTAAACATGTTACAAAATGTAGATAGTGTTTGTGATAGAACCAGGCTAAGGGTTATATGAAAATAGGACGATAGGAATGATTTATTGAAGAAACAATGCAGAATCTGAACAAAGAACTTCAATAGAATCTGAATAGAGAACGATAGGTGTGATTTATCAAAGAACGGTGCAGAATCTGGACACCGAAACTTCAACAAAATCAACTAGTCCGTAGAGAGGACCAGACTCCTAATACATCAAAGTATATAATTTATGCCATGCCTTATTCTTAGCCTTACACTTACAATATATAGATACAGATAGAAGATACTAGAAATCATAAGTCAAAATCACTGCTGAAGATAAGGGATTGCAATAAATCAGTGATCCTGATTTATCTCAATCTTTCCATCAATAAACCAGATTCTTATCAGTTTGTTTCGGCTTATATAGCCTGCCTATGGCTTATGTTTCATAAGCTCACTTTTTGTGACTTACAAAAGTTTGAGAATAAGTCACAAAAAGTGAGCTTATTAAAAACATAAGCTGAAAACCAAATAAGCCAAAAGCCGGCTATATGAGCCAAAACAAACACCCAATAAAACTTCTTATAAAAAGAATAATTTTTGGCCTTACAAATAAGCAAATCGTATGTCCTAAAGTCCTTAAACGCTTAGTCATAAAACCACTCAAGGGTGGCCTATTGACAAAAGCAGGGGCGGATGTATGGTTTAGGTTTGGCTAGACCAAAAGACGAGTCACACATTGAAGTCCAACATTTAAAACTCTAAAACCTTAGAAATTTCCTGCGTCCACCACCGGACAAAAGGGGTTGTGACTATCAGTCTAAAACGTCTGAAATTCAATTCCTGCGAGGCGCAAACAACTCTGAAGTGGCCAAGCCAACCTTGTGAAAAGGTGGAACACCATGGTGACCCAATAAGAGTAAAGTGGTTATTAATAAGCAGGGAGGGGCATAATAAGCAATCATCCAAGCACATAGTAGGCAATAATATATCATTTTGTTTCCTACAAGTGAAATAAGTGAGAATTTAAATTTTTATACCAGTAGGGCTTTCGAGCATGGCGATACCGCCTTTATCGATCGAATCGTAAAGAGCATTCATGAAATCAATCTGTATGGAATAGGGTTTCAACGGAAAACCCCCAAATTTTTCTTCCCCCATTTCCCCCGCCTTCTTTCTTTTCCCGCCTGATTTCTCAAATGTAAGATACTACTTACTTGTGAGGTTACATGGGCGACCATTTTGTACTGTCAACCGAACCGGTCCGGACCGGAAAACCGGACCGACCAGTCTGATCTTTGGTCCATAGTTTCCGTCACATTCTATCTTCGGTCTAAATCGGTAGATTATGTTTAATCGGACCGGACAATATGATAATATATCATATTGTCCGGTCCGATTAAAAATAATCTACCGATTTAGACCGAAGATAGAATGCGAAGGAAACTATGGACCAAAAATCAGACTAGGGCTGAGCATCAGTCCGGGACCGGACCGGACCGGACCGAGGACCGAATTGGTCCGAAACACCGGACCGAGACCAGACCGAAATGGGTCCGGGTTGGTCCGGTTCGGTTCTCGGCCCGGTCCGGTCCTATTAGGCATAATCGACGAGATTTTGGTAAGATCGAGCCGGACCGATGACCGAATTGGTCCAAAACCCCAGACCGAAGACCGGACCGAAATTGCTCGGTTCGGTTCGGTCTGGTCCCAAAACCGACCCGGACCAGAAAATCGAACCGAGATTTTCGTCTTTGTAAGATCGAGATCGTAAAGTGGATCGGGATCGTAAGATCCTAATATAATGTAATTTTTCTAGTAGTCTTTGTAATATTTTACAAATTTACAAATTAATATATATTGTAAACACAAAATTATATGAATATTTCTAAAAATGTGGTCACAAATTATGATTATAAAATATATAAGAAGATTTACATGTTGTTTTTTAGATTATATAAAATAGAACGTATAAATATGTAGTTTTTTAGTTTGGCGTTCGAGTAAAAGTAAAAGTAAGATCGGATCGTAGTAGATCCTAAGATCTTATGATCAAGATCGAGATATTATAAGATCTTAAGGATGGAAAGATCCTACGTAAGATTTGAATCGTTTTTGTTTTGCAGGATCGTAAAATTGTAAGATCTTAAGATCAAGATCGGGATCTTGACAACTGATGAATTTTTTTTCCAGTCAGAGCTTAAAAATTATACTATAAGATTGTCATTTCATAAAACTATATCATAAAACCACACGTATATGATTTTAACTGTATATGATTTTTTTATACGTAACTGAAAAAATAAAAAAGTATAAAATTTATTAAAGGTATATTAAAAAATAATTTATTAGTTTATGTTAACTTTTTCCAAATACTTGTTTTAACTTTTTACCATGCAACTGTTTTTATTATATATGAATATGTTGTTATGTTTGGTTGATGAAAAAAATTAAAGTACCACTAAATTTCAAAATACAACGGTTTTTTATATGTATAATAAATTTGTATACACATAAAAGGGAAAATAGACAAATAAGTTACTAAAGTTTGTTGAAATGTTCACCTAAGTTACTAAAATATTTTTTTTTACAAATCAGTTACTTATGTTTGGTTTACCTGTCATATAAGTTACTCTTTTGGTTGCAACCTGTTGTTACCGGTAACTAAGTGACGTGGCATACAATATTAATAGGTTAATACACAAAAATATTATCAAAGTTTGCCAAAATGTTCACCTACGTTACTAAAGTTTTTTTTCGTTGCAAATAGGTTACTAAAGTTAAGGTAACAGGTTAAATAAGTTACCCTGTATGTTTTAACCCTTGTTACTAGGTAAGTGTCGACGTGAAATTACTTATTTTTTATTTGTTTAAAGAGTAAATTATCTTTTATTTTTAAATTATGTTTATCATAATAACGCATGATTCAAGAAAAATGATCGTAGCAAACCATCTACTCCTAAGCTATCTTTAAATTCTTTCATTTTAGACATGATGAGCAACTATCTCGATTGGGGTTGACGGCGGAAGAAGGGTGAGTGTGTAGAGATGGCAACGGGGCCGGGTTTGCGGGGAATGGTTGCTACCATCCCCATCCCCAAAGTTAAATATATATCCCCATCCCCGTCCCCATCCCCATCGGGGATTACAAACTACATACCATCCCCATCCCCAGCGGGGAACGGGGATCCCCAATGGGGAATCGGGGATTTTTTCCCCGTTACACAATTAGCATTTAAACAATGTTTCAAATGACGCGACAATTGCGAATAACACAATACGGTAATATCAAACAAAATTAACGAGATTAACATTCATGCGATCATGCTCATTATTAATAATAACAAAATTAACACAAAAGAGCTCATCATATAAGGTTAGTGTCAAAAGAGATATTAACAATCGATTGATAGTGTTTCAAATATCTAATAGATATTTGAAATATACAAGATATATAAATATATATGTAGAATAAAGATATTCGGGGGCGGGTTCGGGGACGGGTTCGGGGAACCAAGGTTATTACCATCCCCGCCTCCATACCCGCTTTTTACTAACGGGGAATCCCCACCCCCATCCCCATACCCGGTCAACTCGGGGAATCCCCAGTCAAATCGGATTCGGGTATCGGATTCTCCGTCGGGTTCGGAGTTTTTTGCCATCTCTATGAGTGTGTGACGGATGAATGGGTGACGGTGGTTGTAGTGGTAGATCGGTTACGATGGCTGGAGGTTGTGGTGGCTGACGAGAGTGAAATCAATCTTTTTTCGGTGGTAGCTTTTTTTCTATAGATCCGGTGGCGGTGAGAACTGGTGGTGGTGGTGGGCCGTTATGCTAATGAACGAACATTGAGGAGTCAACAACATTCTTGTTTGAGGTGGTACCCACAAAGTGTTGACGTAGCCATAACAACAGGTTACCAACATGTTGCCCACCCTCGGAGTAACCTAATTGTAACTTTTTAAAACTTCAGTAACTCATATAATTAACCCGTATACTTGAGTAACCTTTTTGTAACCAAAAATACTTTAGTAACTTAGATGAACATTTAAGCAAACTTTAGTAATTTATTTGTCTATTTTCCCGACATAAAATGTAAACTATACACTAGTGTATGTTTAGTGAAATTAACTATTGTTGTAACTGAAAGTAGTGTTGAAGATGAAGATAATGTTGAAGATTATGAATCGAGATTATTATTATAAGTTATATGATTTACCTTTTGATTTTAAATAATAATGAAAAATTATTTATTTTAATAATTTCTTATAAATTGATATGTTAATCAATGATTATTTTTTTAACCGATTTATAAAAAAATTATAATCTCTTCATAAAATTTATGTCAAACATAACCGTTAGTATATATACTAGCATGCTCTTTATAGGAGGCTGACACTCTTCCCAGTTTATTAGTGATCCGCTCATAGCTAGGTGGTCTTTGTTTTGAATTGTATAGCAAGCTTATGAATTATCTGGTTTTATATTGTATAAGTTTGTCTTTTATGACTTTTTTTTAGAAATTTATTAATCGAGACATAAGGGTGGCAATTTGAATCGGATTAAAGTTGAGAAAAAATTCCAAGATTCGTCTTTGTGGTTTTCCTCGAACATCAAGTTTCGTCCCTATCTCAAACTAACTACAAGGATCCTCCCTATTTTTGAAACTATCATCAAATTTGGTCTGTATTTTAGATGGGGTTAGTTTCTTCGTTATGTTCAATGAAGGGAGGGGTATAATCGACTTTTACTTCTTTTCCATTCAATAAATACAAACACTTACCTTTTTTTTTCAAACACGATCACACACAAACATATCTAGGTTGTCGTTTCTATCGAAACCCTAAAATCAAAATGAAAAAATGTTTTTCTGCTCATGTGGTCGCGTTGCTACAATCAAGACATCTTGGACCGATCGTCATCCACGTCGTCGTTTCTATGCTTGCCCATTCCAAGGAACAACTGGTAGGTGGATGATTGGGTTAATCCACCCATGTGTCCTCGTGCTATTCAAATCATATATGGGTTGATTTGGGCTAGAAATAGGCATGAAGCTTCCATCCAAGAACTAAGTAATGAACTTTGTAAGCTAAAAAAGTACTTGTTGATTAGTTGGCTAGTGTTCGTTTTAGTTGTAACTTTTTTCAGCTTGGCCTAAGTATAATGTAAAGGCCACTCTGTTTATGTAAGATGGATTTTGGGTTTATCAATGAAAAATATTTTCCATCTCATCTAGAATAAAATTTGTCTTGTTCATTTAGTATGTGTAGGTTTTGCATGCGAGTAGTTAAGTGGATTGAGGGGCATTCAATTGCTAAGAGTAAATTTCTAATCCCCCCTATTTTCTCCTATAAATACCAACTCCTAACACCACTTACCCATAACCCTTTACACTTTTAAACCCTAACATCAGTATATCAGATCTAAAAAAATGACAAAAAAATTGAAGTGATTGAGTTGAGTGACTCCAACACCGAAGTTGTGTTTTGTCCTAGTGGAGATGACGAGTGGAATGAAAGGAATTTTTGTGAAGGATCTTCAAAGCACCGTGCACTTCCTCCCTTTGGATCAGCCAAAAGGCCTAGGCCTGCTATTGCTGAAAGGTTTAGGACTGGGAATATTTCAAAGGAGGTGCTAAGATGGTGTGGCTATGTTGATCCTACTGAGTATCATGTTGATTCATAATACTGGGAGACTTAGGATGAAGATGAAGGAAGTCCATTTCTTGATTCCTCTTATGAGGAGACATATGAGGTTACTGAAGACAGCAGTGAATCACTTGAATTCTATGAAGACACTTTGAAAGCCAACACCCAAAAGAAAAAAGGTCCTGATGTGAACTTTGTTCCTTAAAAGATTGTGAAAAGACCTACCCCCATTTACAGTGATGTCCTTGCACTTGCTAACACAACAACTTGGGAACATATTGTGGGAAAAATGGGAAAGAGGCATGTTGATAACCAAGGCAAAGGTTTGAAGCTTGTAGATGTATGCATGTTGTTGATGGTTTATAAAGTTCATATATTGTCTTATTTTCCTATGATGTAATAGCTTGAAGTTCTTATAATTAACCACATATGATGTAGTGGTCAATAAATTTTGTTAAATGAAATGAATTTCAAGTTTCATCTGTCTTTGTTTACAGCTTGTGACTAATCCATTGAAAACGCAAAAGAAGCTAACAAAAGCACCAATTAATTGAAGCATAAAACGAATTTGGTTCATGTTACAAACTTTGCAAAGATTACTAAAGTACTAGAACATAAACAAACTTAGTTCAGATTACAAAAGTACTAGAAATAGTAATGAAGGAAGGTAAATTATAGGCCATCACTTCTTCTTGGTTCCTGTTGCATGTTTCTTCTTTGCAGGTGCACTTGAACTTGATCTTGTTGCCTTTTTCTTCTTTGCATGTGCACTTGAACTTTTTCATGTTTCATTAATTGGCCTTTTCCTATGTGATGAATGTTGGGAATCTAAGTTTGTTAGATTCCCTGTATCATATATTTAAACGTAAATCAAGTTGTTTGATATTAACTTGATTGTGCCTAGGAGGCAGGCAAGTATCGCAAGACTCACAGAGATCTAAATCTCTGTGAGCAACCTCAGAGGAGTCCATGTCAAAGACATTGTCAAGGAAGTTGAAGATTACTTGAAGACATACTCATTGGCTGTGATGGATAAAAGCCAAGATGTATCAGGGACTCTGAGGGGTTGAGGGTTAACAGGGGTGGCAATATCTTGTTGGACATACCTTAGTGTGTACGAGACTATGCAGAAAAGGGAAACTGTGTCAGCTCTGTTTTCCTAAAGCATTGTGGCAGACTACCAAGAATAGAAGAGCATCTTGTGACAGATGTCTGACAAGTGTCTGTTTAGTGTAGTCACCATCAACCAGTACTTGGAGTCAACCTCGTACCACTATAAATAGGATGTGTAGCCTAGAGTTAATGTTGTTCACTTTGATACTTTACACACATTAACTCTTAGAACTTATTGAACCAAACAGCTGTGATTGTGTTTATAAGTTAGGTTTTGTTTGTCCAAAGTGTGCACAACACATTGTCATCAAACGGTGTTATCCATAACACGTGTAATTCTTTATTATACAATAATAAGTATTACGTTTGAAAAGTAATTACGTGTGTTGATTGTCTTAGTTTATCGTTTCACGCTTGGATTAGGGACTTGCAATGAACTTCATCCTGTTGCATTATTTGGGTCCTTTTGCCCTTTACAAGACCTTTGGTTGTGGCTAAGATTTCCAAATTTTTTACATGTCACTGTTTTATAGGCCCTTGACAACTTTACATCCTTCACCATTTGAGCCTTCTCATACCTGGTTTTTCTCCTATTTTTCATTTGCCTACCAACTGGAGTATTATGCTTTGGTGGGGTGAGTGTTGTAGGAATTTGTGACTTCTGCCACGTGACCTTACCATTCAAACATCCTAGAGTGTAATTGTATGTTTTTCCCAAGTAGCTGACCAATAACACTTATCCACCCATTCTTTCTGTATATTCACATGTTGTCCATTAAGTGACATGTTAAAGCTGACTGCTATAGCATGTGCACAAGGCATCCCTGTTAACTTCCACTTCATACAACTACATACCTTTTTTACTACATTAACCACACATTGAGTACCATGTGTGCTCTTAACCTCATACTCTTCACCCCCCCCCCCCCCCCCCCCCCCCCACATTATACCCAACTGTGTACTTATTAGCCCTTTCTATTGTTATACTCAATAACTTAGTTGCAACACGAGTAAGTGGTCCATCTGACTTTTTAATCACAACAATAACATTGACCATCCTTCTCATTAAGTATTCCCTAATGTATTCTAAGGCTGTGATTATTGGTGCATCCTTATCATCTAAAATCTTACCATTGAAACACTCACACAGATTGTTCAACAAGATGTCTAATTTAGCTCTACCTGTTATCATTAACTGCTTCTGATTTAGCTCTACATGCCTTCTGAATAGACACACCTAGCTCGAACTTCTTTTGCAATTCATCTTGAAGAGCTCTTACGGGTATATCTAGGTTTTTCTCAACTTGGTTAATGATCCATTTACTTAAGAACTTGGAGGTACAAGCATTGATTTTCCTTGACTGCAAACAGTTATGGACATTATTATATGTTATGACTTCCCATGATTCAGTGTTTTTAACCTTAGTAACCTGCAAAGCCCATGGACATTCATCTTGTGCAAGTTGTTTGGGCCTTCCTCTACCATATATATTGGCCCCTTTCTTATTAGACCCTACTTGATCACTTGCCCCCCTATCTGTTATACCTTTAGCCCCTTTCTTATTAGGCCCAACATCTTAAGTGTTACTAGGCCCTTCATCATCTAGTAAAAACACATGATTTTTTCAACTACACTTTGCTCTAATTCTCTGTTTATCATTCTTTGCCAACCACATATTCCTTATAGTTTCAATAGAATGAAGTCTAACTCTTTCTTTGACATCATCTGTATTTGGGAAAGATTGGCCAACATAGAAAAAATGCTTGAAGATAATGTTATGTTCACTTTCATTTGATTTTTTGATCTCTCTAAGCTTCTTTCTCTTGATTTGCTCAATCCCATCACCCTCTGAATCTGTTTCACTATCAAATTGGTCATTATCAATTACATTTACCTCACTTGGATCTAAATCAGGAACCACTTGTATATCCTTTTCATGCCTACACACTCTACATCTGCATCTATGTTAAAGTGATAATCAACCATGTCTACATTCACATCTTATAAAAATGTTTCTTCATCTACAAAGTAATCCTCATCATCCTTTGAATCAGTATCATCACCCTCTGTACTATTGTCCTCCTCATCCCCAAACAATGTTTGCCCCTCAACCAATGTTTCTGTTGGTTCATTATTGACCACCTTATCCCTTTCTTGTTCATTCACCACCCTATCCCTTTCTTGTTCACTATTGACCAGCCTATCCAATGTTGATGTCATATTGTCCTCAAATGGATTAAATTCATAGTTCATGGACAACAACTCTTCATATATGGTTTACACTAGTGTTGCAAAAATCAGCCTTGGCGGCCGATTAATCGGGGATAAATCGCTTAGCGGGGATTAAGCGCCATGATTTTCATTAATCGGCCTTATTAATCGGTTTGGTCAAAAATAGGATAAATCGGGGATATATCAGGGATAAATCGAAAAAAAAGGATAAATCGGCCAACTCGGTTTTGAATATATATCGGCCAAATCGGAAAAATCGGCCTAACAGAAGATATTTTTAAAATTTTTATAATTTTAAACATAAAAATCCAATCCGATTAATCCTCGATTAATCCCCGCCAAACCGATTAATCGCTTGGCGGTACCCGACCGCCGAGGTAGCGCCGAGCGATATTTGCAACCTTGGTTTACACATTCTCAAAGGCTGATTGGTGAAGGGTGTGGGAGTTGAGGTAGAAGGCTGATTGGTGGAAGGTGTAGGAGTTGAGGTAGAAGGTTTATTGGTGGAGGGTGTGTGAGTTGAGGTAGAAACATCTTGGCTGGGGTATGTTAAATACAATACATTCTTAGAGATCAAAATAGGGTTTAACTCCTCAATAACAACACTGCTAGAATGAGGGGGAAGCATATGCGTCTACCATAGTCACTAGGTGTTCACAGTATACCATAATTAGTTTCTTGTCAGTGATATACTTAGCTAACCCAATAACATCTTGATCATTAACTAAAGCTCTCTATCCCGCATCAAGGTCAGTACCAAGAATCATATAATGATAGTAAATAGGTTCTTATTCCACGTATCCTAATTCCCACATTACAACATTCAACTCATGAACTGAAAACCTATCTATATCAACCCAATCGACATAACTAACTAACCTATTTACGTATCTCCTTCTATTATTAATAGATATGATCTTACCAGCATGATGTATTTTTAGGAAAAAATAGAGCATGATCCTTTTCTACAAAATGCAATGAAAAAAACAATTAAATATGCATAATAACTTCAATTACATTGTGATTAAACTAATTTATACATAATCCCTAACAAAGCTGCAAAATTAAAAAAAAATAGGTCAAATTGATTAATTCGTATTACCATATTCAATAGGCAGGTCCAAACCCCTCTTTTATCTTCCAACCAATGTCATTCCATTTTTGAAACCAAAAATTGGGGATTGTATGTAGGGTTCTTAACGAATGGATTGAATTGGGGATTTTTTTAGAGTATTGATGGAGGGAAACAAATTGGGTATATGTGTGTGTGATTGTGTGTGACAAAGGTGGGGGGTTTGTATTTAATGCAGCTTACGTAAGTAAAAGTCGATTATACCCCTCCCTTCATTGAACATAACGAAGAAAACTAACCCCCATCGAAAATAGGGACCAAATTTGATGATAGTTTCAAAAATAGGGAGGATCCTTGTAGTTAGTTTGAGATAGGGACGAAACTTGATGTTCGAGGCAAACCACATGGACGAATCTTGAAATTATTTCTAAAGTTGAGGGAAATAAAACCCGACTTATATAAATAACCAGCTTAGTTATCTCATCTATAACTTGTTTACACGTAATCCGAACTTGATCTATTTAACCCGTATATATATTTAGGCTGACAAGTTAAACATGTTACACGAATTGAATACGTTAAACATGTTTCGGATAGACCCATTTAATATGTTTTATATATAAATTCTGAACATTACATAGTTAAATAGGCTCGATAGGTTAGCCCGTTTAACCCATTTAAGACATATTAGCATAAAAGCTCGCTTAATTTATTCCCAACTCAAATTAAATTTGTTCGATAAATAAGTTAGATGAATAGACTCACACACACCAAACTCACAATCTATAAGAGCCTGAGGAATGGAAACACAAAAGTCGGCTGCTAAGGCTTTGGCACCAAACTTTCATTGGCTTTACCACACGGAACATGGCGTCAAACTTCTATATGTCAAAATCACTAGCTCACGCCAAAGATTTTTCTGTTTTTTTTAATAAAGTAAAGTATTTGTAGACCTATAATATAAAGTAAAATTTTTTTAATTTTTTTACTGTCACTTTCCTTTGACTTATAAAACTAGAATGGTACCCGCGCAATGCGGTGTCGAATACCTAATAACGAATATTAATCTCTTACTCATTGTAAAGTTATAGAAAATCGAATTAAAAAAACCCACTAAAATTGAAAAAGACTAAAAATTAATAAAAATATATCAAAATGGATATCGAATTAAAAAGCACAAAATTTTAAAAAATATAGTGAAATTAGATTATAAAAATAATAAATAAATAAAAAGATTTTTCAATTTAAAAGAAAAAATGTTATTTTAAAAGGTTGTTACAAAAGGTTGTTTGAAAAAGGTTATAGTATATAATGTTGATGAAATATCAACAACTTTATTTATTTAGTACGTAAAAAAGTCTGAATTTTCAGCCTTGCTATTTTAGGAAGGTTCAAAATGCTTTATAAAGTAGTATAGATTTTGTTACTTAATGTATAGATTTGGTAGATTCTTGCACATGCGCATTGGTAACTCTGTCTAAGAGTCGGTTATTTTGGAAACTTGTAATTTTTTTAATAAGATTAAAAAAATACGGAGAGACAATTTTTACTAAAATGTTCAAAATTTGCTAAAAACGACGGAAGGAATAAATTGTAAATATGACGAAAATCAGTTATCACAATTCACAAGTGATATTTCGTTACTGATAAAAACAGTAAAATATCACTAGAGATAAATCAATGAAACATCACTAGTGATATTTCATTAACATAGTTACTGCGTAATATCTCAATGATATTTCATTGTTTTATCAACATGGATATTCCATTGATTTTCGCTAGTGAAATATCACTAGTGATAAATCATTACTCCGTCATATTTACAACTTTGGTAACTCCGTCTATTTTTCCAACTTTTGGACATTTTGCAAAAATGGCCCCTCCGTGTTTTTTTTTAAATGTTATGCTAATCTCCATCATTGGATAAAAAATAAATAAACGGTGAGAATTTGTCCCTTAGTTTCTAAAAAAAAACAAAGATGCAAAATAACTTTTGTCAACTGTCTAAAAAAAATGAGTGGCATTTTACACTGTCCTACGTATGTGTCTATATCTAGCAAGTGTGGGATACATGTGAGCGTACATCACACTCTTTAAAATATTTACCTTTTAACGTAGTACTCCCTCCGTCCCTAAATTATTGTCACTAGACAAGAATTACACAGTTTAAGAAAAGTACATTTATTACAGCTTTCTCTTTCTTACTTTTTAGCATAATGACAGTTTTACCCTTAGCTAATTAATTAATTCTTTTTTAAAGTTTGTAATAACAATTTCAAGCAAGGATTATATAGTAAATTATCAAAGTTTCTTAACTATTTTTAGTAGTGGACAATAATTTTAGGACAACCCAAAATAGAAAGATGGACAATGATTTTGGGACGGATGGAGTATTCGTTACTTAGTTTAGTCATGCTTTTTTTAAGGGTGTTTTTTCTTAACGGTGAACATTATTTAGTTTAGCCATGTTTTTTTAAAGGTTTGTTGAGTAGTCAGTTAAAGCGGATTAAATTATAAAAAGGTTTGAACCGTCGATCTTAAGACATCTCCAATGCAAGATGTTAAAATTTTTGGTAGATCACAATATCTGAGAGTCGTGTCAAACACTTTCAAATCAAACTATTTCGATTATTCTATCGAAATCTCTAATCAGATAAAACTCAGAATCGAACTGTAATTTGCTTTTGATGTTATGATGTCAGAACCAGAAATGAAGAAGATAATGACCAATAAACTGAAATTCGGTTGATAATTTCTATAGCAGTTGCAACCACAAAACCAGTTAATTTAACAGGCAAATCGGGTCTAGTTTTCAGGAAATTTAATTTTTAAGTGCGTTTTTTACATAGCACTTTATACCAAATTACAGCTCGATCCCAGCCAGGGGTGCTGCCCCTTGGACCCTGCCCAGGGCGCTGCCCCCGGACCCCGTCGTACGGGGGCTTGGCCCCCGTATGATAAACGTAATAATGTCATACAAGTGTGCACTCAGCACAACCTCGACTTGATGAACGTTTATCACGATTACACATTGGTCAACTAAGTCAATCTATTACACTTAAATCACATTAGTAATACAAAATCACCAACACAAGAGGTTCATTGACACATCATTTGTAAAACCCGCATGCTTTTACCATGAATAGTACCCTTTAGATCGTACGTACATGATTAGAACTTTCCTTTTATAGCATGTTTACGTTTCACGTATAAGAATTACAAGTATTACGTACGTATTATAACACGATAAGTATTTATTACGTATGAACACACGATAATTATTCCAATAATAATTATAATCACGAACATGCGATCATGAAATCATGAACGTAAATTAATCACGAGCTAATATTACGTATGTATATATTTATTACGAACACGAATAAATATATTAAGTCACGATCTATAAATAATTAAAACACGAACACGAGAACACACTAATATTTTAGACACGAGAAAAGTACGGGTTACCCCAAGTGCGGCCCCCATGTCGCGGCTACACCAAAGGAAATGGGCCAAGCCCATAATTTTTACTAAGTATGCAAATTATGGAAAAGGTATTTTCATTTAACAAGATTTAGAAAAATAACTAAAACCCTAAAAATCCCTTTTCTTCTTCCTCTTTTTGGACGCCGGATTCAGGAACACCACAAGGGTGTTTCGGGTTGATTTTGATCTTGGAATTATTGCAAGGATTCGTGTGTGTTCGTCCTTATTTGTTTCACGTATTCGGTATAACTTTTAACCTTTTTCTTTTTATGTTTTGGTTATCTAAATCACATAAAATCATGATGTTTTTAATTTACTAATTAAAAACAAGTGTTATAAACATGTTCTAATCATGGGGTTAAATTAAAACAAGGGTTTAGGGGTGTTTTTGTTTTGGCCGACGCCTAACCGAACCCCATAGGGGTCTCGGCTTGGCCTATGTCGCACCACCGAGACCATATGGTCTCGGTATGGTGGTGATGGTGTCACGGCAGCAGTAAGGGGCAAGGGAAACCCGACCTTGGTCGGGGTACGGTGATGGTTACGGGTCCGGTTCATGAATTATTTTCAAGGTTTATGATTTCTATTAGTTATGTTTTAGACTTAAATTAAATTAATAAAAACATGACATGATTAATTTAATACACATGACTTAGGTTATAAATTTAATTAGTAATTCATTAATTTTAACCTAAGTATTTATATTTAATTAGACTTTAAAATTAATTAATTATTTAAAACCATGACTATAATTAATTAATTAACATGACTTAGGTTATATTATTAATAGATAATAATACATGTTTTAACCTAAGTATTTTATCTTTATTTAATTAAAATCATGTTATATTTAATTAAATACTTTTAACCTATAGTTTATTTAATTTACATGTAATAATTAATAAACTATACTATATAATCACATGACTTAGAATAATAATCAGAAAATACTTAAGCTTATTTAATTAGCTTAATTAACCAGCTTATATCTATTTATGAAAAACTTTCTACTTTTAGAAACTTATTTATTTAAGGCAACTAATCTATTTTTGGAAACTTTCTATTTGTGGAAACTTTCTATTTTTGGAAACTTTCTATTTTAGGAAACCTTCTATTTTTAGAAAGTTATTTATTATTACACAACAAGTATAATAATACATGAAATACAAGTAATACTTAATCAAAATAGACAGAATATACGATAAACACAGTATAAAGCTTAAAACAGTAAAACATGACATGAACATATAAAACAAGCTAAGACATGATATAAAACCAGTTACGTATTCAGTAATCAGATACTTATACACGTATGTATTTATGTAGCATTAGTGATGCCGAAGTAGGACTCTCTTCCGTTCGTCTTCTTCGTTTACTGGACATAAGATACGGATTCCCGTCCTTTCAGTATGGACGTTCTTTCCTTATTAGGATTCCCCGTATGCAGCCAACTGTTTTCCCATAGTATAAGTTATATGTTTGATTGCTTATGTTTAATTAGAATACCTGAAGCCATATACATGCATGACCAGTTTCACCTAGTTATGGAGGTACCATAACCATAACACTAGAGGCACTGGTGTTATGACTTCCCCACGGCGGAGTGATTGCTCGTGGCGTCCCTTTAGCTTTTTGCCATATTATTATATTTATCATGTGGGGCATATGGGTGCATCCTAGTTACATGTTTTCAGCAGATTACTCAGTGTGAATGTGGTGTGTGCCTTGCATCCTTCACAAGGAGCTGATCCCTCCTACCCAAAAACCAGTATATTAAATTAGAGGCAGCCCCTCTAATTTGTATGACGAGGTCACCCCTCTAAGTATTCATGCACGTTGATTTTCATGACCTATATTGGTTAATGGTAAAATATGTTAAACAGTTTTTACAAGATAACCATAAGGCTTTTCAAACTATAAAACCAGATTTATTAAGACTTAACCGGGTTATTCAGGACTTAGTTTCTTCCGCTGTTTCATGCTTATATGCTTATATTATTCATGTTTTACTTGTACATCCGTGCACTGAGCGTATTGCTCAGCCGTTTTCCTTTTCATGTTCCCAAAACGGCAGGTACTCAGGGACGCTCGTAGACTTTAAGCGTACGTGCATATGGACTGGAAGCTTTCTAGCCTTTCTTTACTTTATGCATTATCTATACTTGTATACTCTTTCCATGGACATTGTTTAGTCCTTTCATTTATAGTACTTATGTTTGTGTGTGATGAGCTTTACTTTTGGACTACCGATGTTTGATTCTGGTATTTCCTTTTATGGTCATGTAATGTTTTAGACATTTATCCTTGTATGCTTTGATGACACGCCATAACCACGCGTGACATTCCATTATCCAAAATGGGGTGTTACAATTATGGTATCAGAGAAAGGCTTCGACCTATAGGCTCTCAAAGCATGACTTGTGATTAGTGGGTAGTCACTATGGTCTTCCTAGAACTAACAGTCGGTTTTCATACATTCATCATTTTCATGCATACATATATATGTCATTGTCGCAGGTTTATGACTAAGTAATGGTTGGTACAGGACTGGCCCTATTTAGTCGCATGTGTTTTATCGAAACTTTTAAATTTGGGACCGACCCATAGGCGTCCCCTCGCCATGTCTTTTATTTTGGGTGAACTGACCATAGGCGTTCACTCTCGAGCATACAAAATTTTTCATAAAACTGCATCATGCATTCATATACTAGTTTTCCTACATAAATTTTTTCTCATGATTTATTGGTATAAAATTTTTTCATGTATATATTTTATGTTTCGATCAGTTTAATCATGTATTTTATGTTATACGGTCAGATGGTTCTCACACGCGAGCATGAACAACTCAATGCAGCGATCCAAGCTGCAATGCAAGCTTTGCTTCCTCAACTGAGGAATGACATTAGGGCTGAGGTTCAGGCTGCCAACAATCAGCAGCATAACCAAGCACCTCCTCCTCCTCCTCCAGTGACATTGGCAATATGGCTGGAGAGATTCAACAAGCTCCGTCCTCGAGCCTTCAAGAGAACATATAGCCCTAGTGAAGCTGAAAGCTGGTTGGCTCACATCGAGAAGATCTTCGATGCTATGGGTTGTGACCCCGTCTTCAAGGCAAGGTTGGCATGTTACCGGTTCGAAGGCGATGTGTTAAATTGGTGGTTAACATTGAAGCAGTCTGAGGGAGGTGATAATTGGGTGGCTGGTTTGACATGGGCTCAATTCAGAGATAGAGTAATGGAGCAGTTCTTTCCCAAGGCTGAGCAAGACAAGCTGAAGAGAGAGTACCATGGGATCTGACAGAGAGCTGGGGAGAATAGCAACGAGTTCATGCAGCGCTTTCTTCGCTTAGCTGGTTTCCTTGGTGCAGCGGCAGATACTCCTGAAGAGCAGGCACACCACTTTAGGTGGGCTCTTCGCACATCAGTCGCAAACAATCTAGTGTGTGCTACGTTCAACACGGTAGCACAAGTGGCCGATGCGGCACGTAAGCTGGAGATGCTGCATGAGAGAGATGAGTTCGGGGAAGCTGAGAAACCCGATAAGAGGTAAACATTCATAATCAAGCGGTGACCAATCCGTATTCTTTCTATATATGTCAAATATTTCATCTCTTTAAATTGTATATTCCAGGCAGAAGACTGGGGACCGGTCTCAGCCGGCTACTCAGCAGCAGCCTAGTCAGCCCAAGGGAAACGGCCAGACTAACGACCGTTCTGCTACGGATAGGCGTGGCGGTAATGATAATTACCGTAACAACGCTGGACACTCCAACAGCAGCAGGTCCTTATACTTATACATTTTCCTATGATTTCATTTTATAACTCATAATTCTGACACATTAGAAATCTTCTACCAGGAACCATGGAAACGGTAGGGACCAGAACCATGGAAACGGTAGGGACCAGAACCAGAGAGGTTCACAGCCTAGCCGTCCAGCTATCACTGGTATTCAATCTTACGATTATCCGCATTGTCCTTTGTAACCTATTATCATGTCTCATGTATAATGTTTTATCAGATTCTCAGCCAGCCAGAGCACCTGCTGGAGGATATACTCATCCTCTTTGCTCTACTTGCCACCGTAGGCACCCAGGGCCATGTCGTCGTGACAGTGACGCATGCTTCAAGTGTGGTCTTCCTGGCCATCGCATGAAGGACTGCCGCAAGGGCGAGATGGAGGGCACATCGGGACATGCTGATACCAAGCCGCCTCCTACCACTGGACGCGTCTACACGACATCTCGAGATCAGGCCAACAAGTCTACAGGTACCATAACTGGAATCTTGTATATGTATGGTCAAGTTGCATGTGTGCTATTTGATACGGGTGCTACTCACTCGGTCATTTCTACTACTTATGCCAAGAATGTTAGGATACTCCCCATGCCACTAGAGAATAGACTCAGTATTTCCACGCCTTTGAGGGACTCTGTACTTATAACCCATGTGTACAAGAGTCTTCCCCTAGAGTTTTACGATAAGGTTCGTCCTGTTGACGCACTTCCGCTGGACATGAATGACTTTGACATGATTTTAGGCATGGATTGGCTATCCAAGCATCATGCTACCATAGACTGCCATTCATATCGAGTCATCTTCGGTGATGTTAATGCACCAGAGTACATTCATAACGTGTTCGTACCCGGCAGGTCTGTACAAATCATATCAACCCTGCAAGCACGTGCACTACTGTCACATGGCTGCGAGGGTTATCTAGCTATGGTTCATGACATGGATGCTGAATCCCCATCAATTCAGGATCAGCCGATAGTGTCAGAATTCCAAGATGTATTTCCAGAAGAACTTCCGGGCATACCACCTGCACGGGAAGTGGAATTCAATATCGAGCTCATCCCAGGAGCTGAGCCGATTTCCAAGGCTCCTTATCGCATGGCTCCTATTGAGTTAAAGGAGTTGAAGGATCAACTGCAAGAACTTCTAGAACGAGGTTTCATTCGACCGAGCACATATCCATGAGGCGCACCGGTCTTATTTGTTAAGAAGAAGGACGGCAGCATGCGTCTTTGCATTGACTATCGCGAGCTCAACAAGATTACTATCAGGAATAGGTATCCATTGCCACGTATAGACGATTTGTTTGACCAACTCCAAGGGGCCAAACACTTCTCCAAGATTGATCTTAGGTCAGGCTACTATCAGCTACGGGTTAAGGAGCAGGACATCGCCAAGACTGCTTTCTGTACACGCTATGGTCACTAAGAATTCGTAGTCATGCCATTCGGCCTGACCAATGCTCCAGCAATGTTCATGGATTTGATGAACATAATCTTCCATGAATTTCTGGACAAGTTCGTCATTGTCTTCATCGATGACACCCTGATTTTCTCAAAGTCCAAGGAGGAACACGAAGACCATCTTCATACAGTACTACAGATTCTTCGCCAGAAGCAGTTGTATGCTAAATTCTCCACGTGTGAGTTCTGGTTAGACAAAGTGGAATTCTTAGGTCACATTGTATCAGCAGAAGGAATCACTATGGATCCAACGAAAGTTGAGGCTATTACTAAGTGGCCGAGGCTGAAATCAGCGACTGAAGTCCGCAGTTTCTTAGGCTTAGCTGGCTATTATCGTAGGTTCGTGGAAAACTTTTCCCGCCTAGCACTACCATTGACCAAACTGATGCGGGAAGGGGAGAAAATCGTTTGGACTGAAGACCGAGAGAAAAGCTTTGAAGACCTGAAGCAGAAGCTAGTATCTGCACCTATTCTTACTCTCCCATCTGGTACGGGTGGATTTCAAATCTACAGTGATGCATCGGGGAAAGGACTTGGCTGTGTTCTCATGCAACATGGGAAAGTGATCGCGTACACTTCACGGCAACTTAATCTTTTTGAGGAAAATTACCCTACGCATGACTTGGAACTTGCTGCAGTCGTGTTTGCGTTGAAGATATGGAGGCACTATTTGTATGGAGAATCAGGTGAAATTTTCACGGACCACAAGAGCTTGAAGTATATCTTCACTCAGCGTGAATTGAACATGAGACAGAGGAGATGGTTAGAGCTGTTAAAGGATTATGACATTAATCTGCAGTATCATCCCGGCAAGGCTAATGTAGTAGCAGATGCACTTAGCAAAAAGTACGGAATGATCAACGGCATTAAGATTGAGGAGGAAATCATAAGAGACTTGGAGCGGCTAGATATAGAGATCATGGTACGTGGACAACATGGTTACTGGGCTAATCTTAGAGTAGAACCCGAGTTACTCTCTACGATTAAGGAAGCTCAGAAAGATGATGGAGAAATCTGGGCGATAATTCAAAATTTGGAGAAGCAAACAAAATTCAGAGTAGATGCAGATGGTATCGTATGGCAGGGCACGAGACTTTGTGTTCCTGATGATCAAGAACTCCGGGAAGCCTTGTTAGCTGAAGCTCATAGCTCCCCATTCTCTATACATCCTGGTTCGACCAAGATGTACCATGACATAAAACAGTACTTTTGGTGGAGTGGTATGAAACAGGATGTTTCCACTTACGTCTCCAAATGTCTTACCTGCCAGTAGGTCAAGATCGAGCATCAGCGATCTGGCGGTCTCCTTCAACCGTTAGATATCCCAGAGTGGAAGTGGGACAAAATCACCATGGATTTTGTTACTGGTCTTCCGCCAACCAAGAGGAAGCACGATGCAATTTGGGTTATCGTAGATCGACTTACCAAATCAGCTCATTTCTTACCGATCCGCAAGGAAGATTCGGTCCGTAAACTCGCTGATACTTATAGAAGAGAGATCATGAGACTCCACGGTGCTCCATCCAGCATCGTCTCAGACAGAGATCCTCGATTCACGTCGCGATTTTGGAAGAGTCTGTAGAAAGCTTGGGGTACACAACTTAAGCTTAGCACGACTTTTCATCCTCAAACAGACGGGCAGTCGGAGCGAACGATTCAGACATTGGAAGACATGTTGAGGTCATGTGCGTTGGAATGGACGGGTGATTGGGACGATTATATCTGTTTGGTGGAGTTTGCATACAACAACAGTTGGCACGCAAGTATCAAGTGTGTTCCTTTCGAGATGTTGTATGGCAGGAAGTGTCGCGCCCCAATCTGCTGGGATCAGGTTGGTGAGCGAACACTTGAAGGACCAGAGATCATAGATATGACTAATGAGAGGGTCGCAATAGCTAAACAGAAACTTCAAGAAGCACGGTCACGTCAAAAGAGCTACGCCGACAAGCATCGTAGGGACATACACTGTAACGTAGGAGATCACGTTTTCTTAAGGTTTCGCCGGCACGTGGTGTTAGACGTTTTGGAATTAAAGGAAAGCTCAGTCCTCGATTCATCTGACCGTTTGATATCATTGAACGAGTCGGTGAAGTATCTTACCGTTTAGCGTTACCTCCGCAGCTTTCTCATGTACACAATGTGTTTCATGTGTCCTTACTCAGAGGGTACCAGTATCATCCCCTTCACATGGTTCAATATCCACTGGAACAGATTCGTGAAGATCTCACTTTTATAGAAGAACACGAATGAGTTCTTGACAGACAAGAACGAGTCATGAGAAGGAAGACGATTCCATTCGTCAAAATCCTTTGGAGGGATCATACCGAGCGGGAAACCACTTGGGAAACAGAGGAGTCTATCCGGGCTTCTTACCCTCATTTCATATTTTGAATTCGGGTATGTTCTTCTTTTCCAGTTTACTTTATCTATAATTTCGGGACGAATTATTCTTTTTAGGGGGGAAGAGTTGTAAAACCCGCATGCTTTTACCATGAATAGTACCCTTTAGATCGTACGTACATGATTAGAACTTTCCTTTTATAGCATGTTTACGTTTCACGTATAAGAATTACAAGTATTACGTACGTATTATAACACGATAAGTATTTATTACGTATGAACACACGATAATTATTCCAATAATAATTATAATCACGAACATGCGATCATGAAATCATGAACGTAAATTAATCACGAGCTAATATTACGTATGTATATATATTCATTACGAACACAAATAAATATATTAAGTCACGATCTATAAATAATTAAAACACGTAAAACACGAACACGAGAACACACGAGAACAAACTAATATTTTAGACACGAGAAAAGTACGGGTTACCCCAAGTGGGGCCCCCATGCCGCGGATACACCAAAGGAAATGTACCAAGCCCATAATTTTTACTAAATATGCAAATTATGGAAAAGGTATTTTCATTTAACAAGATTTAGAAAAATAACTAAAACCCTAAAAATCCCTTTTCTTCTTCCTCTCTTTGGCCGCCGGATTTAGGAACACCACAAGGGTGTTTCGGGTTGATTTTGATCTTGGAATTATTGCAAGGATTCGTGTGTGTTCGTCCTCATTTGTTTCACGTATTCGATATAACTTTTAACCTTTTTCTTTTTATGTTTTGATTATCTAAATCACATAAAATCATGATGTTTTTAATTTACTAATTAAAAACAAGTATTATAAACATGTTCTAATCATGGGGTTAAATTAAAACAAGGGGTTAGGGGTGTTTTTGTTTTGGCCGACGCCTAACCGAACCTCATTGGGGTCTCGGCTTGGCCTATGTCGTACCACCGAGACCATATGGTCTTGGTATGGTGGTGATGGTGTCACGAAAGCAGTAAGGGGCAAGGGAAACCCGACCTTGGCCGGGGTACGGTGATGGCTACGGGTCCGGTTCATGGTTTTTAGTCACGGGTCCGGTTCATGAATTATTTTCAAGGTTTATGATTTCCATTAGTTATGTTTTAGACTTAAATTAAATTAATAAAAACATGACATGATTAATTTAATGCACATGAATTAGGTTATAAATTTAATTAGTAATTCATGAATTTTAACCTAAGTATTTATATTTAATTAGACTTTATAATTAATTAATTATTTAAAACCATGACTATAATTAATTAATTAACATGACTTAGGTTATATTATTAATATATAATAATACATGTTTTAACCTAAGTATTTTACCTTTATTTAATTAAAATCATGTTATATTTAATTAAATACTTTTAACCTATATTTTATTTAATTTACATGTAATAATTAATAAACTATACTATATAATCACATGACTTAGAATAATAATCAGAAAATACTTAAGCTTATTTAAATAGCTTAATTAACCAGCTTATATCTATTTATGGAAAACTTTATATTTTTAGAAACTTATTTATTTAAGGCATCTAATCTATTTTTGGAAACTTTCTATTTTTGGAAACTTTCTATTTTTGGAAACTTTCTATTTTTGAAAACTTTCTATTTTTGGTAACTTTCTATTTTTGGAAACTTTCTATTTTAAGAAACCTGCTATTTTTAGAAAGTTACTTATTATTACACAACAAGTATAATAATACATGAAATACAAGTAATACTTAATCAGAATAGACAGAATATACGATAAACACAGTATAAAGCTTAAAACAGTAAAACATGACATGAACATATAAAACAAGCTAAGACATGATATAAAACCAGTTACGTATTCAGTAATCAGATACTTATACACGTATGTATTTATGTAGCATTAGTGATACCGAAGTAGGACTCTCTTCCGTTCGTCTTCTTCGTTCACTAGACATAAGGTACGAATTTCCGTCCTTTCAGTATGGACATTCTTTCCTTATTAGGATTCTCCGTATGCAACCAACTGTTTTCCCGTAGTATAAGTTATATGTTTGATTGCTTATGTTTAATTAGAATACCTAAATCCATATACATGCATGACCAGTTTCACCTAGTTATGGAGGTACCATAACCATAACACTAGAGGCACTGGTGTCATGACTTCCCCACGGCGGAGTGATTGCTCGTGGCGTCCCTTCAGCTTTTGGCCATATTATTATATTTATCATGTGGGGCGTATGGGTGCATCCTAGTTACATGTTTTCAGCAGATTACTCAGTGTGAATGTGGTGTGTGCCTTGCATCCTTCACAAGGAGCTGATCCCTCCTACCCAAAAATGAGTATATTAAATTAGAGGCAACCCCTCTAATTTGCATGACGAGGTCACCCCTCCAAGTATTCATGCACGTTGATTTTCATGACCTATATTGGCTAATGGTAAAATATGTTAAACAGTTTTTACAAGATAAACATAAGGCTTTTCAAACTATAAAACCAGTTTTATTAAGACTTAATAGGGTTATTCAGGACTTAGTTTCTTCCGCTGTTTCTTGCTTATATGCTTATATTATTCATGTTTTACTTGTACATCCGTGCACTGAGCGTATTGCTCAGCCGTTTTCCTTTTCATGTTCCCAAAACGACAGGTACTCAGGGACGCTCGTAGACTTTAAGCGTACATGCATATGAACTGGAAGCTTTATAGCCTTTATTTACTTTATGCATTATCTATACTTTGATACTCTTTCCATGGACATTGTTTAGTCCTTTCATTTACAGTACTTATGTTTGTGTGTGACGAGCTTTTCTTTTGGACTACCGATGTTTGATTCCAGTATTTCCTTTTATGGTCATGTAATGTTTTAGACATTTATCCTTGTATGTTTTGATGATACACCATAATCACGCGTGACATTCCATTATCCAAAATGGGGTGTTACATCATTAAGATTCATTTTATCATATGATATTGCAACCCATTGCACATATGCAAAAGTTTATACACATGTTTGATGCAATATAATGGAATATTAAATATTTGATTTTTACTCATTTTGGTAAATTGATGGTGGAGGACCCACTTTGAAGAGTTAATGTGGGTGTGTACAACATTGAACCTCAATTACACTAACTTGACATGTGGAGCTTTTGCAATGGATTGAACCGTATAACATGTTATTAATCGTATGTCAACAAGACTCATTGTGGATGCCTTTATATAGATTAATAGGTTGTAAGGATGAGTAAATGAACCTAAAACATAAATCGAGTCGATAAATTGAACCGAGCAAATTTGGTTTTGGTTTTGGTTTTGGATATATAACTTGTTCGGTTCAATTTCGCTTTGGTACGGCTCAAAATCGACACTAAATTAGTTCAAACCATCTAAATCAGATCGAATTGAATCGAATCGAACCAGTTATAACTGGTCCAGTTTCAGTTTTTATATGTATAAATCGGTTCTAATTTCTATTTGGTTTTTCTAGAAATTAGGTATAAAACCCGTGCATGCACGAGTTTTTTTGTTAATTTGTTTTTTATAATATTCTTTGACCATTAGGCCCGAAATGCATGAAGTTGTTTACATTAAATGGTAGTTAAAAAAATATAAAATAAAGCACATTAATTGATTACGTATATCCTAGCTTTAATGGAGTTTTGGAACACATATTTGTCATGTGGTTGAATTTCGTATATAGAATGCATAAAGTTGTTAAATTTTAACGGTTTTTGAAAAACTTAAAATAAAGCACATAATAATAACCGACAAATCAGCTTCATCCTCGATTATCTTCGTTCGTTGAGTTTAAGCGTTGTCGTCAAAAATCTGTTAAAAATGATTACATTTTATCATGGATCACACAACCTTCAATTTGTTTTATTTCGCCAACGTGGTCTGAGTTTGACAAACTACATGGAAAGCAAGCCATCAGATTTAGTGTATTTACCCTCCCACAGAGAAATAAAACACAATATTATAGTAACATTAACAATGTTGAAGTGTAAATTTATGTTAGCTTTGTGTGTATAACCTGTGTCAGTATTTAGTAATACTTAATCACATTAAATCAGCATATGTATCTCCGGTATTATAGTAAGAAAATGAGAAACAGAAGTGAATATAACATATTAGAATATCTAGTAAAAAATGAGAAACAGAAGAGTATCTACTTTGTTTTCCTTATTGTCCTGCACTTCAAGAAGGCACTAGAAGAGATTATAACTCATAATCAGACCACTAACAACACATATAGTACTCACATGTCTATAATTCTCATGAGACCAACACATATGCATTAATAGAACTACTGAAAACTCATGGATTATTGAAGTAATTTATGGTAACATCTATGGTACCAAACTTGCAAGTCTGAGCCTAAATATGTTGTCAGAACAGAGGGTAAAAACAGGGATCAACAAAAGACCATATTTCAAAAAACTTATAAATATCATGAATTTCAGTTCTGTCCTTTATAGATAGATTCATGTAATTGCAATTGATATTTGCTACATATAGTAAAATCCCAACATAATTTTATCATTAATAAGATAAAAGATGTCTTACATATCCATTGTAGGGTTTACAAACCTAGAAGTTATATTTCACAAATTTTTCTTCTTTAATATGAACATCAGTTATCACAATCAAAGCTTAATTCCAAATAATGGCTCTAAACCCTTATATTGTCACCATCATATTGATGTGATAACCCTTCTACATTAGCGTGGTTGTTGTCAATATGAATACACGCGCCTCCTTTTCTGAATTCAATAAGAAGCTTCTTAATTAAAGATTGTGGTGACCTCATTTTCAAAATGAGCTTCAAGGTGTGCCAAAACACCTCCTGAAGAGGCCTCGTTACTCTTGTAGATTTAAGGCAAAACTTAACCCCGAATTAAAAAAAATACCCTATTTAATCAATTGCGCAAACCACCTATATATACATATTTATCAACCTTTAAGTAGGATCATTTATATAACTACCAAACACATTTACCTTAAGAGTTATCCATGGAATCAACGCCCTCCAAACAATAGATTTTCTGCATTCAGCCCTACAATGAACTTGATTAAAAAACTTGATGTACTTCCATGTAAAATTGTACCGCGGACTAACCACAAAAAAATAAAATAAATTGTAATTGGATGAACATATATATTGAGTTATCAACTGAGGTGTTTCTATTAGCTTATATATTGGCCTTATTGACTTCTTGAAAGTAACACAGAAAAGTCGATAAGCTCACTTCTTTCATAAACTTATTAGCTCAAGTTTATTGCTTGTTAGAGACCATAAGATAAAAAAAATAAGCTCATCAGGTGAAAAAGGGGTTATCACAAAGGCGGCTTAAGGTGGGTTCTTTGTTGCTGCAAAGAGGTGTTTGGATGATAGTTGTAAGAGGGTGTTTGGATGGTCGCTGTAATGGGGTGTTTGAGAGCTTCTTGATCTCGCTGTGTAATCTGGTAGAACTACAACCAGCTTACGATACATAATTTGGACCTGAGTAGGAGTTTGAGAATTTTCAATCAACTTACATTCCATAAATTTTGAGAATGTTTAATCTTTTCTTTATTATTTATGATATGATGATTATTTATCTTTAAGTTTGATAGATTATTCACTATCACGGTGGTCCGTGACATTTTGTAGATAAGTGTAAGACATTGTTGATATAATTTCATGAGATGTATATCCGTTACTCTTAAACGATACTCGTTGACAGCTTAGCACTTAGAACATACATTTAACACATTTTCAGTTCACACTTAAAAGGTTTAGAGAACCATAAACATATATTAGAATTGTATAACTTCCTTTATTTAACCACACTTAAATGGATATTCATGGTTCAATATACCAAATTACCCAACCTGTTCATTGTATGACCTCTAAGTTAGAGTATTAGGTACAAACCTTGTATACAGTCCCAAATCCTCCTTGCTCGAGCTTATTGGATTCATTCTAACTTCCAATGGTTTTCTCAACAGTAGAATACTTGAATTTTAAGCTATTATCCTTAAGCGTCTTTGCCAATCTCTTGACATCATAAGAACCTAAAGTGATAGAAATAGTTCATTTATAGTTTCTATTTTACGACATGATCAAATGGTATAGTACAAAATATACCATTCCTCTTCTTTTGTAAATATATGTGGTTCCAAATATATTTTCTCAATCATAAAAGTAGCTGCAAGAACCGCTACATGACTAACAACGGAAACTACAATATCTATTATCTTCCCTACAAACAAATAAGTGTTTAGTTAACACCTTAAGTAAAGAAGTAATAAAAACAAAAATTATTCTATAAGCATAGATTATTACTTTGTTACCTCTATATGCTAAATCTAATTATGAATTAGTATCCATATACCTCATGAAACAACCCGTGTTCAGTGCACGTCCCTTAGACCATGTTATAACCAAACGTTCTAAATCTCCCTGAATTCATCTCCACTAACGTGGTTTGGTCAGCATGTCTAAATCTACTATAGGAGTGCTCGAGCGATTACCTGGTATGCTGCAAAAGGGTCACCAAAAGGCATGTGTACATGGTAATGTGTCAAACTGTTTCACTATGAACATATATAAATGTATAAGAAAAAAAAACAATAGCAAGGATAGTATTACCTTCTTTGTCTTTATTAAAAACAGATAAAACGGACTTTAGGATGTCATGACAAACAATGAGGTCGGTGAGGTGGCTCGCCGGATTAAACCCAGGGAACGTCTATCTGCAGCCATTAACGATGAACCATCAGCCACACGAACTCTTGCAGGTCGCTTGACTGGAATAGCCATTGGAACTCAGTTCTGAAAACAATGGTCGTTTTCGATCAAAATCATAGAAAAAGCAACATAAATGATGATGATCTAAACACATTGAAACTTGCACAAAGCTGCCTTCTTTTTCGACCAAGTAAAGAAATCACTCTTAACTATTTTCTGGTTTGATCCGTTATCTAATACTACGTAAGTAGAATGCTGAAGATGACATTATTAGTGATATTATCTTGCGTATTGATATGTATGCTTTTACTCCTCGGTTGCTTACAAATGCTAGTGAAGAACGGTCACATCAGAGGATCGTACTAAACAGGTTATTGCTTACTCTATGGTTTTGTAACAGGTGCAATCCATTGAGACAAAACTACTCTATGATTGTGACGACCAAATATAAATTCTATATATTAGCTTTCTGTATTTATCTTCTCATCTCGCTTGAACCTCTTTATGTTGCAATGACAAGGTTTAACCCTCTTACTTATTAAACCCATTTGATCTGTTTGAAAAAGAATATAACCCGAATAAACCCCACTCGAAAGTATACAAGTCAAATTTGCAAATCTTTCCTTATAGGAAAAATTCTTGAAATGCCTCAAAGTGTCACTCTCTTTCCCTTTTTGCACCAACCAAATGAGAATTTCCCAAAATGTCTTATGCAACCTATGCAACTTATGCAACTTATGCGACTTTTCTAAAAATGGCAAAATTTTGGGAAATTTTTGAATTTTTTTTTCTATTTTTGGAAAAGTCGCATAAGTTGCATAAGGCATTTTGGGAAATTGGATGCAACTTTGGGGCATTTTAAGAATTTTCCCTTCCTTATAAGCCTCGTTTCTCCGATTCTGCTCACCAAACGCCACATTTTCAAGCATATCAACATACTTTAAAGATTAAAGATGTAATAGAATGCATAATTAGAATTTCGAATCGCCTATAATCACTTAAATATTGCACAATTAGTTTCATGAATTTTTTGCGGGATATAAATTCCACCATATGTAAAAGGAACTTAGAAAGTATGGGTATCCATCAGAAATGCTAAAACTTTCAAGAGCACTATCAATAAAAATCTTTTTTTTTTTTTGGTAACCGTGATTTCCGACTCATTGGCCGACTAATCCACGGGGTTTGAGCCCACCGCCACACAGACTCAAACCAGGTAAAGCCCTCCCTAATATCGTAAAGAACAAAAAAAACACATCCCTTGCCATCTCTCTATTGTTGAACCTGAAAATAAAATTATTGAGCATGCACAAGATAGGCAACCACGAAATGGATCACATTTGACCTGCCAACGGGTCAGTTAATGATCTGATCCCCAAACAATCTAAATAAAGTAACGTGACACAAATTAACCCATTAAGGCTAAATTGGTCAAGCTTATTGGATTCACTAATCAAGTTTTTTAGCCTAACGGACGGTATTGGATGAGATCTAAATTATAAACTGGCCCCTTGGCAGGCTTAGATCATATCAAAAAAATAGTGACAAATGAGTTGCCTTAGGAACCAAAAAGGTTATTTTACACAAAAGCATTGTATGTTCTGTCCTCTCCAAATTCATGTAGTAGGTTTGTTGATTGTTTCATATTTATCCATTACATCTCATCTACGACAATTTAGGTTTACATTATAAAGTGTTTGAGGAATGTGTCTACGTGCTTTGGACTAAGCACTGGCTACATGATTCATTTGATGCAAAGGGGTTCTGGTGAGTTTGTGTCTTGGTGGAACTATGCACTTTACCAAACCTACGGATAGCAAGGTGAGGCAATGCAACAACTCTAGAGACACAATAAGCAATAAAGCACACATCAAATCCTTTCGGAGCTTAAGGAAACCAAGTAGTATAAATATTTGATCTTATAATTATCTTTTACAACATATATACCTGAAAAAGCAGGAGATTGCCTCATCAAGTTTCTTCTGGACACAAGTTTGTGATGCCTGTCTGTGTGCTTGAGCAATGAAACAACACCAAAGAAAATGAAGAATGGTGCGCCATTCACTCTTCACACCCTCCAGATAGACAATTTCAATTCTTGGATCGGGACATAGTAGGAGATCACACAATGGTTTTATACACCCTTGACTCACCAAACATCTACAAATCAATGTACCATTTTACAAATTCAGTATGTATATTATTTTAGGGGTATAATTTTTAAAGGATGATAAAAGTGAACAATCTTCATTTGCTCACTGGTACCACCAGAAAGATGTTATATATGTATATATAAGAAAGATGTTCCAAGAAGACAGAATAAGTTAATAGCAACAATTAAAACAGTGGCTGTAGCTCAAAGGTTTATAGAATGAAAACTATGGAGTAGATAACTTAATACAGTTTAAAAAACAAAATTTTTAGATTATAAGACTCACATTTTGTAGTCGAAAAGGTAGGCTTATAATACATCCAAAGTGTCGCCCCTCTAGAGCTGCTTCATTTTCTTAAATGTACCCGCAGTGGTGCAGCGTTAGTGGCCTGGCTATCCCTTATTCGTGGAGCTTGATTGAGTCTATAATTGAGAATAGTTGTTAACATTGACAATACCTGATGGTGACCATTATCATCTTTCTTATAAGAATTCTAACAAAAGTAATACATCAGGTTTCAACCTTTAGGCGCAAAAGTCAACAGAAAACACAGTATCACAAAAAAAATCACATACATTAATCAAAATATTTGCACAAAAATCACCCTACCCCATCTTTTAATCTTTTCAACATCAATGAATTTGTGTGTAAGATAAAGTTCATTATTTTTCTTCAAAATTACAATAAATTAAGGCTTCTTAGTAAATTAACCCTCAAAGTCCCTAAATCTAACAGTGTTACCCCACCAACTGCTAACTGATAATCCTATCAGCAGATTAAATCATTCACAAATCAATACATAAAGATTATAATTTTTCATAACCGTCCGCTATTTCTGGCGTTTCTAGACCAAGAGGTGTTCATGAACACAGTGAGAAAATTTGGTCAAATCCTAATACAGCTAGTGGAAATAATTTGAGATCAAGGATCATTGGCGCAATCAGGAACTGATACGAATATTTACCAACGTGGTATTGGTTTCTTTGTGCCACAAAGTGGGAATACTAGGAGTTCAAGCAATGGAACGCCATCCGACCACAGAAATCTGTTGGGTCAAAGTGCTGCTGAAACACAACTCGTGTTACATTCCGAGAGTTCAAGTGTGTTGGGCCAAGGTCAGGGTCAGGGTCAGGGTACGGATGGAACCGGATCCATGTTAAATTCTGAGTATTCAAATTGGCATGGTTAAGGTCAGCAGGGTATGCATTCACAATCAGTCAATCCAATGGCTAGCCAATACAAACACGGTAGATTCACAGTTACCCATAAACAACCTTCTGCTATTTCTGGCGTTTCTAGACCAAGATCAGGTGTTCATGAACAGAATGTGAGAGTTTGGTCGGATCCTAATATAGCTAGTGGAAATAATTTCAGACCAAGGGGACCATTGGCCCATTCGGGCAGTGATACACATACTTACCAACGTGGTAGATTCAGAGTAACGACCTATGAACAACCGTCTGCTAATCCTGGTTTCTTTGCTCCAAGGGCTGTTCAGGAACACAATACGAGAGTCCAATCAGACGCTGATATGGTCCGTGCAAATATGTTCAGACATAGGATACCACAAATGGGCCAATAGAGAGGTTAAAAAGGAGTTAGAGATAAGCTTTTTTCTAAGCAGATGGTTTTAATTTTCATCGGACCAGAAGTAGAGAATGTGTTTTTGCCTGTTCATGAGTAAATTTAATGTTATCCAATTTTAAAGGTCGGATATCAGAAGTTGTACTTAGAGATGGAGCAATAGCAGCTGCTGCATGTTCCTGTCATTAAACCTAAAAAGTAAACTATACATGCCCTCATAAAAAGAGCATTCCCTTTTTCACGACACAATGTTTAAAAAATAACCCGTCACCTGCTCCTCCTGAAGTCAACTTGGTTTAACCATCTTGTCATGTGACCCAATCAGTTCGAGTAGCGGTTGATTGAATCCAAAACACTCCCAGGTCATAAAACCTTCTTATCCCAAACAATTCGTTACCTACCAAAAACAATTTCATATATTAGCTTGGCAAATTTTATTTATTTATTTATCCACAACATATATTTAAGCATGATATCGAACTCTCCTCCCAAATTCATTTGTTGCAATAAGCAGGTCACATAATCCAGGCACCATAAAATTAAACCATAATCTACCAAAAGATATCTAATACAATCTATAAGACAAACAATGACGAATAGTCACAATTGCTCTATCAATATTCTTAAGTTAAATGAAATATCAGATTAGTTCATTCTCTTACTTCCTCACAACAAAAATTGATAGAGATACTGGTGGTTTTGGAGCACTTGTATCCAAGAAACGTTCATATTTTTGTTCCATATCTAAAAGAAGCTGAGGAATACACTGTAAAATAATTAAAATTATAAACGAACCTTGCACCATCTTTTGCAAGCTTCCACATCACATGTATCAAACAATACATAAATCAGGTTCTTTGTCATCCCTGAAAACACCATTGTATCAAATTAAAGTAAAAAGAAAATTAAAAAATTGGATGTTCTAAAAAAAAGATAATGTGCTTTTATTCATCATAACAAACCTTTCACGTTTAAATTGATCCAATCGAGTACTCACCCCTCAATTTGGATTATACAGGTGGATTTTCATCATTGTTGTATGGGGTTTTTTTAGTTTAGATGGGAACACCGAATTTACTTTTTTGGGTCTACCGGATAATTGCACTATATTCTTTTAAGTTTCAAGTTTGCACAATAAACCTCCTACTTTTAGTTTAACACCGCCCATCCTCACAACTTTTTATCTTTCAACTTTTGACACCTATATGTTTTAGCGTAATTTTTAATAAAATCCGAATTTACAAATATTGTTACTAAATTAAGAAACACAAGCACTTCTTAAAAGAATAAATAAAATAATTATTTTCTATTAAAGAAAAAATATTTTGAAAAAGTTCATATTTTAAGTTTTGCTTTATAAAGAAAAAGATTGTGATAAAAAAAAATCTTAAAATGTTATATGACCCTTTGACACCAGTTATGAGGCCCAGCTGATATTGCTGTAAGGTCGGCTAAAACACCACCGACTGGCCCATTAAGATATAAAAGCCCAACAAGTTGTAAAGAGAAAACCCTAATTCTACACAGCCGCCTTAACATATCATCATCTTCCTTCCAAAACACCAAGCACCAGCAGCAGAAGAATCTCAACAATGGTAAATCATCTTTATTTTTATTTTATTTTATAAAAAATAATAAACTGATTTTTAATGGATATAAACAGGGGAAAGGAACAGGGAGTTTTGGAAAGAGGAGGAACAAGACACACACACTGTGTGTGAGATGTGGAAGGAGATCTTTCCATTTGCAGAAGAGCAGATGCTCTGCTTGTGCTTATCCCGCTGCTCGTGTTAGGAAATGTTAGTTTTTCTTTTACCTTCTTTTTTATATGTCTGCTTATCAGCTTATTTCATTTACAAACTGTCTTTTCATTAGCTTATTTGGTTTTGGTTTGCGTATGTTTTATTAGCTTATATGTTTTTTTTCGACTTATATATCCGGTTAAAGCTTATATGTTTTTCAGCTTATGTTATATAAGCTTACTTTTCGTAGCTTATATTGAAACTTTTCGGCTTATTTAAGCTTGTTATGACATGATTAACTTATATAAGCTACAGAAAGTAAAATATCCATTTTTTTTTAACTTTTTCTTTATATGTGTGCTTATGAGCTTTTTTCGTTTAGAAGCTGTCTTTGGATTAGCTTATTTGGTTTTGGGTAGCTTATGTCTTATAAGCTCACTTTTGTAGCTTATTTTGAGACTTATTGGCTTGTATAAGCTTATCATGACATGATGAAACTTATATAAGCTAAAAAGTTTCAATATAAGCTACAAATAATAAACTTATAGAACATAAATCCGAAACTGTCTTTGAAGTACCTTATTTGGTTTCGGGTAGCTGATGTTTTCTAAGCTCACTTTTTGTAGCTTATATTGAAACTTTTCGGTTTTTTATACTTAATATGACATGCTAAACTTATATAAGCTAAAAAGTTAGCTGGTCTTTGGATTAGCTTATTTTGTTTTCGGTGGCATATGTTTTATAAGCTTTTTTTTTTTTTGCTTTTACAGAAAATTTTCGGCTTGTATAACCTTGTTATGACATGATTAACTTATGTAAGGTAAGAAGTTAGGTCTTTTGATTATCTTATTTAGCTGGCTTGTGGGCTTATTTGATTTTGAAAAAGCTCATACGCTCTTTTTTAGAGCTTATTAAACTTAGATATTGGCGTAAGCTAATAAGGTGAAGTAGCAAGGTCATAAGCTCCAATAAAGTGAGCTTATCGGATTTTCCAAAGTCAAAAATCCCATAAGCCGGCTAAATAAGCTGATCTAAACCCCTAGATGGTTATTTGGTTTTGGGCTTATGTATCACAAGCTCACTTTTTGTAGCTTATATTGAAACTTGTTATGACATGATAAACTTATATAAGCTAAAAAGCTTCAATATGAGCTTACAGAAAGTGAGCTTATGAAACATAACCCGAAAAGTTGATAAGTCTTAAGTTCGTTTTATATGGTTGAACAAACACCCATGTGTTTCTTTTGGTTTATATAGTGTGGTTATTGCTTATATGGTTTTGGGCTTATGTTTACAAGCTTACTTTTTATGCCTTATTTTCAAACTTTTTGGCTTATATATAAGTTTGCTATGTCAAACTTATATAAAGCTGATAAGTTAGAATTAAGCCACAAAAAGTAAGCTTATGAAACATAAACCCAAAACCAGATAAGCCATAAGCCTGATATGTAATTCAAACCCAACACCCCTTAGATTAGGGATCAGCCCGTTCAGGGAATGTTGCACACACATATTTGTTCTGCGCTTTTAGTTATAAGTTTCAACTGTAATTAGCTGTTGTGTTTAGATCAGGAAATGTATGTTAACTGACATTGTGCGTTGGGCTGTAAATGATCTGTTTGTGTTTTTTGGTTAAGTTTAACCGCACCAATTAGCAAATTGATACACTAAAAGAACATATAACTGAACTTCTGCAAACGATAATGAATGGGTAATATGTGTTTGTTAATGCGGAAAAGCAGATGCTCTAGATGCTCTGCTTGTGCTTATCCTGCTGCTCGTGTTAGCAAATGTTAGTTTACTATCTAGTGCTAGTAGATATATATATTAGGAAATGTGATTTAGTTGTATTAGTGGGGCTTTGGTTTATCTTATGGGGTGTTTAGATTGTTTTATTTAGCCGGCTTATGGGCTAATTTGGTTTTGGAGAAGTCGATGAGCTCTATTTTAGAGTTTTTTAAACTCACCTTATTGGCTTAAGCCAATAAGGTGAAGTTGACAAGGTCATAAGCTCCAATAAGTCAGCTTATCGGCTTTTCCAAATTCAAATAAATCCATAAGCCGGCTAAATAATCTGATCCAAATCCCCAGCCGGCGTATTTGGTTTTGGGCTTGTGTATCACACGCTCACTGATTTTGTTTTTTTTAAAACTTCTCCTTTTATAAGTTCATAATAACCTATATAAGCCGAAAAGTTTCACAATAAGCCACAAAAAGTGAGCTTATCAAACATAGCACCAAAACAAGCCAGATATAAGCCCAAACAAACATCCCCTTGCATCAGGGGTCAGGGAATGCTGCACGCATTAATTTATCTTGTGTTTTTAGTTATAACTGTAATTAGTTGTTGTGTTTAGATTGGGAAATGTAAGTTGATTAACATTATGTGTAGGGTTGTAACTTAACTGTTCGTTTGTGTTGGTTTAAGTTTAATCGCACAAACGAACAAATTTTTTCCATTAAACTAAAGTATATATACTTTTAGAAATGGTAATGAATGGTCGAAACAAAGATAAAATTGTGTTCATGCTTGGTTGTTTACCTGATAAACGTGCACAAATGGACAACGTAAGTTCGGTGAATGATCCGTTTGTTTATAGCTGTATCGGTGATTTTGTTGTCCACATTATGTTTAGACGAGTCAACACACTTGTTTATGATTGTTTTTGTAGTGATTATTATGCGTTAGTTGTAGTTGATTTATGAAGTAATTTGTTGTTGAATGCAGACAACTGGAGTGAGAAGGCTATTCGCCGTAAGACAACTGGAACTGGACGTATGAGGTACATGCGTAATGTGCCTCGCAGGTTCAAGAGTGGTTTTAGAGAAGGTGATTTTCGTTGCTTTTATTTGTATAATGGGTTTAGTTTTGTTTCTTGCGAGTTAAGTTTATGAACATATGGTGGTTTTATTTGTTCAGGTACTCAAGCTGCTCCAAGGAAGATCGGTGCATCGTCTGCTTAAGTTCTGTGGGTTATATTTTAAAGCGGTATTTTGGTACTTCTGAAACATAGTTCTATTGGCAATTTAGTCATCGAAGTTTAAACTTTCATTGTGGATCAAGTTTGTTTGGAAATTTACTGTTTATTTTGGATTAAATGATGTACGCTTGGTCAGAGTTTTGGAATCAAGTAGATTGTGTTTCGCTTAATTATTCTTTGCTCTCGTCCTATATAATCTGGTCAAATATTGGTTATGGATGTTGCAACTTGCGACATGCTCAATATTATGTCTTCTTATTTTCTGCATTGCCCTTGTATGTCACAAAGCTTTTGATGGAATGGGTTACAGTTCTTCCATGGTTGAATGTGTTGCTGTGTTAGCAAATAGCGAAAGTTTTGAACTGGTGATTCAAGCAACAAGCTTTTATTTAACGGGTATCGATTCAGTTATGGTTATTTTTTCTGAAAGGCCTTTGGCTTCTAAAGTCTAAACAATGCTTTTTCTGGACTTTTGCGGGTAAATTTAAAGCATTACATGGAATCTGCTTGTCTTTTTTCGTCAACCGAGAGTTGATAACGATTGGCATTCATAACGAATAGCAATTATGACAAAAGAATTGGCTCTCTTGCTCTGTTTGTGTTGTGTGATTCCAGCTTCTTGCTAGCTTTTTACTATTTTAGGTGTTTGGAACAAAAGAAGATTTGATGCAGTCATGGCAGCATGATCACTTGACCATCAAATAGCTTATGCTTACGACTTCTAAGCAAGCTATTTGCGTGAAATGCATAAGGCGAAGCTTTTCGTTCAAATTTAGACCGAATCAGCAACGCAAAGTGAAAGCGAAGCTGGAGCTTTTTGTGAATGTGTATAAAAAACTGGAAGGGGAGAAGGTGAAGCATTTCGTTCAAAATCTTGAAAACCGCCATGTGTACTGTGGGTCTGTGGTGTTGTTTTGATTGTGATAGAACATATCGTGATCAAGTTTTGTCAGCCATAACTTGAAGTCTTTTCTAATGTTTCATCTCTGCGAAACACCACCAAGGCTCGGGGAGTGGTGCAAAAAAGTCACAGGTGGGATACATGTGACAAAAAACCACGCGTGAGTTGCTATGAACTCCAAAATCACACCTCAAAAACCCACGCGTGGGTTGAGGTTCTCAGGAAAAAAAAAATCGCTACAGGTGAGTTTCTCACCATTTACACTACCTCAAATCTTTCTTTTTCATTCCCATTTTATTTCTATATAATCCTCATTTTTACTTTTTTTTTTTTATATCTCTCATTTCATCTTTCTCTCAATCAAAAAAATCATCTTGTCTAAATTCTAAATTTTTAGCATGGAAAACATTGATGAATATACATTTATGTACCCCGATCTAATGATCGAAGATGAAGAAACTTTGATGAATAGCCCTCGTGTCCGGTTGCTAGCAAAAGCGATGGCGTTTTTTCGAAATAGACGACAAAAAGTGTCTAGAAACCCGGTTAATCGAGATCGTTATGGTGCCCATTATCGTTTACTTGCTGCGTTTTTCACTGACAACCCGATCTACGACGTGCATTCCGAAAGACATATCGAATGGATCGATCACTTTTCAACGATATAGTTACGGCTGTAACTGCACATGATCCTTACTTTAATTCAAATATCGACTGCACTGGAAGAGAAGGCGTTGCTCCATTGGTGAAATGCACTTCTGCAATTCGTCAATTGGCATACGACATTGTTCCGGCCTTTTTAGATGATTATCTGCAAATCTCTAAAAGAACTTCACGGGGAAGTGTTGATCATTTTTGTTCTGCTATAAGGGCGATTTATAGGCCAGAATATCTGAGAAAACCCTCGGTGAGTGATGTTGAATTACTATATCAACATCACGAAAGGAAGCACGGTTTCCCTGGGATGCTAGGAAGTCTAGACTGCACGGATTGGGAGTGGTTTGGTTGTCCGTACGCCCATAAAGGGCAATATATTAGACGTGATCACGGATCGAATCCGTTCATTTTGTTGGAAGCTGTTGCATCGGAAGACTTGTGGATATGGCATGCTTTCTTTGGTGTTTCTGGGTCTAACAACGACATCAATGTGTTACATCAATCCCATTTGTTTAACGATTTGAATACAGGACGAGCACTAGAGGTCCCTTTTACGGCTAACTGCGTTAATTATCCATTTGGATACTATCTTACTGACGGGATATATCCCGAATTAGCTCCACTTGTTAAGACGATTCCAGAACCCTCTAACAATGACCACAATCGAATATTGTATACGCAGAAGCAAGAATCGGCAAGGAAGGATGTGGAACGCGCGTATGGTGTTCTGAAAAAGAAATGGGCCATAATCGCCAATCTATCACGTGCTTTGAAGAAAGAAAAACTTGTTAATATGATGTATGCATGCATCATAATGCATAATATGATTCGTAAACATAAAGAATATGTGATAAGTCCCAAATGATATCGAGGAGAAGCACAACAACCGGACGATCTGGTACGAAGTACGAAAGAAATTCATGCTGTTATGGGATACATCAGATCATCTCAAGTGCATCAAAACCTTCGATCCGATTTAATCCAACACTTGGCTAATAATGCCTAATATTTTTAATGTTTGTATTTACCCGTGTGTATCGTTTTTTAATTTGATGGAATAAAAGTATGTATTTTATAAATAAATTAAATAAAAGTTATAGTGGAAAGATGAGATGGATGTGAGGTGGTGGTGGTTTTTTTTTTCCTTAAGAACCTTGAAAGGTGAGTTTTGAGTGGGTTAGTGAGAGGAAAGAGAAAACTGAGGTGAAACTGACGTGACGGTGGGATTTTAAGTTGCCATTCCCCTGGCCTAGGTAAAAGAATCATCTGTGACTTGATACCCGAGAAAGGTGAAGACTGAACCTTAAAGATGATACTGTTTCAATAGATACCGCTAGCGGCAAACCGTTTTTTTTTTTCTTTCTAAATCAGTTCGGTTTAAGTCAACTGGTCAACAAACCAGTTTGACTTAAACCGGATCAATTTAAAACTGGTTTTTAGTTCGATTTTTAATCGGATATATGCTTTTAACCGGACACGTTTTAATTGGTTTTTGAACCGGTCTTAGCCATTTTTTAAACTGGTTATGAACAACCGATTTTTTAAAAACCAACTTAGATTTTTTTCGAATCGAATCATAAACCAAATTTTTAATCCACCCCTAGATACCACATTTGCAAATGTTGCACTCTATATTGAATGATGTTAGAACTTTAATCATACCATTATACCATTTGGTGTTATTAGGCTGTGACTAATGGGTCAATATTGAGGGACGTATTCATATAAAAGCCAGATATCTTTATTTAAGATCACAAAAAATTATTTTTAATAAAATATTATTTTTCAATATGTATAACATCTATTTTTATTTAATACTTCATTTGTCTTTAAATAAATGTCTATTTTGACTATTTTCTTTTTTTTTTTCAGTTTTAACTTTAAATATTTATTTTTGTGTTATATAATATTTTATGAAAATTACATGAATGAACTAAGTTTTAAATGTAATTTCATTGATACAATTTTCATCAAATATTATATAACAAAAAAAAAAAAATTTACGGTCAAAATTGAACAAAAAAAAACCGAAAAAAGTTAAAATAGACATTTATTTAAGAACGGAAAGAGTATGAAACAAATTTATACTAAGAGCAGGGGGAGTTCTAGCTCATGGCTAGGCGCCATGGCCACCACGCAGAAAAAAGCCACCGCCCAAAGCTCCGTGGTGCTGCGCCATGGCCTCTGCGTCATGCCCACCAGCTCTCGCGGTGGTGAGTTATGCTTTTTTTTCTTTTAATTATTAAAGTGGGTATATGTGTACCCCTTATACTATTTTTTTACTCTTATAACACCACTTTTCCCACGGCTCAGGGTTATCAGTGAAAACTGGTGCAATGTGAAAACTGATACCGTGAAAAAAATACTGACGTGACAAAACTTTTTATGCTATAACACCAGGACTCCATGTGCTCTAATAATACTAAAACATTTTTCATGCGTTACCCAATAATAAATTCTAAATCCGTTTTTGTCAACACCTCGAAATTAGTATCGATGAAATGGATCATGCTGTCATACATTACGCCCTGCAACCTAACTACAAAAGACCAAAAAATCAGATTATTATAGGGTTGTGGTTGGGAGAATGGTTGGGATACTCTTTGTTGCTATAAACCAACGTCGAGAGTTCGAACCATTCTCTTCAAGTAACCTTTTTCACATTTTATTTTTAAGCAACCATGGATTTTTATCTGCGGGGTTTATCCTGTCGCTATACATGCACAGACCGGGGTCTTGGATGGATATGTTGGTGATTTTAGTAATCGGGATTTATTAGAGATCAATGAGAATTTTTATTCGACTCGGACACAAGTTAAGGGAAACCATGGATTCTTATCTGCGAGGTTTATCCTGCCGCTATACATGCACAGACCGGGGTCTTGGATGGGTATGTTGGTGATTTTAGTAATCGGGATTTATTAGAGATCAATGAGAATTTTTATTTGACTCGGACACAAGTTAAGGGAAACCATGGATTCTTATCTGCGAGGTTTATCCTGCCGCTATACATGCACAGACCGGGGTCTTGGATGGGTATGTTGGTGATTTTAGTAATCGGGATTTATTAGAGAACAATGAGAATTCTTATTCGGCTCGGACACAAGTTAAGGGAAGTGTAAAATGCACACTTGTTGAGCTAATATGTTATCGCCCACGACGAAAATGCATGGGTCAATGGGCAGAGCCCCCTTATGGGGTATTAAGGATTTACCTTAATTTTCCCGTCAAAATCCAACCAATCGGTATTATCATCTAATTTTACGAATCGATATTAAGGATTTGCCTTAATTTTCCTGCCAAAACCCAACCAACATGTCTGTTGGTGAACAGTTGTAACTGTTCGTTTATAACTGTCTGTAACTGTCTTTCCTGTCTGTTCATTAACAGATATTGGTCTCATCTGAACATAACGAAATTTCACAATTCCTCTCTGTTCTTGATTTGGTCTCTTGTGCCTAGAAATCAAAGTGTTTTTCCTTGAATTATCCCGATAAAGATTTTGTGTAACCCAGACACCAATAGGGTCGAAATACTTTATAAGGAAAGTGAACTTAACACGATTCAAGTCAGATATCTAAGAATCATCACAAACAATAACCTTTATTTTCTTACAGGGTATGTGTAGTCGAACTGGGCACCACTCTAAAAAAGTCACATTTTTATTAGTTTGTATATAAATACATATAATATTAAACATATAGGAGTTATATAATTCAATTTTACATGCTATTTCTCTTTATATAACGCGTGTAACATGATTTTTTTGTTGTTATTGTCTAGGGCCACAAAAAACAACAAGACAACCCTGCCGAGTAAAACTCTTTTTTAAAAAGGTTTATGTAGCTTTTATAGTTTGAGTGGTGATTTGCACACTTTATGAATTTATTTGCACACTTAATTTATGTGAGTCTTGACATTTATACCCTCACATCATTTTTTTTATTTTTTTTAACGGAGAGTTAGTAGTTAGTGATTTGAACTTATAGTGACATTCAATTGGGCCAATATGCAAGCCTCGAACATTCTCCTTAGAGATAAACCCCACTCCTGCTTCTATTTAATTCGGGACTTGAAGATTCTTAGTGAGACTCGAATTCAATACCCCTCCAAGAATACCTCCCCAAAGTTACTCTTGGTGGCCTTATACCCTCACATCATTTATTAGTGTGTATATAATAAAGGTATAATAGTCACGATAAACATATTTTGGAATGTGCGAATAAATTTTTGAAATGCACGTATCATCACCCTTATAGTATATTTGGTAAATACTAGCATAACATTTTAGCACCAACAATGCACACTAGAGACGGACGCGAGAAAATAGACCGCATGCTTTTTTTTTTATTATAACATGTATACGCGGAAAAAAACTAGTATCGAAACAATAAATTGAGTATTTTTACTTAGAAATGAAATTATAAGGTATTAGTGCATTGAATGTGGGTTTTACTATGTAAGTTTAGAGCAATTTAAGTTACAGATAAGAAGCAATTTTAAAAAATATTAAAAAGAAAAAACATACACTAATATCGCAATGTACTATCCATTGTTTAGTACTACTTTTATTACTAATATCGCAATAAAACCGACTATACTTTTTTATTATAAGTAATATGACTGTTTAGTTGTCAGTTAAAACAAAAATATTACTGACATATCATTTTTTTTCTTAGTTGGATATTACACATCACTAATCACTACAAGACAACACACGACCAAAAGATCCATGCAACTTTATTATTAAAATGTCCTCATCTTCAACCTCTACAATTTCATCCCACTCTTTTACAATTTCGTTCACACTTTCATTAATATTTGAATTGGAAGATAGTACAAACTTTAATTAAATTGGTGATTTGTTCCTGAAACATCATTTAGAACATCTTTAGCTAGTTCTTATGGGTGTAAAAAAATATATGAATTTTTATGAGTTTTATTATGTGGCCGGAAAAAATGGTGGCAGGAATATGATGATTTGGTTGAGAATAATGGGGGTACAAGATGGATGAAATTAGGCGGTTAAAATATGAAGGGTGACTTGAAATAATGTATGATATAAGTCAATTGATTTTCACACTCATGAAATTTATTGAGACACTTTATATTATGCATTACAAAGTTGTACTGTGTTTTATAATGTGCTTTATCTGTGAGTGTCTCAATATCTTTTGTGAGTGTGCAAATCATTTCCTATAATAAAATTGTCTAAATGGAAATTTTAGAATAATGTATTATAAAAAATGTCTAGGTGAAAATTTAAAAATAATTATTAAATCTATTTAGAAAATTAACAGGTCATATCACCTATTATAAAAAAGTATAACCGGTTTTTATAGCGATATTAGTAATAAAAATAATACATTATCTAAATGTGTAAATGATAGATAGTACATTGCCAATATATGAACTTAACCCTCGTAAAAACGCCATCCCTAACCCCTCAACCGCCAACAAATTATTACATCAGCTATAAAATTGGATATAAGCTTTTAATTGTTACTTTATCAGATGTGGGATTCAGTTCCGTAGCATATCAGATTATTTCCATTATTATTTTTCTCCCATTATGCAGTGGTGTAGGACTGCAAAGTCGTAGCCTGTGACAGCGATAAAGACTCGATGCTTGAGTCTGTCATGAGTGAATATGCCACTAGGGAAGCATTGAGAACGGCAGAAGACACACCAGTAGTGGAGGCAGGAATCAAAGTCGAGTTCTCAGAGGAAGAAGGAGCTGTTGAGTCAGATGTGGCATTAGACTTCAAATAGGTTCTTCTCGAAATGATCATTAGTAAGCCAAGGAAGTGATTTCCCCAAGGCAAAGAGTCACCCACAATTGAATCTGTCTTGTCTAGAGGTCTATGCCCTTACCACTGCGCGTTTACTGACACACTATCCCACCTTAGGTAGCCTCCTTATTTCAAATAGAATACCTTATCCTATTAGTTCTTAATAGCTCTGAAGCAGGAAAGATTCTTTGCTTTTCTACACTACATTCTGGACGGAAAGGAGATTGAGGCTGGACCGGATAATGCATTGCAAATTCAAACTTTTCCTTCCTCTATCTCGGAGTAGAAGGTCGGGGAAAATGACCGCTGAAGTGATGCTTTAAGAAGGAGAATGGCTTGTGGCCGCTGCTAAGCCTTTCAACTCCCTGCCACGAGCGGTAGCTACGCAACACCGAGTTCTTTTTAGCTTTTCAAAAACTTCGTAGCATATTACGAACATCAAGCCAAATTGTTTCGAGCTGAAATGACTATCCTTCATGTATCACAATTTCGGAAGATGTAACAGTATACTTGTTAAACAGTATTCGTCTCTTAATCCACTGCTTTGCGCAACTATCATGCTAGTAACATTAAAATCGATAAGATTGTCAAACCCTTCAAAGATGTTTACTTTTCTTTATGCAAAATGCAATTAACACTTATAAAATGCGATCCAATTCATCCTTTACGTCTTCTCGGTCCACACATACGATATCATTTGACAAAAAAGAAAAATCGTAATCGACTGTTGACAACTTGACATAAAAAAACATTCCAGTGATTATAACATCGTCTATTCTAAATCTACTTCTAAACGCGACGGTGAAATTATAAAAAAAATCAACAAATAACTGAAAAAGGTCATTAATGTTGTTCAAAGTAAGTACCCGAAAAAGTATAAGCAAAAACTTGTCCAAAATATGTATTCCATTCCATCATATATCTGTAATCTGTAACGAACTTTCTAAACCTTCCCCCAAACATCCCAACCGAAACATATTTACAGTTGAACCCACTGTAAACCACCCTAATTACCTTCCAATCATCTGTCCTTATCAAACAAAAAATTTTCTTTCTTTAGTCCAAAATGGGCGGAACGGCGCCCTAAGAACCAACCATATATCAGAGAAACAAGAAACACTCGGTGAGAAGTATATCACTCTGAGTTGAATCATCAGAATTTAAACGATGAAAATAAGAAAGGGGGATATGATGCTACTGTTCAAGAACCCCAAACTTCTGTTTCTCATCTTGCAATTGTTGGAAGACGGAATCCATTTCTGGAAATGCTGACATTAGCAGCAGCTCAAGAAGATCAAAAGCTAACTGCTTTAGGCAAACGGAAGACTGACAAAATATGAAAAGAAACCTATCAGATTGTTACGTTAACAACATCAGCTACTAAATGTAGCTGAGCCATAATTGCAGTTTTTATTAAAGTAAAAGCAATTCATAACTGAAATAATACGAAAATATAAATCGTTTGGTTGCTTCTAAGATAATAATAATACCAAAACTACATAAAATTGCTAACGGGTTCAAATCTCTTCAAGATATACATGAAGTGGCATAATAGGGGTGTGAATATTATTCGTTCTAAGGTTGGGAACGGGTCGAATTGTAAAACATTTTAGTATGGATTACAAAGTGTCAGGTCGGCCCAACGAGTTTCGACTAGTAATAAACTTTTAGAAATGGTCTGAACTTGTTTTTAACTTGTATAGAAAAATAAAGTGTAGAACAACCTCGCAAAAAGACTAATTTCGAATGAGTTCCGACCTGTTTGACCCGTTTCCAATTTGGTAAGATCTTTTGGATTAACCCATTTGACTAAATAAATAGAATAACCAAAATTGGTCTGTAATTATTGAAGATTTTAACAAATGTAATGTTTAAGAAGTAATGTCCAGTTTCAAAGAGATGAAGCTCACCTGAATAAAGTAATAGACATCTTGGGCACACTGCTCATACTCCTTTCGACCAAAAATACTTACAACGGCTGCTGGTGCTTTATCTACACAGTAACAAAGTTCCATGTCCGTGTTATGCATGCAATTTATAGAACAAAGCTATAGTGATACGGTAGTGGTTGGATGAGGACATGAGGTGTATAGTGACTTGGATATTGATAACATTATATTGCTAAGTATATCTTTTCATGTATAAAATGATTTATAATTAGAATGACTCGAGACTCGCTTGACTCGTTTGAACTGTTCTTTTTAAGCTAGTTTTCTTTAAAAAATACGTATGGGTACCACAATTTGAGTTTTGATTCATTGAAGATTCATAAGTAGATGGGTTCAAATGGCCAAGTGAATGAAAGCTAAACTCATAAGAGAAGTAATTACCAATCATTAGTTCATAAACTAGTTTAGAACGTCTTTGTGCTTCCCGTTCTTGAAGCTCTTCTGGTGACAATGTTTCCTCATCACTTGGTGGATACCCTCCTGCTGATGAAGGATGTTTGCCATTAGAGGAAACCTGTGGGACCCTTGGAGGGGGTGTTGGCTGTTGCTGCTTTGGGCGCTTTGTTATGAATATCCCATCTGGCCAAAGTATCTAAGCAGAACACATGGAATAATTCAGAAACAAACAAACAGTGACAAATGTACTATCAAGAATCATAGATTTTTAAACACTCGCTTGTACTAGAAAAGAGAAAAAGAGGAAATACTAGTTAATTTGCAATAAATTATTCCGTTTGGGTTCTCTCCAATGATGACCTATTTCCAAAAGGTAGATTTCTCCAATGACGTTCAATTCAACCCTATATTAATAAACATATATTGAACATACTAAACCATATCTTAATCCCAATTCGATCATGGAAATACCAGCATTTAATTTACAAAGGACTGCCACAGGCATCGTTACACATCTCTCACCAATTAAGGTTATAAGCGTCAACTTCTCTAACTAGAAGGGGAAATGTGTTTACTTTTTTCGGGTCAAAACAACGAGCTTTTAATGTAGATTGATAGAGGTTGGGTTGGGTTGGGTTTGCTGTAAACGATAGCAGTTACAGTCACTCAATGGATATGCTCGCCTTTGGAATCCTTTTTTGTCCCTTTTATGGATCAACAATCCTTTATACAAAAACTAGGTAATAACATAAAAAAATATATTTTTTTAAGTCCAATGGAAAGGTTCATGATTGATAACCTGCTCAAGCCGCTTGATTCCTGACGCAACTATAGATCCTCTACGCAAAAGTTGAATTTTAGCAATAAGCCAATCATCAAATGCGTCTGACATGCCTAGCTGTAGAACCTGTTTGGCCACCCAGAAGGCCTTCCTCCTGGTAACACACAATAAACAGAATTTCACAAAGAAGAAAGAATAGAAAATTTTGTGGGAAATGGATTCAAATTTTATAGCCAGAATGATTCACACGTTAAAATACCTGATCCAACCACCATCTTGAACCTGGAAAACAACATCAACAAGATCCAACATCGGGATACTCAAGTTTGGAGGAACCCACTGCAACAATATAAGAAACTTTATTCTGCATGGACACAATACAAACCGTATGCGAAGAAACAAACAAGGTACTACTATAGGTGGATTAATGAGCGGGTTTGGTAACAGTCAAATGGGGTTTAGGTCGAAATGTGTGTATTCCTTAGTACAGGTCGGGTTGGGTTGGAATGAAACACTTCTTTGCCCAGTTACTTTTTGAGTTTAAGTTAATGCTGTATTTACTATAATGAAAACCATATTATTATTCCAATGATACTCCAATATATCCGGGCGTTTAACTTTTAGATAGGTTCGGAATGGGAACAAACATGCAGAGAGAGAATATATGACTAAATAAAAAAAAGATGGGTAAAAAAGAATACCTCGCTCGGGATTGAATCACCATCTCCTGCAAGCATCCGGGCTTGTTTACTTGAAGTATTGTCATCCAATCCTTTTACAGACTGCCCTGACTTTATAGTTGAAGATATATTACTCGGAACAACAACTTCAGGGTCACTATCAGAATCCTCAGATCGTTTCACAGGCTTTCCAAGAGAAGAAACTACATTCTTCTTAGATGTTTTTGACCCATCAGTCAAAGAACTGTTCTTAATTTCTGATGAATAATTTTTTATCGCACCATCGGAAAGTTCTCTCCTAGAACTGAAGGGATCCCCAGCAAAACCAATACCAGTTGAACCAACTTCTGCACTCCTTTCACGAACATTTGTGGCAGAATTAACTAAACATACAAAACATATAAAAATGGTCAATGCAAGGAAACATTACTTGTAGATAACTAAAGAACATGGAAATGGAGTTCACCTGAGAGGGTTTCAATGATGGATATAGAATTTGAGAAACTATATGTCTGCAGCCGGAATTTATAAACCAGTAAGAAATAGTCTTTTAAGAGAAAATAAAGCAGCAAATAAGCCACAAATTAAACCTGAGAATCAACGCTAAGAAAATCCCAAACTTCAATACACCCCGATATAGTTGGAAACTGCATAAGCCTCTGCGAAAAAGCAACAAAATGTAGCAGGTAAAATGATATAATGCATCAAATAAGTTAAACAAAGATGCATCGGTATCAGGTTCAGTAAAATAGACCACAGAAACTAGAAATGTTTCTTGATCACTTAGGAATGCCATATACATTTTTTTGGATTAGGGAATAAGTTGTAACACGTATATACAGATACAAAAATATTGTCTCGCCTCATTAATTTATTTAAGATGCTCTCAGATATAGTAAATCAAATGTAATCCTTAGCAAATGTGTCACCTTTAAATATATATCAAGAAGTGTGCAACGTTCTTGAATGACGTCCACATCAAGCCCTGTTGACAGAAAATGCTTTGGTGGGAGATGAAGATTATACTCTGGATATTCCTTAAGACGCCTGTGTAATTCTTCAAAATGTCGAAACCTGTACATATATAGCTTACAATTAACATAAGTAGTTAAACATAGTCTAAAGTCAAGAAAGCAAACAAACAATCACAAAGAGACCAAAAGTTAACTATTCAGCACCTTCTTTTGATCGACCAGCTAACATTGTTCACATCCGTAACAGAAATGGGATAAACAGCAAATGTCTTCGAGCCACTTTTCACAATATTAGCCCCCAGCACCTGCAATACCCAAAAACCTTTATCTGTCACATCCTCAACGTGTGCTAAGAAACAATACAAAGTCAAAACTAAATGTAGGTCATTTACCTCACATCTTAGCCTAAAAAAAGAATCATCCAGTGATGAATTTTTTTGGACATTATTAGCAGAAATCAGGGGAAAGAAAGACGATGTACTTGTCCCGCTATTTGTTCTTCCCAACGAATCTCCACCCTCAGAGTCACCACTTGAGTCACCCGACTTCGAATGTCCCTTTGAAGAACCCAAAACATCCAACCCATCTTCTAATAAGAAACTCTTTCTTTCAATCTCCTGCCAAACATCCTTCTGACTGCTTACTCTGGACCTTTTTCTCCCCGTAGAATGATCTTTTCCTGTTTTTCTCATTTTCTGACCTTCGTAACTTTCAAGCGGATGGTGAATGTGAGTAACTGAATTCTTCCTGTTATTTTTACCGTCCCATACCTTAGTTCCTGGAGAATCTAAACCTGTGATGTCATTGCTGTCTTCATCTTCACTAGAATAAACAATGTTGTTTCGATATTCTTCCTCATCGTCATCTTCATCTTCATCTTCCTCATAGGATGTGCCCAAAGGTAGCCGTGGACCTTTGGTCGGGCCATATGCATCTTTATGTGAAGCTAATGGTTTAGAGTGGTTGACCGGATTTGATGACCTGGCTAAAGATTTTTTGACCGGTTCAGTAAAATGTTTCACATTTTCTTGCGTTTTGTAGTTTCTACCTTTAGCCCACATATTCTCGAAATGTTCAGGAGCCAATGCTTCGGTTTTTCTACGGGAAATAATGTCTAACTTGTCACCCCATTCACCACCCGAAAGGTGCTTTCGGGTATCGATTGAAAGCAATGGGTCTTTTGAATGTAGAGTGGTGGTGACACTGTTTAATACAGAATCGGAATTATCTTTCTTTAACTGTGTGAGCTCAACACCTTTGACAGAAGGATCTATAAACATAGATAGTTGATTAGTCAATTTTGGAGATCCGTTTGACTTTGGCTGTGAGTTCATTTGTTCATTGGTAGTTACTTTAATGTTCTTGCTCGCTGAAATGACAACGTTCTCAATCCTCTCATTGATGAACCTAAAGCCAATTATGGGAGAAATTTAAGAACATGATATGATTAATTAGAGGTGTCAGAATGGATGGGCCAAAACAGATAACTTTTGTATGGATCAAAATGGTTTCGGCTTTGTCCAAAGCCTACTCTGTATTAACTAACTACTAAGTGAAATATGATACGCCATATAACATTACATTACTCCAATAATGATCTATTTTTGGAAGAAAACGGTTTAGGAGGTTTTCTGAATTTTTAAAATACACATATACATTATGAAAGACTTTGGACCTGTTAGACCCATTGGACCAGTTTCCTTTTTAAAGACACTTTTTTTACGTTTTACCTATTAATGGGTCGAAACTGCGACCTCTACGACTGACCAAACAAAAAGAGATTAAATCAATGGGATTTATAACCTTGGGTTGGCCAAATTTACAACAGGTCGAATCACTACACAAGCAAGAAGTTCCCTGACTATGTAACGAAATAACGAGCACTGCAGATCCTCAGGCCTGAATGTAAAAGAGATGAAACCATCCATAAGATGCTGTAGAACCTACGATAAATAAAAAAAACATATATATCACAACCACAAAAAAAACTGATCAAAACATTGTACATCAACAAAGACATTACACCATATGAAAATGTACAAAAAGATAAATTGATTAAAACCTTGTACTCTGCTCCAGCAGAAAACAAAGCAGGGTGCAATTTGTTCTCATCATAAAGCACAGCTTTGAGTTCTACGTCTCGTTGTGCAATTGTCATAGATTCCTGTTTCGTTATCTTCATCTGACACGAACGAAAAAGTTCCAAATGTGTGCAAAAAAGTTTAATAATGTCCCTACAATATTTCAAAGCAAACAAATTATAAGTAACGAGAATTCAGATACAATCCTTTCACTTATTAAAAAATGAATTTTGTGGACATTTCAACCTTGTCAGAAGGTCAATGAGATTGACATTTCTCATACGCTTAGAGAACCCTCCAAGGACACCGTTTATAATCAACACCAGCTCGTCCGGACCTTGTTTGTCAGGGGTAACTCGTGAATACCAGAGATCAGTGACCCACTCCGAAACTATATGCCTGGTAAATTGGTCTATTGCATCCTCAACAACAGGAGAGTTGACTTTTCTTTTCCAATCAGACTTTCCCGAGAGAAGTTTAGGCTCCACAGCCGGTTTCTTTTTAATAGAAAGATTGGCTGAGGCCGGGTTACTGTTATATACTGCAGCTTTTCTCCGCATGTCATAATCCAAAGCAAAATAACGAAGACCAACGATTAAGAGGAGAGCAGCTGGCAAGTTTATTAAGACTGAGGCGCTTGTCACTGAAAAATAATATGAAATCATTAGATGAGATCACTTCAAAATTCAGAAAGATAAATAAACAAAAAATCTGAACTGAATTGAGAAAGAGATATTTTTCAAGTTATTCTACAAGCATTAAATAGTACTTTTTTCACTGTCTAAGATAAATTGCCTACTTTAATTAAGTCGGACGATGAACTTTACAATATTTCTAAAACTATAATTGGAAAGATCAGTTAGCAACAGAAACTGTTGAGTTGTGGAGACTGAGGCTCTGAGATTGGCGTCAAAGGTAGGACTCTGAACGCAAGAGCTCCTCGTAATCTTACTCACAAGTGACGGGCATAAGGAGTTCTAGGGAGAGTCCATAATGAGTTTGCAGAGCAGTCGAAGCCTAGCCTCAGAGATATCGAAGCCTAGCTACCCTCTGTGAATATGCAGAAACACAGCCTTACATGGACTTGAGCTAGAATTACGGACTTGGCCTATACAGAGTTTTTTAGGCCCATGTAAGATACCTTGGAAAGTAAGCTACGTTTAGGTTTGCCACACTGATAACACCCCCTCATTGTATTCGTAAACTTGGTTTCTCTTGTGTGTTATGTACTACAATAATCTCTAGTTTAACTCATGGAGGTAACACGATACCGATCATGTAAACCTCGTTACATTGTGTGTTCTATTCTGTTTGCTATGTTTGTTTTTTCTTTGTTTGGTGATTAGAGTGTTTTATCCAATACTCCGTATTAATCAATTTGGGTGCAGGTACGTTCTACGGGTTGACCGGTTTTGACAAGGCGTTACCCTTAATGTAGTTGTTTCGGCTATATATCTTAACGGAAAATTATTTTACCGGGGTAATCCCCTTTACCCAAAAAAAAAGTCTGAAAAACTCTTAAAAAATTAATACAACTGTTTGTACAAAATCTTCGTAAAACTGAGTTGATATACACTTCCAAAGACACAGTGTCATCTCAATTTATACTTGATACTCTAAGCTTACCAAATCAGATACAGAAACCATAAAAGGAATGCAAAGCAACCATACGTCCGTTATTAGAATATTAATCTATATTTAGTACTAAAACCATGATATTACATTGATACTAGTTATTTTTCCTTCTACAAATAGAGGCCGATACATAAAGCACAAATTCATTTCTATCAAGCTCGTTATCTATAATTTTACGAAGCCACAATAGCAAAATTTTTGCACAAACTAGTTGGGTAAAGCATAACTAAGACTGGGCGTAATGGGAGGCACCACCAGTCGTGGTTAGCCTCCCACCACCCGTTTAACCCATTAAATTACACCACCACCACGCATGGTTGTGATTTGGCGTTTCCTTGGTGTGGTGCATACATTTTTTTTTTTGTGTGTGGGGAAAATATATTGAGGGGTATGTTTGTATTTAAGTGGGATATTTTTATGTGTTTGGTTTGATGGCACTACGGCTGTTTGGTGGCTGCTTTACTACGCCTGTTTGGTGGTCGGTTTGGTGGTGGGCTAAATGATGAATGATGATATGGCGTCGATGTGAAAGTGGTGGGCATGGTGACCATTACAATGAGCCTAATATAATTGGGGTATCAAATCACGCTAGCGCATATTTATTAGTGTGCTTCAAGTGTCAGCAGTCAGCATAATAAATATAACTTCGGGATGACATGTTGTAAATGAGGAACTAGATTTTTTTAACTAGTATCAATAGCTCAATACAATGATAATTAATGTCAAGAGCATCTGCATTTGTTTGCGTTTAAAGAAAGAAAGAGATCTAAATTCTTAAATACAACTTACGTTCAAAACGACAAGAACACGTTTTTCATCTCAAACTATATGGCACCCCCAAAACAGAACTTTAAACAAGTAAATAATACAAATCAACAGGTCAATAGAGTAACGGAAGCAACTTGCACATTGTATTGATACCATTATGTTGCGGTATGTGGTCTATATGCATGAAAGTGAGCTCAAGAATTGATACACATGCTATGGTAGATTAAACGTTGGTGTTAAAACTTGCCATTCTAGAATACGCGCGTGTTCCTATATTCCCTTTACACGAGCATTACCTAACACATCTAGAATCGTCATAAATAGTGGATGCAATTGGTAAAGGTCAATAGTTGCTAAAAATCCGCGTCCAGAATCATACATAACCTGCGAGTCTAAATACAATATATAGGCGTAAAGCTACTGGTTACTTTATTCTTCTCCAAAATCATACATAACCCAGGTCTATCTCAAGGTTGCAATAGATACCGTGCCCTAGTTTTAATTCAGTTTATTACCTACAAAATCAGAATATGACGCGAGCAACTATCTTAATAGGGGTGGAGTCAGAAACTACACTACAAATCGGTTCGTTAGGGGGAGAAATTACAAAAATAGCCAGATATTTTTTAAAAATTTACACTACAATTTTATTCGCTCCTGGGAGGCATACGCCCACCCTGCCCCCTCAGTGACTATCCATCAAAACGGTATAAATCTATAATGATCATTCACATTTCACAATACAATAACGTGAAGGTAAGAACCAACTCCGTTATTGTCCATTTACAAGTTTAAGTATAGCACGTCTAATTAGGATTCTAGGAGACGTTTTCCACAGATCCACCCAAATCCCCATAATACGATCATAAAATACAAAATTCGCCCGCACTGAACACATCTAAACCTGAATTATCGGATAGTGTAACTACATTCCAACATTCTGAACCTAGGCATCTCCTAATTCTCGCTAAAATAAACGAAAACGCTCTTTAAATACACCAATATCAACTAATACCGAAACGCTAACTAATGCACTATTGATACAAAGTAAAACTTAAACCGCGCCAATTATTAACTACAATCTACTTAAAAACGCAACAACCGCATTCAAAACAAACAACAAAATAACTAATAAAACTTACATTCCAACATTTTGAACCTAGGCATCTCCTAATTCTCGCAAAAGTAAAACGAAAAGGCTCCTAAATACACAAATACCGAACCGCTAACTAACTTAAACCACGTGAATTACTTACAACTAGAATCTAGTTAACAAAACGTAAACAACGCAACAACTAATAAAACAGAATTATGATATAAAAAAAACTTACAGGACATTAAATAGGACAATCCTAAATCTCGCTAAAGTAAAAGAAAACGCTCCTAAATATACTTAAAACATGCCGATTACTTACAACTACAATCTACTTAACAAAACGCAAACAACGCCAAAAACGGCATTCAAAACAACTTATATAACAAACTTACAGGACATTAAATAGGACAATCCAACACCACAAACAGCCAACAAAACAAGTCGCTTTTTCGACTCGTCGATAAGGTCTCGAACCGTTACCGATTGCCTAACGCTACTACTACTACTACTCATTTTCGATCAATTCAATCCGATGAATCAATCAATCAAACGGAGATCCTAATTTCAACATTTAACACACAATTCAACTTGATCACTCAATTTGATTGGATTAACTAATAACAGTTTCTTGTTAGGGTTTTGGTGTCTGATTGAAAGTGATTTTTTTTTTTGGGTTTTTTTTCTTTTTTTTTGGAGTGTGCCGTTATTTTACTTTTTTTCTTTCTATTCTTCAAGTTATATATATATGTCTGAATTTTGCTTTGTTTAGGTTTTTATTTTATTTTCCTTTAAATGTTTGTTTTTTTTATTATTTTATTTTTACTAATTTTTTATATTTTACTACTTTTAAATTACTAAAATTTGTATTTTTTTTTTTTTACGGTTTATTATTGTTCTGTCATAATACTTTCAAATTTTACATGACACTGAAAGAACTTGGGACGGGACGGAGAATTTTCGCTCTTACCACTATTAAGTTCCGCTCACACCCGCAACAAAGGGACCTCTATTAAGTTCCGCTCACACCCGCAACAAAGAGAGGTTCAACCATGAATACTTTATAATGATACCCTCCCCATCTCAAATAATTTCAGCAAGAAGTAAATCGTACCCTTAATACTTTATAATACTACTAGCATAGACCTGCGCAATGCGGCGGCGAGTACTCATAATCATTTTTTGGATTAACACATATTAATCTCTTATCATTAAGTTTGTATTGTTGAAATTGTAAAAAATCTTAAAAAAAACTCTAAATTTTAAAAAAATTAATAGTTAATAAATATATAGCAAAATGGATATTCATACTACTTATAAAGGATATAGGCCTAATTTTTTAAGTACATTTAACTATGGAAATTAGAAATCTAAAACGGAAATTAGAAATCTAAAACGGAAACTATAGGAATCATTTCATAACATTCCATTGTTAGAATAGTTGACAATTGTGAAATTGAAAATCCCTAATCTAACATTTGACTAAACACAGTATTTTGGGAGTAAATGAAAAATCATATTTCCATGTTTAAGACTTGAAGAGTTGATTTTTGATCATATAACACGGCATTTATACACAAAAAACACGGACCCTCTCTCTTTCTCTCTAAATATTACAGCCGCCACCACAGCCACCAGATCCGCTATTGACACCATCTTCACCATCACCGATGGTTGATTGATGTGTCTGGTGATGGTTTAGCTATCTAGGAGGTTTGGTGTGTGGTTGTTTTTTTAGAACAAAGAAGGTTTTCCTCTTTCTCATATTGTTTTCTATGGCGGTTATGTGATTAATTGTGTTTTTCTTTATGAGTAACGAGGGGCATGGACGAGGGACAAGTGATCTCGATCATCCTCATCTATAAATGTGAAGAATTATAGGTGTGTGATGTAATGTTTTAATTGTTTTTGCGTAGTACTTGTACTTTATATTTACACTTGGGTTGGGGTGGGGCTCTATGATATGTTTGGGTTTATTCTTATTGTGTATTTGTGTTTACTTTTAAATATCACCTACATGAGACGAAGGAGGAAATCGCATTCGAGTAAAATGAATCTTGATGATTGGTAATACATTGGTTATATGTTGTGCCACCTGCTGATACTTATGCTCTTGATAAAGCTTTTATTTTTATTTATAATGTTTGAATTTTTATTGTAGTTTTGATGATTTTCATATGTTGTCTCAGGTTTTAAGAAATAGTTCCATTGAATGTTGCTAATGAAGATGGTTAAGTTTAATACGTATAGCTTTAAATAATCGGTCTAACGAAAAGGTTAACCGGAAAAAGGTATGTATCAAAACTTTTAAATTTTTCTTGATGATTTATAAAAAACCTTTTGTTTTTTATGCATTTAGTATCATTTTTATGCCGGATGTGTCTTCGTTTTGATTATCATCAATCATTTGTGATGTAGCCATGTCGGGTTCGAAAACAGTTTGAAGATTTGTTTTTGTGTCAAGGCTATAATGAATATGAAAGCGTTTGAAAAATGAGACCACCCGTGACTTGGCGTGGCAACCTATCTGAGCCTATAGTAACACATTAATTTTTTAATAATATATTGGTGGTTTAAGAGTGTTTTAGTGTGGAAAACTAAGCGTTTAAGAGTGTTTGAATAGAGTAACACATTAATTTTTTAATTATATGTTTAATATTGATAAAGTAGCTAGCTTATCTTTAACATATGATGATGATGATGATGATGCAATGATGGGTTACTTCATGCGTTAGCAATCAATATCAAGTTAGAAGCATACGTGATTTGTTTTCATTTCGACTTTATTAATATCCATAATCAACCTGTTCATTAGGTTCTTTCATCTTAAGTTTTGGTGCATTTTTAATGATGGTTTCCTACTAATTCTCAAGCCGATTTCAGTTCATTTCTTTCGAAACTAGAGCTAATGTTGAGAAATAGCATGTTCTTTTGGAAAGGCATTATAGCTATGTAGTCATTTTCTTTGGACACGGTGTAGACACCGGGCTTTGGTAGTTTAATTTTTGTACGTATGGAATGGTTGTTCACTGGTAGCATTCAAACCTACTGTAAGTCCTTCTGTTGAACCAGTTTTCGCAATATATTAGCCGGAGTACAGTTCCTATATATATGTTTCTGAATTCAAGTTTTCTGTATAGTACATTTTTCCGAATATCTTGATTGTTTATAAACTGATACGCAAAAATGTGAATTGCTTTTTAACTTGGCTTATAGTGACCCTAACGGTTTCTTTAATTTGTCCGTGTTTATCTTGTACAAATCAAACGCATTATGTGTCTTTTATCACAACTAGAATACTACGTAGTAACATTATAGTCTACGATATCCATATTATATCATACTAACTCTTTCTAAATTTTTGTCATTGTAGGTAACGATCCACAATGATGACTTGAAAAAGAAAAAAATCATACGCTAACTATAAAAACATGTACAATTGCAAAGCTACAATCATAGACGGTACATCAGATGGGCTGCACTTTTCTCACGCCAGCTGGTGACGAAGTCACTGGTCATCCACGCTCTGAATTGACCCAAAAGAACAGAGAAGTAGACTCGCGTCAAAGACTTCCTGAAATACTAACCATCATTGGAAAAAGACAAGTCTTCAAAATCCACTTCATTTCTTCCATGCGAAAAGAATCGGTTGACTTTATAGTTGCTGCCATTTTGGAGAAAACCACAACCATTGAAAATTGAAGGAGCAGTGAAAAACACACTCTAGGTAGTAATTCTACCATACTAATCCTACTATGCTCTGTAATCTATGTTCGATGCTTTCCTTGATACAAAACCATAAACTATGACTATTAAGTAAGAATTAAAGTCTACACTTTCATATGAAATTGTTTCTGCCTTATACAGAAGTACTACGGCCTGATAGGCTTAAATACAAAAGTTATAGTTAGTTATTTAGAGCATAAACCACATTCCCTTATTATATAAAAAAACAAACTTGAGCAACCTTTTTTCAACCAGCCTGATTCATGCCCCCATTTCAGTGCACCATCATGATACACATAAACAGTGGCCTTATTTGAATCACAGTCACTAATTTTTATTATTTCTTATAACATACCAGGGATCAGCTGCTAAGGAAGTTGACACCAAAATAAAGAAGAGTAGTAGACTCAAAAGAGCAACTGTCTTTGCTAAACGTGCTCCAACAGGCTGATATAGTTGGTGGATCTACCACATGCTCATCAGGCAAAACAGAAGAAATCTACTGTCACATTAAAAATACACCTTTAAGAAAGGTATTTTCTACTTTTAAGCTGTATACTAAGTCTATATTTTAGACTTTTCCTAATTTGCTACTTTGGTTTTTTAGCAATAGGCATTAGATATTGTTAAACTAAAGGTAGTTATGCATGTATCGGGTAATGGGCGAACAAAGGGATTTGTTCTACAGGTTGAAATGGGTTGCTCGACCCGCAAATGTTGTGTCTTATGATTACTTCTGGCATGCTTGCATATTTACCATTTAACTTTTGGCTACATAAATTACCTCACCTTATATCATGGTTTAGGTTTTGACTAAAGTGTGTGTAATTATGTTGTTCATGTGACTGTATCTTGAAGTTTAGATAACTTTACTGGCATGTGCGATGATAATGTTAAGAACAAACATATATAACATTGCACTGTATAGTTTCAAAAAATGCGGCCGGCCAGTGGCAAGGAATAATTAGTTATTACACCTTTTATCAATATCAACGGGGTTTCAGGTTTGTTCGTTTGCATTATCAAAATTAATTAAAAAATTTGGAAAGTTAACAATTTTGAACAGTGATAAATGTTTACTAATATACAGGTTATTATGTTATGTATGATTGGTGATTTTATTGATTATGGAATATGTTGCTCTTCGATGTGATGAGTTGCCTACTCTAATAATTGACTACTATATTAAATTTTCGTTATAGGTTCAATTAGTTTAAGGTTTGCGGTTTGGAGTTGCTAGCAGTTTTGAGTTGAAACAAGACACACTAAAGGTGTCGTAATAAGGACGACGGTCGCAGGAGATACTAGGAAAACGCACCACATTAGTTGCTAGCAACCAAAAATCCAACCACCCGCCACATTCAACAACCCGGGGCGAAGCCTTGGCTTCAATCTTTGTTTTTTGTTAATCTGTAGGAAATCATATTCGTTGGCTACTCCCAATGAAAGCATAGATATTACTAAGCTAGCAAAAGCAAGATGTTCTTCACTGGTATGATAGTTATTACATGTACCAGCTTATCGTAACACTATGCATCATTTTTTACAAATAAATAACTATGTGTGGTTGTTGGGATAATGCACTTGGCTCACAACTGCAGTCAAAAAGAGGTACCATCCTTCTGTCTCCAGCTCAATATTAAGGTTTGAAATATGTCCAAAGCAGCACCAACCAAGAATATGGACAATGAAGCATTACTTGCCTGCAACTGATGAATGGACTGCATAATGAGCATTGTTTATTACCGCGTTGCACCACAATTGTTGTTGTTAACACATATAAATAACTGTTCTAACTTCATTTCTTCGTGGAAGAAGGTAAAACCAAATAAGACAGGAAATTTTAGGAACATGCCTTTCCATTTATTCATTTTGATTTCCACTAAACAAACAAACCCTTGTTTTATTTTGATAAGAGTTATGTAAACAATATATATCCTCCATCCCATCTCCTTTTTCATGTGGAGGAACTGTAGATGCTTATTGTACTACACAATATCAAAATAACAATGAAATCTCATTATTGACACTGATAGTGCTTTTCTGTCATATATGTTAAAGGTTTCACATCTACATCCATAAATAAGTTAGCATCATCATTTTGTCTTATAAGCCAGAGTGGTAAAGTTTGCTTCTTTATGTTATTATTTTGCAGTCTTTGATGTTAAGTGTAAGCAGTTGCAAACAACACCAAATCTACGCCAAGGTTAGCTTAGCATTTAAAATCCCATACGAAAAACCAAATCTTAAGTGGTTATGTAACTATGAAACACGACATAACAATGTCTTGGACAAGCTAAATAGAGGTTAAAGAAACTCTTCTACGCCCATAGATTTTTGTGCTGAATATACGATACTCTAAAAAGACCTTCCACTAAGAACACCAAGCCCTAAACAACAAGATTGTGTATTTTTTTAGCAAATACTCTATAATACCGATATCCTAATAATATAAATATAATCTCGCATTCAAAAATATTTATATCACCTACGCGAAAACTGAATACAAAATACGCATAACATAACATCTCTATATTTTATCATCACTCGATTTATGAAAAGACATGAATTCTGCTTCCCACTTTGATGTCATTGTAGGAAGCTCTAATAATGTTAAACCAAGACTTGGCAAATACCGTGCTCTTCTGAAAAGCCAGTAATTCATTCGACATCTATTTCGTAAAAGCTTAAAAGCATGAATGTATGAATAAACATTATAGATGTAGGATAAGAAGCATACCAAACATGTTTTATAGCTCAATTACTTTTAGTGCTAGCAAAAAGTTGTAATTCAAATGTCGTGTACAAATAAATTTTACGAGACAAGTAACGCACATTGTTAGATATTATCTCATAATTCATGCAATATCTCACTTTCAATTTCACTAAATGTTTTTAATTGTTTTTTTATTCATATTAAGGATTCATCTTATGTTATGAGTGTTTCCAGTTTCATTTTAAAAAATTTACTTTCGGTTTAAGAAACACTTGCCACAAATTGTATTTCGTTAATTTATCGGCCGCCAGGCAATCCCGCCGCTTTGCGCGAGTATACGTCTAGTTGAATTAAAGAGCATAAAATTTTAGAAAATATGGTGAAATTAAATTATAAAGATAACAAATAAATAAAAAGATTTTTCAATTTAAAAGAAAATTTAAGTAGGTTGTTACAAAAATTTGTTACAAAAGGTTGTTACAAAGGGTTATAGTATATAATGTTGATGAAAATATCACAACTTGCTTTATTTAGTAGGAAAAAAAGTCTGAATTTTCAGCCTTGCTATTTTAAGAAGGTCCCAAATGCTTTATATAGTAGTATAGATAAGTTATTACGTAGTACATATGTTAGAGGAAAATATAAATTAATCTCTCTAAGACAAATATATTACTACAAAAATAAAATCAGAGTTATTCAATCGACATTTCTTTTATTTTTTATAAACTGCCTATATCAACTACTTCAAATGTAGTGATATGAGTTGTGATCGACTCAAAGAAACAAGAATTACAACTCAGTTAGCAAAGGATTACACACCTAACAATACAAAGAACTCAAGATCTAAAACAACTGTGTGAAAGTAAAAAATACAATCGGCTCACCCTAAATGACACAATCTTCAGCTTAAATACAGCTTTGACAAGTCAATTGAAATACTTCTCCATATTTGCAATAAATTCCCTGAAGCATCCTTCACCTATCACACAAAAACTAAACACAAAAATATATAATAAATTTACAACTTACCTCATTTACCTTTTCACATTGTCAAACCAGAATAAGTTTATAGAAACTTAATACATTTCAATACCGTTTAACACAAACTTTTCAAATTAACATTAAAATGCCGTTTTAAAAAATGCATTAATTAAATACACATTAATTTTAGTAAAAATAATGTTTATATATAATAATTTGAGTTTGTTTAATATGTATTTAAGGCATTTTAATGTTGATTTGAAAAGTTTGTGTATATTTATTGTCCACTAACCTCTGTTTAGTGAGGTCATTAGTTAGCAAAATCTAATAAGAAATAAGATAAAATAAGATAATAAAAATAAATAAACTTTTTATAATTAAATTAAATTAATAGATTGTTGTATAGACAAATTGTACATGTTGGGCACCTTCTGCCTTCATGGGATAATATGACACCTTGAATTTGCAATTTGGTTATATACTTTTGAAACAAAGTAAATGATCTAATTCAAATGTTCATTCGAGTATATTTTGAGAGGTTTTGAAAAATTGCTTCACTTTGAGTTATGCTTTATTTTCGAAGTCGTCTCGTGAATATTGATGACCTTATGCCATTTAGAAATATAGGCCTCTCGAACATAATAAAGATTTAAATATGCTAAATTATAATGTTAAGCTAACATAAGAATTCTCCTTGTTTTAGTTTAAAAGCATGCTAAATCATAGTAATGTTTTAAATTGATTGATGATGCATTCTATCTACTCATATTTGTTTCTTTTTATTAACTTATGGTTTTGTCTTCTTAAACTAGGTTTAATGCCCGTGCACGCACGAGATTTGAACATAAAGAATAAATTAAGTAATAATTTCGTTATTGCGATTTTATATATAGTATATATATTAATTAAAAACATATAATGTTTATATGTTTTATTATGTTGTTGTTTTACTCTGCACCGTGTAAATTATTATAAACTCATCTGAATTTTTATTTTTGAATTTCATACTCTTTTTACTTTAAATATTTTTATTCTAAATAGTTATATCTTGATTATTAATCAACAAACGATTTACATCAACCTTACACATACACGATTAACAAATTTATGATTTGTAATGTTTAATATTATTCTATAAAATAATATTAAATTTTTAAATAATTTTTCGTTATGTGAAAATATTAATTGATATTTTATATAAATACTTGTTACACAAAAAATTTGACTTTGTTTAACTGAAACACTAATTATCTTTTTCTAAACATTGTGTATTTAGTAACACATAACAACCTTAAAAAAATATATGTTGTTATAATATGTAGAGTCTCGTCTATTTATTTTCATCTCATACCGATGCCTGAGATCGTGCATTTATTTTGATATATATATATATATATATATATATATATATATATATATATATATATATATATATATATATATATATATATATATATATATATATATATATATATATATATCAAGAACCCTTATATAGGAAGGATGGTGAAACAATTCCTTAAATACAAAATTCTATTAAAATGACACATGTAATTCATTAAATGGTTTCCATAAATGCTTCAAAAATAAAATAGGAATTACAAAAGATGCCTTAAATACAAAATTCTATAAAAAAATATAAGGAAGGATGGTGAAACAATGCCTTAAATACAAAATTCTATAAAAATGATTCCATAAAATGCTTCAAAAATAAAATAGGAATTACACATAATGCCTTAAATACAAAATTCTATATAAATATATATAGGAATTACAAATGATGCCTTAAATACAAAATTCTATAATAATATATAAGGAAGGATGGTGAAACAATGCCTTAAATACAAAATTCTATAAAAATTATTCCATAAAATACTTTAAAAATAAAATAGGAATTACAAATGATGCCTTAAATATAAAATTATATCAAAATATATATAGGAATTACAAATGATGCCTTAGATACAAAATTCTATAAAAATATATAAGGAAGGATGGTGAAACAATGCTTTAAATAAAATTCTATAAAAATAATTCCATAAAATGTTTCAAAAATAAAATAGGAATTACAAATGATGCCTTAAATATAAAATTCTATAAATATATATGAATTAAAAATGATGCCTTAAATACAAAATTCTATAAATATATATAAGGAAGGATGGTGAAACAATGCCTTAAATACAAAATTCTATAAAAATGATTCCATAAAATGCTTCAAAAATAAAATAGGAATTACAAATGATGCCTTAAATACAAAATTCTATAAAATTGATTCCATAAAATGCTTCAAAAATTATATAGGAAGGATGGTGAAACAATTCCTTAAATACAAAATTCTATTAAAATGACACATGTAATTCATTAAATGGTTTCCATAATTGCTTCAAAAAGAAAATAGGAATTACAAAAGATGCCTTAATTACAAAATTCTATAAAAAATATATAAGGAAGGATGATGAAACAATGCCTTAAATACAAAATTCTATAAAACTGATTCCATAAAATGCTTCAAATATATAATAGGAATTACACATGATGCCTTAAATACAATATTCTATATAAATATATATAGGAATGACAAATGATGCCTTAAATACCAAATTTTATAAAAATATATAAGAAATGATGGTGAAACAATGCCTTAAATACAAAATTCTATAAAAATGATTGCATAAAATGCTTTAAAAATAAAATAGGAATTACAAATGATGCTCTAAATACAAAATTCCATCCAAATATATATAGGAATTACAAATGATGTCTTAGATACAAAATTCTATAAAAATATATAAGGAAGGATGGTGAAACAATGCCTTAAATATAAAATTCTATAAAAATGTTTTCATAAAATGCTTCAAAAATAAAATAGGAATTACAAATGATGCCTTAAATACAAAATTATTTAAAAATATATATGAATTACAAATGATGCCTTAAATAAATTTTTTTATAAAAATATATAAGGAAGGATGGTGAAACAATGCCTTAAATACAAAATTCTATAAAATATTACATAAAATGCTTCAAAAATAAAACAGGAATTCAAATGATGCCTTAAATACAAAATTCTATAAAAATATATATAGGAATTACAAATGATGCCTTAAATACAAAATTATATAAAAATATATAAGGAAGGATGATGAAAGAATGCCTTAAATTTCTATAAAAATAATTCCATAAAATGCTTCAAAAATAAAATAGGAATTACAAATGATGCCTTAAATATAAAATTCTATAAAAATATATATATGAATTACAAATGATGCCTTAAATATAAAATTCTATAAAAATATATAAGGAATGATGGTGCCTTAAATACAAAATCTTATAAAAATGATTCCATAAAATACTTCAAAAATAAAATAGGAATTACAAATGATGCCTTAAATACAAAATCTATAAAAATATATATAGGAATTACAAATGATGCCTTAAATACAAAATTATATAAAAATATATAATGAAGAATGGTGAAACCATGCCTTAAATACGAAATTCTATAAAAATGATTCCATAAAAAGCTTCAAAAATAAAATAGGAATTACAAATGATGCCTTAAATACAAAATTCTATAAAAATATATATAGGAAATACAAATGATGCCTTAAATACAAAATTCTATAAAAATATATAAGGAAGGATGGTGAAACAATGCCTTAAATACAAAATTCTATAAAATGATTCCATAAAATGCTTCAAAAATAAAATAAGAATTACAAATGATGCCTTAAATATAAAATTCTATAAAAATATATATAGGAATTACAAATGATGCCTTAAATACAAAATTCTATAAAAATATATAGGGAAGGATGTTGAAACAATACCTTAAATACAAAATTGTATTAAAATGATTCCATAAAATACTTCAAAAATAAAATAGAAATTACAAATGATGCCTTAAATACAAAATTCTATAAAAATATATATAGGAATTACAAATGATGCCTTAAATACAAAATTATATAAAAATATATAAGGAAGGATGGTGAAACAATGCCTTAAATACAAAATCTATAAAAATGATTCCATAAAATGCTTCAAAAATAAAATAGGAATTACAAATGATGTCTTAAATACAAAATTCTATAAAATATATATATGAATTACAAATGATATCTTAAATACAAAATTTTATAAAAATATATAAGGAAGGACGGTGAAACAATGCCTTTAATACAAAATTTTATTAAAATTCACAATAATAATATTAATTTCATAAAAAATTAATGTAAAAACCTTATTCATAACATTAACATATACAAAATTTATTACCTCATAAAATTCAAAAATATGTAATATATTTATACACTATTATTAAAATTCCTAAAAAAATTTTATGCAACAAACTTATTCATACCGTTAACGTATGTAAATTCAATTAACTCATAATATTCTTAAATAAATAAAATATCTTTAACTACGTTATTTTTGTATATTCTGTGCTACATTATTAAAATATCAATGCCATAACTAACACTATATATACTAAACTTCTAATACAAACACACATAAATTCAATTTTTATTAAAAATATATATATACTTCAAGCTAGCCCGTCCACTGGACGGGTCTAAAGGCTAGTATATATATATATATATATATATATATATATATATATATATATATATATATATATATATATATATATATATATATATATATATATATATATATATATATATATATATATATATATATATATATATATATATATATATATATATATATATATATATATATATTCATGTTAATAATAATTACGTAGACTGCATTGCTTTACTTTGTTAAGTGTCAAAATAAAAATAGACAATAGTTTGTGTTTTAACTGAATATTTATAACCGTTTGATTTGTTGATTTTTTTTATATAACATATGTGAAAGTTTAGAGGATATAAAGTTTAAGGGGGTATTTTGTTTATTTTATAAAGTTAATAAAAATATGGAAAAGTATAAGTTTATATTTAAATTCATCAAATTTATTAAAAATTCAACCACTAAAGTTTTATCAATCCCCTCATCTTTTTTTAAGTTTTTATTTTCATAAATTTGACACATATATCTCTTTGTGTGTTTTTATCAAATTCCTCCACAAAAATTTTTAATTTTGACTAAATTGAACTCAATTTTGATTTTTTTCCACCAATCACATCACTCTATTTTGCTTATGTGTCAAAATCAAGTTATTTGATTGATCTAATTAGTTTTTATACAACCTCCACTTTCACTGAAATTTTCAAACAATCTAATTATTTTATTATATAAAAGATAAATTGAAGAATACAAATTAATAGACCATAATACTCCAATTGGCGCCCATGCCACCCCATTCCTTTAGATTTATTAAAAATTTAAAACAATAATGAAAAGCTTTACCCATGCTTAATTTTCATACCTAAAGAATTTTTTATTTAGAACAGTAAATATTAGTGGTTAGTGGATCGAATCGTGAATAACATTTAAATGGCAGAATCTTCGAACTCTCGTCTAATTATGTTAAATTTTTTATCCGCTTCACCTGAGAAGAAAAGCCTTTGACAAATCTTGAATCCAAAATCTTTAAGGAACTTAAAAAAAAAGGTTAATATACACGCAGGTTACTAAAGTTTGGCCAAAGTAACGATTTTGTTACTAAAGTTTAAAACCTTACACTTGGGGTTACTTATGTATTGTTTACCTGAACTTCAAGTTACCCATAACGTTTTTACCCGTAGTTATAAGTTGCATGTCTACGTGGACTCCAACTTACGTTTTCGTCAGTAAAGTTACGTTTTCTTCAGTAAAGTTACATTTTCGTCAGTACTTACGTTTTCGTTAGTAAACTTAAGTTTTTGTCAGTAAACTTACGTCTTCGTCAGTAAACTTACGTTTCGTCAGTAAATTTACGTTTTCATCAGCAAATTTACGTTTTTGTCAGTAATTTTATGTTATTGTCAATAAACTTACGTTTCGTCAGTAAACTTTCGTTTTCGTCCGTAATTTTACGTTTTCGTCGGTAACTTTACGTTTTTGTTAGTAAGTTTACGTTTTCGTCAGTAAATTTACGTTTTCGTCAGTAAATATACGTTAAATTTACGTTTTCGTCAATAAATTTACATTTTTCTCAGTATTTTTACGTTTCCGTCAGTAATTTTAAGTGTTCGTCAGTAAATTTACGTTATCGTCATTAAATTTACGTTTTCGTCAGTAAATTTTCATTTTCGTCAGTAAATTTATGTTTTCGTCAGTAAATATACGTTTCTTCAGTAAATTTAAATTTTCCTCAATAAATTTACATTTTTCTCAGTATTATTACGTTTCCGTCAGTATTTACATTTTCTTCATCATTATTTTTATGTTTTTGTCAGTATTTTACGTTGAAGAAAACGTAACGAAAACATAGATTTACTGACGAAAACGTAAAAGTATTGACGAAAACGTAATTTTACTTGCGAAAACGTAAGTTTACTGCTCGAAAACGTATATTTACTGACGAAAACGTAAAGTTACGGACGGAATCATAAAGTTACTAATGAAAACGTAAATTTATTGACGAAAACATAAAAGTACTGACAAGAACGTAAAATTACTGACGTAAACGTAATTTTACTTGCGAAAACATAAGTTTACTGACAAAAAAGGTAAATTTACTGACGAAAACGTATAATTAATGACGAAAACGTAAAATTACTTACGAAAACGTAAAATTACTGACGAAAACGTAATTTTACTAATGAAAACGTAAATTTACCGACGAAAACGTAAAATTACTGACGAAAACGTAAAATTACAGATGAAAACGTAAATTTACTAACGAAAACGTAAGTTTACTGACGAAAATATAAGTTTACTGACGAGAACGTAAGTTTACTGAAGAAAACGTAAGTTTACTGACGTAAACGTAAGTTTATCGACGAAAACGTAAGTTTATCGACGAAAACGTAAATTTACTGACGAAATCGTAAATTTACTGATGAAATCGTAAAATTACTGACGAAAACGTAAATTGCCGAAAACGTAAGTTTATCGACGAAAACGTAAATATATTGACGAAATCGTAAAATTACTGACGAAAACGTAAATTTACTGCTGAAACGTAAAATTACTAACAAAAACATAAAAGTACGAACGAAAACAGAAAAAAAAAACTGATCAAAACGTAAATGGTTAATATACACGCAGGTTACTAAAGTTTGGCCAAAGTAACGATTTTGTCACTAAAGTTTAGCGAAAAAATAGAAATGAGGCCCACTAAAACCTGTTTAACCGGTAACTTATCTCATGAGTAACGGCGGGATAGTTTTTCTAAACGTTTAGTAACAAATAAATCAAACCTGTATACAATAGTCACCTAAGTGTAAAGTTTTAAACTTTAATAATAAAATCGTTAATTTGGCTAAACTTTAGTAACCTCCGTGTATATTAACCCAAAAGAAAATCACTTAATGAAAATTTAGTGACCACAAAAGGTGAAAAGTACATATGTTAGAATTATCATGTGGGATTGTAAATGTGAATTTTCAAGTTAGGATTTCATAAAACTTTAACGGATATGTTTTGCGTGCTCTGATTACATCGAAAGCACGATCGTTAACTTAGACGTACGCAGTTTAATCGGGGTTACCCAGTGAATGTTTTCGACCTTCTATGTGACTACCGAGGCAAGCAAACCGGTTTTTTTTTTTCAAAACTCGTTTGGTTTGAGTCAACAAATCAACAAACCGGTTTGACTTAAACTAGTTTGGTTTGAATCTGATTTTTGCTTAGATATCACCGGTTCTAATCGGTTCGGTTCGGTTCGGTTCAGTTTTAGCCGTTTTTTAAACTTCTCCAGGTCATTTTATTAAACCGATTCGAAACTGCCGGTTTAGTTTGAGGAAAATCAGTTCCAAAAATACCGGTTTAAAGAAAAACCAGTTTTTGTTTTTTCATTCGGTTCATGAACCGGTTTTTTCCCATCCCACAAGATGCGTATCTCGTTTAAACCAGATAGCTGAAGACATCAGGTTGCCAACACGCCACCATTTTCCCGATAACTCTTATGCATCCGTCACAACCTCTCTCACCCAAAACTTTTGACGTTGGTGGTCAAAAATAAAAATGCTAAAAATAGTACTCTATGTCTCATAATCAGTGTCCATTTTGACTTTATTCCGTATTTCTTATTCAACTTTGACCATAAATATATTCATTTATTTTATATAATACGGATGAAAAATATAATGAAATTGCATTAAATTTCATCAGTTATTAGATAATACAAATGAATGTCAAAGTTAAATAAGAAAGACCGAAAAAAGTCAAAGTGAACACTTATTATGAGACGGAGGTAGTAATAAAAAATGTATGCATTTGACAAAAAAAGCTCTAGATCAATACAAAACAAGAAGCTCAAAATCTGTAAAACTCATTAATGTCTAAAACGGCAACACATAATGACACTATCATAATCTCGAAATCTGTAAATGTATCGTTACTTACATGTTTACACTACATTTCCGCATTGGAAAACAAGTGCTCGTTAGGAAACTGTCTTAATCTTGAAATAAAGACACGACGCAACCACACACAGGGAGACAACATACAAAAACATCGCCCGTCTTTAGAACTTTTCATGCTCACGTCATCTAATATGGTATTCACTCTCCCTGGTAACAGGGTTTCAGGAAATTACCTTTTAAAACCTTGCCCAGACTATAATCTGATCCTATAATTTTTCTACAGTTCGTCTTTTGCAGCATGCTGCTCATCGTGTGTCTGTTCTTTTAAATGTTTGTTAATCAGTTTCGCCAAATCCTTGGAGCTCGACTTTGTAGGCAGTGTGATCTGCACAAAATAGAGCACAACGTTAGCCTTAAAGACACGCTATAGACGACTAGATCAGAAATAATGTCGTGAAGCAAACGACTCACTGGATTTGACTTGTTGCTTATTGGGTAGAACAACAGTGTCGGATAGTCGTCCACCTGCAGGATAACAACACGTCAGGAACATGTTAGGTGCTTTTTTTTGCAGTGTATCGGTTTTGTTTTTAGAAATCTTCAAGTAGTTTATGACTCGTTTACTTATGAATGGGTGGATTAGGATTAAGCATTATCTCAGATTCTCAACATGTCAAGCAGGTAAAGTTAAAACGAATAGCATGAATAGGAATCGGTAAAAAGTCGTCAAAGTATATTATTAATGATTAAAACCTCCTAATCACGCTAATTACAATAGAAAGGTAAAACTAGTAGTAATATTTATCGGGCACTGACCTCCAATTTTGGGTGCTCGTTTACAGAAGCGTCTATCCTTGCAAATACCAAATCGTCCAATCCCTTGAAGTGTTTTGCCAACTTTTCAACTTGTTTGGTTGTGGTTTCACAGTTCAAACACCATGGTGTGTGTACCTTGAATAAAATCATTACAGAACCAGATCAATTCAAGATCCTTTTGATGGTGGAATGAAGTAAAATAGGGTTATAGGGCTGAAATTGAACTTTAAAAAAGTCCGTAAAATGCACACAAACCTCTAGAAGGATGTTCTTGGAGCTGCTTAGAACCAACTCATCAAATGTTTTTCCAACAACGGTTAAAATGTCTGCATCTTTCTGTGATTTCACAATCAAGATTAATCATTATTAGTATCACGAGAAAGAAAATTATGATTAAAATACGAAGCTCCAAGTTATAAACAGTACTATATGTGGACAACTGTTGTCAATTTAGGCTATTTTTTCTTGCTAGCAAAGTAACAAGTCAAATAGATATAAGTGAGCCGGATAAATTTGAAGTTCGCCCTACTCAAATGTTCACAAACTCCTAACTTACTTTACTGAAGAATTTATTATTCTCTAATAACAGTTTAAGGGATTATATATATTCTGTATTTATTTTAGAACTACAAATACATGTAGACCGATTTTGACCCATTACACGACCCACCCTAAATTTCCTAACCACTCAATTTGGTGCTTACAATAACAAGACACAACAAATCTTTTTTTGGGTAAAGGATCACCCCGGTAAATTGAACAAGACACAACAATCAATCTTACATTATCTGGTATTGCTTGAGACTTGTAGAACAGAGGCAAATTGCCCTTTAGAAGGCCTGAACCGAACTCCTAGAAGAAGAAATTGAAAATAAAATAGTCAGATTAACGTTCATAGATGTAACATTAGAATAAGTGTGATTGGAATAATACCTCTATTCTGGCTGGTGTCGGATCGGACTCCAACAAATACTTTGCACCAGTTTTGTAATCAAAAGCAGTTACCTATCAAATATAATTTAAAATCATAAGATTTATCAGTATATCAGAACCAAGTAGAAGACGATAGCTAAGTGGTGAGATGGCAATTGCGACCCATATACTTATGAACAGGTCGATTCAGGCTTTGTTTTGTTATCTCGAACAGGTCAAGTAAAAATATGGCTCAACAGTACATGGATTGAAAAAAATAGGACAACCCCTGCTAAATGGTTCGGATGATTTTTATTCAAGAAATAAAATAATTTTGGTAATCGTATTTGGCACGTAATTAATTTATAAAAGCTAAAATATTTGGAATAAGAAAAATGTTACGCGGTCAACCCAACCTTTTTTGACATGTACCAAAGTGCACATTTTGACCCGTTATCCATCCCACCCAACCCCACCCATTTTGCCACCTCAAGTTTTGGAGATGTTAATAGATGAAAAACTAACAAGCGTGTCTTCTGAATCTTCAAGCCCAAACAAAGTAAGGAAAGGCTTTGCGAGATTGTCGTCTTTGATGTCTACAAATACAAACATTATCTGCATTGACAAAAAGTAATTGAGAAATGTGATGAATACGAGGGATAGCATTAGTTTGGTTTAATTCTTGAAGTTGTCAAGTACTGAAGTGCCAACCTTTGATTTGAACTTCCTGGCAACATTTTGAAATGGCTCAAGTAATTTCTTGAAATTATCAGCTTCTGCGAAGACATAAACCTGCAACGCCCAGGTAGAAACATGTTAAGTTGACACTGCATAAAACCTAAGAAAAAAGGATCGCGGGTGGTTTGGATGTGCATTTCGAGACTGATTATCCGAATATTGCAAATTCTAGTTACAGTGGTCAATATCGCATTTTCAAAATAAACATCGAAATGCCCCATACATTTCTAAGATGTAATACTGTCAAAATAACATGAAATTAATTTATATGTGATATACTGGAAAAGCAGATGGAAACCTGAGGTTTTTCGCAGGCGTAAACTTTAACAGAATTCACTTCCGTCAGAAAAGTGACCAATGGGAATTTGTTATCGCTCAAAAATTGTAGAACCTTGTCCATTTCAAAAGCATTTTCTGCAAAAGACGAAATAGGTTAACATAATTCAAAGACTTTGTTATTTACTTTATAAGTGTTGTTCTTGTAATCAATAACCATATACTAAAAGATAAAAAAAAACAGTGTTAGTGAGTCAACCAAACCAGACGTGACCCGTTTAGCCCGTACTAAAACCAATCCATTTTGACATGTTATACACCCCTACCTCACCCGTCCATATTGCCACTTTAACGCAACTATAATTCACATATCTCATATGAATGGATTTTACTCTACTAAATTGACAACTTACCATATGAAGTGTATCTTTCTGGCTCACTTTTAACCATACCAAGAAACGGTTTACTAGACCTAACATCTGGAAATAGAATACTGGCGATTTCAGGGTTGCATGTCTCAACAAACTGAATCTCATTGTCAGTAGTTGCTGCCTTCACAAATTCTTCATAATCAGGTCCCTAGCAGATTTTTACAATTTAGAAGAATATAACGGTTAAGCATGAGAATTAGTTTGGTGTACCAGTGACAGATAGACGCTTCTGTAAGTTATGTAAGAAACAAGAAACATGCACTTACCTCAAATTTATCGAATAAACCAACTGCAAACGTGGAATGTTTCTGAAGGAAATTGTTTGCTTCATCGACAGAGTTGATTCTGACTATAGGTGTACCCGTCTTCTTCTTCACCCAAATCACTATTTCTTCCCTAATTCACAAAAAAAAAAACAACATTAACAAACTTTTTACATCAATAGGCTTTTTGGGATGCTCGTCACATTGAATATTATTGACCTCGTGAAATTTTTGGATCATGTATTAACAACGATTATTTCAACTTCAAGAATCAAGTAATCAAATAATTAAACCTATGGTTAGGTAGGTGGTTTTACATTTACAACAAAAAAAGTCGGTTATCTATTCACTGTACCTTGATGATATCAACATTCTTACACTATTCGGCGAGTCTGACATTCATGTGATATGGTATATAGAGGACAATCGGTTTTAACAATGCAGGTAACCTGAGATAGTGTTTCGATGTGATTCTGCTAACATTGTAAAAATCCGTTATTTAAGTTTTGGCAACAAAAGTGTCATTCCAGATACAGCTAAAGGGGGTGTTTGGGATTGCTTATCAAAACTAGTAATGTCTCTTCAAATTATCAGATAATCAGTATAGCATAAACAACTCTCAACTTATTTAAATATGCTTACTTCACCCTCGGATAATTTGATAAGCACTTTTTATAAAACAGTCCTAAACACTCTCATACTGTTTATCGGTATCAAAACACAAGAAACAAATAACCAATTCTAATCGGCAAAAAGAAAAAAAGCATGCTAGACAACTACTTATTCAACCCCTAAGTTCCACATACCGTAATCAACTTCACTACATCCAAACAACCCAAACTGTTATGATCCCACATCGGCCAAGTATGGGATTGGTTGATTGTTTATAAAGTCTAGGTGTCCCCTCCTCAAACAAGCTAGCTTTTTGAGTGAGTTCTACACTTGGGACTTATGAACCTAGTATGGGATAGGTTCGTATCACAAACACTATAAACTACTTATGTCCCATCATGTAATCAGATAACAAGCATATTCCAAAATGCTTATTTCACCCTCCTATGATTCGATAAGCACTTATTATAAAACAATCCCAAACACCCTCATAACTCTTTATCAGTATCAAAACACAAGAATAGGATAACTACTATTAAGCAATTCTAAACAACTACCGATTCGACCCCTAAACTACTTCTTTCCTACTTCTAACTCCCCTACGTCAATTGCACACAATCACATAATAAAACATAGCGAATTCGAATTCTTACGTCGAAAATCCACCGCTATAAGCCCTGGAACTCCCATTAACAAACAAAAGCAAAGTCGGATACCCTTTAACCCCAAGACCAGCCGCAGCTTTCGGATACCTCTCCGCGTCAACTTTACACATCAAAACCCCACTCCCTATCTCTCTCAACTCACTCGCAGCCTCAGCAAACCTAGGCATCAGCTCAGCACTCCTCACATCCCAAGGAGCATACCCCAAAACCAAAACAAACTCATTTCCACTAATCACACCATTAGTATTATCATTATTCAGCTCAAGAACTATCCTTTGTGCTTTAGTTAAGAGTTCAGCTTCGGAAGATGGGTTCTTTGGTGTATCTTGTTCGTTGTCTAGTGCTATAAGGTCGTCTATGTCGTCAATGGCGTCAAGATTGGTGCTTTTTGAGAAATGGAGTGAGAGAATGAGAATGAGTGTGAAGTAGAGGAAACTGGAAGAGGGTTTTGTGGAGGGCATGGTTATGGAAGTGGGTTTTGAAGGGTTTGGGGTGAAATGGAGTGATGACTGAGATCTGGGTTGATCAAGATTTTTATTTAAGTGTGAAATTGAAATATTTTAAAGGGGAAAGGAAGTGGGGAAGACGACTTGATTTCATGTTCCCGTGAGACGTGCAGTGACTAACGGGATTCAAGTTTTTTTTTTTTTTAAATAGTTTTTATTTTTTTTTTAGAAAATGGTTTTTAATTTTTTTAGTTTTAATTGTGTCTTTGTCTGTTTTTATACTTTTTTTTTTTTATGTTTTCTTACGTTTTATCGTTTTATCGTTTTTTCAAGTTTTCTTACGTTTTAAAAAAGATGAAAATGTTTTGTTATTTTATCAGACTTCTAAGTTATATTGTTGGTTTTCTCTTTTTGATGTTTTATGTCAACAGGTACAACCAAACTTGATATTTGTGATACTTTTTTGTTGGGCTCATGGTTGAACTGGAACATTGGAGATTGGACTTGTTGGTTGAGTCTCATTTTCTAACCGTTGCAATCTATGGGATATACTACCCTCCTAATTTATTATGAGTCAGGGTTATCACTCTTCTTTATCACACACATAGTTATATTTTCATCTGTTACTGTGTGTTGAGTGATCTATGTATGTGAGAGAAATCGGATCAACCTAGTTAGACGATTTCACTTTTCTATTGTATGTTTGATTAGCACTTGTTTAAGGACTAATCTTTTGTTTTGTATTTCGTACTTTGAATCCTTAATAAATATCACTAAGGGGAGGTTGGTTGAGTGATAATCTTGGTGTCCATGTTATTTGTTTATACTTTTAACATGGTATCAAAGCTCAAGTTGTAGATATGGTGTTTCTTGATTGATGTGGCTATTTGGGTTACTCTTATCTCTCTCTCTCTTGGTGGTATTGGTTTGACTATCTGGAAAAAAAAATAAAATTAGGGTTTGTGAAACCCTAATCTTAATTTTTTGGGACTTTTGTATTCGAGCCTTTGTTCTTGGGTTCCTTGGTGTTTCGGAAGCTCGTATTGGTGGTGCCGTTGATTTCCTTGGTGTTTACAAGTAAAAATAAAATTAGGGTTTTGAAACCCTAATTTTACTTTTTGGGGATCTTCGTTCTTTGCTCACCCATACTATAGGCTAAGTGAATCTAGAGGTTGGGTGTCTTTATTTTTACTTATTATTGTTGGTTGTGTTGTGTCTTCTTTCATCTTTTTACTTACCTCTCTCTTAATCTCTGTTTGGATTATTGTTGCTAGTATTGTGGGTGCAAATGGATTCGGTCAACATCTTGACCCTCCAGCTTGACTGGTGTGGATACCTGCTCTGACCAATCCCAGTCCACATCTAGCATTTCTGGTAATCCACTCTCTGGTTTTCTTTGTTTATTATTATTTGATTGTTGTTTTTCCTATCTGTTGCTTGCTTTATTTGTTGCTTGTGGTTTTTTGTGCTATTATGAATTATGAGTGGTATTCCTCCCTTGCACCTTCTGATGGCGGTGGAGGAAATGGTGGTGGTAGAGGTAATCCTCTAACCAACCCTACTCTAGTTGCTCTTATCATCAACTTGGATGCTGGTAATCCCTTTCATATTCACAACCATGACAATAGTAGCTATATTTTAGTTCCTTTTAAACTTCTTGGTACTAAAACTTGCTTTACAAGCTAGAAAAAATTTGGATTTGTTGATGGTTTTTGTTTAAGAGAGTCTTACTCTGATGATAGTGGGATAGATGCAATGTTATGATTCTTACGTGGATTATGAATGTTGTTTCTAGTGATGTCTATATGGGTCTTGTTTACTCTTAAAATGTTGCTTATGTATGGAAAGATTTGAATGAAGCATATGATAAAGTTGATGGCCCTGTTGTTCATAACTTGCTTCAAAAGATTCCTTCTGTTAAATAAGGGGTAGTACTTTAGCTGACTATTATCATTACTTAACTTTCTTTACAGAGAATTTGATGTTGTCACTAAACATCCTAAATGTGTGTGTACTGTTAAATGCTCTTATCCTGCTAACTCTGAGTTAGCACTGCATCAGCAAATCATGAGGCTGATGTAATTCCTAATCGGTCTTGATGATTGCTATCAGCCTGTTAGGACTGCCATCCTCACCGGGGATCCTCTCCCTGATGTTAAGGATGCTTATGCTACTGTGTCTAGAGAGGAATCCCATATGGGAATTCCTGAGACCTCTGGCCACATTGAAGCAAAAATGAATGTCACTTCCTTTGCTGCTAAGATCTTTAATCAAAATAGAATGAGTTATACCAACACGTAAAAGACCTACCTCTAAGGGTAATGGTCCAAGGAACTTTATGGGACCCAACCCTAATCTTCTGTGTACCAATTGCAACCAAACTGGCCATACTATTGATACCTGTTTTGAATTAATTGGTTATCATGTTGGTTACAAAAGGGGGGTAAATGCTTAAAGACAAACTGGTCTTAAGCTAACTTTAATGCAAATTATGATATCAAAACTAGGGAAAACAAGGCTTCTACCTGTAATTCTCCAAACTCTTTTACCCCTGAACAAATGCATAAACTTCTTAACCTGATCAATGGCACTCATGACAACACTCGGTCTAATATGGTAGGTAGAATCTCCTTTTTAATGTTAATGTTTGGTTTAATGTTAATTTCTCAAAAAAAAGTTATGGTACCTCTAAGTTCTTTATCGTAACCATTATTTTGGGATGGATTATTGACTCTGGGATAACCAACACCTTACCACATCCACTGTTGGGATGGTTAATGTTGTAGATATTTCCAATCTTAACATCTCTGTTGGTCACCCTAATGGCACTGTTGCCACTATAAGTCACATTGGTGATTTGAGACTCTCCAATAATCTTGTTCTTCATGATGTTCTTGTTGTGCATGGCTATTGTGTTAGCCTGCTATCTGTGAATAAACTTATTAAAGTAAATTATTTGTGGGTTTTGATGAAGATAAATGTTATATTCAGGACTTGGACAAGGGGACCACTATGGGGACTGGTAGTGAATTTAATGAGATTTATCTTTTTGATGACCCTAAGAATAACAACCTAGGTAATGTGAACACTATTATGACCTTTAACACTTCCAAAGACCTTTGACATTGTAGACTTGGTCACCCAGTAGACCAAGTTCTCAATGCACTCAGAAGTGACTTGAAACTTCTTAGAAATACTAGTATTTCTGAGACTTGTCATAGGGCCAAACAAACAATGAAACCGTTCCCTTTAAGTGATCACAAATCTGACAAGATTGGTGATCTTGTTCACCTTGATTTGTGGGGTCCTTACAAGGTTCAAAGAAAGAAATGGTACAAGTACTTCCTTACCATTATGGATGACTATTCCAGAGTAGTATGGACTTATCTTTTAAAAACTAAAGATGTTATGAATGTTTGGTGCATTTTTCTAAACTTATCCAGAATCAGTTTAATTCTAAAATCAAAATTTTTAGATCTGACAATGGGACTGAGTTTGTTAACAAACATGTTTTCTCCTTTTTCTCTGATTTGGTATCATCTATCAAACCTCTTACCCTCACACTCCCCAGTAAAATGGTATTGTTGAAAGGAAACATAGACACCTGCTCAATGTAGCTAGAAGTCTTATGTTTCAGGGAGGAATTCCTATTAATTTTTGGCCTGAATGTATTATAACTGTTGTTTACCTAATTAACAAGATCCCTTTTTTGTCTTAAAAGATAGGCCCCCCTATAAACTGCTCTATAGAAAAAAACCCAATCTCTCCCATCTTAAGTTTTTTGGTTGTTTGTGTTTTTTAACTTATCTTAACAACAGTGACAAGCTCATATCTAGGTCTGAAAAATGTGAATTGATTGGTTACTCCTATGTTAAAAAGGCTTACAAACTTTTTAGTCTTGACAATAGAAAAGTTTTGTTTTCAAGAGATGTGAGGTTCTATGAAACCGTTTTTCCTTTTAAGATGAAAAACACAAAAGATAACGATTTGGCAGATATAGTTGGTATAAGTGATGTTAAACTTTTAACCTTTTTTATAATCAAAATTCTTTAAGTCTTTATGATGATGATGAGACAGTTGCACCTTGTGTGGAAGGTAGAGTTCACTCTACCACTGAGCATGCACCTATGCAGACTCATGAGGAGGACTCTGCAGCCCATATAGGTGACAATGCACATTGAGGGCAATTATAAAAATGAAAATCCTTTTGTCACTTATATTAAGCATAATTGGGACAATCTTGAGGAAGGGGAACCTAGTATTAGAAAGTCTACCAGACCTATCAAGTTGCCTGCCAAACTTAATGATTTTGTGTTAGATAGTAAGCATAAGTATGGGACTGAAAAGCATGTCAATTATTCTAAACTTAATACCATTAACTTCTGCTTTGCTACTACTCTTAACAAGTCCTTTGAGCCTGCCACCTACTATGATGCCATCAAGGATAGTAGGTGGGTTGAGGCCATGAACAATAAGATTGAAGCCCTTTTGAGGAATAATACTTAGACCTTGTGTGATTTACCTATGGGCAGAAAAGCTATCAACAACAAATGGGTGTACAAGAATAAATATAAATCTTCTGGTCAAGTTGATAAATTTATAGCTAGAGTAGTTGCTAAGGGCTACAGTCAAAAGGAAGGAATTGACTTTGATGAAACTTTTAGTCCTGTTGTTAAAATGGTCACTATTAGATGCCTTATTAGTATTGTTGTCTCTAATGACTGGCCCTTGTTTCAACTTGATGTGAACATTGCTTTCTTGTATGGTGACCTTGATGAAGACATTTATATGACCTTGCCTTTAGTTTTTAACTGTCATGACAAAACCAAGGTTTGTAAGCTTAACAAAGCCCTTTATGGACTTAAGAAATCCCCAAGCCAGTGTAATGCCAAGCTAACCACTATCTTGGTTGAGCATGGCTTTTTCCAAAGTAAATTTGATTACTTTCTTTACATCAAACAAACTAACAACATTTTTGTTGATCTTCTTGTTATGTTGATGATTTCATCATCACTGGTAACTGTCTAGAGGAAATTGAGAGGTTTAAGAGTTTTATTAAAACTAGATTCATGGTAAAGGATCTTGGGGTGATGAAATATTTTCTTGGTATTGAAATTCTTGAAAATACCAATGGTATTTGTATGACACAAAGAAAATATTTCCTTAAGCTTATTCATGAGTTTGGTTTACTTGCTGTTAAACCAGCAGCCACTCCTTTACTTGAGAATTGCGTCCTTGCTGTTGTTGAGAGTGAGACTGATAAATTCCTTAACAATATCTTTGAACACAAAATACTATTAGGCAGACTTATCTATCTCGTCCACACCAGACCTGATATTTCCTATGTTGTTCATTGCTTTAGTCAACATATGCATGCTCCTCTGCAGTCACATCTTAAAGTTGCTTTGAGAGTTATCAGATATCTTAAGAACTTACCTAGAATTGGTATTCAGTTTTACAAAGATAATTCTTTGAAATTATACTGTTTCACTGATACTAACTGGGCTAATTGTCTTAAGATCAATAAGTCTGTTTCTAGATATTGTGTTTTTCTTGGAAGGTCTCTTGTCTTTTGGAAGAGCAAGACGCATCCCACGGTATTCAGGTCCTCTACTAAGGCTGAATATAAATGCATGGCTAGTGCCACTTGTAAGGTGATATGGATCACCAATCTTCTGAGTGATCTTAGAATTAAGAACTTGTTTCCTATGAATCTCTATTGTGATAGCAGTTATTGTATCCAAATGGTTGCTAACCCTGTGTTCTATGAAAAGACTAAGCATTTTGAAGTTGATGTTCATTTGATCAGGGAAAAAGTTCAAGATGGTGTTATTAACACTCTCAAAGTTGCCTCATCTGATATATTCACTAAAGCTCATGGGATCCTTCAACATTTGAAACTTTGTAAGCAGTTGAGACTTGTGAACATGTTTGGGAAGTGATCTGTGATTCCCGTTGTTCAGTTTCAAGAAGGGTGTTATGTTATCAAACTTCCAAATTATATTGTTGGTTTTTCTCTTTTTGGTGTTTTATGTCAACATGTACAAAGTGGGAGGACCAAACTTGACATTTGTGGATACTTCTTTGTTGGGTGGTGGCTGGACTGAAACATTGGACTTGTTGGTTGGGCCTCATTTTATATCCGTTGCAATCTCTAGGATATAATACCCTAACTCATTATGATTTAGGGTTATCACTCTTCTTTATCACACACACAACCACCATTGGCTGTTTCTCTTATCTCTCTCTCTCTCTAAGATCTTTAAATTTTGACATGAGAGTTATAGTATCATCTTGTTATTGTGTGTTGAGTGATCTATGTATGTGATGGAAATCGAATCAACCTATTTTACTTTTCTATTGTATGTTTGATTAGCACTCATTTGAGGACTAATATTTTGTTTTGTATTTTGTACTTTGAATCCTTAATAAGTATCACTAAAGGGAGGTTGGTTGAGTGACAATATTGGTGTCCATGTTATTTGTTTAAACTTTTAACACGTTTAAAAAGTACCAAGGCCTAAGAAAACGTATAAAAGCATACGAAAATTCAAAAACGTATGTAAATGGACAAAACTAGACAAACGTACAAGAATCTGGAAAAAGGTAAAGAAAAAATCAAATGAGAACATAGAAAAAATGAGGAAAACGTATAAAACAGATAAAAACTTATAAAGTAGATGAAAAGGCACGAAAAATAAAATATAAAGAAGTTTATAAAAAGTACAAAAAGTTACAATTTATAACGTACAAAACGTTGATACTTAAACAGTGTAAAATCATGTGAAAACTTAAAAAAGCGTATGAAAACTTAAAAATAACGATTTAAAAAGCTTAAAATAAGTTTATAGTAGCTACCTCAAAAGTATTCCTTAAATTTCACACGTTTTGGTAAAATACAAGGCTTACATATATAAAAAAAACACCCCAAACATGTCAGGTTTTATTTCAGACGTTGTATGGTCGACTAACTAATTAGGGTTTCTTCCATTTTTACAGTTGAGATGAAGCTCACCTCTGCCTTTAGACAAGATCTTATATGTGAGTTCTTCAGACACCGTCGCTTGAGGCTTCATACCACATCACGAGGAATTCAGACGCCATCTCAAGAGCCTATAAATCTTGGTCTTGTGCTTGATCATGAAATTTCGTGTCCTTGCTTCATTTCTTCCCGAATTGCATCTAAATCATGCTAAAATTGTTCAAGTGTTTTCAAAATGCTAAAATTACAAAAAGAAAAGAATTATGGCGTTCTTATGGCACATTGTACAAATGTAGGGGTTAAATGACCTTGGAAATCGTATAAAATGGCACCTCGCCATTTTGAGGTTCGGTCTGTTTTCAAACACTCTTTGACGCCATGGATATTATTGAGTAAATAAACACATGAACTCTTGTAACACACGTGGTGCATTATTACGGTAAAACAAGGGTGAATCATTGCACAGAAGAAACAAGGGTGAGTCGGTAATGGTGACTACAGATGTTACTCGAGCGCTTTCATCGTTGACGAACACGTGCGCTAATAAGACAAAAAGGGAGTATATGCCTTGAATGAATCAGTAAAGTAACAACGGATAAAGAGGTTGCTCGGGTTTGAGTAAATTAGAGTCGGGTCAAAGTCGGATATGACTATGGTTCAGATTAGTCAGGTTCAAGTAAGTTTGCGTTAACCTCGATATGAGTAAAATGGTAACAAAATTGCATATCTATATTAGTTTTAATCAACTATTATAAAAATTATATTAAAAAGGACTTACTTGGTTAATTTGGTCAACCCAAAGACAAGTTAGTCGAACATTTTCAACCCGATGATACCCGTCTCTATCTACTACTTAGGTTGATCCAAATAATCCAAATACAAACTTGAGTACCCCGAACCAAATAGGCTTATTCGGGTCGGGTTCATGTCGAATAGCTTTTTTGACACCCTATTATTAATATGGAAATTGTGATAGTGCATTATGTGTACGAGTGTATAGTGAGATATGAGTGTGTTTAATGGGGTGAAAGGTACGCAGTTGGGTAACCATTTTGACAATGAAGGAAAGTATAATACTCGTGTAACAGTAGTGAGAGAGCTCATGACCGCATTCAGCTTAATACATTAACTTTTTTTAATCTAAAACTACATACTTAAAGACGATCATGCATGATTCAGAAGTTTGATTATCGTCGACTCCGAAGACTATAAATGAAGAGGGATAATCAATTATGGGAGACTTCTTAGAGTTGAAGCTTTTCTGGCGAGCTCTAATATGATCAGATTTATAAGTAAGCATCTCTTGTAAAATATAAGCAACACCAAAACCCTTTAAAGCCCAAACCTCTATTTCTCGTACCCGTTGTCCCATGAACTTTATCATCAAGGGGTTGTTGTGTAAGACGTGAATAACACCTACTGGAACGCCCATGAATTTTATCATCAACTTGATGAATTAATTTCAAGATATAAAGATTTCCTATTATAACAGATTGACTAGGCCGAGAGTCATCTTAGGGAGCAATCGGCTGTCATACAGATTTCGAAGGACACTTAAAGGCACAAGTTCAAAAGAAGCAATATGAGGATCAACATAGAAGTGAGAGGGAATTTCAGCTTTGCTTAACCTAGGCCTTCAGATCGCACTTCCTGCTTAAAGAGGATCGAAAGAAGTTGAAGGTTGAGAAAGAAGGATCAGATGCGTGCGAACAAATTGAACCTCAGATAAAGAAAGTGGACCAAGGGGAGATTCCCCTTTCGATTGGAGTTCGGCTAGGCGCTTGCCGGTGAGGGGAACTGCAAAAGGTGTTATGCTTTCCCGGTTCTATCGGGTTAGTGTTAAGTAGGTGATTTAGCCCTCTATTAAGAGGGAAGAGGGAAGCAGCGCGACAATTAGTTGCTTTCTGGCTCTCGCTCCTCTCCTTTCAGTTGTTGAAGCTTTTAATAGTTAATCTCTAGACGTCTTATTGATGATCTTGAACACTTATTAGTCACCAATGTTCACTAAGGCGGTGTTTGAATTCGATTTAATTGACTTATGTTGCGTTTGATAATAACTTAATTGTCTTTAAATAGGAAAACCTTGAATTTAGTAAGTTGTAAAAAATGTATGTTGACGACATAATAAAGAAAGATAACTGAAAAATTAAATAATAAAACTAGGACAATCTACATTAAGCTATCTCTTAATTAAATATGACTTAATAAAAAAATTATCAAACAAACCCTCAATATGAAAAGAAGTGAATTTATTCACTCATATGAAAATTATTTGTGACTTAATAAAAAAAGATAACCACATATACAAATTAATTAAACTAAAAATGTCTGTATTAACTCTATCTTTTAATTAAGCATGACTTAAAAATTTAAAACAAACCCGGAACCATGCCATAAAAGTTAGGTTTGAATTTTCCTTATAAAACTCAAAACTTGTATTAGGCACAATTATGCCATTAATTTCAAATTATTTATCGGTATCAAACTCCATTATAAAGCATTTTGACATGTTATTTAGGGAATAATTGAAATTTCAAGTTACAACATCTTAAGCTATTTGTACAAGCAAAAGAAGCTTACATAATAAAAGTAGCAATTTCAGACATTTAATTATAACATATTTGCATTAAATTCTATAACTAAATTATCTAATCACATCATTTTAAAATTAAAATATTAAATGGTACAAATAATTTATACTCATATTAATACTAATTATTACATAATAATTAATACACACTTGAAAATAATTAATACAAGTTAATATATAGTTAAAACAACCATTATTTTAATATACAAGTATATATTTATATATATTTACGTTGTACAACAACTTAAAGCATATTTCTACCAAAAAACGTAGATATGTTGTCTATCTAAAATGACAGTTTATATAGTTTAGAAACCGAACCGGCTAACGGGTTCAACCGGCAACCGAGTTGCCATCAGTTCGGCTAAACAATTACACAAAGTTACCCAAACATCAAATTATCGTTTTTCGAGATGTCGTTATAAAGAGAACATAAAATTAAAATATAACTCGTCAAAAATTATGTTATAGAGTATCCGCCGCCGCAATGCGCAAGTACCCTAAGTTAGTGCTAATAGTTAAAGTTAGAATTTAAATTTTTTCAAATTTATATGAACATGATTATAACGGATTTAAGTATGTTTTTTTAGTTAAAGAAATATTATTAGTCATTTTCATATAAACTTAAGAAAATCTAAATTCTTAAATTTAATGTGCATGTAAATATAGGATCAAAATCCTCTCAAGTTGAAAACAAATTGATTGATCATGTTGGTTACCTAAAATTTAGATAACAATATACAAGTTTTTCTTTTAGTGAAATGCAGAGGGCTCATATGTATTTATCTTTATTGTGATTGAAGAACTTAGAGAGGAAGGTACCACGGTGAGGGGTACCTCGTCGAGCCGATGTGGACCCTCGTCGTGGCTCGCCGTCCCACTTCGCCACACTCACCCCCTATTCGCCGAAAGGATTTCGGTATTGCGAAATATGAACGACGAGAAGATGTGGGGCTTTTTTTTTTCTTTTTTTTCTTCTTCTCCTTTCTTCTTTATTTTTTTCTTTGTTACAATGTGGGTCTATGTGTGTGTTTTGTAGTAATAGAGAAGAAGAAGAAGAGAGGAGAAGAGATGAGAGGTGTTTGGTGGATAAGGTGAGGGTTTTTTTTGTTTGGTGAATATGTTTTTTTTGTTTAAATTTTTTTTATTTTTGTAATTTTTTAAAATATTTTTAGTTTAGTTTTGTATTTTTGTTTTCGTAATGTATTTTTATTTAATTATTTGTAGTTTTAATTTTAATAAAATACAAATGAGTTTATTTTTGAAATAAATTCGAGCCAAAAAAGCTAGACATTTATCTTGACTCCACCGATATACAACTACTTTAAATATCTAAAACCGAAATCTTAAATGTTTTAAAAGTTGGACAGGAAGCGAAAATTGTCTTTTTGTTTCAAGAAACATAAATTTAAATGCAACTACTCAACTGTTTTTGTGTTTAATTTCACATGTATATGAAATTCAATATTTTCACTATTGATCATCTAACACACTCATGCTAAGTTCGTATTTCTTCAATTTTCAGTGAAATTTTACGACGTGCCATTAATTTTTTCGACTTTTCATAGACGTAGGCACGTAGCTGATACGCGAAAACTGGCTTCCCCGTCTTGTATAATTTTTCGTAAATGCATCTGATCAAAATGATATCATAGTTCTTTCGCTAGAGGAGTTGGAATAATTTTAACATAAGCTATGTTTGGTAAGAGATATTTTGAAGCTTTTAGAATTGTTAGTTTTTTTGTTAAATAAATAATCTAATAGCTTTGTTTGACACAATAATTTTTTAAAATTGTTAACTTTTTATTTAAACAAATAACTCTTAAATAAAAAACTAATTTATACAGCTTTAAAATTATTAAGAGCTGTTTAAACTATGAATTACTCATATGCCTTCTAATTATATTATAATTTATTTAAATATATATTTTTAAGTCATTTTATATATTAATTTTATAATTAACCGTTAATATACCAAATACTTTTATTAAAAAAATACAACTTATATCTCATATTAACAACTTACAGTAAGTAATATCTTACAACTACTTTTACCAGGATGATAGATTCACTCATAGGATATTTATGATTTTATTACCACACCAACCAACATTTACACGTTTTTTTTTTCAACATACTAAAAATAGCAAGTCTTGACTTTAAGAGTACAAAAAACATGATTTTCAAGTAAAAAAAATAACAAATATTTGATCAAAACTTTCATCTTTTATACAACGAGCTATTCCAAAGGATCATATTCATTTGTAGAGGCAAGCACTCTTTCTGAATCTGATAGGTTTGATTGTATTTGATGTCAATGTTATATTGCAAGAAATTTGCCTCCGATGCTTCGTCGTCACCAGTTTACCAACGACTTCCCCTTTCGATTTGATCATAAACTCTAGCCGCAATGGAATATCAAATACGCCAATATCAGATACAACTAGAGTCGAACCTGCACCGTACAAGGGTACTTTTGTTGCTTCTAAGCTCACAATGGCCGTCCTTCGGCTCTTTCTTTGTTGATAGTACTTCTTCAGCTGAGATCACGATAAAACGGGTCAAAAAAAGCATTTTTTAAAATAATATCGCAGTAACAAAATGCGTTTAGATCAACGCAACAAAGCCAACCCATCCCCAACCCACCCATTTGCCACATTTACGAATTAGAATCAGTAACATAGAGTTCAAATGTATTGTGATATACAGAAAGTGAATCTTGGTCCTAACCTGACCCGTTGCAATAACAATCTCCGAATAGATTAGGTTCACCGGGGTGGAGCTAACATGGATCCCAAAGAATGTACCCGGATTATGAACACCAATCCGCAAGGAACCATTGATTGTCAGCATCTTTGTTATGACCCCTGATGAGTCTGAACCCTCCCCAATGTAGAGGCTATTCAAAACCAAACTCTGCATTTATCAAATTATAAGAACTTGATTATTCGTTACAATTTGAATGTGATAAATATTCACTAAACGTGCTTATATTGTCTAAGGCTGTAGGTATTTAATAATCACACTTTCACACGATTTTCCTAAGGCGCGACTTGAACTCAGAAACAATTGGCTGGAGAGTAGATAATGGGTACTACCGCTAGGAGGGACAGAACCAGAACATAAAGTCATCATATGCATTTACGACAAATCGAACAAGACTACATGTACAACTTTCTGACACCACGCACCTTTACAAAAAAAATTGAGATTTTTAACAAAATTAACGCTACGAAACAAAAATCGCCCCTGGTTCGGTCGTGGCCGCTAGGATACAAGCTAAGCCATTTGGTAATAATGTACTGACATGTAATGTACACTAAATTATCATGTCATTAGTATTTGTTGCAGGTACTCTAAAACTAATTATCTAGCTCCTAAATAATCTGATAATCATTACTAATGATTATCTTAAAAATAATCCCTTGCAACCAATAGTACCATATATACTACCATTATCAGGGGCGGAGCTAGGGGTCTTGGGATGCACGGAACCAGATGAAATTTTGTCCCGTAATGTATATATTTGCTAAAAATATTGTTTCTTCAAAATAACCGGTCCAAAAATTATGTATTATATAAATACTCATATAAAAAATTTTGTGCACCCAGTCATTTTATACTCTGCACCTGACCATAATTATTACAAAAACTTAATCATGAGCAAAATTATATGCTTAAAGTAAAATCAAAATCATAATAAAGTGAATGTAACAAATTACCTTCATAGTGATCTCAGCTTTATAAGGTCTAGCAGCACCCCAAATAATCAAACACAAAATAGTAAACAACACAACAAAACTCAAAAGAGCCATCAAAGCTTGTAATCTCCTAGTAACTCTTTTTTCATCTTCATACTCATCATACTTCCCTTCTTCCACTATCACATTACATTCTGGCCACCCTTTATCATTCCTTTTCCTATGAACTTTTCGCCCCGAATGCGACCTAAATATCCCCGAAAATCGACTAGAAGACGAGTTTCTTGAGTGCCTGCCTACTGAAGGATGTGAAGGTGACTCCATTGGACTCCTGAAATTTGGTGTAGCTTGTATTGATGATGACTTGTCACCATCTTGTGAGTCCCTTGATGGACTTTGCACATAGTATACTGGTCTTTTTGGTGATCTTGATGGTGATGATGGTGCTAAACTAGTGATATCAGACTCTGACTTTGTATGCAACATATTATTACTCCTATATTATTTTCTAAGATAAGGTATAAGCTATAGTATAAGCTTTGCTTAATGAAACTTAATGAAATTTTGCAAGGTATATGGGAATCTAAACTCTTGAAAAACCCTTGAATTATATGAACTTATCTTTAAAAAAAATTGGAGTGGTGAGTGGAGGTTGTATATGAAATATGCATGAGTAGGACCAAAGAGTGAGCTGTGAGCAGTGGTTAAAGGAGCCATCACCAAACAAATAATTACCGAACCTAACTCCAAAGCTAGTTCCATACCTAGAAAGATTTTTGCCTCCAAAGAACAATCAAACACTGTCGGCAGCTAACCATAATTTTGATATTCTTGGTTAGAAAATACACCTATTTTACTCTTTTGAACAATGATTAAGAAATGAACAGAGGCGACTCAAAGGTGTGCAAACGGTATCGTCGTATTGGACTTCCACTTGAAAGAAAACCATATTTTTTTACTTTTATATATAAATATATTATATGTTTAACATGTATGAATCATGTAATTCAAGTTTATTGTCTAAAGCTTCTAATAACAATAGGCCGGCCTTAGAAATAAATTTATGTGATTAAATAAATGGTGACAATCTTGACTTAAGAGTATCAGTTTTAATCTTTTGATCGATTAATTTAAGAAGTTTGAGTTCAACATTATACGTAGAAACATCAAAGGTCATCTTTTTCATAAAATCAACGTGATCACTTTTTGGCATACTTAGCACGGAGTATTACTTTTAGACGTCTCGACCAGCTGAGTAAACTAGAATTTCCTTACGACAAAGTGCCGGAATTACTTGAACGTGAGACTTTGTATATAAATTCTCGCCGTTAGAACGAGTTCACACATTTTTTTGTAACTCTAGCTTGTTTCTAATGGATACATGCGAAATCAGTACATGTAGACATGTAATACATGAAGTCTTTGTATCAATAAATCCGACTCTTGATTTTTTGACATAAACCGACACTTATTCGAAAATAAAACAAGTACAAGATTAGGCATAGGACCAAACTATAAGTCTATAACTAACCTTAATACTGAGAATTTATTAATAGCGGGGTATATGATGCTTGATGGTTGTTGGGAATTTGATAACAAAAAAATACGATTCGTTTAATGTAGAGGTCCAAGCATAAATGATTGTCAAAGAGGTTCAAAGTTAATTACATTTTTTCTTCTAGACTAAATATAAAAAATTAAGGTAATAAACGCAGAAACGCAAAAATTGACAAGTGCTAAAAAAAAAAAAAAAAAAAAGGTAACACTAACTGGTTGCCTTAAAATAGGACAACGAGGGAGAAAGAAACGTTATGTGCCGCACTCTACACACAATTACCTTGAATTTTTCTGTTAACTAAAATGGGCAAGACAAAAAATTTCCTGTTTCTTTTTAGGAAATTCTATTAGGTCCATTTTTTATTTTTTTTTGTTTTTTTTAATGTATAATCATTTTGTGATTTTGTCCCTTTAGGCTGGACAAAACAACGATCTTATGCGACTCTGATTTTTTTTGCAACGTCAACTTATTTTTCTCTGATGACTTACAACGACCTATTTGCCTCAATAAAACGACCTAGTGCGACCAAGTTTAATTTTTTAAATATAATTTTTTTAACAAATAATTATTTAAATAAAATAACAAAAATATTACAATAATATTTATACTTAAATATTGCTAAAGAAATGATTAAAAAAAGACTTAATTAAAGATAAATAGGGTAAAATGCATTATCTAAAACTAACTCTAAAAATGATGAAATTAATATATGTTGTGAGTTGTGAGGAATTAAACAAAACTTAATATATTAAAATTGAAAATTTATTAAAATTTTTATCTAATTAAAATATAATTTAAATTAAATAAATTTTATTTAAAAAATAAAAAGAATATAAATAAAGAGAAAGGAAGCTGAGAGAGATTGCACAACTCGATCGTTCCTACGATCTATTTGCGAGGGACGGATTCGTCACCTCGGTCGCCGCAACGGGCCGGCCGAGTTCAACCTAGGTCACGGCCGAAATAAAATACTGTATTTGCGAGTAGCCTTACTTATTCGGGTATTTTGACCTTACATGAAAATGTCATGTTGGTAATATTTTGTAATTGTGATATTAATGGTTTATAAATTGTAAAAGCTATTTGTTAATTTTTTGAAGTTGTGAAAAAATATAATTTTTACTTAACACTATATAATTTGTTAAAATTTTACCACTAAATTTTTATTTATAACCTCATTTTTTTAGTTTTTCATAGATTTGACATCTGCAATTTTATGTCTTTTGTTTTCACTACAAAATTTATGACATTTGTTTAATAAGTTAAATATGATAAGAGTAAGCAATAAAGACACGCTAAAAGTATTTTATATCAGTTTCTACTAAAAAGAGTTATCAAAAGTTATTTTTTTTATCAACTTTTATTTTTAAGAAAAAAAGTAAGTAATAAAGGGAGCATTAAAAGTCTATTTTACTTAAAAAGAGTAAGCAAAAGTGTAAAAATTTTAGTACTCTTTTTTTAGTAGGAAAAAAAGTAAGGAAAAATTATGGGTTTTTGCCAACTTTTATATTCATTGTGTTTTAGTAAAGAAAATTATAATGACTTTTTTCTTTTGAACTAATTATAATGACTTTAATAAGTGTAAATTTTATTAGTAAGCAAAAAATTTAGTAAGTAAATTTCATTTATTTTGTAGTGTTTCATTAGATTTAGGCATCAAATTTTTTAAAACTCTTACTAGATAAGAAAAACTTTAAATTTTAAAAAATATTATATATAAGTAAAAAGAATTAAATTAAAAAGATTATTTCTTACTTAAAAAATATATATTTTAAAATAAAAAATTTCAATAAATCATTTTGCTTTTAGTAAATAAAAGATCCATACGAGAGGACTTTATGAACACATAAATATGGTTGCGAGTTTTATAAAGCAATTTAATGAATACGATTTTTTATTATTCTAAAAAATACACGATATATTTAAATTAATAAAATACAAAATAAAAGCAGAAATAGAAGTTTTACATTTTGGAAAATTTCCCAAAAATGCCTCTTAGCCAAAGGGTGTTGGTATTAAACACCTCAAATTTGTCATTTTTTGAAAATAGTTCGACTGAAAAAACTTTACATTATATGTTGACACATATCTAACACAGGTACAAACTGTATCGGGTATTTTGATCGCCTTAAGACACATATCAAAATATAAAATTTCAAAATATTTAACACAAAAACTTTATGAAAAAAAGCATTTTGAAAAGTCTCCCTACATTTTTTCCCACTAACTGTTGCTCCAATAATTGCGAATTACTTTTTGATCAAACATATGACAATTATCAATGCTTCGATAATATGTCAGAAAATCATGCGGTATGTTTGGCGCGAAATGATGTGAGCAGCGGTAAGTGGTGAAAAATACTCTTTCTATTTTAAAATTACTATTATTTATCGACAAAAAATTCACAATTTAAAAAATAATTTTTTTACTTTTTGTATAATTACATTTTTACTTTCAAAATATTTAATTTACAACTTTTATAAAGTTTGTATATTAATTTCAAGCAAGGGCAGTATATTAACTCGAACTACATTTTATATCTATATTTGGAAATGGTAAGTTTATTTGAGATATTTCGGAAAAAAAAAAGATGAAGTATAATTTTAGGACAGGGATAGTTAGTATTGTAATTTTTGGTTTTTGTTTGGCAAAAATGAGTGATAAACATTTTAATTCTTACTAGTTTTTTTGATAAAAGAGTAGTGAGTGGTACTATTTTTTTATAAAATCTAGTTTTTTCAATGATTGTCTAAAAAATATTAGCAAACGAACGGTAAGTTGTAACAACTATTGGTCACTTCTCGCAAATACTGTTCACAACTATCACTACTTTTACAAACACACATTACGCTTTGAATTTTGTCTAATCGTTTTATTTAAAATATTTTATCAAAAAGTATTTAAATCTAGCTTCTATCGTTTTGACTCTCATATTACATACATTCTTGTTTTATTATCTAAAAAACTTTTATATTAACGTGTGCATGTATTTTTACGCCATTTTATGATTTATAATAAAAAAATATAATTATATTATTAAACATTTTTGTTTGATAAACAACTGCTACTTACTTGTGTAATGCATTTTGCTTAATGCTTATATCACTCGTGTACAACATTCTGGTAACTAGTGTATTCTTTTAATTACAAATTTATGAGTATAAGGAGGCATGAAAGAGTGTGCAGTAGATGCGGTCGCATGAGGCCTTTACTTAAAAGAGGCATTATTTGTATTAGTTTTGCATAAAAATATATATAGTTTTAAGATTTATGAGCATATAGTTTAAACTAGACGAGTACCCGCGTATAGCGGCGGAATTTGGTTAGTGGCAAATAATTTACAGTCTGCGATATTGTGATAAGTGTTTCATGTACGCTCAAAATAAAGCATGAAAAGATCAAATTGAAATTATAGAATGTTTTAATATATGACAATTCAATGCTAGATAAAATATTAAATAAACGTCTATAAAAAAGCCTATAAAAACTCTTAGTAAAGCTGAAAGTAAAACATTACATCAGAGTTTATGAGCTAACTAATAATACACGTTACTCGTTACGTAAACCCTACATATTATATTAGTTGGTAAATAATTTAGAAAACCGGGTTAATCCGAGTTTACCCGATGACTCGACCAGGTCGATTTAAAAACTGGGTTTCAAAACATTGAAAAATGGCATCGTTCATAACTTCATATGTTTATTTATTTTCGTTGCACGTCAATAATTCATCTCCAAATGACTTTAGTGTGTTCACATAATATAATTTATATATGCATTAAGGTGTTTGAATTATAAATGTAGTATAGATTAGTGGGACCCACATTTTTCAACCATTCAATATTTTCAACTTTCAACCAAAGGGATACACCCTTTATAATGTAGTATAGATGTGTTGTATTGTGTATATTTATTTAAATTCGTTTATTTATTTATATCATATAAATAAATAAACGAATTTAAATAAATATATAGATTATATTTCTAACTCTGTTTTCAATGTGTTGTATTTGATTGCAGAAAAAATACGATCTCGCGCCGCACAGGAGCACCCCTCGGTGGCCGAATATTTATGATACCATCAATGCCCAGTTACAAAAATCATACAACACCAGCAAGGCCAGTCTGAAGCGAGATTACTGTGTAAAAGACCCCGAGACTAGAGAATACGATGTGGATCGAATTAGGCGGAACAGACCCGACGAGCACACAGCTGAAGAGTGGGAGAAACAGATAGCGTTTTGGACTGGCGAAAATAACAAGAAGCGATCCTTAACAAACAGCCAAAATCGGTCCAAGGCAACACTTATCTCCCGACATGGTTCTCGGTCGATCCCTCGCACTCGACAGCTCATGGTAATTATTATTATTATTATTATTATTATCATTATTATTGATTTTACATTATTATTGTTTTTTTATTTTTTTATTTTTTTATTATTATTATTGTTTTTTATTTTTATTATTTTATTATTATCATTATTGATTTTACATACATATTATTATTGTCGCATTTAATTAGATTGATCTTACTTACGTGTGTATGTACAGCAAAAGGCGTCCGAAACCCAACAGGAGCCTTTTGAGATCGACATGTTCTATCGTTTGCATATAAATTCAGATGGTGTATTTATAGATGAGCTGTCTCTCTAGTTGTATGTAAGTATTCTTTTCAAAACACACTTTAATGAATCATTGATTAATAATCTAGCAACCCGACTAATATATTTACTATCTTGTGTTATTGTCACCACACAGGATCAGATGAGGGAGCTAGAGGCGATGGGTGAGCACACCACTGCCGAGATCAACAGGATGGTGCGAGGAGGCAAGTTTCGCGGCCACCATCCTGGCGTAGGTATGGTATTGCCGGGATACGCCAGTTCTACCTCGAGCTTTTCGTCACCACCCCCTGAGACTCGTCGGGATCGGGATGTTGATTTCATGATGGGCATGCTGAGAAACGACGGCAGGTATGACGATTATTTTTCGAGATATGAGAGTGCTGGTGCCAGCGGGAGCGGGAGTCGCCCGGGTGATGATGCTGAGGATCGGGAGGGTGGCGAGGATGGTGGCGATGACGCGAGCTAGTCGTGTCATATATGTGTTTGTTAGTATGGTACATAGTTTCTTTATGTTCATCTTGACTTGTTTCCCTATTATCCTAAATTAGAACGCTTGTTTCCCTAGTATCCTTAACTATCCCGACTTATTCCTAGTATCCTTGACTAAATTAGAACGTTATATTATATTTTGGTGCAAGTTTGAACTTATTCCGCGTTTGTGTTGATTTGTATTCCAAGTTTACTTTATATGTGTCTTTTGCTGAGCAAATACAGGTTTTTGTTACAGGTTTTGATAGATTTTTTCCAAAAAAATTCCGGAAAAAATCTGGAAAACGCCTGCTGTGCAGGCAATTTAAAAAAAACTGCAGACTTTTCCCCAGCGACATGTCGCTGGAGAAACTTTGGTTAATCGTTGACAAGTCAAACGCAAAGCGTTGACAAGTCAAACGCAAAGCGTTGACAAGTCAAACGCAAAGCGTTGACAAGTCAAATGTATCGAGAGTTTCCCCAGCGACATGTCGCTGGGGAAACTTGGGAAATCGTTGACAAGTCAACGACGTCGCGTTGACAAGTCAAACATAAGGAAATAATCCCCAACGACATGTCGCTGGGGACACTTTGTAATTAGCTAAAAAGATTAAGTTCAACTTAATTTTTTTGAATTAATAAAGATTTTCCCCAGCGACATGTCGTTGGGGAAAATGTTGCCACCGTGGCAATCTATTCTTCCAGGAAAAGTCTGTGGGGCCCGCAAGTCGCTGGGGTAAGTCGCTGGGGATACTTTTCTCATCGAGCGTACCCCAGCGAATTTCCCCCAGCGACATGTCGCTGGGGAAATGTATCCCATCGACATGTCGCTGGGGAAACGCCCAAAATATCGCTGGGGTAGGGCTCGAATGTTGTAGTGTAAGGCTGGGGAGTGGCACCTCCAAAACTCATCGCTACCTCAGCTTTCTCACCAACTCACCAAAAACTTACCTTTTAAGGTTACTAAGGAAAAAAAAACCCCACTTCCACTTATCTTTCCACTATCATTTTTATTTAATTTATTTATAAAATAAATACTTTTATTCCATCAAATTTAAAAACGAAGGAGTAAATAAATATATTAAAAACCTTAAAATAAAATAAAAAAACATTAAAAACTTGAAATAAAATAACAAATTAGGCATTATTAGCCATTTTGCAAGATTAAATTGGATCGAGTGTTATAATGCACTTGAGATAATATGATGTATCCCATAATACCATGAATTTCTTCTTGGCTTCGTACGAGATAGTCTGGTTGATGTGCTTCTCCTGGGTACCATCGGGGACTTATCGCAATTCCTTTGTGTTTACGAATCATATTATGCATTATGACAGGGCCGTCTCATTGATTTTGATGGCCCTGTGCCGTAATAATAAATAGACCCTAGTAAAAAAAATTGAACGTGTCTACCTATGATTACAAGTTTATTATTATGTGCGGAAAATATGTTCATTTCATTGTAATAAAAGACTGTTTATGTAGATTATAAGGTACTAAAAAGTTATTTTTTGATCAAAATAGTTAACATTAGATGATAATAGTCAATTACGGATTACCAATCAAAATATAAAATTTAAAAGTTGAAAACCTTCAGTTCAATATTCGAATTAATAACCAAGTTAAATAAAAATGTTTCTGCCATTTTTTTCCTTCATGCATTAGTTATTATGTTGAACTTATATATCTAGTTCTTTGATTAGCAGTAACTAACAAGAAGACATAACATGGGCCTCAAATACTGATGGTGTTCACGGCAGATTAGGAACAATAAATATAGAAAAATGAATAAAAACTAGTTGGACTTCAATATTCTACATGCAAGAGATAAATATTAAGTAAAATTTGATGAAAAACATGTTGGACTTCAATGATTTTCATGCATGAGAAAACTAGATAGATGAAGTAAAATTTGGTGGCCCTGCCATTGCACATGGTGCACACCTTCTCAGCCGGCCTTGCATTATGATGCATGCATACATCATATTAATAATTCTTTTTTTTCTCATCGCACGTGTTGGATTGACGATTATGGCCTATTTCTTTTACAGAACACTAAACACGCGTTCCACATCTTTCCTTACCGATTCCTATTTCTTCTTATACAATATTCGATCGTGGTTATCGTCATATGGTTCTGGAATTGGCTTAACGAGTGGAATTAATTCGGGATATATCCCGTCTACAAGATAGTATCCAAATGGATAAGTAACGCCGTTAGCCGTAAAAGAGACCTCTGCGCTCGTCCTGTTTTCAAATCGTTAAACAAATGGGATTGATGTAAGACATTGATGTCGTTGTTAGACCCAAAAACACCAAAGAAAACATGTCATATCCACAAGTCTTGTGACGCAACAACTTCCAACAAATGAACGGATTCGGTCCATGATCATGCCTAGCATATTGCCCTTTATGGGCGTACGGACAACCAAACCACTCACAATCCGTGCAGTCTAGACTTCCTAGCATCCGCGAGAAAACCGTGCTTCTCTTCGTGATGTTGATATAGTAATTCAATGTCACTCACCGTGGGTTTTATCAGATACTCTGGCCCATAAACCTCCCTTATAGCAGTAAAAAAATGATCAAGACTATCTCGTGAAGTTATTTTAGTGATTTGCAGATACTCATCTAAAAAGGTTGGAACAATGTCGTATGCTAATTGACGAGTTGCAGAAGTGTATTTCACCAATGAAGCAATGCCTTCTCTTCCTGTACAGTCAATATTTGCACTAAAGTAAGGATCATGAGCAGTTACAGCCGTAACTATATCGTTGAAAAGTGAACGATCCATTCTGAAATTCTTCCAGAATGCACGTGCGTCGTAGATCGGGTCGTCACTGAAAAACACGGCAAGTAAACGATCATGGGCACCATAACGATATCGATTAACCGGGTTTCTTGGCACTCGTGGTTGTCGTCTATTTTGAAAAAACGACATCGCTCTTGCTAGCAATCGGACACGAGGTCTATTCACCAAAGTTTCTTCATCGTCGATCATTAGATCGGGGAACATAAATGTATATTCATCCATGTTAGCCATGTTGAAAATTTTGAAAGAATGAAGAAAATGTATAAAAATGGAGAAAATAAAAATTTTGTATGTTTTGAAATGAGTTAAATGAGAATATTTATAATTGGGAAAATCACTCAAAAATGTAGTAAACGTACCACTTTTTATGGTTGTGTGTAGTAAACTATTTTTTTCTCATTGTGTGTATTAAACTTTCAAATTCATATCATTGTGTGTATTTTGTGACCATTTTAGCCCTACTTTTTTTCAATTTTTGAAGGGTAAAATGGTCATTTTACAAGACAAAATCGTCTCAAAATAAACACAATGATCGAAATTAAAAAGTTTAATACACACAATGAGAAAAAAAAATAGTTTAGTACACACAACCATAAACAGTGGTTAGTTTACTACATTTTTAAGTGATTTTCCCTTTATAATTAAATAAAAGTGAACTTGGGCCCACATGGTGTGTTTTACGAAGAGTAAGTAAGCTACCGTTAGTGATTTTATTTTATGGGAAACGTAATCCACACGTGGGTTTTAAGTGACTTTGCTACCAAAAACTATAAAACGACCTTGCTAATTATACAACACTGTATTCAACTTGTACTGCATTTTGTTACATTATGCCAAATATATCTAACATAAATCAACCCCTTTCAGAAAATGAGAATATCAGCAAGATGCGTCAAAATAATAAATAAGAATATTTATTATTTACAATTTGGATTTTAGAAAATTTGCAAGTTTACATATAACTTGTTTTACAAAGTTTTTTAAGTTATTTAGTGGTATGTGTTTCGGCTTTTATAGCTGGCTTACAGCTTATTTGATTGTGTGCTTATGTAACATTAGTTTACTTCATGTGGCTTATTTTGAATCCTTTCAACGTATATGAATTTTTTATAATAAGTTATATAAGAGGAAAAGTTTCAAAAAAACCAACAGTAATATGCTTATAAAATATAATCATAAAACCAAATAAGCAATACGCCGGCTATACAACCTGAACTGCTTTTTTTAACTTATATTCTCGTTTTAGGTGATAGATGATTTTTCTCTAAAGAATAACATAATTTGTTAGGTTCAAATGACACATGATGATAAATTCACATACCGTGATGTCATAGACGGAACTTGAACTACTTTAATAGAAGGGCCGACAATATTTTTTGAGAGGGTCAAATAATCTTTTTTCAGAAATACCCGTAAATTTTAGTATCATTACACTATAAACACCGAATCTTGGGAAGATCACAATCCCCGGGTCCCTATGAAGGTCCGTCTATGCGTGATGTCCATGTATAGTCCTCTTTTGTCTATTTGTTCTCTTCAAAATTTTTTGTATCTATTATTGAATATGTTTCATAAAATAATTAGGTGTCTTTGTGTCCCTATTGATTAGCCATATCAAAGACAAAAGCAACGTCATAATTCAAATGTCAATCGAGACCGTTTGTAACAGAGAGATGAAGACACTTTTGTTTGTGTTGGCTAAATAAATACCCGTTCTTCTTATACCATTTTTATATAGAGAGAAAGATAAGTTGACGCTCAGGTAATAATGATAAACACGGTTTTAGAGGTGGCAAAATGGGTGGGTAGGCGGGCACGGGCGGCGGGCTAAACGGACAACGAGTTAAACGGGCGGCGGGCTAAACGGGCGCGGCTAAACGGACACGGACGGGCTAAACGGGCGCAAGCTAAAAAAGTGAAAAAACGTATAAAAACTTACAAATAAAAAATAAAAATACTTGTTTGAAAGCCGGGATAAAAAATTTAATAAAAAATATTCGTCGAATATACTAATTTGTATTTTACAATTGCGGCCATTAAACCCATTTAGTTTCTTACATATGCGCCCGTTTAGCCTATTCATTATAAAGAATGGGTAAAAAATGTCCCATCCTTTTTTGAAAATGGACAAAAAGTACCCATATATATCAAAATGAGCAATATTTGACACCTTTAATCTTAACTCCTGAGGCTTCCTTAGTACATAACTAGGGAAGCATAAGATTTGTATACAATGAAATGCTACAATGCTAGTTGAGTAGTTTTTCTTTTTAAATTGGCCAAACTATTTGAATAATTTGTTTTCTGTAGGAGAATCCAATATTATGAACCTTTATGATTGTGAAAGTGACGCCTTAGGAGGGCATCTTTAATGTATGTTAGATATGAGTTGAAAATATAAATCAAATTGTGAGAGATGTGTATTTGAAAATTCGTTACTATTATGGTTTCTAACAAAGTCGTTCGTTTAACGGCTCCCGGAGAGAATTTTGTAATTCTTTTTAAAGAGTTGGTAGGATTAGGGCTAATCATGGTTCATATTCGGACTAAACTAAAAATCGATTTAAACTGAACTAAGGACTAGACCAACATGTTCGGTTTAAATCCGGGTTGGTCTGGCCTAGAGGTGGCAAATCTTGCCTATTTTGATAAATATGGGTAGTTTTTGCTCATTTTTTAAAAAAAGATGAGATATTTTTTGCCCATTCTTTATTATTAATAGGCTAAACGGGCGCATATGTTAGAAACTTATAAGCTTAATGAGCGCACATGTAAAACACTAATTAGCCTATTCGGCGGATATTTTATATTTAGTTTTTATCCCTGGCTTTTAAACAAGTATTTTTATTTTTATTAATTTTACGTTTTTATATGTCTTTTTTCACATTTTAGCTTGCGTCCGTTTAACCCGCCCGTTTCGCCCGTGCCCGTTTGACCCGCCGCCCATTTAGCCCATCGCCCGTGCCCGCCTGCCCATTCGTTTTGCCACCTCTAGTCTGGCCTTGTTAAGATGTAGGGAAAATGACTTAAAAATGTAGTAAACTAACCACTTTTTATGGTTGTGTGTACTAAACTATTTTGTTTCTCATTGTGTGTATTAAAATTTTTTATTTCGATCATTGTGTGTATTTTGAGACGATTTTGTCTTGTAAAATGACCATTTTACCCTTCAAAATTTGAAAAAAGTAGGGGTAAAATGGTCACAAAATACACACAATGATATGAATTTGAAAGTTTAATACACACAATGAGAAAAAAAATAGTTTACTACACACAACCATAAAAAGTGGTAAGTTTACTACATTTTTGAGTGATTTTCCCTAAGATGTATCAAGTTGTTTAGCCTGTTGCGAAGATGTATCAAATTCTGATTGTGAATAAGTGAATAACTAATACAATTTTGCTACATCTAAAAAAAAACTTCAACCATATAAATTGATAACCTGACCTGATATTGCATTGGAGGTATGAAGTGAGGCCAAGTTTCAATTAATCCAAAATGGGTTGCGCGCAGCCCTTAAATGCTAGTATTGTGCAAGGCCCATAGGCCTATCCCATGTATCTTCTTCGATGAGCATTCTAATATAACACAATTTAGACTAGGGCTCCAATCAAGCTAAATTTTTATCAAACAACTCGAGCTTGAGCTTGAGCTTGACTCGATTAAGCCAAACTTTTATCAAGCTCAAACTCAAGCTCAAGCCTAAAAAATAATTCGAAATTATATCAAATTCAAGCTCAAGCTTTTAATAACTCAGTTCGAGTTCTTATTAAGCTTTATCAAACTCTATTAAAAATATGTTTTTATGATATATTTATATAAGCAAAACTAATGATTAATTTGAGTATTAACCTAATTTTAAAGGCTAATCTTATTAATAAATAATATATTTTAAAAGAACTTTGAACTTTAATTCAATTTATATTTTAGAACTTTGTATTTTAAACAATTCATTATTTTTGTAAATTCAATTATTACATTTCCTCGGTACTTGGTAGAATACAATATGTGTATAAATATTTTTTGTACTCTTTTTAATATCAAACGCAACGTGTCTAAACTGCGCTCACATTTAATATTAAATAATTTGAGTTTGTTTTAAGTAATGATTTTTGTTTTTTTCATTTTATACATATATTTTGTAGGAAACGGTGTACACTTTTATTATATAAAATCGAATTTACAATAAATAATATAAATTAAATTGACATAATTTAAATGACAAAAAGTAATTACCAATAAAAGAAAGCAGTAAATGGTAAGACGAGGCACGTGTTTAACACGCTTCCCTTAAAACATATTCGCCGTCTGTTTCTCAGGGTACAACGTCTAAAGCTGTTCTACAGCCGGACTAAACAAACTTGCATGAAAGATCATGGAAGCCTTGCGTGTTTCTGATCGATGAGCTGCTGAAAAATTGTCTGGTAATGGAGTTAGAAAAAGCCGCGTTTTTCTGATGTTGAAAACTGAATGAGAATGGTTTATTTTATAGCCAATTCATGTCTTGGTCACCAAGACAGAAGATATGCTCCTAAAATAATCTGACATACAAATCTGTTAAAATTAAACACGATTTGCATATATTTTACATACACAGGAAAATTCTGTCATGACTTAATAAGAAAGTAATCCGAATTCGTAGCAAAAAAGATACCGAACCAAGCTCAAACCTACAATTTTTGTTTCAAGCCAAGCTTAAGCCTTATTAAACTTAAACTTGACTCGACTCGATTGCACCCTAATTTAGACCATGTTCTTTGTTATACATGCCCCAAAATATGTACATTATGCTATAATTATTAAACCTAAACAATTTATATACAGTTTTACAATTTTGGTCAGCTATTGAGAAAACCTTTCTTTAGATGGGTAGAAACCTAGTACAATGTCTGTAACAATGTTATATTAAAAAAACCCTGCTTCGTTCATGTTGTTTACGTAGTACGTATTGTAGTTTTCCATAAGTTCGATTATTATACGTGAAAATTACACACAGGGCCCAAACTAATTAGACTTCCCTTGCAGAGGCCATTTTATTCTTGGTTTTCGTAAATAGCCACCATGCTCAAGAATAACTTAAAGCGATTATCTTTTTGCCACATGTCAAAATTTTAGCCGTTTAAAAAAAAAAATTAACAAAACACTCACTGACGCAACCACAACTTTTTCAGACATTGACTGTCGGTGGTGGGCCCCACACTGACGCAACCAGTAACACGCATGGTAATTGGACCCTAAAATTCTGACAAAAGGGTACTCGTTGGATATAAATCCCGAGTATCAATTTATAAAAGCCCTCCGACAGCTTCTTTTTAACCAAATACACAATCTCTCAAAACCAAAAACCCGAGTTTTATTAAAAATGGAAGTTTTTAGCAGCTAGGTTATGCCAAATCCTCAATCTCTCGGAAACCCCCTTTTATAAGTCAAAACCTACGATAGCATGAGATTACAATAAAGATACACAGGTTTATGTTGGAAAGGTGTTTTTAAGTTTGGAAGCCCTAGATTTGGCCGTTAGGTTGAAAGTTATAGAATCCGATTATCAATATAGATCTAAAAAATCAAACATCAATACTCGTGTTTATCATTGCTATAATTTTGAAGAATGCGACTGGATTATTCCGGCGAGACGTTGGCCAAAAACAGATGCGTTTGAGATTACAAGCATGATTGCTATTCACACATGTCCAAAAACACAAACTTTTCCAAACCACAGAAACGCAAACAAAAAAGTTATTGGTCACATATTTAGAGAAGAGTTAAAAGATGATAAGCGTGATTCGAAAAGTAAAGATATACAAAAATCCATCATGTCAAAATATAAAATAAGTATATCGTATCAACAAGTGTGGAGAGGTAAGAATTATGGGTTACACATTGTTAGGACTCATGGATTTAGAAGTTAGTCCTGGTAATATGCAGTTCCTACTGGAGTACTCCGTTACTCCTGGTGAGTTACAGTTCCTACTGGAGTACTTCGTTACTCCTGGTGTTACAGTTCCTACTGGTAGTATTCTTCGTTCCTCCTGGTGATACAGTTCCTCCTGGTCGTATTATAAAGTTGATAGAAGATTGTAGAAGATATGATCAAATATTTAGTCTTCCTATTCATATGGAAAGTATTAAAGATATTGATTATGATGAGGAGGTTACAATATTAATTAGGAAATAATTAAATGGTATTAATGTATAATACTTTGGAAAGTATTAATTATGTTGTAACCACCTAGGACCCCTTGCACTATAAAAGGAGGTCTTAGGGTGTAGAGATGTAGACACTTCTACACACACACACATTCTCTACACATTTATCTCATTGTTTGTTATAGCTTCAAGGTTGTAAAACCCTATCACTATTAAGAGTGATCGTATTAATATATTGAGGCTTGGATGTTTGGTTATTTCTATTGTTCTTCTTATATATAAAGATTGGTTTCCGCACACTCTTTGTATTGTGATCAAGGCTTCAAAGATCCTTCAAGAAGTGAACCCAACAAGTGGTATCAGAGCCTCGTTGAGAAGCTTTGAGTGAGGAGAACAAGATTTCTACATCCGTGTTGCTGTGAAGTGAAGTTGCTGTTCAGAATTCGTGACAGTTTAGCGACGGTTTGCCAGTATTGCTGAAGAAGACATGGCGTGTAGAACTTCAATTCCAGACAATGAGGTAATTCTTATGACAGAATCTGAAGTTAGAGAATATAATGCTAAATTAAAGAATAAAATGCATGCTTATAACAACTATGACGTAGTAATTAGTTATTCTGAAACATATGAACATAAATATTTAGAACTTCAAAAACAACATGCTGATCTGAATGCTGAAAATGATAAATATTATCTAGAAGTTCAAGCATATAAAAGTTCTCTTAAAACCTTGGAACAACAGAAAAAATGGTTTCAAAAAACCCAATTAGAGTATGAAGAAAAGATTAGAGTGTTAAGTATAGACTTAGAGAACACATCTAATCTACTGAAATATTCTGAAAAGCTTAATACTGAGGAAAATAAAGAGAAGCATGAGCTACAGACTAAACTAGATAATGCTTTGGCTAGGTTTGATAAATGGACAAGTTCTTCTAAAAACCTAATCAAATTAGTAGATAGCTCCATGTCTGGTAGGACTAAAGTTGGTTTAGGGTTTAGAAACTATATTGGGCCAAATGATGTTTTTGACTCCTTTTTGTCTAGTGTGTTTGACACTACCCCTGAAGATGTGGAAGGTAGGCCTGTTTTCAATAGGTATAAACCAGCTGCAGAGATGCATGCTGTTCCTCCACCTATCACTGGGGAATTCATGCCTATCTCGAACCACTCTGACTTTGATGAATCTCAAATCACATATGATACAAGGTCCACTGGCTCAATTGAAACTATTTCTGTGTCTAATGACTTTGTCTCTTGTAACTCTAGTGACAAGTCTTTAGAACCTAACACCAATGACCTTAACTCTTGTGAGTCTGACTCTAGTGTTGGTACACTTGAGTCTGTGCCTGATCCTGTTATAACTAAACCCATCACTAGTAAAAATGCCTCATGCAATTCTACCTTAAGTGCTAAGTCACCTAAGTTCTACCCTCAATCTGTTTGTGCTAAGAATGACAGTAAAAGGAAAGCAGATAACCCTAGGAAAAACAATAAGAGTCCTAGAGGTAATCAAAGAGGTTGGAATGGCATGATGACTCGGAAATTAGGTGATAACTTTGAGTTCAAAAGTAAGGCTTGCTATGTGTGTGGTAGTTTTGATCACTTGCAATATACTTGTAAACACAAGACAAAGATTAATGATCAACAACAAGTTAAACCGGTATGGAATAACTCAAGACGGGTGAATCACAAGAACTTTGGTAGAGTTTTTCACCCCAATCCTAAAAATAACATTATTCCACAACCAAGATGTTTTAACAATGTTAAGGGTACACGGGTTGAGTCTGCACGGTCAAAAACAAAGGTTAATATTGTTAAGGCTTTAGCTAGGTGGGTTTGGAAACCTAAACAAGATGGTTTACAACATGTCTCTAAATCAAATAGTGCATCAAAAACCTTAACAAGATATGACTATGTTGATGTTTTTGGAAGATTCAAGTCTGTCTTAGCTTGGGACTTCCATAAACACTAATCTTTGTTTGGTTTGTGTTTATTTCAGCAAGTGTGATTATAAATTACTATGTTTTGTATTTTATATATTTGTGTGAACTAACTTTTTGCAGGAAAAGAGAAGTTTAAAAAAAAATAATTAAAAAAAATAAAAAATCTTTGATGGTGAATACTTTGCTCTGTTTGAGGGGAGGTTCTAGCTTAAGGGGAGGCTTGTTGTATGTATAACTGTGTATATTCTTGTGTTTTTCTGTCTAATCAATTTTACAGGTTGACATTGGTGCTGGTGGATATGGTTCCTCCTGGTAGAACTAAGTTGCTCCTAGTCGACCAATGGTTCCTCCTGGTTGCACTCATCCTGCTTCTAGTGGACCATTGTTCTTCCTGATGCATTCTACGTTCCTACTGGTTGACTCATAGTCTTTGAGTGGTTATAATGTAAAAAAAAAACAAAAAAAACAAAACAAAAAAAAAAAAAAATAAAATAAAAATAAAAAAATAGACACTTTCGAATCAAAATACCTTTGTATATATTTCACTTTTTGGGCTGTTTCTGTTTGGTACTTAGGTGTTGGCTGCCCCCCACACAACAAATGGTCCTCAACTCACCATGTCTAGCCGACAAGAAAGAGTTGATTCACCTTGAGGGTACGGCTCCTGGTGTGATTCTCAAATCCGTTGATGGTTGTCAGGTTACCCAAAACTGGATGGTTTTCACTTGCCATGGTCCTAGACTTAAATGTGGCTAATCCAAGGGGGTACGGCTCTTGGTAAAGATTTTATCAAATCCGTTGATAGCTATAATAGCTTGCTCAAAGCTATAGGGTTTTCAACTCACCGATGCTTCATTGCTAAGAGTTGGCGAGTCCAGAAGGGTACGGCTTCTGGTAAAGACATATCAAATCCGTTGACGGCTGTGATGGTTTGCCTAAAATCATCAGGGTACCCCCACTCACCATTGATTCACGTTCTAAGAGTTGGGCTGGGTTCTGGTCTCCCAGGGTGATGTTTATTCCACCATAAAGACTGGCTAGCCCAAGAGCGAGCAGCTACTTGGTAAAGGCTTATCAAATCTGCTCATGTTGCTGTGAAGATTCAACATGTGCAGAAGTTTTCAAGCTTTAAAGAAGTTCAGCATTTTAGTACAGAGCATCACTTTGTGTTTCTTCTGGTGTTAACAAGTATATTGTTGCTGTTGTGGTTCATATTCCAATCCTCATGCTTATTGGTGACACATCTACTTGGAAACTTGAACTCAACAAAGTTAAATTCAAGTTTAGGAGAGGATTGTTAGGACTCATGGATTTAGAAGTTAGTCCTGGTAATATGCAGTTCCTACTGGAGTACTCCGTTACTCCTGGTGAGTTACAGTTCCTACTAGAGTACTTCGTTACTCCTGGTGTTACAGTTCCTACTGGTAGTATTCTTCGTTCCTCCTGGTGATACAGTTCCTCCTGGTCGTATTATAAAGTTGATAGAAGATTGTAGAAGATATGATCAAATATTTAGTCTTTCTATTCATATGGAAAGTATTAAAGATATTGATTATGATGAGGAGGTTACAATATTAATTAGGAAATAATTAAATGGTATTAATGTATAATACTTTGGAAATTATTAATTATGTTGTAACCACCTAGGACCCCTTGCACTATAAAAGGAGGTCCTAGGGTGTAGAGATGTAGACACTTCTACACACACACATTCTCTACACATTTATCTCATTGTTTGTTATAGCTTCAAGGTTGTAAAACCCTATCACTATTAAGAGTGATCGTATTAATATATTGAGGCTTGGATGTTTGGTTATTTCTATTGTTCTTCTTATATATAAAGATTTGTTTCCGCACACTCTTTGTATTGTGATCAAGGCTTCAAAGATCCTTCAAGAAGTGAACCCAACACACATGATTAGGGGATCGCCTTACGATTCCTTTGAAATGTTACCATATTATTGTTACAATTTATCAAAAAAAAAATCACGGAACTGTCACACGTATCAAGACAAACGAAGAAGGAGTTTTTGAGATGCTGTTCATTGCCCTAGGTGCTCAGGTCAGTGTTTTATTTTTAATATTATTCATTCATAAGTTTAATAGTGATGCATTTTTTTTATGTTATATCTTTGATTTTTTAACTTCAGATCCGAACGTTTCTTAATCAACTACGCCCTTTGCTTATAATCGACGCTGCACATTTGAAGGGTTTGTATAAGGGTGCAAATTTGTTAGCTGTAGGGATGGATGGAAACAACCAAATTGTGCCTATCGTTTTTGGTATATGTCGAGGTGAAACTGGCCCAAACTGGCCGTGGTGGATGTCGGTACTTAAAGAATGTATTGGTGAAAACCCAAATTTGATTTTCATATCCGACAGACATGCAGCTATAGTTTTGGCAGTACGAAACGAGTTTCCATTAGCGTTTCATGGTATATGTTGTCGATATCTAATGATGAACCTATCGTTGAAAAAGAAGAAGACAAAAAAAATTTACTGGAAGATTTACAAGGCGTACACGGTGGAGGATTTTACAACCAACATGAACATACCGCAAGCAGTTCAGCCTGATGCGTACCACAAGTTAATTGAAGCAGGTCCTCAAAGATGGTCAAGAGCGTATTCTCCCCACCCCCGCTACAATTATTGTACTTCTAACAACGTCGAGTCTGTTAATAATTGTACAAGAAAGACAAGAAGGCTACCTATAACAATGCTGACAGAGTCGTACCAGCAAATGATGCAAAATTGGTACTACGATCGGCGTGAAGCTGCAGGTAGTTATGTTCATAATTATGAAAGTAAAACTCTAAAAAAATATATATATAATCTATAATCTGCCTTTTTCTACCAGCAAATATGAAGTACGAAATCACAATTGGGCCGCGGATAAGGTGGAGAAAAGGAAGATTAAAAGTGCAACATGGATCGTTCACGGCGTCAATCAATATCAGTACCAGGTTATGGATGGTCATTATACCCGATTGGTCGACTTTGGAAACCATACATGTGAATGTCGTAAATGGCAGATTTCAGGCATACCTTGTGGGCATGTGATAGCTGTAACTAGATTTTTGCATACAACAGATTGCGTACAATTTGTAGCAGATTGGTTTAGAAAGGAAAAATACCAAGCCACGTACGCAGAATCCATCCACTTTGTTGGAGATGTGCATGAATGGGAGTTTCCTTCTCATATACGCCCCATTATACCTCCTCAAATGTATAGCCCACAACCTGGCCGTCCAAAAAACACCAACCGAATATTGTCACAAGGTGAGTTACCAAAGGGTATACATTGCACCAGATGCAATGAAGAGGGCCACATGCGTGATTAGTGCAAAAAATCATACGTCCCACAACCACCAGTAAAGACTCGCCGACAACAAGTTCCAACAACAAACGATAATTATGCTAGTCCCGTCGAATTTCGAACAAAACACTTCACAACCATTTCAATCTTACTTTCATAACTCATACCCAACAGATCATTTCCAAACGCATAACCCTGAAGTACCACAAACTGATAACGTTTATGGGGGACAAAGCTTTAGTCACAACATACAACCCTCACAACAGTATGATCATACACAGGGAAATGACTCTCAGAAGACATCTTTTGCAAACGAACACTACAATTCACAACAATACACCTCTCAACACCTAGATGATATAAACCTAAACAACTCTAGTTGGTTCAACAACTTTGGTTTTTAAGAGACTAATTTGTTTTCCAAATTCTCAAATTACATTTGGCCTTGTTAGGTGTATCTTGTAATATATTTCCTTTAACGAATAAATTTAGTTCATATAATCAAACACCCACAATGAATTATACACAGCCATAGCATTTATTATTGATTAAAAAGGTGACATGACAATACATTTAAACAGTTAAAGGACTAAATGCACACATCTATATAATGCACCTTCACACAAACAAATATCACAACGTCTAGTAACCCATTTTCATATTCCAAACATGAAATACACTATCCGCTTGCACCATTATGGAAGGTTCTCTTCACCCCCTGGAAGAAAATTTGTTGGTGGTCTCATTGCAACCATAGACCAAGTCGACCTTCAAACTTTTTCAACAAATAAAATAAAATTTATTTTGACCAACAATATAGGTTACGATCCTACCTCCTCAACATTTCTATACATAAAAAAACCTAATTGTTCTCTAGATTCAGGCCTGCTCTCATTGGACGATGCTTTACAAGACCGTGAATTTATCCAAGCATATACGCATGTTCCTCGAACTGAACTACATGTATATGTGTCTCGTGTCAAATTATCACCTTTGATTGTGGCGGAACAAAACATCGACAAGGGTAACAAACAGAGAAAACAAGATAAGCCTTCATGTCCAAGAAAACTATTTGAGTAATAGGTAACAAGTGGGGACATATTCATTAGTGTATGCTATGAATTTGTAACCCACTACTTTGTAACGCATGCCCAACTTGTTGCTTTCAAAGTGACTAGTCTTATCAATCCTGCAATAGAAATAAATGAACCACTGTTCCATTTCATCTTCTTGTTATATATATGTCCTTACATTTAGACTACAATCCATACTCATCTTTAATTCAATCTTCTCACATAAATAACATGTCAACCTCAAATCAAAATACATTCGAATTTCAAGTCAACCACAATGGCCAATTCAAACTTAACCCCCTAAGATATGAACACGGTTCAGTACTAGATGTTAGCGTTCCACCAATGTTGTATGCAGATATGGTCAGTTACATAAAATCAAAGCTAACTGTTCTATATTACACCCATATAACAATTGACAACATATATTACACACTACCACAAATCAACAACTTACAGGGTCTGAAAAAAATAAAGAGCGATTACGATATCGATGTTATGTACGACATTGCTAAAGTTGTTGGAAAACTACAGATTTACGTTTCTCATCAACCGGTAGATTTAACCACGGCGTTGATTCCAAATGACGGTTCATTGGAGGAATCGTTAACGGGTATCATTTCTGAAGAAACAAACCTAAAACTACAAGAGTCACTCCGGTATCTACATCAAATGCAGAAACAGAAGAATAAAAGGTTAGATCACAATAGATCGTTCGAACTAATTAGAAAAGCAAAACCAACTACACCATATACCCAAATCAACTACAATTTTCTTGCTCACAATAGCGGCCAATTGGTGATATATGCAACAAATAACCCAACATATGTCAACGGTGGTACAATGATGATCAACATCCCAAGAATGAAACTTAAAGATATTAAACAATATCTTTTCAACATTCTTTCTTACAAAATCCATGCTCTTTATTACAAAATAAATTATTACGAGAAACTCACACAGTCAAACTAAGAAACAACTATGACATGCATGTCATGTTCGACATCTCAGCAGCGCACGGCACGTTGGAGATGTACATCGACCATGTAGGTGTGGATTTTATTATACCAAACTACATATGTTCAAATGATGCCCTGGCAGAAATGATGACCGATGTAATAACAGGTTACGAAGATGAAAACGAAGATGAAAATAAGGAAGTAACACAAAATGATTTCACAAATGACCAAATGATTGAATGGGCAGAACAAGAACACCTGGAGAACGAGGAGATTAAAAAAATTGCCCGCCATAGACCTAAAAGGTTCCTCTTATCTACTAACTACAATAACATCATTTGTTAGTAGTATTCAGACTGTCTTATTAATATGCTAAATTTAATGTTTAATATATTATTTTATTTTTCTTTATGTATCAAATGTTATGCCAATATTTAATTACTCATCACATGTACTATGACATTTGTTTGATTCGAATATCTAAATTAGCACATCAAATCACTGACAATGTCCTTCATCTCATATGATTTTTCCCGAGTATATCATTGCCTTAGCTGGATGCTCACATGCTTTCACTGCTTTAAATGTCAAGGAATCAGTGGACCATTTTTCTCATATTATTGAATTCTTATATCATTATTATAACGCTGTGATAGCAACTACACATACTCGTATTCTCTATATATATCTTAAAATTAATCTCCAACCCACACAATTCACAAACAATATTTCTCCCACACTAACATATTATGGATGCTTCTTCAAATCAACTTAGAACAGATGTTATGCAGAGCATACAAAGGGATCTACATGATGAGATCACACTTGCACACAATTTGGTGACAGAACTGAATTGTTACTTCCGACGAATGCGTGCCCGTGAACCACGAATTAGGTTGGTGGAGTCTATGCAAATGACAACCGTTACCAGTTACGGGGTGCATACACTTCTTATGGCTCAAGAAGCAAATCAACGTATGTATGACAACTTGAATGAAGCAAGGAAAAATTTGATTATAACTATTGCTAAGAAGGAACGATTAATTCGTAACTACAGATCGATATAAATTATCCAATCCTGTAACAAAATTATCTTGTTACTTTCATCTTTTGTGTTTTCCGTTGTTTTTAGTAATTCTAATAATATTATGCTTTGAATACAACCCTGAATGTATCGAGTAATTAATGTTTGATCATTTTGCACATCAAATTATTTAAATACTAATTTGCAGTTCAAAATATATCTCAAAATATATCTCAAAATATATCTCAACCATGCATGTACAGGAAATTCGTATATATTCTTTTTTACACATAATATATTTTTCCTTTCCACTATGTTTTTTATTAATTTTTTCTATTATAACGTTATACAAAATTTGCGCATACTACATACTTACTCATTATTTAAGTAGAAAATACTATACAATTTTTTTTCACCAAAATCTTTACGAGTGTCATACTTTGCCCATTAATATATTATTCAACATGCCAATTAAATTTTCTTCACTTTGTCTCTATGCGAATAGCTCTTTAAAAACTACTCAACATGCCAATAAATTTTTTTAAGTAAAATCATAACGATAAACTAAACATGCGCAAAGTAGGGGTTACACACTAATTTTACTAAGTTTTTAAACATTACCAAATTAATTTCTTTACAAAAAAAAATAAAAAAAAATAAATACACCTATACTCGGGATTTATATCCAACGAGTACCCTTTGTCAGAATTTTAGGGTCCAATTGCCATGCGAGTTACTGGTTGCGTCAGTGTAGGGCCCACCACCGACAATCAATGTCTGAAAAAGCTATGGTTGCGTCAGTGAGTGTTTTGTTATTTTTTTCTTTTTTAAACGACTAAAATTTTGACACGTGGCAAAAAGGTAATCGTTTTAAGTTATTCTCGAGCATGGTGGCTATTTTCGAAAACCAAAAATAAAGTGGCCTCGGCAAAGGAAGTCTAATTGGTTTGGGCCCTGTGTGTAATTTTCACTTATTATACTCCATATTTTTACAGGACATAAAAGAGCCTGATTTTGTTGTAGTTCCCGTTGAATATTGATACACAAACTAATACTTTTTCTGTTTCCAAATTATTATCTATAGATAAAAATTACACGGTTTAAAAAAAATAAATTAATAATTGTTTTGATTTTTTCGAAAGCACAAAATAAATAATTTTACTTTGCTAATTAATTAATGTTTATTTTATTTTTTAAGATATAAATTTGGAATAACGGTAATATAGCAAACTTAATAAACGTATTATTTTTAGAAATGGACGAAAATTTTAGAATAAATGAAAAAAGAAAAATGAAAAATAATTTTGGAAAGAAAGTAGTATTATTTTTTCCATTTTGTTATCGTGGGAGGATCGTTAACATGCCACGTAGACCTTACGTTGTTGCCACCTGTCCTAGATAATATTTAGAGGATACACCAATATGATGAGAAATTATATTTCAATGTATTAAAACCCTGTAATCCATTTTATTGCATGGTACTCAACTTATAAAACCATATTCTGTATATATTATCACTACAAAATAAAAACATTAACTTATTAAAATTTTGATTACTAAGAAAACGATTATTAATTTATGAAATATTTTACTTACTAATAACAAATATAATTACTTAAATTACTATTATAATTTTAGGGTGAGGTTATTTTCAGAACCAAATAAATGTACAGAACTGCGAGAACCACATTTTTACTCTTAAACTGCACATGTATATTCATTGGGTTAGTTCATTAGGTAGAAATACATGAATTTTCATTGTCGTAGGTCACTATGAACATGTATCCTAGGACCATGCACATGTATTTGTTTTGTATTTATTTAACTATCTTTTCGTTGGATAATATGAAAACACGTGTGCACTCTACATATCGCTCATCATACTCGGATCTATAACCAATAAAACAATTATTAAATGTTAATTTAAACATAATAATGAAAATACATAAACATTGTTAAGAGTATAAAGGTGGTTCTCACAGTTCTGTATATTTATTTGGTTCTGAAAATAACCTTACACTATAATTTTATTTATTAAAACACATTAATATAAATATTAATAGTAAGTAAACAAATTTACATTTTTTTCTTACCAAACCAAAAAATCATTAAATTTATCTAAAAAAAAAAATCATTAAAATTTCATTTTTTTCTTTACTAAAAATTGAATAAAAATACACCGTTAGTAATTTTTCTACTACTTAATTTTTTAAAAAAACTCAATAAAAATAATTTTTAATAAAAATTGATAAAATTATACTTTTAGCGATCTTCTTTTAATTATTTTATTTATATTTAATTTAGTTAATAAATGTATAAATTTTATAGTGTACATATATTTGTGGATATGACGCAAAAGTACATCCAAAAAGTATATTTAATAGACTACACAAATTAAAAAAATTACAAGTAATACACAAAAATAATAAGAAAAAAATAGTTGGTTAGATATAGGGATAAGTATAAAAGTAGATACTATTCAACTTTTTGGTCTCTAACTAAGACATAAATTTTTTAAGTTTTAAAAAGAGACATGTATTTTTTGTCAACTGATCAACTTAATTATTTTTTTTACACGTGTCTAAGTTATTAACTTTTTTTTCGTACTTTTTTGTGTTTTATTTATAAAATGATCAGTTAGACACGTAAAAATAATAATTAATCAGTTGATAGAAAAGTGCATCTTTCTTTTAAAACTTAAAAAATTTGTATCTTAATTGAGAAAAAAAATTCAAATAATGTCTACTTTTTTTACTTTGGCGTTAGATATATTTGGAAATAATCATGATTCATGCATCGCAATCTAAATATATAGAATCATTCACCCTTTATATATTTAGTTATTTACACATTGCATGCATGATATCGCCTCAACAAACAATTAAAGCGGTTTATTTGTCACCCTGACATAAATCTTTCTAAAAATAAAAAAAAGACAGCCAAAACTAACGTCAGCATTTTTAACATTTGGATCAAAGTTAAATGTTGGATGACTATGAAACTGTTACTCATTTCATCATCAATTCTGATCCACCTTTCATCTACGTACATCTATATATATTTGAGCACATTCTTTTAAATATTTTTTTAGAACGACGAGTTAGTACAATTTACGAATAATTTGTGTTTAAAAAAGTAGAAAAAGATTTGTGAAAAGATGTTGGAAGGCAAAGCAATAGTGGAAGACACAGATATGCCAATGAAAATGCAGAATCAAGCTATGGCTTATGCTTCTCAAGCTTTAGATCTTTTTGATGTTCTTGATTGCAAATCCATTGCTGGTCATATTAAAAAGGTACAATTTTTTTTAACCACAAGATTTTATCTTTTTTTTGCCTAATCTATGTAAGTCTTGAAGAGTGATGAAGTTTTTTTTAGTGGGCTTGATTGATTTTAGGGTTTGTTCAACTGTTTAACTGGTATTTGGGATTGTTTATGTTAGGGATGAGCATTTCGATCTCAATCCTGAAATTAAATCGAATTAAATCGGAACTGTATCGATTTCTGGTACCGAATCCTGTTCGGTACGGTACTGGTACTACGAAATAAAGTGAAAAAAAAATCGAGACCACTTATTCGGTGCGAGACTGGTACTAAATCGGGAAATTCCAAAAAAAAAGGAAAATCCTGATTTCCCGGTACCGATACCGATATTCGAATCCCGTTTGCTCGGAGAAAAATCGGTGCCACTAATTCGCTACGATATCGGTACCATGCTCATCCCTAGTTTATGTGCTTATTGTGTTGGTATTTGGTTCGGTTTATACGGTTTAGGCGTGTTTTTCTCGGTTTTGATTCGAGCTAATATACAGAACCGAACTGGTTATGCATGGTTGGTGCGGTTTCGGCCGGACTAGTTTTTCGATCAGTTTTGCTCCTCTAGAAAAACGTTGAACTGAATTTTTTTTCAGATAATCAGTTTTAATAAGCATATTCAAACACCCTTTTGATGGTAAATAAGTAACTTCACATTTTCAAAAGCCAATTAACTCACTTACAAGTTGCAAACTAGATAAGTAGTTTGAATAACCATTTCAAACACCTACAAGACTTTTTATGTAATGTATCAAAATGAAATAACGATATACACACAATATATTCCAAGTAGGGATGGAATTAGGATGAACCTCGGGAAATTCATGAATTTTTGTTGTGTAATATTAAATTTTACTAAAAATTTTTGATTTTTATTAAATTTATGCTAAATATCATAGTTTTAAATAGTTCGTTATAGCCCGCCTTAGAGCATCCACAATGGGCAATTTTTCCAAAAGCTTTGTACTATTTAAAAAAGTCATTTAAAGACCTTTTTACATTGCAAGAATAGGTTTTCACAAGACTTGTAAAACTACAAGTGTTTGACAACATTTTTAACAAGTCATTGCCATTAAATTGTCTAAACATTGATTGTAATATAAAAAGATGATTAAAAAAACTATACATTAAATGCACCAAGTCTTGAATGACTTGGTTGCATTGTGGATGCTCTTAAAGTGTGCTAAAGCTTGAGGCGTGGTCTCCACGCTACGCAATAGGTTAAGGCACGCTACGACATGAGGTTCGATGATTTTTTGAATTTAACTCCAAAAAACGAATATTGTCACATGTAACTAAAGTTTTCTAGCTTTAATTATTGTGTACAACACTTATTATGAATTTAGTATAAATACAATATTGAAATATGATAAAACAAATACATATTTTATATGTTGTGCCGCTATAAGTCACGCTATAGAAACGCTAAAGCGTGTAGTTTGGACATGCCGATACTCCATGCTTTATGCTAAATACAAACAAAATTGTATTTGTAGTATTATTTACCTGTTTGTTTTTTTATCGATTCCGTCCCTAATTCCAAGCACTATCTAATGAAATGGAAATGAATGGTGACAGGAATTTGACAAGAAATATGGGAATGGATGGCAATGTGTGGTAGGATCAAATTTTGGATGTTTCTTCACACACACCAAAGGAACTTTCATCTACTTCACTTTGGAGACACTCAATTTCCTTATCTTCAGAGGAGCTTCTTCATAGCTTATTAAAAGCCATAAAAAAAAGCTGGTTAAAGTTATGTCCATGTCTTAGCTTTTTAAGATTATCTGATAGCTATGTTAGGGATATGCTGATTAGTAGTAGTTTGGCTTATTGTGTCTAATGCAGTTTCTTACTATTTGATGTATGGAAAACAGGCCACTTATTTAAATTTACCTTATACATTTCATGAATTCGTGAATATACTGCTTATTAAGGTCACAACAATCGATACGTCGAAAATGTGCACTGTGATGTTAAAAGATCAAAACTTTACGCGAATTACCTTAGCAAGCATGGCTTTTCAAACCACAGGTGTTAATAGTGGTTGATTAGATAATGAGCCACTAGATTTGTAATGCAAGATCATCCATAGCCATTCGGGTTTCCCTAGTAGCTGTTCCAACATGTGCGGATAGAACTACATTCTCAAGACCAATGAGTTGTTCAGGCACTTCATGTTCAAAGTTCAAAAACATCAAGTCCCGCCCCCACCAAGCCTACCTTCAACAAGAGCTGACACGAGCTCTGGTTCGTCTACATGAGCCCCTCGTCCAGTGTTAATTAGATATCCTTTTGGACCCAAAGCATCAATGACTTTGCGGTTAATTACATATCTGTAATGTAACCTATCGTCACTCGCCCTCCCACAGTCCGCTAGCCACTCCGCTCTGTGAATACCTTATTTCGTCTAATGAGGAGTTTGTGTATATTCACTTATCAGCTAAAAGCTTATAAGCCCATTTATTCGGACTTCTAATAAACAGTTTATGTCTGCTGAATAAGCTGTTTTTCCCTTGATCGTACTTAAAACAACTAATAGCGCTTCTCTAGCTAATGCGCTGATTGAACTTTTGGAAAAACAATAAGCTAAGTCTTTTGGGCTTGTGCGAGTTTATTAGCTGTTCAAAAGTTCACAAGCAGAAAACTAAGTTGCTTACCCGAACCCCCCAGCTTAAGGCATTTGCTTTCGTCTAAACACTCGAATGAAAAAGCCATACATAAGCTAGTGGCATTCTTTTGTTTATGTTAAACTTAAACAAACACGAACAAGCTTATTACTCGCTGCTAAGGATAAAAAAAACTTACCTTGGTGGTTAACCGAAGTCTCATTGCTTCCATAATTCATTCCTCACAAAGCGATCAGCGTCGCAAATCATTCTAAGCCGTGACTAGAATGATCAGCAACTTCATCAGTCAAAGTATCAGGAGTATACGTACTCTAATCCCTTTTTCGCTACATTTCACTAAGTCTGTCTTATCTAAACCCGAGCCGTGACTGGATACAAGCTCTAGACACGGTAACGACTCGATTAACCTCGTGTCAGCTCCGTGGATTCCACTTGCTACAACTGCTTTTATTGAGTGTGAATGTGGGCTTATAAAGTCAGTTTTTGTTGGCATTTGCCATGATTTAATGAGGTCGAACCGTTGCGTGTTCGTCTTAGTGACATTTCGAATAAACACTTCAATGAAATGGCTCAACCAAACAGTTTAATTAATTCCTATAAAGGTTTAAATAAGTTTAATATATGGTAAATTTAATTAAAAAAAAATTAAAATTTTCAGTAGCACAAACTTAATAGAAATTGTGTGCAAAAGATGAAAACGGGGATGTAGCTCAAATGGTAGAGCGCTCGCTTTGCATGCGAGAGGTACAGGGTTCGATCCCCTGCATCTCCATTACTAATTACTTTTTGCAAATATTTTTGGGCAGTGATTTCTTTTGTCACAATTCGTATTTTTCAAGTTATTATTTTAATCCGATACATTTACGATCTCTTTGTCGTTTTGTGTCCTGGTTTCGTCCGTGGGTGCATAGATAGGCCTCATCACTCTAAGGTGAATGAGTCTTTCCTCCATAGACTAAACACATCTGAATGTAACTACATTTACTAAATGGTTAGTGAATTTCCAAACCAGCAATGCAGCAACATTCTCACATCACAAGATTGAGAAATGATAACCAAAAGGCATCATTAAAAACAGACCGGCTAATCATGGGAAAACACAGAAAACTGCTTAAACCATACTTCAATACATCAATGCTTCGGGTGAGCATAGTTAGGACCAAGTAGTCCCATCTTGCACGGCTCACATGGAATAGGTCCAAATAACAATCAACTTTCTATGTTGTAGCACACTTGCCACATTTTATTTGAAAAAAAAAACACAATCAATCGATATGACATATAAATTAATACCAAGATTACCTACACGGCGAAGCTAGGGTGTATGGTTCAATCAAATTCCACAGTAGGATCTGATGGCGTCTTTTAATCTTTTCCCGTTAGCATCGGTGGTACTATTATGGTATTCAATATACTTGTAGTGATCAAATGCCTTAAACTTTAGAGGGTGGTCTTCGTTAACGAGTCCTTGAGGCACCTCTACCTTAAGATCCGGCCGGATAAATGAAGATGTCACTAGCGAAATTCTATCTTTATGTCCTTCCATCATCACCTTATGAAGCGGTGCTTCGATTCTCCCATTGGACCATGCCTAAAAGGGAAAACATAACACATTATAGCTTAAGATCGAGTTTAATAACTTTGTGAGGTGTATGAGAAGATAACTGCTGAATCTACTCAAAGTTGTGATTTTGTGATCAAATTTTAATCAAAGTTACGTACCGTGCAAACATCCCCAGCCATGACTATGAAAGACGAGGGTTTAAGATCTACTGCAATCCACTCCCCGTCCTTTGTCTTGATCTCGAGACCCTTTCCATCTTCTTGCTGTTGAATAATGGTCATGAAACATTTATCAGTATGAGGATAAATTCCTACCTTTCGCTCACCACCTGGAGGGCTTAGGTACTTATTGAATTTAAGAATATAGGTAGTCGACTCAAGGAGCCTTTCGTAGTCTTGCTCTATTCCAAGACTTTTCGCCACCATTCTCGTCACTGTCGCCTCTAGTTCTGCTAAAACCTTAGCGAATGCCAATGCACTTTCACTGCAACGTAAGATACATGAAAATCAGAAATATGATATGTTAATTTGATGTTTTATATGGAATCATTGCATACCAGAAACTTTGATTTCCAGAAGGCCACATGAGTTTTGTGAATGTTTCAGCTCCTTGTGGAGTGGTTGCATTCTCAATGCTTAACCTTTCAAAAAGAGGAATTTTGGGTTGGTTGCCCATATAACCATGGCCTGCCGCGTCTCTAGTGTTTAGGACTTTCACTTCAACCGGAAGATCAAAAAGCTCTTTTGATGCAACCACGGCTGCATCGTGAAGTTCCTGAGACACTCCATCATACACAGCTAAGAAACACCCGTATTCTTCAAGTGAACGAGTAACTTCATCACACTTTGTCGCCCACGATATTAAGCTAGAGTTTAAGGTTTTTGAACACAAGTCAATAACGGGAAGCTGCGTGGGCTGTGGTAAGGAACCCATTATTATTATTTTTTCTTAATATTCTTATTTGATTTCACAAGAGGGTTTGGTTTTAAGGGACAAGATACATGAATATACTCCAGGATCGCAGGCAACTATATTATATATAGAACTATTTGAGTCAGAGAAATTTATACCCTGGAGTAGGCCGGGACGGAACTTGAACATTTTTTTACGAAGAGGCTAATTCGAAAAGTTTTTATTTTAAAGGGTGATATACATTATGTTTAGTTTTTTTCTATTAAAAATAACTAAAATCATATCGAAAAGGGTATAAAATATATATACAATCCAAATTTTTTGGGAAGGCGACAACCCCTTGGCCGTATATAAGTTACGTCCATACGAGTAGGGTATATGTATGCTTGTATTTTCTAAACGTATAAAAATTATTGCTTGTCTCAAAATTATCGCTCTCTGTTAATTTCCTCTCTATCTTTTATATTCATAACTTCTAATGAATGCATGACACGTCATTTCTTAAGAAAATCACAAAAAATAAGAAAAATAATCAATTTTCTATATAAAACTAAGACAAGTTTGTTAATATATATTGACCAAGCTCAAATATAAACGGTTTTTAGACACGAAAAATCTGAAACAAAAGCGATTGTAAACCGAAAAACTAAACCATCCAAAATCGAATGGTTTCAGTTTTTGGTTTTATAAAAATCGAATATTTTGGGGCTTTGGCACCAGAAACCCTTTGGCACCACATTTATGGAGTAACCGTTGGTACGAGAAAAAGTGCCTCCAAAGGGGTATAATGAGCCCACATATACCTACTTTTATTACTAAAAATTTACCTTTAGCGCTGGCTGGTGATTTTTGCACGAGCCACTTTGGCGCCAGCCAGGGAGTGGTACGTCAACGGAAGTCTGGCGCAAAACTCTTACCAGCCAAACCACCGACCCCTGTTCCCCCTTATTCTAAGTAGTATAAGAGAAAAATAGAAAGAGAGAATAAATTGGTAAGACCCACCAAGAAAAAGAAATTGTTAAAAAAGCTAAGTCTTATGACTGAATTATCAAAAAGTATTAAAATAAGGGCTGTTATTGATTTTGAAGCTAGAAATTTTCACCAAACAAGACTTTTCATTCCAACCCAAACTTAACAGAATCTAAGCCCTCAAACCAAACATGCCCTTAAAAGCTTAAACCATCACTTTAATCATCATTTTCTTCCCGACCTATACTGTTAATGCAAAGCAATGCCTAAAAACATTGTTAGTATTAATTAATCTTTCTTAGTTTTGATCACGACAAATTACAAAGACATTTATTGTCAAACACAATCATAAAACGAATTCTGACAAACACTATCATCAAGGTAATAATCATTACACTAACATATCTTAATCATGCTTAGTGATCATAAAAGTGATTAGCCTTAAAACTCACTTTTGTCAAATGTAACAAAAGATTTTTAATAAACTTTATTTTTAAGAAAATGTTTTATTAAATTGAAAATGTAAATTTGAATGTAGCATATTCTAAATGCCATAAGAATATCCTTTGAAGGTTTAAACAGCCTCAGATATTTCAAATTCACTAAAAGATAAAAAGGAGCGGAGTCTACTCTCCGCGGTTCCTTAAGTGCCTACGCGGTTCCCTATCGATAAGGAACCGCCTGGGTAGTTAAGGAACCACCCCCAGATAGCCGTTGGCATTTGTCTTTTATATATAGTGGATCAAATATGCATTTTCATCAACCCTTTTTTTGGACATCTCTTTCAGCCTTCTTTCTCCTATCTAATCCTAGTCATTTGTAAATGATCATTTAATGTGTTAAGTATGTTTACTTATGATTATCCTCTTGATCTCCTTCTTTACCTTGTCCAAAGAGAAGATCACTCACACACTTGTGATGTGATTAAAGATGAAGCATTGATGAAGATCACCTTCTCCTAAAGATCTAGTCATGCTCATCATTTGTTTATTTGTATTTTGTGTAGATCCAATGTATTTGTGAATACTTGGACTAGTTGTGTTCATCCAAGCTATATGTGAATACTTGGATTAGAGTTGTGTAAATCCTTTGCATATGTGTGTGCTTGGATTTGTGTTGTGTAGATCCAAGCTACATGTGTGTACTTGGATATGTTTAGTTGAGTTGTAATAAGTTGTGTTAGTTCTCACTAAACTATAAAGTGATGTAGTTGTGTCTTGTGAGTTCTCACTAAACTATAAAGTGATGTGTAGTTGTGTTGTGTGATGTTCTCACTTAGCTTCAAAGTAAAGAGTCATGAATATTGGTTCTAGCTTTGGATTAGAACTCGACATCTAGCCTTGTGTCAGAAAATGGTGAAGTAGGCAACGTTGTGAAGATTGGTTCTAGCTTTGGATTAGAACTCGACATCTAGCCTTGTGTCGTAAAATGGTGAAGTGGGCGACGTTGTGTAGATTGGTCCTAGCTAAGATTAGGTCTTGACATTTAGCTTAGTGTCAGAAAATAATGTAAGCGACGTTGTAAGGTTTTCTCCACCAAGAAGGGAGCTTGTGGATATAGTGGAAATCTCGAGTAAAGTGTACTCGAGGACTGGAGTAGGAATGAGGATAGAGCCTCGTTGCCGGATCACTATAAATCTTGGTGTCTTCCTACTAGGTTGTTTGTTTCCTTACTCATTACTTGCATTCAACATAAGTACACTTATTACTTATTGTTAATACATTAGAATTGAACCTAATCATTATGCAACTAGTTTTCAAGTGAAATATAGTTTTGACACTCACCTAATTGAAAGGAATTTTAATTAGGAGATAAATCAGTAAGAAACTATTCAACCCCCCATTCTAGTTTCTACAATTGGTATCAGAGCGATGGTGACACAAGATCTTTGAAGTATATTGTACTTTAAAACTTAGATCGATCTACTATCTCCTCAAATTAGAAGGCTAAGTTGTACTAAAGTTTTTCTTTGGTCAAAACTATTTTTTTTGTTGAAAATAAGTCTTTTAAATTGATAATATTGCATCTCATTTAGATTAGTGTATTAATGCATTTTAGATTTACTCTTGAAATGTATCTACTAGTTTGCATCTTGTTATGTGTAGGTACTCATGAAGATGAATCATTCAATTGATTGTGGATTGAGTTACTTACACTTGTAGAAGACTCATCTTCTTTGATTTCCAACTTCATTGAATGATGATATCAAGAGGGATATGAGTGATACTAGTCCGTGAAGACTTAGTAGTCACTATTAGTCATAGTTGGGCTTTGCATTGGTTCCTTGAAAGCTTTGAATGCAACTTGTGGCCAAGGTACACTTTCGTTCTTCAACACTCCCTACTGGTCATTCTTTTGATCATTAATTGACTATATGCTTGTTCTTGGCATCCTTTCCTTGACATTTATTTGGGGTTTGTGATTTTACACATTTGGAATTGAAATATTCCAAGGTAATTGTTATTGTTAATCCTAGCAATAATTATCTGATCATGTGGGAGAGAAAGTGAATCTATACTTTGCTCACATTTTGAAGTAGAATAAGACTACTCTTGAAAATGATCTTATTCTATGTATCAAATTTGCTTGGTATAATTCATTACCAAAGCCGTTTAGACTTTCGCCGGAAAGGCACGTCTTAAACCACTATATATTACACAAGCTCTTCGTCTCCTCGATTTGAAGAATGTCATTTGTCTCTTGAGCAATATTCTTGGTCTTGATTCACTTCCCTTGACTCTCTCCTCTTTGCTTCTTTGCTACGAGTAGTCGTTTGTTCGTTTCGGTCTTTTCCTATCCCTATTCAACTCGTAATCCTTCAATAGAGCATTATTACCTACTGTTGTGGTGATCCAATGATATTCTAAAAGGTTTAAGATATATTTTTAAGTATTTTAAAAATTTTGGTTTTCAAAAATTCTTTGTTTTTCTTTGATAAAAACCGGCCACTGTAGGCAGTTCCTTATCATACGTGGTTCAAATGCGCGGTTCCTTACCGATAAGGAACCGCGAGCAGAAACTTCGCTAAAGCGCTAGTTTTGTTAAAATGTCCATTTTCAAACAAAACCTTCTCTCTCCTTCACGCACACAGCGATGTGCTCTTGGTTTTCCATCATTGTTGTTTCTTCAAAAACCTTCACTCACTTAAGATTAATTGATTTCAAGTTGTGGTTTTCACTCATCCTTCATCGAAGATCAATTATCTGTAAGTCATTTCTTTCAATTTCATCTAATTTGTTCTAATTTTCATACATTCATAATTGGGGCTTTTTAAAATTGACATTGAATTAGAACCTTACTAGGAATAAGAGTTGACATAGTATTGTTACTATGATTTCTTAGGTTCATATTCATTGAGATTTCACTAAAACCCACTTGTAGAACAAATCCGAATTTTGACTAAATATTTTTGGTTAATTGATGGAATTGATATTAACCCATGAACAAGTTGATAATGGCATTGTTAAATGCTTACCTAAAAACCTTGTTTTGAAAAACCAATGTTCAAAGTTCAATGTTGATCTTACATGATCAATATGTTATTGTCAATAATAAACTAGGTACATTGTGAGTATGAGAATGATAAAGATTAAACATTGTTTGTCAAGAGATTGATAGAATACATTCTCATATTTTTAATTCTTAGTCTATATGTAACATATGAGTGATTGGACAAATATTTTTTGTATTTAGGTACAAATCATGCCTTCAAGATATCAAAAAGATCACCAAGACAGTACACAATATATGCCTAACCTTGCCGACTTTTGTCACTCAACTCAACTTGGCCACACCTATCGTTCCCTTCAAACTCGTTGTTTCCACTGAGAGGACATTAGGAATTATGCTTACATTAAGTCTATGTTTGAACAAATTGGGTTCGATTGTTTGTTATACATAGAAGAAGACATTTACCCTCAATTCCTCTTGGAGTTCGTTAGCACTTATTCTCTCATTATGGAAAATAGGTAGAATATTTGTTAGGTTCATCTTAGATGGTCAACTCATTCAATGCTCTCTCGAAGCCTTTGGTCAAATTCTTGGTGTGCCATTTGAGGGCACTTGTCGTTTCACGGATAAATGGAATCTTGAGGCTCTCCTTGAGTCCAACGATTGTCCTCTAAATGACCACTTGGAAGTTGACCTTGACTTCATCCTTGACATCATTTCCAAAGAGCGTAATGGAACCGTTGTAAGAAGCCTTCATACTAAAAGACGTTCGGTGAAACGTCATGAGGTTCTCTTAAGCGACCTTAATGATGATATGGTCCGATGGGCCAACATCCTTTGGGAAAATGTGTTTTGTCTTGGTGGTAACCGGGATCATGTTCCGGCATGTTTAGTGCATATGATATTTTGCATCTTTACCGAAACCAAGTATAATTTAGCATATGTTATCGCTCGACGGATCAATTATGCTATCTCCAAGCCAAAAACAAACCTCTCTTATTCCATGCTCCTTACTCGCCTCTTAAAAAGGGTTGTTCGTGACTTTCCTAATCTCGATCTTTCTCGTTTTCAACCGGTTCAACGGGTTATGTTACCTATTCAAGATGTATATGAAAGAAAGCCTAGAAGTGATAGAGCTTCAAGAAAAGCCGACCAACAAGAGTCCGATGATGAGGACACTTTTATGCCAACAATTGATGGTGATGGCATAGTTACAAGTGCTCATTTCGGCTCTTCGAGTAACTCCCATCCATCCACTAACTCATTCATGGACGGGTTAGAAGACCTATCTCCTCCTCCTCACCATGCTACTAGTGAAATTCCGAAGAACCTTAGTCTTGAGGATGTCTATCGGTCAAATCTTAGAACACAAGGTGAGTTACATGATCATCGAGTAGAGTCAAGAGGTGGATTCAAGTACTTGGGAAAATTGATCAAAGGACTTAGCAAGAAGAAAAGATGATGACTTGAATTTGATTCATAATGAACATGTTGTTGGACATGTTTTGTGGTGTTGAACTTCTCTTTTATTATTATGTGCGTATTAACTATTACTACCTGTTTGGCTTACTAACTATTTTAATCCTTAATTAACTATGTAATCGATCTTTCGATTTACATAGCTTTGTGCTCATTATGTGTTTGTTAGCTTCCTAAATTTTGATTTATAGTAAACTTTGGCTTGATATTTACTTGTGTGAAATCTGGGCTAACCAAAGTTTGAGGAAGTGCAAATTTTTGACATCTCTGGTCGCGGTTCCATATCGAACCCGCGGTTCCTTAGCGATAAAGAACCGCGGCCCTACGTAAGGAACCGCATGTCACTGTGTCGACAAAATCTTTGCTTTACACTGTTTTCCTTAATCTGTGTAAAACTTTGATAATTTTTTTGCAAAAACCAGCACTTTCCTAAACTAGGCTACCTAATTTCATTTTTCACCTAAAATGATTTTAACTCATTACTAGTTTGGATAATTTCTTTCTCTTCTTAAACCCTCTCTTGTTGATTGTGTTCTCCATCCCTTCAACTCTTTTCTAAACCTCAACACACAACCATGGTGTCCACTAGAACATCTAATTCTTCCAAAACTTCCTCCTCTAAAAGAAGCCTTAAAATTAAGATTAAGTTACCTAACATTGGTTCTTCATCTTTTCACACGCCCAAAAATGAGATTTCTCTTATTCTCATTTCCTCTTCACCTTCACCACCCCGTTCTCCATGCAAGACAAACTCAACTCATGGTACTAACCATTCACATGGTTCTACCTCCTCTTCATTCCAATCAAGAATGAATGAGATTTCTTCACCTTTCACTCCTAGTCCTCCTTTGGATGGGATTTCTCAACCTCAACCTCTACAAAGCATTCCCTTTGTCCTTGATCCTTTGGTTACCTCTCATTTCACTCCACCAAATTCTCTCATCTCACCCTTGGACACTATGCCTCCACCACCTCCTCCACCCTCAAACACGAATGCTCCTATTTTGGGCATTCCTATTCCTCACTTCATGGGTGATCCTTACTTCTTTGGGTTCTTAGAAGCTCATGGTGCAAATTGCCCATGTTGTCTCTTTAATAACTACATCATTCAAAACCTAAGGTTGGAGATGATTGGTCTTCATAGAAGGTTGCATGATTTCTTGTTTGCCTTGTTCTCCATACCTCCTCATCCTAGGAGATAAATGATGGTTTTCAAAATAAAATGCTTTTTAAAGAAGGTCAAGCCAAAGAGGACTATGAATTCAAGACCTAGTTTTAGCTAACTTTGTAGTAGTTAGTTGTTATTTTATTTCTTGTATTTCTTTTCTTTTCCCTCATGATTTTCTCATGTGGATGATCTATGGATTTAGTTTTATGTGTTTTAACCTATGTGATCACATTAATCAACTTCAAATTTATTTAAAATTAAACCTAAATATATCAAAACCTCTAAAAACTTGACTTAAAATTGGATCAAAATGTTATCTAAATATTTTGTGACCCTTTGTCAAGACATTCTTTTTGAATGTGTTGCTTTTATGCAACCCTAGCATATTCTAGTGCTAAAAGAGATAAAAATTCAAGATTTGCAAAATTTTGAAAAAGTCTTATTTTTCTCCAAAAATTTTGAAAATCATGGTCTCTGGTCCACTGGACGCGGATCCTTAGCCCTTAGGCGGCTCCATATCGATATGGAACCGCGGGCTCCCGTAAGGAACCGCGTACAACATAGCTATTTTTAGCTTATTTTTGGTCTTTCTTCTTTGACCACTGTCTTGGTTAAGATTTTTTGTTTACCCAATTTGGCTAAACATTCCCTAAAACCTTCTATTTTCATTTCTAATATTTGCCTTGTCTATTTTCTTTAAATTCTTCTCTTTTGGGATTTCTTCCCTTCATCCCTCATAATGCCTAATTCTTCCATTCCTAACCTTGACATTTCTTTGTCACAATCTCTTCAACCTAAAGCTTCTTCTTCTAAGCTTTCAAAGAAACCGAAAATCTCTGTTCGACCCATTTGGATCAAAAAGAACAAGAATCCTCATGATTCTTCTACTCCAAAATCCTCCAAGAACTCTTCTTTCTCTTCGATTAAATATTGGAATGAGACTTACTTTATAAATCCAATTACATGAGAAAAAGAAATTCTTCCACCACCATCTAAACCTTTCAAATCTCCTCAACTCAATGACCTTTGTTCTTTCCCTAATCTTACTAGGCATTGTGAAAACATCTCTTATCCATTATCTCCCTCTCCACCAAACTCTAATTTTGATGGACCTCCCCTATCTAACGACTTTATTTTGCATCATGGTTCCTCGTGTGCTTGTTGTCGTTTTCAATAAATTGAACTTGCTCATATCTATGACAAGCTAAATTTCCCTGAATTCCTCCTCACTCGACCTCCTCTCAAAGTTTTCGTTCCCGTGAACAAAACTTCGAATGATGCTTCTTCATCTTTCTTTTCCAATTAAGGCACATTTTATACTTTAGTTGTTTGAGTCAATAAAACTTAAACAATCTTGGAAGATTATCACTATTAGATTAGTTTATGCTTTGTGGTTTATTTTCCATATCTTTTGCTTTAAATATTCATATTGTGTGTATGAATATTTCTCTTGTATGTTATTTCATATTTGTGTAATATGAATGTTATGTGTGTTATATCTTCCGTTAGTTCTATTTCACACATTTGTTAAAGAGTTGATCATGGTTAAAACTTACGATTAATTATGGGTGATTCCATAAATTCTAAATTTTAACCCCTTGACATTTTAATCATCTTTGATTGGTTTGGATGTTTCTTTTCTTCCTTTATTCCACCAATTAAACTATGATGTTGTCGATACACACTCTTTAGACATACTTAGCAAATGCTTGCTTCTAATTTGAGATTTCTTTTCCTTCTCCCTCTCAAGTTAGTTAGTAGGTAGTGCACATACATACATTGGTGTTTCTTTTCTTTCTTCTAACCTTTGTGTAGCATGTCACCTTAGCTCATTTACTTGGTACCCCAAGCAAAGGGTAGTAAGCACCAAGGGAGCTACTAGCAAAGTCCGGTTATTTACTTTTTCAAAGACTTGTGCTAACCTTTTTGCTTCGATAAAGGGGGAGAAATGAGTTTATAGTTTGTCGTAATCAAAAAGGGGGAGATTGTTAACGCAAAGCAATGCCTAAAAACATTGTTAGTATTAATTAATCTTTCTTAGTTTTGATCACGAAAAATTACAAAGACATTTATTGTCAAACACAATCATAAAACGAATTATCTAACAAACACTATCATTAAGGTAATAATCATTACACTAACATATCTTAATCATGCTTAGTGATCATAAAAGTGATTAGCCTTAAAACTCACTTTTGTCAAATGTAACAAAAGATTTTTAATAAACTTTATTTTTAAGAAAATGTTTTATTAAAATTAAAATGTAAATTTGAGTATGGCATATTCTAAATGTCATAAGAATATCCTTTGAAGGTTTAAACAACCTCAGATATTTCAAATTCACTAAAAGACAAAAAGGAGCTGAGTCTACTCTCCGCGGTTCCTTAAGTGCCTACACGGTTCCCTATCGATAAGGAACCGCCTGGGTAGTTATGGAACCGTCCCCAGATAGTCGTTGGCATTTGTCTTCTATATATAGTGGATCAAATCTGCATTTTCATCAACCCTTTTTCTGGACATCTCTTTCAGCCTTGTTTCTCCTATCTAATCCTAGTCATTTGTCAATGATCACTTAATGTGTTAAGTATGTTTACTTATGATTATCATCTTAATCTCCTTCTTTACCTTTTCCAAAGAGAAGATCACTCACACACTTGTGATGTGATTAAAGATGAAGCATTGATGAAGATCACCTTCTCCTAAAGATCTAGTCATGTTCATCATTTGTTTATTTGTGTCTTGTGTAGATCCAATGTATTTGTGAATACTTGGACTAGTTGTGTTCATACAAGCTATATGTGAATACTTGGATTAGAGTTGTGTAAATCCTTTGCACATGTGTGTGCTTGGATTTGTGTTGTGTAGATCCAAGCTACATGTGTGTACTTGGATATGTTTACTTGAGTTGTAATAAGTTGTGTTAGTTCTCACTAGACTATAAAGTGATGTGGTTGTGTCTTGTGAGTTCTCACTAAACTATAAAGTGATGTGTAGTTGTGTTGTGTGAAGTTCTCACTTAGCTTCAAAGTGAAGAGTCGTGAAGATTGGTTCAGGCTTTGGATTAGAACTCGACATTTAGCCTTGTGTCGGAAAATGGTGAAATAGGCAACGTTGTGAAGATTGGTTCTAGCTTTGGATTAGAACTCGACATCTAGCCTTGTGTCGTAAAATGGTGAAGTGGGCGACGTTGTGTAGATTGGTCCTAGCTAAGATTAGGTCTCGACATTTAGCTTAGTGTCGGAAAATAATGTAAGCGACGTTGTAAGGTTTTCTCCGCCAAGAAGGGAGCTTGTGGATATAGTGGAAATCTCGAGTAAGGTGTACCCGAGGAGTGGAGTAGGAACGTGGATAGAGCCTCGTTGTTGAACCATTATAAATCTTGGTGTCTTTCTACTAGGTTGTTTCTTTCCTTACTCATTACTTGCATTGAACATCATTATACTTATTACTTATTGTTAATGCATTAGAATTGAACCTAATCATTATGCAACTAGTTTTCAAGTAAAAGATAGTTTTGGCACTCACCTAATTGAACGGAATTTTAATTAGGAGATAAATCAATAAGAAAATATTCACCCCCCCCCCCTTTTCTAGTTTCTACATATACTTTTCCCTCAACATCTCTGTTTCTTTACCAACAAAATAAAAACTCACGATGAACCCAACCCCTCACTCAGGTGTACACGGATCATCATTTTTTTGTTTTTTAATCATCACCGTTCAAATTTTTTACTACTATACGCTAATCCAAAGAAGATTATTCGACCTTATGCCTGGGTTAACACGAATATCTCCTTGGGATAAAACCAAGTGTTAGTTCTTGTTTTGGCACAAATCAAGAACCCTGCGCGTATAAGTGTTTCTTTTTTTTTTTGTATATTTTTATCATGTAAGTGTATCCTTATTTATAGGGATACCATTCCTAAGAATGTAACTCTAAATCAAAAGAATAATGAGTATTAATTGGCCAATTAATCTCATTATTTCCCACATGAATACATAGTGGTTACATGACTATAATCATGGTCATTAAATCAATCTTAAACCCCTCTTTAAACGATCAAAGAGAGGTTACAAAAATAACCCACCCACTGATGGGTAATCTACCAACTGAAGGGCATAACCTAGCCATTGACAGACATAATCTAGCCACTGACGGGCATAATCTAGCCACTGATGGATAAAACCTATCCACTGATGGATACCATCATCAGCAAACCAGTACATTGAGTCCAGATAGGTCATGGACTTAATGGGTGTACATCCCATACCTCCAAACCCATTTACAAGTCTGACCATATCCCACAATTGCACTAAATTTCCAACAATCCTCCCTAATTTAATACAATTCCTTTTGCATGAAAATCAACTTTAACAAAACCAGTGCATAAATGAAAATGTCATGAGGATTGAATTTTCATCTTAGTACATCACTTCAAATATTCGAGAATCGGGGTGTTCTAAGAATTGAACCCTTCAAATACTTTGAATACCTGAAGATAAAATAAACACAAGTTTTCTAACACTTAAAACGCTCTGGACACCATACAAGCCATGTGTACATATCCAATTCATTAATGTTGTAAGAGCCAAAGTCCATGCTCCTTGAGGCGGCGAAACCTCAACATTTACATAGGTAGTTCCTCTTTAGTTCATACTCCTGCTTAAGCACGTTTTCAAATAAATTAACCATCGAGAAGTTTATAACTTCGTCCTCCTTTCAACAGGTACAAGCACATCCTTGGGATGATATGTAACTCATGTGATTCAGTCCACTGAATGTTCACCTTTTCACATTGAACTCAACTCCCAAGTTTCCTTAGGAGGGAGTTGGGTGTCCCAGCATTCAGTGACTAGTTTGGACTTTAAACCCATCTCTTTAGTAGACTTTATAACCAAGTCTCTAGCCAATCCCTTCGTCAAGTGATCAATAAGTTTTGTTGAGACCTCACAAACTCTATTGAAATCACCTCATTCATGATTAACTCACGAATCATGCTATGTCTAACACCTAAGTGTCTAGACTTACCATTGTAAATTTGGCTATAAGCCTTAGCCAATGTAGCTGCATTATCAGAATGGATAGATATGGGTGTCATAGGTTTGACCCACAATAGAATCTCAAGAAGCAAGTTTCTTAACCATTCAGCTTCTTTACCAACAGCTGCTAGAGCCACAAACTCAGATACCATTGTTGAACCAGTAATGCAAGTTTGCTTCTTGGATGTCCAAGAAATTACACCACGACCAAGAAGGAATATCCAACCACATGTGGATGAATTATCCTTAGTATTGATGATCCAACTTGCATCAGTGTAACCTTCCCCACTGAAGGATATCTAGTATAAGAAATACTGTAATCCATAGTTCTTTTCAATTACTTAAGTACCCTCGGAATAGCTTGCTAATGCTGAGTACTAGGATTACTAGTGTACCTACGCAGTGTACCCACTGAAAATGCTATATTAGGCCTTGTACTAGTCATGGCATACATCAAGCAACCAATCAACCTAGAATACTTAAGCTGGGAGACAGCTTGACCATTATTAGGCATTCGTTTCTCACTTGTATCCATAGGTGTACTCACTGGAGTACAATCAAAGTGATTGAATTTCTTCATGACCTTATCAATATAATGAGACTGAGAAATACCATCACTTTCTTGTTTAATCCCTATGCCAAGAATAACATCAGCCTCCCCTATGTCTTTCATGGAGAACCTTAATGACAAAAATTCCTATGTCAGGTCAACCTGAACTTGGTTAGTACCAAAGATTAAGATGTCATCAACATATAGGAAAATAATGACTCCTTTACCGGATTCATAAAATTTTCTATATACACATTTGTCAGCTTGATTAAGTAAATAACCATTTGACAAAACCACTTCATCAAACTTTTGATGCCATTGCTTAGGTGCATGCTTCAGTCCATATAAAGACTTAATCAGTTTACACACCTTAGCTTCATGACTAGGCATGATGAAACCTTGAGGTTGGTTCATATAAACCTCCTCATCCAAATCACCATTCAAGAATGTTGTCTTCACATCCATATGATGAATAATCAGATTGTGAATACTTGCCAAGGCAATCAACATTCGTATAGTACTTATCCGTGCTAATGGAGCATAAATATCAAAGTAGTCTATCCTTGAATTTTGTATAAAGCTTTGAATGACTAATCTTGCCTTAAAATTTTCAGTAGTTCCATCTACCTTTATCTTTCGTTTGAAGATCCGTTTGCATCCAAGTGGATTGCAACTTGGAGGTAGATCAACCAACACCCAAGTGTTGTTGCACATGATGGAGTCCATCTCATGATTGATTGCTTCTTTCCAAAAAGCAACATCTTGGGACTGCATTGCTTCATCAAATGTTTTGAGATCATCCTCAACATTAAAGCAATAGTAATATTGGTCAGAGACCTCATTCTTTGTTCCTTCAAGTGAGTGTAGTTGAACTGAGGCCCAAAATTCCTTGGAGTCCAATGCCTTGTGCTTCTTCTAAGCTCAGGCTCAGGTTATTGAACCACAACCTCATCAGTTACCCTTTCAGGCTCCTCTGGAACACCAATATCCTTAGCTCTAGTAGAGTCCTAAGGCTTGGTCCAGGGACTGATGAGAACCTAGTCTCATCAAAGTTAGCATCCTTTGATTCAATGATTGAGTTTATTAAAACTGAATCATTAGGTTCTATAACATAGAACCTATAAGCCTTGGAATGCTCAACATATCCAACAAAGATGTATTCAATGCCTCTTTCACCCAAGGTTTTCACATTTAGATCAGGGAGTCTTACAACTGCCCTACAACCCCAAACTTTGAGGTAGTTCAAGTTTGGTTTCCTTATAATCCAGAGTTTGTAAGGGGTGGTCTTGTTCCTTTTGTTGGGAACCCTATTTAATATATAGCAAGTTGTTAACATAACTTTACCACAAAACCCTTGACTCAGTCCTGAGTAGGACAACATGGAATTAACCATCTCTTTTAGTACTCTTTTTTTCCTTTCAGATATACCATTTTGTTATGGGGTATAGGGGGCAGTCGTTTCATGGATTATTCCAACAGACTGAAAGTACAAAGTATCCATGTACTCACCTCCCTTATCAGTCCTAAATTTTTTGATTTGGACTCTTTGTTGTAATTCAACTTCAGTTTTAAATACCTTAAATTTATCTAATGCTTCATTCTTAGTATGTAACAAATAAACATAACAGAACGTTGAAGCATCATCAATAAATGTTACTAAGTATTTCTTATTCCCTAATGAGGGAGTAGCATGCAAATCACACAGATCACTGTGGAATAGCTCCAAAACTTTTGTTTCACGTTTTACATTTTGAAATGGTTTCTTAGTAATTTTGTTCAACATGCAAGTCTGACATTTTATCAGTGTCCATATCAAAGGCTGGAATTAAACCATCCATAGACATATCTTGCATCCTCTTATAGTGGACATGGCCTAACCTAGCATGCCATAGTGATGAATCATTCAGTTTAGTGGTAGATATCAGGACTGAACCAATATTCATACTAGCGGTACTAACTAAGTTAGTATTGTTAGTTATCTTAGAATTAGAGTTGTAAACGAACTGAACATTCAACGAACCATTCGCTGATCGTTCAACAAAAAACTTGTTTATGTTCCTTTATTTAATAAATAAACAAACACGAACAAGATTTTTCGTCCGTTTAGTTAAATGAACGAACATGAACAACTGCTCTGTTTGTTTATTTGTGTTCGTGAACGTTCGATTATGTTCGTTCAATTAAGTTCAATTAGTGCGTTCATTTATGCTCGATTATTTTCGTTCGATTAACATCTCAAATATTAAAAATAAGTTTTATATATTGAGTATTCAAAGATCTCTAAAAATAATATAAACTATATAGCAAGTATTTCAATGATCATATGGATCGCTTAAAGTAAAAACATTAATTTCATTCTCGTTTATGTCAGTCTACGTTTATATATGATCGTTTATTTTCGTTTACGTTCGTTTAACTTATTAATAAACGAACATGAATAAGTTCAAATCTAAATAAACGAACATGAACAAAATTTTTGGTCCGATTACACGTTCACATTCGTTTATTTGTTCGGGCAAGATTAAATAAACGAACATGAACATATCTCCGTCCGCGTTCGTCTGGTTCGGTTACAGCCCTACTTATAATTAATATTAAGCATGAACGTTTGACTATACAAATAGCCAAAACCAATAAAAACACCATGTTTAGATAAAACAAATTTATTATATTCAGTCACTTGTTTATAACCACAATTATTCAAAACACTACTAGAAACCAAGTTCTTCCTAATATTAGGAACATGCAAAACATTAAATAAAGAAACAATGTTTCCAGAACTAAACTTAAGATCTACACAACCACGTCCATGCACTAGGGCTGTTGACTCATTTCCCATGTGAAGAATAGATACATCATTCAGTGACTCATAAGTCTTGAACCAGCATCTATCTTTACACACATGAACAGTTGCTCCAAAGTCATCCTACCACGCAACATCATCATCCTACACAAAATAAGCTTCAGATACATATGTAACATAATAAATCTGGAGAGATTCAATAAACATATTCTGACCATTCAGTGTGTTGTTGGAACCAATCACTGAACCATTTGTGCCTGATCCATTGGCTTTGCTGCCAATACCAACACCTTTGCAATTTGTTTTTAAATGTCCAGGTTTTCCGCACTTCCAACAAGCCAGTGATGACTTCTTGTTTCGATTAACTTTGGTGTTATCTTGATGCTTACGATTGCCCTTATGGTCATTGTACCTGGAGGAGTTGTTATGCTCCACAATATTGACAATAGATGAACCATCAACATTGTTTCCTATTGGCTTGTCACTATCATGCACTCTGAGGGATTCCTCAATGCGCAAATGACTGCCCAACTCAACAAGAGTTAACTCTTCCTTCTTATGTTTCAAGGTGTGCTTGAAATCTTTCGAAGAAGGAGGTAGTTTGTCAATGACACAAGAGACCTTAATGGTCTCATAAATTTTCATTTTATGTTGTGTAAATCTACCAAGTATTCCAAGAAGTTCATTGTATTGTTCCATGACTGGTCTTGAATCAGTCATGTTTGTTAATGCAAGTGATGCCTAAAAACATTATTAATGTTAACCAATCTTTCTTAGTTTTGATCACAATAAACTATACAACACATTTAGTGTAAAACTCAAAACAAATTATTTAACTAACACTATCATCAAGGTAATAATCATATCACTAACTTTTCTTAATCATACTTAGTGATCATCAGAGTGATTATCCTTAAAACTCACTTTTGTTAATATGACAAAAGATTTTTTAATAAACTTTATTTTTAAGAAAATGTTTTATTAAAATGGAAAATGTAAATTTGAAAATGGCATATTCCATATGCCATAAGAATATCCTTCGAAGGTTTAAAAAACCTCAGATATTCCTACCCCACTAAAAGACAAAAAAGGGAGCGGACTCTACTGGGCGGTACCTTAAATAGCTAGGCGGTTCCTTAGCGATATGGAACCGCCCGCTAGATAAGGATCCGCGCCCAGCTAGCCGTTTGACTTTGTCTTCTGTAAATAGTGGATCAAATCTCATTTTCTAATAAGCCTCTTGGATGTTTTTCTCAGCCCCCTTTCTTTTTTCTATAGCATAATCATTAGTAAATGATCACTTAAAGTGTTAAGTATGTTTACATATGATTATCCTCTTGATCCCCTCCTTTACCTTATCCAATGAGAAGATCACTCACTCACTAGTGTTGTGATAAAGATGAATCCATGAATTAGTCATGTTCATCATGTTATCCTTTTTATTTTTGTTAATCCATTTGTATTTATGAAATACTTAGACTAGTTGTGTTCATCCAAGCTATTTGTGAATACTTGGATTTGTTGTGTACATCCATTGCATATGTGTTTGCTTGGATTTGTGTTGTGTAGATCCAAGCTACATGTGTGTACTTGGATATGTCTAGTTGAGTTGTAATAGATTTGTGTAGTAGTTCTCACTAAACTATAAAGTGATGTGGTTGTGTCTTGTGAGTTCTCACTAAACTTGAAAGTGATTAGTAGTTGTGTTGTGTGAAGTTCTCACTTAGCTTCAAAGTGAAGAGTCGTGAAGATTGGTTCTAGCTTTGGATTAGAACTCGACATCTAGCCTTGTGTCGTTAAATGGTGAAGTAGGCAACGTCGTGAAGATTGGTTCTACCTTAAGATTAGAACTCGACATTTAGCCTTGCGTCATTAAATTATGAAGTAGGCAACGTTGTGTAGATTGGTCCTAGCTAATGATTAGGTCTCGACATTTAGCTTAGTGTCAGAAAATAATGTAAGCGATGATGTAAGGCTTTCTCCGCCAAGAAGGGAGCTTGTGGATATAGTGGAAATCTCGAGTAGGTGTACTCGAGGAGTGGAGTAGAAACGAGGATAGAGCCTCGTTGTCGAACCACTATAAATCTTGGTGTCTTGTCACTAGGTTGTCTCTTTCCTTACTCTTTACTTATTTCATTATCATTATACTTACCTATTACCATTACTAATGCATTTGAATTGAACCTAATCATTATGCAACTTAGCTTCAAGTAAAAGATAGTTTTGATACATACTTAATTCAAAGTAATTTAAATTAGGTGACTAATTAAAGAGAAACTATTCAACCCCCCCTTCTAGTTTCTACAATTGGTATCAGAGCGATGGTCACTCAAGATCTTTGAAGTATATTGTACTTTAAAACTTGGATCGATCCATTGTCTCCTCAAATTAGAAGGTCAAGTTGTACTAAAGTTTCTCTTTGGTTAAAACTACTTTTTCTTGGAAAATAGGTCTTTTAATTGGTAATATTGCATCCCTCTTAGATTAGTAGACCTTATGCCTTTTAGATCTACTCTTGAAATGTATCTACTAGTTTGCATCTTGCTTTGTGTAGGTACTCATGAAGATCAATCATTTAATTGGTTGTGGATTGAGTTACTTGCACTTGTAGAAGACTCATCTTCATTGATCTTCAACATCCTTGAATGACGATATCAAGATGATTGGGAATGATACTAGTCCTTGAAGACTTAGTACTCATCATAGTCATTGTTGGGCAATGCATTGATTCCTTGATGGATTGCTCTTTGTGGCCAAGGTACGCTTTCGTTCTTCCACACGCCCTTTGATCATTCTTTTTATCATTACTTGACTATGTGCTTGTTCTTGGCATCCTTGCCTTGACATTTGTTTGTGGTTTGTGATTCTTTTCTTTTATCCTCTCAAACCTTCAATGCTTGGATACTTGACTCACTATGGTGATGTAGAGTGAGTTAGTAGTAGCTTAAAGTATCAAGCATGATTTCCATGGTTTGCACCCATACGGTTAGTAGGCCCTTTGTGTGAGAGAAAGTGAATCAATGCCTTGCTCATATTTTGGTTTAGACTAAGACTATTATTGAAAGTGATCTTAGTCTATGCATCAATAATTGCTTTGTGTTTATTCATTACCAAAGCCGTTTAACGTTTCGCCGGAAAGGCACGTCTTAAACCACTATATATGACACAAGCTCTTCGTCTCCATGATGTGAAGATTGTCATTAATCCCTTGAGCATTGATCTTAGTCTTGATTCACTTCCCTTGACTTCTCTCCACTTTGCCTTTTCGCTACGAGTAGTCGTTTGTCCGTTTTGGTTCTTTTCGATCTCGATTCAACTCGTAATCTTTCATTAAGGCATATTGCTTAGTGTTATGATGATCCAAATGATATTCTAAAAAGTTTAAGATATATTTTTAAGTATTTTAGAAAATTTGGTTTTAAAAATTTTGGTGTGTTTCATTGATAAAAACCAGCCTCTGCAGGCGGTTCTTTATCTCTGGCGGCTCAAACCTGCAGTTCCTTATCGATAAGGTACCGCGGGCAGTAAAGTTTGTCAGAGCGCCAGTTTTATTAAAATAACCTTTTTTAAACCAAACCCTCTCTCTCCCAAAAACACACACCGACGGGTTTCACCTTTTCCACCATTGTTAAAGCTTCAAAAATCTTCAATCACTCAAATTAATTGATTCCAAGTTGTGGGTTTCACTCATCCTTCATCAAACATCAATTAATTATAAGTACTTTCTTTTAATTTCATCTATTTTGTTCTAGGGTTCATCCTTTCATAATTGGGGATTTTTAAAATTGAAATTGAATTAGAACCTTAATAGGAATATGGGTTGACATGGTTATTTTACTATGATTCCTTAGGTTCATATTCATTAAGATTTCACTAAAACCCACTTGTAGAACAAATTCGAATTTTGGCTAAATGATCTTGGTTAAAAGATGGAATTGAGATGAACCCATGAACAAATAGGTAGTTGCATTATTAATGCTTACCTAAAAACCTTGTTTTGAAAAACCAATGTTCTAGTCCATTGTTGATCCAACATAGTTCATATATTCTTGGTTAATAATGGAATAGATACATTGTGAGCATGAGAATGATATGGATTCAATCCTTTGTTTGTCAAGTATTTGATATAACACATTCTCATATTTTTGAGTTTTGATTTTATTTTTCATATGAGTGATTGGAATAACATTTTCTTATGTTTATATTAGGTACTAATCATGCCTTCTCAATACCAAAAGGATCATCAACTCACTAGTGAATACATGCCAAACCTTTCCCAAACCCATGCTTCCACTCAACTTCGAAATCCCTTTCCATCCCTTTCTACTCGATGTTTCCATGAGGGTAGAGTTGTTGATGAGGGAATAACGGGTTATGACTATATCCAATCTATGTTTGAGCTTTCGGGGTTTGATTGCTTGCTAAACATAGAAGAAGATATTTACCCCTTATTTCTTCTAGAATACTTTAGCACTTACTCCATGTTTGAATACAATGGCGAAATCTTCATTCGATTCTTGTTGAATGATCAAATGATTCAATACTCTCTTGAAAATTTTGGTGAAATTCTTGGTGTGCCATATGAAGGCACTTGTCGTTTCACGGATAAGTGGAGACTTGATGCTCTTTTGGAATCCTACGATAAACCTCCAAATGACCACACCGAAATTGATCCGGAGTGTATCCTTGACATCATTTCGAAAGAGCGTGATGGAAACGTTGTGAGAAGCCTTCATTCTACTGTGTGAAATGTGAATCACTATGAAGTGATCTCTCTCGACCTTAAGGATTTTATGGTCCAATGGGCAAATATCCTTAGGGATAATGTATTTTGTCTTGGTGGAAACCGAGATCATATCCCGGTTTGTATGGTGCATATGTTGAGTTGCATCTTTACATCCACCAAGTACAATTTGGCATTTTATATCGCTCGACGAATAAATTATGCTCTTTCAAAGCCCAAAACAAACCTTCCCTATGCTATGCTTCTTACTCGCCTTTTCAAAAGGGTTGCTCATGACTTTCCCCACCTTGACCTTTCTCGCTTTCTCCCGGTTCATCGGGTTATGTTGCCTATTCAAGAGGTATATGCAAGAAAGCCTAGAAGTGATCGAGGTTCGCGAAAATCCGATCATCAAGAGATGGATGATGAGGACATCTATATGCCAACAAGTGATGGTGATGGCATAGGTTCTAGTTCTCACTTCAACTCTTCGAGTAATTCCCACCCATCCTCAAACTCATTCGTGGATGGACTTGAAGACTTAGCTCCTCCACCTCATTATTCCTCTAGTGAAGTACCGGAAGATCTCAATATGGAGCATCTCTACCGTGAAAATCTTAGGACTCGAGGTGAATTGCATGAACATCGGGTTGAGTCAAGGAAGGGATTCAAGTATTTGGGGAATATGATCAAGGGATTGGGCAAGAAAAGAAGGTGAAGACTTTGAAGTGTTTTCAAAGAATACATGTTGGTAAACATGTAATGTTGAACAATTTTTATCTTGGATGTGTATTAACTAAATTCTACTTGTTTGGATTATTTATTATTTATCCTAAATGTTTGCCATTGTGATTATGATTTGCATAGCTTTGTGCATCCTATGTGTTAGTTAGCTTCCTAGATTTTGGTTAGTAGTTAACTTTGGCTTGAAAATCCTTTGGTAAAAATCTGGGATAACCAAAGTTTAAGGAAGTACCTTTTTTGAACACCACTGGTCGCGGTTCCTTATAGACCCGCGGTACCTTATTGATAAGGAACCGCCGCCCCTAGATAAGGAACCGCCGGATACTGTGTCTGATAGAATCTTTGCTTTACACTATTTTCCTTAATCTGTGTAAACCTTGCTTGATTCTTTGCAAAAACTACACATTTCCTAAACTGGGTTAGCTAAATTCATTGTTCACATAAAATGTTTTTAACCCATTACTAGTTTGAATCATCCCCTCACCCTTTTAAACCCACCTTGTTAGCCATGTTCTTCACACATCAAACCATTCTTCCTTAAACCTTAAACCTTTCATTTCAACCATGGTTTCTACAAGAAGCTCAAACTCATCCAAAACCTCCACCACAAAGAAAAATCTTAAGATTAAGATTAAAATGGCTAAACCTAACTCCTCGCCCTTTCACACTCCCAAGAATGAGATTGTCCCAATTCTCATTTCTTCATCAAACTCACCTCCTCTTGCTGCATGCAAGACTTCATCAACCCATGGAACCAACCATTCTCATGGTTCTACCTCCTCTTCATTCCAATCTAGGATGAATGAGATTTCCTCACCCTTCACTCCAAGTAATCCCTTGGATGTGACTACCCAACCACAACCCATCCAAAGCATTCCAATTGTGAATGACTTTGATGATACCTTGGTAACTTCACCATTTACCCCTCCACACTCACCCACATCACCCTTGGAGAACATACCTCCTCCACCCCCACCTCCCTCAAACACTCCTATTTTGGGTGTTCCACTTCCCTTCTTTATGGGTGATCCTTACTTCCTTTGGTTCCTAGAAGCTCATGGTTCTCATTGTCCATGTTGCCTCTACAATAACTACATCATTCAAAACCTTAGGATGGAGATGTTGGGACTTCACATGAGGTTGCAAGATTTCTTGCTCACCTTGTTTAACATGCCTCCTCTTAGGAGATGAATGGTGATTTTCTTTAAAAAATAGTTTTCAAGAAAATTCAAGCCAAGGAAGATTACTAATCAAGACCTAGTTTTTATCTATCTTTAGTTTAGTTAATTGTTTTTTCTTTATTTCCTTTATGTATTTCTTTCATGAGTGTTTTATGAGAATGAATTATGGACTTAGCATTGTGTGTTTTTATCTTTATGTGCACATTAATCAACTTTAATTCCAAATTAAAATTGAACCTAAATCTATCACAACTTCTAATAGTTGACTAAAATTGGTTCAAAATGTTATCCAAATTTTTTTTGTCACCCTTTGTCAAGACATTCTTGGTGAATGTGTTGCTTTTATGCAACCCAAGCACAATTTAGTGCTAATAGAGGTAAAATTCCAAGATTTGCAATTTTTTGAAAATGTCTTAGTTTTTCTCAAAACCCTGAAAAATCAAGGTTTCAAGTCCACTGCACGCGGCTCCTTACATTCGCACGGTTCCTTAAGTGATAAGGAACCGCCGGTCCCTATATACCGCAGACAGAAAGCCATTTTATGGCTCGTTTTTGGTCTTTCTCCATCACCCTATTCCCAGTCAAGACTCCATGTTTACTCAATTTGGTTAAACATTCCTTGACACTTTACATTGGATTTTCAAACCCTTGCCTTGTATACTTTCTTCTTATACCCCCACCTTGAGATCTCATTCTCACACCTCAACAATGCCTAACTCTCCCTTTCATAACCTTGACATTTCATTGTCACAAACCTCCTCACCCAAAGCTTCCTCATCCAAGCTTTCTAAGAAACCGAAAATCCCGGTTAGACCTATTTGGATCAAGAAAAATGAACCCTCTTCATCCAAACCACCCAAGAACCCCACCTTCTCTCCAATCAAGTATTGGAATGAGACCTACTCCATTAACCCCATCACCGGAGAAAAGGAAAATCTCCCCCCACCACCAAAACCCTTTGACACCCCTCAACTTAATGATCTTTCAACCTTCCCAAACCTCACAAGGCATTGTGATAACATTACCTACCCACTCTCCTCACCACTACCAAACCCTAGGTGTGATGGCCTTCCCCCATCAACCGAATTTATGTTGCATCATGGATCCTCGTGTGCTTGTTGTCGATTTCAACAAATTAAACTTGCTCATGTGTATGAGAAGTTAAATTTTCTTGAATTCCTCCTCACTCGGCCTCCTCTTAAAGTTTTTGTTCCCGTGGACAAAACTTCGAATGATGCATCGTCGTCTTATTTTTCCAACTAAAGGGCTACACTCCCTTGGAGTCAATAAAACTTTAGTTGTTTTAGAGTCATTAGTGTTTTTTGTTTTAAGCAATCTTGGAAAATTATCACTATTAGACTAGCTTATGCCTTGTGGTTTATTTTCCATATCTTTTGCTTTAGATACTCATATTGTGTGTATGACTATCTACTTTGTTTTTCTTTTTTCATATTGATGTAATATGAAATCTTTGTGTTGTGTTCATTTGATCATTCTCTCTTCCTTTTGAGTTGATCGTGGTTAATCTTTACAATTGTTTATGGGTGATTCCATCAATTCTAAATTTTAACCCCTTGACAAATTTATCATCTTCATTGGTTGGATGTTTCCTTTCTACCTCCATTCCACCAATTGAACCTTGATTTTGTCATTTACCTTTTTGGACATACTTAGCAAATACTTGCTTCTAATTTGAGATTTCTTCTCCTTCTCCCTCTCAAGTTACTTAGTAGGTAGTGATCATATATACATTGGTGTTTCTTTTCTTTCTACTAACCTTTGTGTAGCATGTCACCTTAGCTCATACACTTGGTGCCCAAGCAAGGGGGAGAAACCACCAAGGGGGAGCTACTAGCAAAGTCCGGATATCTTCAAAGACTTGTGCTTACCTTTTTGCTACGACAAAGGGCGAGAAATGATAGTGATAAACTCGTTAATAATTCGATATTTTGTGTTTCTAAGTTAATGAGTTTATAGTTTTTCGTAACCAAAAAGGGGGAGATTTTAATGCAAGTGATGCCTAAAAACATTATTAATGTTAACTAATCTTTCTTAGTTTTGATCACAACAAACTATACAACACATTTAGTGTAAAACACAAAACGAATTTTTTAACTAACACTATCATCAAGGTAATAATCATATCACTAACTTTTCTTAATCATACTTAGTGATCATCAAAGTGATTATCCTTAAAACTCACTTTTGTTAATATGACAAAAGATTTTTAATAAACTTTCTTTTTAAGAAAATGTTTTATTAAAATGGAAAATGTAAATTTGAAAATGGAATATTCCATATGCCATAAGAATATCCTTTGAAGGTTTAAAAAACCTCAGATATTCCTACCCCACTAAAAGACAAAAAAGGGAGCGGACTCTACTGGGCGGTACCTTAAATAGCTACGCGGTTCCTTAGCGATATGGAACCGCCGGCTAGATAAGGATCCGCGCCCAGCTAGCCGTTGGACTTTGTCTTCTATAAATAGTGGATCAAATCTCATTTTCCAATAAGCCTCTTGGACGTTTTTCTCAGCCCCCTTTCTCTTTTCTATAGCATAATCATTAGTAAATGATCACTTAAAGTGTTAAGTATGTTTACATATGATTATCCTCTTGATCCCCTCCTTTACCTTGTCCAATGAGAAGATCACTCACTCACTAGTGTTGTGATAAAGATGAATCCATGAATTAGTCATGTTCATAATGTTAGCCTTTTTATTTTTGTTAATCCATTTGTATTTATGAAATACTTGGACTAGTTGTGTTCATCCAAGCTATTTGTGAATACTTGGATTTGTTGTGTACATCCATTGCATATGTGTTTGCTTGGATTTGTGTTGTGTAGATCCAAGCTACATGTGTGTACTTGGATATGTCTAGTTGAGTTGTACTAGATTTGTGTAGTAGTTCTCACTAATCTATAAAGTGATGTGGTTGTGTCTTGTGAGTTCTCACTAAACTTGAAACTTGAAAGTGATTAGTAGTTGTGTTGTGTGAAGTTCCCACTTAGCTTCAAAGTGAAGAGTCATGAAGATTGGTTCTAGCATTGGATTAGAACTCGACATCTAGCCTTGTGTCGTTAAATGGTGAAGTAGGCAACGTCGTGAAGATTGGTTCTACCTTGAGATTAGAACTCTACATTTAGCCTTGTGTCGTTAAATTGTGAAGTAGTCAACGTTGTGTAGATTGGTCCTAGCTAAAGATTAGGTCTCGACATTTAGCTTAGTGTCGGAAAATAATGTAAGCGACGATGTAAGGCTTTCTCCGCCAAGAAGGGAGCTTGTGGATATAGTGAAAATCTCGAGTAGGTGTACTCGAGGAGTGGAGTAGAAATGAGGATAGAGTCTCGTTGTCGAACCACTATAAATCTTGGTGTCTTGTCACTAGGTTGTCTCTTTCCTTACTCTTTACTTATTTCATTATCATTATACTTACCTATTACCATTGCTAATGCATTTGAATTGAACCTAATCATTATGCAACTTAGCTTCAAGTAAAAGATAGTTTTGATACACACTTAATTCAAAGTAATTTAAATTAGATGACTAATTGAAGAGAAACGATTCAACCCCCCCTTCTAGTTTCTACAATGTTGTAATTTGTGAAATCACTTACAAGGAACTTCTTACTTGATGCATCCTCAGCTATATATTTGGCTTCCAAGGAATCCCATAGTTCTTTACCAGATTCAACACTTTGGTAAATATCAAATAAAGAATCAGACTTACCATTGAGAATTATGTCGCGACACACATAGTCATCATTCTCTCATTTGCTCCTTTTCCTCATGTCCTCCAAGGTAGCCTCATCACCACCATCAGGAATAGGAGTTGTCAGCACTTACACCACGCTCATGGTAGAAAGAAGAAAGTGCATCTTCTTTTGCCATCTCCTAAAATCAACCACTTCAAACTTGTCCAATTTGGAGAAGTTAACCACCATATGCTTCATTGCAGCCGCCATTGATTATCACAAAATAATCTTATTTGATTATTGGGTTTTATTCGCTCCAACATGGTAAAGATAATCAATAGCCTAACTACATACCAATGCAATAGTTACCGGATATCAATTGAAGTCGTGTAATCACTTTCCAAAGAAGATTATTCGACCATATGCCTAGGTTAATGCGAATACCTCCTTGGTATAAAACCAAGTGTTAGTTCTTGTTTTTTGGCAAAAATCAAGAACCCTGTGCGTATAAGTGTTTCTTGTTTCTGTATAAATTTTTTTCGTGCAAGTGTCATCCCTATATATAGGAATACCATTCCTAAGAATGTAACTCAAAGCCAAAGGAATAATGAGTATTAATCGGTCAATTAATCTCATTATTTCCCACATGAATACATAGTGTTTACATGACTATAATCATGGTCATTAAGTCAATCTTAAACCCCTCTTTAAACGGTCAAAGAGAGGTTACAAAGATAATCCATCCACTGATGGATAGTCTAGCCACTGATGGGTAATCTACCCACTGACGGACATAACCTAGCCACTGACAAGCATAATCTAGCCACTGATGGGCATAATCTAGCCACTGATGGGCATAATCTAGCCACTGATGGATAAAACCTATCCACTGATGGATACCATCATCAACAAACTACTACATTGAGTCCAGAGAGGTCAGTGACTTAATGGGTGTACACTCCGTACCTCCAAACTCATTTACAAGTCTGACCATATCTCACAATTGCACTAAATTTCTAACACAGTCTAGCTATTTTCCTTTCATAAAAGTTGAACCGACCGATTTTCGGTCCACCGGTTCAACGCGAGTCGACCAAACCAACAGTCCATTCCGGTCTAAATTACAACATAAACCTGGCTAACAGCGGACCGACCATCTCTCCGGTTCTCGGTTCAACCGGTTGGACCGGCCGGTTCGAACCGGGTTTTAAAACATTGCTCAAAACTCACTACACTATGGGAGTAAGGACCATAAAACTCACCTCAACTTTATATAAAATATACCATACTAAAAACCCAACACACTCATATATATATATATATATATTAAAAAATATAAAAAATAATAAAAAGGAAAAAATTGTCAGAGTTGTTGAGTGGCTACTAATTTTAATGCGTTTTTTTAACTTAACCCACGCGTGACTTTAGACCTTCTCTATTCGTGACTTCTTACGACCGGTTGGATATAAACAAGACAAAAAGAAACTAGTATAATAATCAACTTTGAGTTAAAATGGAGAGAGAAGATGACGAACAGTTCATCCTGTGACCCTCAGATCACAAACCAATATGTACTTTTTCTATTGTTTTATTCCCACTTTATTTTATTTTTTAACCATTTAAATATAAGAAAGTAATACTATATTATTATAAGTTGAGTTCAGGTTGGGTTGAATTGGTTTATGAATAAACTTAGGGGCCATTTGGTTGAGAGATATTGAAGGATATCGGGGGATATTCAATATATTTATATTTTAATTTCTTCCAAAATATTGTGTTTGGTATAACTAATGAAGGAATTTCAAATTCCCAAAATGCCCAAAATGGAGGATATTATAATTACTCTAAAAAGTGAGGAATTTTTAATTACTTCAAAATTATCTTTTATAAACTTTTTCTAGTCGTTTTTATTCGGGTTTTTATATTTATATAAAAAATTATAAAATTTAAAAAATTTGTATAAAATTTATTTTTTCGGTTTTTACTTTTTTAAATAGCAAAAATAAAATTTACATAAAAAATTTATATAAATTGTTTATATAATTTAATTTTTTTTATAAAATTTACATAAATTCTATAAAAATTTATATAAATTCTATGAAAAAATTATTAAATTTTTTATTAAATTTATAAACTTTTTTAAAAAAATGTATATAAATTTTATAAAAATTTTTAAATTTTTTTTATAAAATTTATATAACTTTTTATAAAAATTATATAAAATTTATATAACTTTTTTATAAAATTTATTTAGAATTTTAATAAAAAAATTTTTAAAATTTTTTAAAAAAAATTTATAAATTTTTTTTATAAATATTTAAAATACTTTTTTCAATAAAAAAACTTATAAAAAATATTTATCCGTTAATTGGTTCAACACAAATCAAGATTTTAAAATATTATAAAAAATTGTTACCAACCAAACATGATTAGCCATTTAAAATTCTAGAATTTTTAATTCTTAAAAATTTTAATTTACAAAAATTTAGAATTCTAAAATTTCAATATCTTAAACCAAACGACACCTTACTCTTATAATGAAATGATGAAACTCACATGACACATAACAAGTCACTCGTGGATTTTAGGTCCTCTCCGTCCGGCCTAACTAGCCCTTGTGTGCAAGGGCGGAGCCAGTGAATAAATCATCAGGTGCACAAAATTTTTAATAAGAATATTTATATAACACTTAATTTGGAATCGGGTTTATTTTGAAAAAATCGAGATTTTTAGTATAAAAATACACTACGCGACAAAATTTCATCGGATTCCCGTGCATCCTCGGGAACCCCTAGCTCCGCCCCTGGTTGTGTGCCTTGTAATATCTCGTTTCTAGAAAAGCAAATATATGAAAATCAAACATGTGATTTAACATGTTGCACCATGATTCATGACTACACTACATGTATCGTTTTCATGGCCCCTTATAATTATTATTTATTTATACATGTGCGCCCTTCGCTGGATGAAAATGAATAGTGTCGAAATCCTGTTGCGACTTGTATGTATCAATTAACTACATTGGGACACATATATCGCGTTGTCTTCCTTATAATATCTCCTTTCTAGTGAAGCAAATTCAATCAAGCAAATTAGGAAAATCACACATGTTGTTTAACATGTAGCAGCACGATTCATGACAATTAATGATTATAAATGACGATTTAAACTCTTCTATATGTATCGTTTTCATGGCCCTTTTTTTGGGCGATGCCACTTGCATGCAATAATAGTATATTCATTATTACCGGGCAACAACCAAGAAACAAGACGGGACAGGGGTTTCGCGGGTGCCTGAAAACTCAATAGATTTTTTTATGTCATGTAAATTTTTTGAGAAAAACATCGATATATTCTAAATCTATATCTATATTTCTATACTTCTATACTATTATATAAAGAGGTTTACTCCAAACCTAACTCCGATCTTAATCCCGAACCTAAAATTACCAAACCTATCTCCAAGTCAAAAATTAATATAAGAATGTTAAATTTAAGCTATTAGATCATATTTGATAAATTAATTTCATCCATTCATTTTTTGAAACAAACTTTTGTAACAACTTTTATAACAACATTTGTAACAAACTATTTAAAAAACTTTTATTTTTAAATTAAAATATCTTTTTATTTATTTATCTTTTTTATAATCTAATTTCGTCATATTTTTTAAAATTTCGTGCTCTTTAATTTAACATTCCATTTTAATATATTTTTGTTAAATTTTAAAATTTTTAATGATATTGAGCTTATTTTAATTTGATTTAATTTTTTACTTTGAATATATATTTGATTAGTTAAAATGTAATATTTGTTCACTAAAAAATAGTTATCGAGTATCCGCCACTGCATTACGCGAATAACATGCTAGTATATATTAAATGCACCTAATATGTTTCTAACATTACGGTTAAAACAAAATTATACACACACTGATATTTAGTCCTCATTTCGTCGTGTCCCTGATACCATTTACGCATTCTACATTCTTCTTAATTTTTCAACTTCGACATATTTTTTAACATGAGGTTAATGATAATCAAACGTTAATTATTTGGCAAAGTTTTTCGGACAACATGTCGCTGGGTAAAACTTAGACTTTTGGGTCAAGGTTGGACCAACCTTAAATATAGTCAATGACTCAAAAGTCTACCAGATCGAGTTTGCGTCACGTAGGACGACTTTTCGCCGTTTAGCAGGTTTTCCCGCCCGTTCTATGATTTCTTACAGTGAAAGAGCAAAAAGGGGTACTAGAACAGCAATGCTTGAATCCGAAACAATATTGTTATAGCAACTTGTAATTTATCTAATGAAAGTTTATATAGTAAGCGCAACGATGTATATTCATCTTCGAAAATGCAAGGCGGAAATGGGAAGAGTGTGCGTAACCAACACACCCCGTTATTAGATAACAGGCGTTAACAATGATGGTTCATTAGCAAAGTGAGCTACTAGATTTGCTACAACAAGATCAGCTATAGCCGTACGGGTTTCCTGTGTACAGCTTCCAGCATGAGGCGTTAAAACTACATTATCAAGACCAATGAGTTGCTCAGGCACTTCAGGTTCGTGTTCAAACACATCAAGCCCAGCCCCGCCAAGTCTACCTTCAGCAAGAGCTGACACAAGCTCCGGTTCGTCTACATGACCCCCTCGTCCAATGTTTATTAGAAATCCATTTGGTCCTAAAGCGTCTATGACTTCACGGTTAATTATATGACGAGTTTCTTCTGTTAATGAGCATGCGACAACTAGGATATTGCAGTTGGAAGCTAGTTCAATCACGTCTGGAAAATACTTGTAAAATGAATTTGGTTTCTGTGATCTGGAGTAGTAACTAACTGGACAACCGAACGCCTCCATTCTTTGCGCGATTGCTGTGCCGATTCTTCCCAAGCCTATGATCCCAACTGATTTTCCACTAACCTGCAAATAGAAACTTAAGAATTAATGATTTGAAAATGATATTTCAGGTCTATATAGGTGTTCCAGACGGGTTTTTAAGGGATATTGGGATTGCATTTACAGAATATATTATGCGATTTCAAGAACTGGTCTCAGCCCGTTTCTTCAAAACTGCCTTTTCCAGGAAAACACAAATAACCACTCTTTCTAATGGTTTGCGACTTTGCCTAACACTATTGTGAGATTTTTCTTTATAAATACATATATGTTTTGGACCAGCTTAATTCAAAAAAACTCCTACTCTCCTAGTCCTTTAAAGATTATGCTCGAATCGGTTCATAAGTCGAAGTGTAGAATTCACTCAAAAAGCTAGCTTGTTTGAGGACGGGACACTTGGGCTTTATAAACCATCAACCAATGCCATACTTGGCCAATGTGGAATCATAATGGAGGGATGCTGAACCAGAATTTGACTACTGCAAGCTCCGCATTGCAGGGATTGTTGAGGAAGCTAGGTGCGGGGCTTGACGAGTTCTTTCCGTCGTCCGCGATGAGTTCGGGGTCGAATTCGCAATGTCGTGTTTTGTGGCCAGGTTGCTTACTATTTAGTATATGGACTTGGCGGAATAGTCCTTGCAAAGCTCTTAAGGAGATATCTCAGGAGCATCCAACTGCATGCTTGCGGGCAGGTTCGCTAATGGCAGTGCTCTCGTGTCTTGATTTCTTTTCCACAGGAGTACATCGTGTTGCATTATCTACTGCCGCAAATATGTGCAAGAAACTTCCATCTGATGCAGCTGTTTTGTCATGGAAGCGGTTCCTTTGTTGACAAATCTTCTTCAGTATCATGATGCCAAGGTTTTGGAGCATGCATCAGTTTGTTTGAATCGAATTGTAGAGGCATTTGCATCGTCTCCTGATAGGTTGGATGAGATTTGTAACCATGGGCTAGTCACCCAAGCTGCCTCACTTATTTCAAACAGCAGCTCCGGAAGTGGGCAGGCATCTCTCATCCCATCTACCTATACGGGCTTAATACGGTTACCATCCACATGTGTAAGTGGCTCTCCTCTAGGATAAAAACGTCACTTCTTGGTATCAGCGCTATTCTTAAAGAAATATTGTCAGGTTCTGGTCTTGTTGTAACCATGTCTGTATCGCCTGCCTTGAGTCGGCCACCAGAGCAGATATTTGAGATTGTGGAATTTGACAAGGGAGCTTCTTCCTCCATTTCCCCAAGGAACCATATCTCTTTCTGATTTCCTTCCAGCAGTAACTTATTTGTCAAAGGGCCTCTTTCAAGGAAGTCACCTGTTGGCAGTTCTGTCAAGCAAGAAGAAACAGCTGGTCGGGCACCAGACATGTCAGGTCGAGAGAAATTGTTGACTGATCAGCCTGAGCTATTGCAGCAATTTGGGATGGGTCTTCTTCCTGTTCTCATTCAGATATATGGCTCAAGTGTGAATGCACCTGTGCGTCATAAATGTCTCAGTTATTGGGAAATTGTTTTATTTCAGCAGCGCGGGTATGATCCAGTCTCTACTTGGTGCTACGAATATATCAAGTTTCTTGGCGGGTGTTTTGGCATGGAAAGATCCACAAGTCTTATTGCCTTCCCTTGAAATTGCAGATATTTTAATGGAAAAGCTTCCAGAAACTTTCTCCAAACTGTTTGTGAGAGAAGGTGTTGTTCATGCAGTAGATACACTTATTATACCCGAGTCATCTGAAAAGGATACTGATTCGACACCTGGATCCTCCACACGTTCGAAACGCAATCGACGTCATACCTCAAATACTGATGCAACTGCAGATGTTAGGGTTACAGATGATGATCTACATTTGAAGAATCTGTGCTCAAAGTTAGTTGCCTTTACAGATGATCATTAGTCAAAGTCCAAAGGGAAGTCTAAATCTTCCTCTCCTCGGGTGGTTGATTTTCACCTACTAAGGAAGGTGACCTGTTATAAGTGGTTGCTGAGATTCTGGCAGAGGTAAGCCAACGGGACGGTGTCTCCACGTTTGAGTTTATTGGAAGCGGCGTTCCTGATGCTTTGCTGAATTACTTGTCATGTGGAAGTTTTTCCAAGAAAAGACTGTTAGAGGAGAATCTGCCTAAGCTCCGTCAACAAGCCATTAAAAGATACAAGTTTTTCATAGCAGTTGCCCTTCCTTATGGATCGGGTGAATCAAATTTGGCCCGAATGAGTGTTTTAGTTCAGAAGCTTAAAAATGCCTTGACCTCATTAGAGCGTTTTCCAGTAGTTTTGAGCCACATCTCTAGATCTTCTTCTAGAGGTTCACGCCTCTCTTCTGGCTTTGGTGTAACTTCTCGTCCATTTAAACTGCGTCTTTGCAGAGCACATGGTTTATAAACCATCAACCAATCTCATACTTGGCTGATGTGGGATCGTAACAAAACCCCACGCTTCAAAGAGCCAACGTCCTCGTTGGTCACGGCTATTGGTCACGGTTGGCACCCTTTTTTTTGTCCAAGCCACCACTCTGAGTGTTGGGACCTCGTAAGGCAGGGCTAGCTCTGATACCAATTGATACGAACCTATCCCATACTATGCTCGTATCGGTTCATAAGTCCAAGTATAGAACTCACTCGAAAAGCTAGCTTGTTTGAGGAGGGGACACTTAGGCTTTATAAACCATCAACCAGTCCCATACTTGATCGATGTGAGATCGTAACAAATTAGTGTTTGGATAAGGCTATTGTATTTTAGTGAGTACACTGATAAGCACTTCAAAAACGCTAAACACCCATAAATGAATTTAGACTTACCCAAACACCCCTTAAATGAATTTAGACTGACCCAAACACCCCTAAAATAAATTTAGACTGACACAAACACCCATATCCCAAAGTCAATGTATATCTAAAATCGTTCCCAGCAACGGTCAGTAATGTTGAGTTTGGTAAGGCATCGGAGTGTTTAGCTTTTAGAATTGAATGCTCGTTTGCAACGAGCATTTAGGGAGTTATAATTTTTTCAATGTGTCTAATGAAACGCTGCTGTAAGAAGCGTTTAGCTTATTAGGTGGTACGGTGGTGTATCACACAAAGTCAAAAACATATTCTTCAACCACCAAACCTAGTTAACACTTTCATTACCATTTACATATATACTCACTTAAACACAAAAGTACCTCAAATAACACGCCCCGGACGACGCGTGGTCCTATATGTTGTGCACGCGTCAAACATACCTTACTACGGGTAGTCTAATTTACCAAAAACTTTCATAAAACAACAAATACAGTCATACCGCTAGAACTAATAACCGCGCTAGTTTTACCAAACATAACATGTTACGAAAAGTCAAGAAAACATACTTTAGTGGCCAAACCAAACTCTCTATTCTTCCACGACCCATTCCTGACAAACCTATCCATAGTCACATGGAACGGGGTTCGCTTCGGAACGGGATCGTGGTACGGGATCGTGGTTCGCTATTTCTCAATATCCCGTACGACGTGGGGTAGGCTCATTTCGGTAAGCTTCAGTTCGGTGTACCATATATTTCGGTTCGATGTACCAAATACTTTGGTACGGCGTGCACAATAATAATAAATATAAAACATTTCATTCGATTTAATACTTAATGATAAAGGAAAAACATAATTGAAAAGAAAACGTGTTTGAGATAGTGTTTCGCTTTGAGTCATACTCTCATCAAGCACATGTTCATCTTCAAGATCATAGAACTCTTATGTCATGTTTTTTTCACGTTGATCTAGAGATCTTTTTTGACCACTTGCTTGATGACCAAATGTCATTTTGAAGATATGACTCTTTTTTAAGAAAGAAAAGTGCATTGTAAATATAAAAAACCACAGCTTCACTCTTCCGATGAAAACACCTTTACTCTTCCCATGAAAACACATTTAAGAGCATTTAAATACAAACTTCGTATTAGATAGTAATCCGACACGTTTTCGAGGCCTATAAATCGCCGATCTGCAAAGTTTTGGATCGCGATCCGGTACGATTGGGAACGCCAATTGGGTACGATTAGGAACGGCACTTTATGGGATTTGGTTCGCGATCCATGGCGATCCGGATCGTGATCGTACCGCGATTAGGATCGCTCGTACCAGATCGAAATTCGCCCAAGGTTTGGCGATCCATGTGACTATGAACCTATCAGCAACACAAACCCTTCTAAGCGTGGCCAAAACCAACGCAACAGCAGTATCAGCAACTTCATGAGTCAAAGCATCAGGAGTAGACGTAACTCTTACCCCTTTTTCCCTACATTTCTCCAAATCAATCTGGTCTAGCCCAGAACTATGGCTTGATATGATTTCCAAACACGGAAATAAGTCGATAAGTATCGCGTCTGCTCCGTGCGACCCGTTGCCTACTATGGCTTTTATGGAACGTGCATGGTGGGTTAAGAAGTCAGTTTTTGATGGGATTTGCCATGATTTGGTTAAGGTGAAGTGTTGGTTGAGTTTGTTTTGGAGGTAAGTTGACATTGGACATGTCATCCATACTCCTGGTTTCTCTTCCATGTTAGTGTTCATACCTAGGTTAGATCACATACATGTACATCTAAGTAAATCTAGTAAATCTGAACACATAAAACATACTTGGGAACATGTTTATTAAATAATTCATATTCAATAATATATTATCTAGTTGTCATCATAGACCAATGAGTGGTTTTAGTTACTACTAGTTGATATATCATCCAACTATATCAAGTCTGTATCATCTGACGCATGCTCGCGTATAGCTGCAAAAATTATCTAACGGCAAATAGTTAAGAATATGCTAATTTGTCCAAGTGAACGAACCAGTAACGTGGTCGGGTGATGAATCATTGACCGCCGAATCAGTGACATGGTGACTCAATCGGATTGGCCCAGTGGTCAAACCCTTGCACCCATGACCCAACCAGGTTGACCCAGTGGTCAAACTTATGCACCAGTGACTCGATCGAGTTGACCCGGTGGTCAATATCGTGACCCGATCACTCGACCGAGTTAACCTGATGGTCGAACCTGTGACCGGATAATATGTGTTGAAAAATCAATGTTGAAATCTATATTTGAGATATACCTTTTATATATAACCCTTTATATATAGTAGAGATAGTAGAGATTCTTGTTTTACTATTGTTTTATCAAATATAGCCCGTCATTTACGGACGAAACCAAGACCAAATATAGTCGGGTTTTTAACCATAATATTAGACACACATTTTGGGGAGATCCTGGACCAGGCTGCTAGACATCAAACATACTACAAATGTGAATTTTGAAATTTGATCTCTAGTTTGATGATCCATTTGGAATCTCCACGTGCACCGAGCTTCGGCTTTTCTTGTGGGCCCTTTACAATAGGCGGGACATCACTGGTGGCAGTGGAACTGAAGTAAGCAAAGATGGAACCACCTCCCAGTATCAAAATATCAGCAAAAATCCTCTCTTGGTAAACGGCTCAGAAAACGTGTCAAAGAACTTGTTCTGTAATCAGAAGATACCCAAGTACGACGATTGATTTTGATCTTTTCAAGTAACATCGTACCATACATCTAATATGACACACAAATGAAGGAGCATCAGAACAATAGACGTCCCATTGGCCAGTGGTGTTGCCCAAATCCTCCAAATCAAAGTAAATACTTACGTTATATAGTATATTTAGTTACCACGCTCCGACTATATTTCCATGAGTCCCACAAAAACATCAGCAAGAGGATAACAAAATGTCAAAATTATTTTTATCCTCAAATAATCACATAAGCAGTATAAGGAATCCTAAACACCATTAACACCTCAAACTGCTAGTTCAAACACGATAGGCATATACCATTCCAAAAAATATATATGCTTATACGATGTTTTGAAATGCAATAAAGACAAGTAGTCCATAAGCAACACCCTAAAAACTACTTTACATAGTGCATCTTGATAAAGCGATAAACAGATATACCTGCAAGAGACAGGTCCGAAACTCAGACAATAAGGCTCGAGGGTAAAGCTTAGTTCTGGCGAGGGAACTCCCACTAGAACTAAGACCCTCCAGTGGTGGCGGGAGCTAAGATTGCAACAGATGTCATTGCTTTACATAACAGCAACCTCAATCTAAAAAGTCTGTTAAATCAGTTTCTGCACGATCAAGAGACTGGGAGCTGATGTTCTGGCATGCCACGTTGAAAAACAGGTTTGCACACGGGGAGTGATATAAGTATACTCTATTTATGGGTTAATTAAGCTTTAACTACAGTAATTATTATCACAACGAATTAAACGTCAAATGATTAATTTATCAATAAAATAGATCAATAGATAATTCTCATGTGCAGATATAACCATTATTCACATCCAGAAGAACAGAATAATCAAAAAGTATATGATGTGATAAACATTAAGCATAACTGAAGTGTTTTAAACACTTGCGATAATTAGCATCTAGTCATCTTCTTAGCATTAAAAACCATCTTTCGAAGGCACAAAACCCACAAAATATTTACTTGTACCAAAAGACCTTTTCACCTAATATTTGGAAAAAGCCGATTCTTTGAGGGCAAAAGAACACTAACAATTATTCATGTCGCATTAGCATATCTAAATTGCATCTGTAGTCACTGATCTTCACATTGTAAACCGGCCTTGATATTGCGTAAAGTACTCGAGATAAGTGTATTAACGGACTCCACTGATTCCACGCTAAGTTTAGATGTCGGGGAGTCACTTGTAAGAATCTGGAAACCAACAGTTAACAGGGACCCGCCTTCCCGACTCTTGTTCTGGGCCTTGGAAGTAATCACCAAAGGCCTTGTTTCCACCCCATCAGGTAGAATTGAAAAACCCGAAGGTAATACGGCAATGGTGCTAGAGTCGCATCCAGCCATTACTGATTGCATGTTGGGCACACTCACTGGTGCACACACTACCATGGACTCGTATGTGTTTGTGCAACTATCCTGGACCATCCACATGTTCTCCTTTGACTTCATTGTCTGGATTCGAAACAGTAAATTTAATTTTAAAAGAATGTAAAATATAAGGGCGCCAATTGCATTTTCCTCCACTTTGCGTTCGACCAAAACTGAAGGTGAAAAACTGGTCAGGTGTATGAGTAAAAAACTGGTCGGTTCAAAATGGATAATTTTATACATGTCAAAACGGGTCAGTAGAAATGATTTGCTTTTTTTGAATAAACTAGATTAAAGGGTTTTATGCATTAAAGACACTTTGGAATTTTGATGACTTAATCATTTATCCAGTTTAGAGATTAAACACGTTCATTAGCGAATGACTTGAATTTCACACCTCTACTGGAAGGGAAGAAATCTTACATGAATGGAGACGGTATTTCCTTTATCTTGTCCTTTTGCCAAGGTGGCTATAGAGTGCACTGGACCACCATTTGACATGATATCCCACTGAAAGTTCAGACCATAGCATGAGTATTGAAAACCTTGATATAGACTTTGTATTCAAGGAAAAATCCTGATAAGGAGATTATGTAGTACCTCATTTCTTCGAGTTTCATCTCTTAGGAAATCAAAAAGAAGAGTGTTAGATACGGGCAACCATACAGACGATACTGCACATAGTATCACTCCTAAGGGTTCACCAGGGTCATTTAGGTTCTTCCTAGAAGTCACCCTTATGTCATCTCCTGTCTTACTTGGTATCTTTCTCCATGCGTGGTAGCTTGAGGCACCTAATGCTCGACCGAAACTGCATGTCATTCTCTGGGCTAATTTCAAAATACTTTTCCTACCAGCCAGTGTAGCAATGCCTGATTGAACATGAATATGAATATGATCAACAACTGCATAGTTACATAAAAACAAAATATGAAAGTCGAGTATCAACAGGTTTGCAATTTAAATACCACTAGGATCCTTAGTAGGAACATTTGATGCGAGAAAGAACACAAGACGCTCGCATTGTTGCTGCAATGTAGCCATCCAATGCCGTGCTCCAAAAGCTAGTCCACTATTGATGAGTGCACGATACATAGAATGTGCTACGCTTTTCTCATATTCAAAATGCTCAATCCAGGTCACCTAAAATAACACATTTGAATAACTAAAAAAAAACTGATATCACAAAATCTGAAATCGCTTGAAGTGTTTGGCTTCACTTTGTTACCAGCTCGTGATGATTTTACCTTGCAGTGAGCGTTTGATTTGTCTTCGATGATGCAGCCAGATGGGCGTTTTCTACATCTAGCAAGAGATGCATCAATGTTTTTTTCTACGTTGTCAATAGAAACGTCTACAATTGCCCACTTATCAGCACTCAGCTGCTTGGAGTATCTCACGAAATAGACTTCTCTTGTGGCCACTAAAGGAGTTAGCATTTGCAATTCTGCAAACATCTGCAACACATGTGAAAAATCAACCAATTTTAATTTATCCAACTGATATCGGCAAAGATAACGAGTATAGTAAACAATAGACTGTTTGACCTAAAGTCCTAAACTATGTTACTCACCAACTGAACCGCACCATTTCTGTTAGCACCTTCCCCATTGCAGATAACATCAAGGGTAGCTGCTTTCACGATTATGCATGGAAACATCTCTTCGTATTGTTGCTGCCAAAACAAAGAGACACAACAGAATCAAAATTACTAACATAACCATGCAGAATTCTAGTATATATTTTCATGAAGTTGGATGTGCACTGTACCACATCCGTGAAAGTTTGAACCAGTCGTGAGAAATCCACAAACACAACACCACTATCTCTAGATGCCTCGATGCATTTACTGCTTCGACTCGCAAGGGGAAACTCCTTTAAGTACTCATCATAATTAAGTATATCTCGGTCTGTTTCAAGGCTCCGGATCCACAGTGGTTCCCGAGCACTAGCCATCTTTACAAACTCTTCCATAGCTGTATTGACGATTTCCATTATTCTAGACTTTTCAAGTCCAAATATGCCACTACACAAATCTAATGAGCTTTTGTTTTCATGGTCGTTTCCTGTAGTACAGGAGTCTGTCGGTGAGCTTCCTTGTGGATGTTTCCCCATCGATGTCCTTAGCTTTTCAATCTACAAATAACGCCAGGTAGTATATGAATTTAAGGTGCATAGCTTCACAAAAAAAATGAATAAAGACTTAATACAGGAGATACTTTCACAACCTCAGCTTTGAGTTTGGCATTTTCAATACGAAGCTGCTGTTCATCAGTGAAAGTGACGGCATCCTTGCTGGAGCTACCAAAGCCGCAGTTAGGACAAGTACCCTTCTTGATATTCTCCCTCAACAACTTATTTTCATCACGTAGTTTATCCATTTCTGATTTCAACAATGAGTTTTCATGGCGCTCTTGTATAGCCTGCAATAGCAACATCATTTTTATCAACATAACAATAGCCAACAAGAACTTTTCTTTTGCACGAGTCTTGCTTGATCTAGATTATTCTGAACAAAAACCATTTGATAATGACAGAAATCCTAACATCATGAAAATAAATATGAAAAACCTTTATTTGGGTACGGCGATTTTGAAACCAGAACTTCACTTGTCTGGGATGAAGGCCTAAGCGTTTGCTCAACTCTTGTCTTTGCTTCTCATCCGGGTGAGGAGACTCCTTAAATAACCTGTAAATGGATAGTACAGCATGCATGCTGAGCTGTTAGATTGAATGCTGATTAATCTGATATACGTAAATTTTGATAACATGTTACACAGCATGCGCTGCATTTCTTGTAGACAAGCAATGGACTAATTAAGTAAATGTGTTTATAAGCTACTCATTTGAAGCAACAAATGGTTCCGCGCGTCATACAACTAACTTTATGTACTAAAGAGTTTGCATGAATACTTAGATAGTGGATTATCAACCAAACGGTAGCATGGGAACCAAACGAGGTAATTCACAATATGGATACTCGTATCGCTTAATCTTCATCGTTGGTTTACGTTAAATAGCTAGCGTAGATAATATCTACATCTAGTCTTACAATAGCTAACATTACATACCTTTTTAAAGGTCTCCGCTCTCCAACATTAAGGCATGCAAATAACAATTACAGTACAAGATTCAGTATATATTATGAGCGGTAATTAGTGGATCGTAGGGTCATCAGCACAAAGTTCGAGGTTAAGTTAGTGACTTCCCACTCTTCTCAAAATATTTGACCAAATATGTCAAGAATCTTAATTATTCTAATAAGTTGAGCAATACTTCAAACTAAAAGGACCACATATGTCAATAAACGCAAAGACTTTTCATATCAATATTTATATGAATACATACATGTGACAATAATGAGCCAAGGTTCACCACATCACCTTTAAAATATGCTTAACACATGCTTGTGGTTAGGTGTTGCCTCATCTTCTGCGACTTTACTTGCACTTTATTTTTTATTAAAATATAGTATATAACATAAAAGACATAGCTTTACATGAAACATGATGGCCTTTAGTTTTAGTTTATTATAGCTTAAAGCTGAATTAGTGCTCCTATACAATGTATGAACATCTTACCCAACCAACCACCTCCATTTTCTTGCAAAGATTCTTTTATTATATGCTAATTTGATGGAATGTCCACCTCTCACTCATTATCCACCGAACCGAGCTTGATCATCCGAGTTACAAGCAACCAATCAGTCGGCTATTAAATGCTAAGTACTTGACCTTTGTGATTAATCAAACTATGGCGCTAATAATGCAAGTTTATTATTATAAATCTCTAAATTTTGAACCAGTGTAAAAAGTATCTCATTACAACCATACATCAAAATGCACCACTCATTTGTTATCAATCCAGTGAAAGTTCAACTATGATCTTATGTTGTACAATTGTTAGATAATAAATGTGTTGACGGCATCTAATACCCATATACTTTCTCGAAATTGTTCTACTACTTTTTATATAACATATTGTTCTTTTTCACATTTATGCAACGTGCTTGTGAATAACTTTTGGAAATAGTATATTTTATGAATCTAACCCCGGTTTAAGAAAACAACATACCTTTTGATATACTGATCAACAAACAAATTACTACTAGTACATCACATAAATCAAAAACACAAATAACAGTATACGCATATGTGTAACAAAGTTTTGGGCTATGAGTCTATAACACCGGTGCTTACTACACTCATCCGGTTTTATAGTTAAAGTAGTAGTTCATGGGAACATTGACTCACGGAGGGTGTGTTTGATGCGGAACGTTTAGAAGCATTTAGAAGCGGTGAGCGTTGTGATCTTCAATGCTCATTTAGTAAGCAGCAAGTAACTTTAATGTTCATTTTCAAACGCTTCATAAAGTAGCATTTAGAAGCATCGAGCGTTCGATCATGAGTCGTTTTACACTTTATAATACTACCTACACCTATGTTACCAAAGTTAATGCTCGTTTGTCAAGTAGCAAGTAGCTTTATCTATTTCTTCCTAATGTTCATTTTCAAACATTTCATGAAGTAGCACTTAGGAGCATTGATCATTTAAAAATTGTTTTACACTTTATAATTATACCTACAACTATGTTACCAAAAGTTTTTTAGTAAAAAAAAAAAACTACTAATGCTCACTCTTCAGTCGTCACTACTACCGCTACTTTGACCAAACATACACACCTCGGGCTTGTGTTTGCACTATCTTTTAATTTAAGAAAGCGTCGTCGTTTGTATCTTAGTAGGTCCCATATTTCGGTGCAACAAGCAAGAAGTAAAATGTACATGGTTTAGTGATACTCGCTATCAACGACTTTGGTGTTAGCACGCCATGAGCCGTAAGGAATAAAGTAGACGGTAACATACGATACATAAATGTAAAACACATGTCATTCATCAATGAGCGATTAAATAAGTGATTTAAGCATGATAAATGCATGTAGAAAAAAAAGAATGAAAAAAATGAAAGAATGACGTACGCTTCCATTTGACGAATTTGTTCAGCGGTGTGGCGGTGATACTTTTTTCTCTTTTTATTATTATTATTATTATTATGAACATCAGCGTCATCAAGGACGTCAGGATGATGATCACCGTCAAACAAAGACGTGTTATCATCATCATCAGGAACTGAATTCTCACTGCTTATCTCCATCACAACCGCCTTCGTCTTCTCTTCTTTCCGATTATGATCATTTTCCTCATCATCTCCCTCACGAAATAAACCCTAACAAATATGAATAATATAATATAATATAAAAAAAAAGTATATTAATTAATTAATAACGGGGCTTACGAGAGTTAAGGCGAGAGATGTGGAAGGGTGGTTGTTATCGTTAGAAGATGACATGATGATGATGATCGATGATGAGTGATGGCTAGAGATTATTGAGCATATTCAGTTAAAAGTGTTTGTGTTTTGGGTGGGGTAGGGAGGGGTTGAAGGGAAGTGAGGAAATGAAATGGAAGTTCGTTTTTGTATAATATGTTTGTTTGTTTGGTTGAATGTGTGAGAGAAAAATAAAAAGGGGAGAGTGAATGTGTGAGTGAGAGTATGGTGGAGAGGTGTGAGTGAGTAGTGGGGGCTGGTAGGGGTTGACCGTTAGATATACTTGGACCAGTAGACCCGACCCCTCCTCCTTACTTCGGTTTTTACTTTTTACTACTCTACTTTGCTAGGGTGGTGTATTTTGAAAGGGAGATGATTTGCACACTCAAAAAAGTTATTGGGACACTCACAGTACAAGCAGATAAAGCACATTATAAAACATAGTACAACTTTGTAATGCACAACTTTAAGTATCTCAATCAATTTTATGAGTGTGCAAATCAATTCCCATTTTAAAATGTTTTAAAACTCGGATTTTAATTGATTTGATTCAGTTTTACACTTTTTATTTTATATTTTTTTAAAGAATAGTAAATGTTAGTGGTTAGTAGGATGAAAAAAGCGTCCGAAAGCGATGGGGAAAACCGAAACCCGAACCGGTTGGGTCGGGTTCGGAGTCGGATTTGCGGGTTTGGATACGGGTTCGGGTTTGAATATTCTTTTTTCTCGGGTACGGGTTCTACTAATACCCGTCTCGTTTACCCGTATCCGAATCCGTACCCGTTTACCCGAATCCGTACCCGCTTTTGTTGCTATTTTATATAAATTCTACATTTGTGTGAAATAGTAGACGAAGATTGGTGAACGAATTAAACGATCATATTAGTTACTTTTTGTGTGCATTAACATGTTTATGATCAAATATATTTGGATCTTGTAATTTTAAAATATAAATCATGATTTATTCGATATATTAAATCGCGTGAATAATATTAAAAAGTATTTTTTTAATCTTCTAAACACTTAAAAATATATTAGGGTATTTTGGTTGTTTTCGAGTGTTTTTTCTTAACATTATACGCGCAATAATGCCCGATGAAAATTTAATAATGGATACCCGATACCCGCGGGTAAAATCCGAAAACCCGATGGATAATACTAATCGGGTACCCGTCGGGTGATGGAGCGGATACGGGTACGGATATTATAAACAGGTACGGGTGCGGGTCGGGACGTGCAACGACATCTAAGCAGCAGAATATTTCTTTCGAACTTTCGTCTAGTTATGTTAAACTCCTTATCCCAAGACCTCCAGGGAAGATCCCTCAAAGAAACCACTTACGCTGTATTTTTGAGATCTTTCATTAAAGAAAAAAAATGAAATGAAAGTAAAATAAAAAAATGTTGTGTTCTCAAGTCTTTCATTAAGAAAAAAAGAAAATGGAAGTAAAGTTTAATATTATTTTGTTGAATTTGAAAAAAAAATGGAAGTAAAACGTTTCATCTTAATATTGGGGTGAAACATTTTACTTCAGTTTCCTTCCATTTTCTTTAATGAAGGATCTCGAGAACACAATTTTAGTGAAACTTTGATGATTAACTGAACTAAGTCAGTTGATTTTACGGAAATTGATTTGACTAATAGGTTAACTTAACTTATTTTTTTTTCTACAAATTAGTAATTTGAGAAAAATATATAAATAAACTATGAAATATTCATATACTCCTTTCATCTTAAAATTATTTTACATAGATAAGAAATACACAATTTAAAAAAAAAATTATTAATTAATATTTTGATTTCTACAAAAGCAAGAAAAGACAATTTTACCTTTTAATAATTACCATAATTAATATTTCTTTTACTTTTGTAAATACTAGTAGCAATTTAGACTAAGAGCAATATATAAAGTTAAACAAACTCAACTATTATTTTTAAACCGAAAGAAAAAGATGTACAATAATTTTAAGACGAAAACACTATTAAACATAAAATATATATAATTAATATGCTTTATTTCTTAAAAAATACTAAAGCCAAAGCCCGACTAGGTATTTTGCATGAATCATTTTAAAATTCTTATTTTAAAACGCTTCATAAAATAACATCTGTAAGCGTTTATTTATGGATGTTTTACACATACGTAAAGTGTAAACTTTGGCTCTCAACTTTGTAAAAACAAAAATTTTGCAACTGAGTGAAAACTTCTGACAATTTTGTCATTATACTTGTAAAAATCGTACAAAATAATTCATAAGTTAACTTTTTTTAACTTTTGGCCGTTTTCATCCGTTACTTTCGTCATTTCCACTCGTACCAGTCACGCAAACACTCTTCCACCTTTACATTCATACAAAAAACATCCCCGAAACCAATAATCCAACTTTCACCTCCCGTCATTATTACACTGACATCTTTTTGTTCCAAAGACTAGATTTGCAACGAAATCGAACTTCCATCTTTTACAAATATTAGCTTGAAACACACATACACACACTCTTAAGAAGACGCAATACATTACCATTTCGTTTACTTGTGATATAATGGTTTGATGTGTTGAACTAGTTTGTATTTCTGTGTCATTTCACCTATCAGAAATTAATGGTAGTACAATACCAAAAAGAGATTGATGAAGACATCTGGCAGGTAAGATAATCGATGATTAACTCTGAACGACTGATCGAACGAGTTATGTATAGGGAGGAGTTGATTTTCGAGCTCTAAAATGACAATCTTTGTAGATTTTAATCATTTTTCTAGAGGGATGCTACCTACACCATCAAAAAGTCATGGACGAAACCTACAAATTGGGCTAAACCACAAGGGCATTTGTTGACTTTAAAAAAAGAGTATTTTTTTGAAGTATACTCTACAAAAAGAAAAAAAGAAAGAAAAAAGAAAAACAAGTTTTTGGTCCATGGTGGGGTTGAAGAGTTCCAATATTTGGAGGTTACCAAATAAAAGTTTGGTCCCTTTTTGAGATGTTGGCTTCCAGCAGAGGTAGGTGCATTAATGTGGATGCCGATGTTTGCACACCATGCATATCATTTCAACCAAAATAATACCGCATCCAAAAATAGGATTTTTATCGTAATTAATTGTACTAAAACCTATAATAAGCTATTAGGCATATTTAGATATGTTCAAGCTGATGTCGATCAAAAAATATAATAGGATATACCAGCTTTTGTTTTGATAATGCATGTGCTAAAATAGTACTATCACTTTTAAATTTTAACAAAGAAAATCTATATAATTGTGTTATTTGGCATGAAAGTACATTATAATGTACTACTTAAAACCTTTTTATAATAGAAGGCTTAAAAGATAAATTAAAAAAGATCAATTTAATATGAAAATGTGTTAGTAAAGCATCATCAAAGTTGAAAACTCAAAACTAGTAGTAAAACAGTGGATTATCAAAGGTATCATTAATTACTAGTAGTAAAACAGTGGATTATCATTCAAAATTACTTTTGATGTTACCACAACGGTAAGCCAAATCGGTCGATCGCAGTCGGTCACGACTCTGTCACACCGTTGTGGCTAATCGAGTCGCCTGTGTCGATCGTGCACAAATGGGTTTTACTCACGATTTATTTCTGTTTGTGTTTGTGTTTATGTTATGTTTGTATAAATTTTTTTTTTTTTTTTTAATTTAACATTAAAACTGTTGTTTTTTTCTTTTGCAGGTAAAGAGGAGGTGTGGTTGGTGGTTATTTTTTCTTTTTTTATATATTTTGTGGATTATTTATATTGTGTAAGGTTATTTTCAAAACTAAATAAATGTACAAAACTGCGAGAACCACTTTTATACTCTTAAGAATGCATATGTATTTTCATTATTATGTTTAAGCTAACGTTTAATAATTGTTTTATTTGTTATGGATCTAAGTATGATGAGAGATATGAAGAGTTCACACGTGTTTTCATATTATCTAACAAAAAGATAGTTATAATATATACAAAACAAATACATGTGCATAGTCCTAGGATACATGTTTCTAGTGACCTGGGACAATGAAAATTCATGTATTTCTACCTAATGAACTAATGTGATGAATATACATGTGTATTTAAGGTGTAAAAAAAGTGGTTCTCGCAGTTCTGTACATTTATTTGGTTCTGAAAATAACCTCACCTTATTTATATTTTTTTTAATTAAGTTTTATTTAGATAAAATTTATAAAAAAATTCTAAATTTTAAAATATTAAGTTTTGTTTAATTCTTCATAACATATATTAATTTGATAATTTTTTGAGTTAGTTTTAGCTAATACATGTTACCCTCTTTACTTTTAATTAAGTCTTTTTTTAATTATTTCTTTAACGATATTTAAGTATAAATATTATTGTAATATTTTTTTATTTTATTTAAAAATTATTTGAAAAAAAATATTTATATTAAAAAATTAAACTAAGTCATCTTTTGTGGCAAATAGGTCGCACTAGATCGTAAGAGCGAGAACTGAAAAAAGTAGGTCGTGACCTACAAACCGTTGTGGGTAGCCTAAAAGATTTTTTATTGCCTTTTGAAACTAAATATGTTTAATCAGTAAAATCATAAGTAAATAAAATAAATAAGTATAAGCATTTTATAATATTATTAAATGCATAAACACGATAACAAGCTAATTTTTAATTAATATCTTCGTGGGATATTTTTTCAATTGTGCTACAATTACAAAAAATATAACTATACGAGTACCTGTTATCACAACAAACGAATACACTGTTTTTTAATGAAATATAAATCCACGCCGCTTTGTGTATAAGAACATACATACACTGTGAAATTAATTTAAGATGAATAATGTTAAACAATGTACGACAATGTACATTTTAACCAGAATATGAACAAGTTGATGAGTTTTGTCGAAAACTCATTATTTCATTTGTTTATGTATCTTAGCTTCCCAACGAACATAAATAATGTAGAAAAAAACAACTATAATTGGACAAAACTCATAAATGAGTGGTACGAAGCTTTTCTCTCTTTGTTTTATAGATCGCGAATATGGTTACTTGATGAGTATAGCTTATAATAATAGCGTTAAGTTGTGCAAAAGTCATATTCAAATCGACCAAGGAAGATAGTTCGTGTTTCGTTCTAGGTTATTGAATATCTTGTTATGTCAATCTTACAAAGTAAAAATAAATAAAGTAATTTTATATATAACATTGTAATTATCATTTTGAGGAGTGAAGAGATAAAAAAAACGTAAAAACAATAATACATATGTATCAAGTCTAATGCGTGATTTAAAGAAGCAATCTACTATATTTGCAGTCACGTTAAGTATGTCATGTCTCTTATCTTTGGCCTATACAGCATTTGGGGGTTTTAGAACCTTCGGTTGATTGAAGTAATAGTTATGGTTGTTGATTAGAAATGGTGAAAGGGCTCATGCTTCGTTAGCTAGCAGCATGACTTGTGCAAGAATCTTAGTTGGGTATTAAGCAGATGCTGAAAGAGCACCTGCTTCTGTTAGCTAACAGCATGACTTGTGTAGGAATCTAAGTTGGGTTCAATCAAGCGGGTATACATGACTTGTGTTAGCCAACAACATGATTTATGTAGGAGTCTTAGTTGGGTCCAATCAAGCGGGTATTAAGACATTGTCAGAGGCACTTAACTTTCATTGTTACTTCAAGCGGCATGCTAATTTATTATCATCGTGTGACTTTCCGTGATCCTTTTGCCAACATTGACTGCAAAAAAGCAACACTAATGAGGTCAAATTCATCCATGTCCTAAAGTTTCTGAAAATATTTTGTATTGGCATGCATGTTGTTCATCTGTTTTTAAGTTAGAGGTATTTTAACATGTGTTCCCAAGAGTCTACAAATAAATAACAGAAAAAAGTAAGGAAATGTGTGTATTTTAAGTGTGAGTACCACCCTTTTTTTAACAGGAACATGTCTACAGATAGCACATCCTCACATATTATGGAAAGCAGCAGCAAGTGAATTTTTAGAAATATTGGATAAAGAAATGATCAAAGATTCCCGTGTGGTTAATAAACTCGATGTGTTAACGAAATCACTAAAAGAGTTAGTGAAAAAGAGGAAAGCAAATGTTAGCCTATTTAAAAAGTTTGTCGAATATCCAAAAGTTGCAGAAGGTGTTAGACACTTGCAACGGGTCCAAGCAAACGTTGTAGAGAATCTTGCTTCTCTACGGGTTATGTTAAGACAAACAGAGCGGGACTTGAGTGATAAGTCTCACTTTATTGTAAAGTCCAACGATCACACGTGGGATTATAGGTGTTGAAAGTAAGTGCTTCATAGCCGTTGAATGTAAGTTTTTTTATGTGTTTGTGTGAATAAAGTAAATGTGCCATGTGTTGGTGGTAATTTGTTACGCACATGTGTTATTTTTTTTTGTATGTGTTAATGCGAATAAAAATGTAAATTTCTTTCATACCTTCACTTTTGTAGAAACTAAAAGGGATTTTGGGGGGGGGGGGGGGGGTTGAATAGTTTTTATGACTAAGATCCTAAATAAAAATCATTTCAATTAGGTTTATCTCAACATTACCTTTTACTTGAAAACTAGTTTTACAGTTGTTATGTTCATTTCTAATGCATTGATTACATCTTATGACAATGAAATGAAATATAAAAAAGTAAAGATAAGTAAAGAGTAAGAAAATAAGCAACCTAAGACAAGCACCAAGAATTATAGTGGTTCGGCAATGAAGCTCTTTCTTCGTTCCTACTCCACTTCTCGAGTACACCTTACTCGAGATTTCCAATATATCCACAAGCTCCTTTCTTGGTGGAGAAAATCTTACAACGTCGCTTACATTGTTTTCCGACACTAAGCTAAATGTCGAGACCTAATATTAGCTAGGACCAATCTACACACGTCGCCTGCTTCACCATTTTCCGACACAAGGCTGGATGTCGAGTTCTAATCCAAAGCTAGAGCCAATCTTCGTCGCCCATCTTTTGTTCCGACACAAGGCTAGATGTCGAGTCCTAATCCAAAGCTAGAACCAATCTTCACAACTCTTTACTTTCAAGTTGAGTGAGAACTCACAAGACACATATACACATCACTTTGTAGTTTAGTGAGAACTAACACACAAGACTTATTACAACTCAAGACACATCCATGTATACATATATAACTTGGATCTGCACAAGACAAATTCAAGTATACACATATACAATAGATTTACACAAGACTAATCCAAGTATTCACAAATACCTTAGATCAACACATGACTATTCCAAGTTTTTACAAATACATTGGATCTACACAAGACTAATCCAAGTATTCACAAATACATTGGATCAATACAAGACTCAAGCATATAAAATGATGAACATGACTAGATCTAAGAAAGAATGATCTTCATCAAGGCTTTATCTTTAATCACATCACAAATGTGTGAGTGGTCTTCTCTTTGGACAATTAAACAAGAGGATCAAGAGGATAATCATAAGTAAACATACTTAACAAATTAAGTGATCATTTACTAATGATTAGAAATATAGAAAGAAGATAAGAAGCAGAAATATTTGTCCAAAAAGGTAGTTTTTAAAATGAAAATATGATCCACTATTTATAGGGGACAAGAACCGACGGCTCTCTGGGCAAGGTTCATTAAATAGACTTGCGGTTCTATATCACTAAGGAACCACACCCCTATATAAGGAACCGCGGCATGCAGAGTCCGCTCCTTTTTGTCCTGTAGTGGGGAAATTCTATCTGGGGTAGTTTATACCCACAAATGATATTCCTAGGGCATTTGAAATATGTCATATTCAAATTTTCATTTTCTATTTTAATAAAACATTTTCTTAAAACTAAAGTTTATGAAAATATTTTGTCACATTTGTATAAATGTGATTTTTGAGGTTAATCACTTTCTATGATCACTAAACATGTATAAGATATGTTTGTGTAAGACTTAAATGATTATTACCTTGATGATATGTTTGTTAAATAATTTGTCTTTCGGTTATCTTTGACGATAAATATTTTTTTACTTTGTCGTGATCAAAACTAAGAAAGATTAGTTATTACAAATAACATTTTTAGGCATTGGTTGCATTAACAATCTCCCCCTTTTTGATTACGACAAACTATAAACTCATTTATGTAAAAAAACAAAATTTTTCGAATTATTAACGAGTTTATCACTATCATTTCTCCTCCTTTGTCGAAGCAAAAAGGTTAGCACAAGTCTTTGAAGAAGAAAAGAATCGGCTTTGCTAGTAGCCCCTCTTGGTGCTTACCCCCTAACTTGGGGAACCAAGTGATCGAGCTATGGTGACAAGCTACATACAAAGGTTAGTAGAAAGAAAAGAAACACCAATGTATATGCATTTGTCACTCTTACTAAATAATTTGGGAGGTAGAAAGAATAGAAGATCCAATTTATGTAGTGAGTATTTGCTAAGTATGTCCAAGGAGAATATTTTGACAAGCTCAATTAACAATTGTTGGAATAAATGTAGAAAAAACATCCATACCAATTGTAATTAAAGAGAATGATGTCAAAAGGTTAAAAACATAGAATTATAGGAATCACCCAATTCAATTGTAAATTTTTATACCACAATCAACTATTAACAATATGTGGGATAAAGAATTAGCAAAACAAACAATAACACACATAACAATCATATTAAAAGAAATATGAAAGCACATACAACAAAGGATTCATATTCAACAAAAATATGAATGCCAAAGCAAAATAAGAAAAAATAAAGCAACATAAGCATAACAACTAGTCTAGTAGAGATAGTCCTCTAGGTTTGCTTAGGTTTTTATTTGACTTAAACAATTAGAACACAAAGTGTGTTTTAATTGGTAAAATAAGACGAAGGTGCATCATCCAAAGATTTGCTCACGGGAACAAATACTTTGAGAGGAGGTCGAGTGAGGATAAATTCAAGAAAATTTAACCTCTCACACACATGAGAAAGTTCAATTTGTTGAAACTTGCAACAAGCACATGAACTTCCATGATTCAAAACAAAGTCATTTGATGGGGGGGACCATCATAATAAGAAGAAGGAGAAGGAGAAGGAGAAGGAGAATAAGGATAATAGAGGTCACCATCACAATACTTAGTGAGGTTAAGGGAAAAAGAAAGGTCATTTAGTTGAGGAGTGTTGAAACCATGGGAAAGAAAAACAACCAAGGGTGGTTTAAGAAGAGGATGGGATGATCCAAAAATGAAAATGTGTTAAAAATGATTTTGGTAAATAATGAAATTTGTTAAGCTTAATAGGGAAAAAGCTGATTTTTAGCAAAAGTTTTATCCATGTTTACAAAGATTTAGAGAAAACAGTGTAAAGCATAGATTTTGTCGAACTTCCACCCCGCGGTTCCTTAAATACATATGTGGTTCAATATCAATATGGAACTGCCAGGTATTTATTGATCCGCGGACAAAACCCCACAAAAATGGGACTTCCAGCAATTTCCACAAGCCCATATTTTAAACCTTAGTTTATCAAGGCAAAATAGATTACCAACCAAAATCTAAATAGCTAACTAACACATAATTGCACAAAGTCATGTAAATCGAAAGTTCAATAACATGAAACAAACATATGATTAAAATACTAATCAATCCAAACACATAAGTACTAGTTATTACAAATCAAAGTCTAAAAGCTACAAGAAAAGATAATCGTGGTACCGAAGAACAATACTTCTACTCACTCATTCTCTTGAACATTTCCTCAATGTGCTTAGATCCATCACTTGTATTCTATAAAAGACAAAGATTTTGGAAATACCGAGTTTCAAGAGCAATGTCTTGAGAAGCAATAAAGGAATTAGAGGATGACAAAAAGTCATTCGAATCAAGAGAGGAACCATTAATGCATCTATACATTGATGGTTGGAGATTACTCGGAGAACTTATACCGGTGTCAATTTCAATCTTGTCTATCCAAGAGGTTGAAAGGGATTTACACCCAACATCATAAGTTTCCACTCGATGATCATTTTCGTCTTCATGAGCATCAATCCTAGGCTTATGTGGAAGGCAATGTTTTAAAAACCGGTTTGACCCGGTCGGTTCAACCGGTTAAACCGGGAACCGGAGTATTGACCGGGTTACCATCAAAACTCGGACCGGATTGAACTGCCGGTTTTTGGCCGACCCGGGTCGAACCGTCGAACCGAAAACCAATGGGTTTTACATGTATCAAAGGGAAAAAACATAACGATCTAACATAGATGATGGATCTGATGATAGATGATGAAATTTGACAAGTTCGATGTGTTTTTGAATCATATGATGCTTCGATATATACGCATGATCAGGATCTATCTTTACGGAGATGAATGGATGAGTAGTGTATGAAAAACATAAGGATCCATCTGTGTGGAAATGATGATGAATTGTAGACGAAAATGAGGTGCTGGAAATGATGATGAATTGTGGAGGTAAATGAAGATTGGAAAGGAAATGATAGAATAGTTGGGATGTCAAAGTAAGTAAGATGGGAAAAGAAATGACTGTTTTTGCTTTGTACAAATATTTTTATAATATGGTGGTATTGAATAAAATGGCTGGATGTTAAACTTTACACAGTATCTTGATTTTATCTTCTTAAAAGACTCAACAAGTGTCTATTCAGTGCTTTGGTAATTATGTTTATTCAGTACTTTGGTAACGGAATTTTTATACGTTTAAAGAAAATCTATACAGTTTATAGATATATATAGTTTACAAATGTTTCATAAGATTAATTATTTTAAAAATTATTTTATTAATAGCCGGTTTGATCCGGCGGTTTAACCGGTTGAACCGGTTGACCCGCGAACCGGTAGCTTGGCCGGTTTAATAAAAAAACCGGGTTTTAAAACATTGGTGGAAGGTTCCCTTCAATGGTAAGCATCACACGATTAATGAAGCAGTAAGATGATATGTTTAAAGAAGGATAATCATGATAAACTCTTCTAAGAAAACGAGTAAGAAGCATAGCAAAAGGTAGACTTGATTTGGACTTATAGAGAACATAGTCAATCCTTCTAGCGATGAAAAATGCAAGATTGTACAGGGTGGAGGTTGCAACAATACAACATATGCGCAAGGCATGCGGGCATGCGATTGCGATTACCACCGAGACACATTGCGTTTTCCCTAATGATTTCGGCCCATGTGGTCATAAAAATCATTAAGTTCGCTAGTTAGTAATTCCCAAGGAGAGAGAATATGAATGTTTCCTTGAAAATTACCAAGAAGAGAATGTTCACGAGGTTTAGAAATAGCTCTAGAAATGAGCGAAGGAGAGGGAAGATCAGTCACATAATGCACATCAATAGAGGCCGATTCTAGAGAGTCAATATTCCAAGCATCGGTGAACCTACATTGACCATTATATAGCACTTTAAGAATTTCACCAAATTCTTCAAGAGTGTATAGAATAGTTTTCTCCTTGATGGAAAATCTTATAGATAAACCATTATTGATGCACATCAATGAGAATGAACTAAAGAACCCCATAAGAAAGGAAGGAAATATTGGCTCATCAATGTCAAGCAAAAAATCAAAGCCAATAGATTTGAACATATAACGAGTAAATTCAGTTCCATAGATATTGGGATGGATAAAACGTCCTTCATAAAAACGAGTTTCTAAAGACCGAAGGGTATTTTTAAGAGAATGAGATTGACACGAATTGGAAAGAGTAGGCATGTATTCTCTAGTTTTCTCATGATCGTTTCGAGTCTCCAAATGCATAGTTAGTACCTATATAAAACAACAAATATTTTCACAATCACTCTTATGTTATATATATTAGATACAAATCAAAATCACAAGAATGTGTTTAATCAATTACTTGATTAATCAAAGGATTAATCCTTATCATTCTTATGTTCACAATGTAACAATTTCATCTTTGACAAATGCATATGAATTATGCGAATCAAACATAAACTTGAAAATTGGTTTTTCAAAATTCGTTTTTAGGTAAGCATTAACAATGCAATTACCAATGTGTTCAAGAGTTCATATCAATTCCATCATTAAACCAAATTAATTTGATTAAAATTCGGATTTGTTCTATAAGTGGGTTTTAGTGAAATCGCAAGGAATTCGAACCTAAGGAATCATAACACTAAAACTATGCGAACTCACATTCCTAATTTGGTTCTAACTCAATTTAATTTCAAAAATCCGCAATTATGAAAGTAAGAACCCTAGAACAAATTGATAGAAAATGAATGAAGATACTTACAATTAATGGATGTTGGATAAAGGATGAGTGAATCCTTTGTCTTGGAATCAATTAATTTAAGTGATTTGGAAGCTTTTAAAAACTTGTTAATGGTGGTTTTGTTTAAATCCCGCCGCCACAAAGAAGAAGGAAGGAGAGGGCATTTTTGAGAAGTGTAAATTTAATAAAACCTGATTATTTTAAGCTCAGTGGGAGGCAGTTCAATATATATTGAACCGCGCAATAGCACCACGCTATTTAAAGAACCACTGGCAAAGGTGGCTTTTTGACTATGAAAATGAAAGAAAATTTACAAACCAAGTTTTTTAAAATACTTAAAACATATATTAAGCCTTTTGGAAATCATTGGACCATTTCAACACTATGTTACGATACCTTAATGAAGGATTACGAGTTAAATCGAGACCGAATTAGACCGATACGAAAAAACGACTACTCGTAAGAAGAGAGAAAGAAGAGAGAAACCAAGAGGGATGAGTCAAGGCCAATTATCAATGCTCAAGAGATGAATGACAATCTTTAAGTTGTAGAAATGAAGAGCTTGTGTCATATATAGTGGTTTAAGACGTGCCTTTCTAGCGTAAGACAAAACGGCTTTGGTAATGAACCATACCAAGCAAATTTTGTTATATAAAGTAAGAACACTTACTAATAAATGTCTTAAACTTTTACAAAACATGAGCAAAAGTATAGATTCACTTTCTCTCCCACGTGATTGGAAAAATATCATTGTTTAGGGTTACAATAACAATATCCTTGTAATATTTCAATTCAAAATGTGTACTATCCTAACTACAACACATGATGTAGTTTGGTATCTCAAAGGATTAATCAATCAACTAAGAGATGAGCTCGATTGCACATACTACACATGATATAGGGGCTACTAACCGTACAAGTTGCAAACCATATAAATCATGCTTGATACTTTACGCTACTACTAACTCACACTACAACACCTAAGTGAGTCAAGTATCCAAGACCATGAAGGTTTGAGAGGGTAAAGGAATAGAATCACATACTACAAACAAATATCAAGGCAAGGATGCCAAGAGCAAATACATAGTAGAGCAATGACCAAAAGAATGATCAATAAGGCGTGTGAAAGGACGAAAACGTACTGTAGAAACTAGAAGGGGGGGTTGAATAGTTTCTCATCGGTTTATCTCCTAATTAAAATTCATTTCAATTAGGTGAGTGTACAAAACTATCTTTTACTTGAAAGCTAGTTGCATAATGATTAGGTTCAATTCTAATGCATTAACAATGTATAGTAAGTATAGTGATAATGGATGTAAGTAAATAGTAAGGAAATAAACAACCTAGTAGGAAGACACCAAGATTTATAGTGGTTCGGCAACGAGGCTCTATCCTCGTTCCTACTCCACTCCTCGAGTACACCTTACTCGAGATTTCCACTATATCCACAAGCTCCCTTCTTGGCGGAGAAAACCTTACAACGTCGCTTACATTATTTTCCGACACTAAGCTAAATGTCGAGACCTAATCTTAGCTAGGACCAATCTACACAACGTCGCCCACTTCACTCTTTTACGACACAGGCTAGATGTCGAGTTCTAATCCAAAGGTAGAACCAATCTTCACAACTTTGCCTACTTCACCATTTTCTGACACAAGTCTAGATGTCGAGTTCTAATCTAAAGCTAGAACCAATCTTCACGACTCTTCACTTTGAAGCTAAGTGAGAAATTCACACAACACAACTACATATCACTTTATAGTTTAGTGAGAACTCACAAGACACAACCACATCACTTTATAGTTTAGTGAGAACTCACAAGACATAACCACATCACTTTATAGTTTAGTGAGAACTAACACAACTAATTACAACTCAACTAATCATATCCAAGTACACACATGTAGCTTGGATCTACACAATATAAATCCAAGCACACACATGTGCAATGGATGTACACAACTCTTAATCCAAGTATTCACAAATAGCTTGGATGAACACAACTAGTCCAAGTATTCACAAATACATTGGATCTACACAAGACACAAATAAACAAATGATGAACATGACTAGATCTTTAGGAGAAAGTGATCTTCATCAATGCTACATCTTTAATCACATCACAAGTGTGTGAGTGATCTTCTCTTTGGACAAGGTAAATAAGGAGATCAAGAGGATAATCATGAGTAAACATACTTAACACATTAAGTGATCATTTACAAATGACTAGGATTAGATAAGAGAAAGAAGGCTGAAGAAGATGTCCAAAAAGGGTTGATGAGAATGCATATTTGATCCACTATTTAAAGGACAAAACATCCAACGGCTATATCTGCCCGCGGTTCCTTATTGGAGCCTGCGGTTACTTATCGATAAGTAACCACCGTAGGTGCTAAGGTACCGCCGGCGTAGAGTCCGCTCCTTTTTGTCTTTTAGTGAATTTGAAATATCTGAGGAGTCGGTTCCTGCCAGGCACTTAGCTGCAGTAGCCGTACAGGTGCTATTCCCCAAAGGATATTCTTATGGCACCATTTGGAATATGCCATATTCAAATATGCATTTTCACTTTAATAAAATATTTTCTTAAAAATAAAGTTTATTAAAAATCTTTTGTTATGTTTGACAAAAGTGAGTTCTAAGGCTAATCACTTTTATGATCACTAAACATGATCAAGATATGTTAGAGTAATGATTATTACCCTGATGATAGTGTTTGTTAGATAATTCGTTTTATGATTGTGTTTGACAATAAATGTCTTTGTAATTTGTCGTGATCAAAACTAAGAAAGATTAATTAATACAAACAATGTTTTTAGGCATTGCTTTGCATTAACAATCTCCACCTTTTTTATTACGACAAACTATAAACTCATTTACGTAAAATACAAGTTTATTCGAATTATTAATGAGTTTATCACTATCATTTCTCTCCCTTTGTCGAAGCAAAAAGGTTAACACAAGTCTTTGAAGAAGAAAAGAACCGAACTTTTGCTAGTAGCTCCCCCTTGGTGCTTAATCCCAATATTTTCAGACCCGGGTCGACCCGACCAGGGCAACCGGTTGAACCGGTTCCATCCGAAAAACGGGTCATATTGACCCGGGTTTCATATTTTCGAAACCCGGCTTGACTCGGCGGGTTTGGGGTGACCCGGGTCAACCTGGTTCTCAAGACCCGGTCAGGTTTCGAATTTTTCGGGTTTTTTTTTTTAATTTGTTTTTTAAATTTTATGTATTTGTGACGAAATTTTATTTTTACATATTATATTGGTTGGTAAACAATATATATATATTCAATATACGTAAGGCTTTATTGTTTTTATAAGTTTAATTTTGTTAATTATTAAAAATATAAAAAAATATTTTTTTTAGAAAACTGGGTTAACCCGGGTTGACCCGGACCCGACGACTCGACCGTTTCAATCTAAGACCCGGGTTTTAAAACATTGCTTAATCCCTCTTGCTTAGGGAACCAAGTCAATGAGCTAAGGTGACATGCTACACAAAGGTTAGAAGAAAGAAAAGAAACACCAATGTATATATATGCACTACTTACTAGATAACTTGAGAGGGAGAAGGAAAAAAAATCTCAAATTAGAAGCAAGCATTTGCTAAGTAGGTCCAAAGGGTGTGTATTGACAATATTATAGTTCAATTTGTGGAATAAAGGAAGAAAAGAAACATCCAAACCAATCAAAGATGATTTAAAATGTCAATGGGTTAAAATTTAGTATTTATGAAATCACCCATAATTAATTTTAAGTTTTAACCATGATCAACTCTTTAACAAATATGTGAAATAGAATTAGAGGGAAAGATAAAACACATAACATTCTGTTAGCCTCAAAATATTGAGTCAAACAAGAATGCTCGGTCATAGGTTATTATTGTAACATTAGTTAGAGCGTTGTAATAGGTAGTTAATTAGTCGTGTATTACGGGCTTAACTTTAAGCTAAGGTTCATTCATAAGTAACCAAAGCACAAAAGGAAAGCCCGGCCCATGATCGTATAGCCCATTAAGCTACATGTAAGCAAAGGCTATATAAACCCTTCCTAGCATGTTAGGAAGGGTGTTGGTCATTTCATTTTCTCTAACCTAATATCACCTAGTTTCTCCAACCATTCTCTCTACTTTCTCTCACTACTTTCTCTCTCTAGAATTCATCTTCTTCTCCTATTTTCTTTCTTTAAATTCGTGTTATATCATTCATATATTAGGGACAACAATTGGTATCAATCGCCATAGGGTAGTTTTGTGATTGGTTGTTGTGTTTTCACTTGATTTATTTGATTTGATCCTTATTTCTTCCACGAATTCAAGATTTTTTTTTGTGTTTGTTTGTGATTTCAAGTCGTATACCTTCTTCAATAGTGTTGTAGTGATTTTGGTATCTTGGTGGTTAAAAACACAAACTTTCTTGGATCAAACGTTCAAAAATTCTTGGTTTTTCATCATTCCGAAATTCTAGCAAAGCTATCCATCGGAAAGTACAAGTGTTTGTGGTTTGATCGCAATAACCTTTTATAGCACGTTTATGTTTCACGAATAGGAATTTCAAGTATTACGTACGTGTTATTACACAATAAGTATTTAATACGTATTAAGACACGATAATTATTATCAACAATAATTATAATCACGAACATGAAATCATGAACGTAATATAATCATGAACCTATTATTATGTATTTACGTAATATTTATTACGATTACGTATAAATATTTATTACGACACGAACGATAGATAATTAAATCACGTAAACACGACACAAGAACATGTAAATAATTAGAACACGGTAAAAAACGGGTTCCCCTTGTGGGCCCCTCATACTCACGACATAAACAAACAAAGGGGGCCAAGCCCACCTTTGTTTTTAACTAAATAGAAAAGAAGGGAGTTCATGTCTTCATTTACAGAGAATTAGAAAAAATACAAAACCCTAGCCTCTCTTTTGCTCCTCTTTGGGCGCCAGTTTTAGAACACCACAAAGGGTGTGTTTGTTGATTTTGATAGATCCAATTCTTGCAAGATCGTTCGTGTTATTAGTTTCCTTTTGATCCACGAATCGGTAATTCCTTAAACCTTTTCTTTTTAATTATTTATTAGATCTAAGAACACGTGAATCATGGGTTTATTAAAACTATTAATTAAACATGTTAATTAATTAGATCTAATCATGGGGTATTAAAAACATGTGGTTTTAAGGGGTGTTTTGGGTTCGGCCGATGTGTAGAACCGAGAGCCAAGCTCTCGGTGGTTGTGTGATCACCACCAACCGAGACCACAAGGTCTCGGTTTGGTTTGGGTGTCTCGGCCGCAAGAAACCAAGGGACCCCGATGCATGTCGGGGTTGGCCTTGGTGGTCATGGGGGTCTCGGCTGAAAAACCACACGCACCACCGGCTTAAGCCGGTGGCGGGTTGCCACAATTAAGGGTTTATAGATCCGGTTCAAGGGGTTTCACGGACCGGTTCACGACATGTTTAGATTTAAAACACGGGTTCGGTTCATGATCTATTTTACAAATTAATTATTTTTACAAGATAAATAATTACAAGATTTATTAAATTAATTTATCATGCTATATAATTAATTTAATTTAGACATGACTTAGGTTAATTATTATTAGTAATAATACATGATTTTAACCTAAGTATTTTACGATTTAATTTTAGACTAAAGTAATTAATTAATTATTAAAACATGGCATATAATTAATTAATTTCCATGACTTAGGTTATATTAATAATAAATATTAATACATGTTCTAACCTAAGTATTTTATGTACTTTAATTTAGTTAAATCATGTTATATTTAATTAAATCTTATAACCTATAGTTTATTTAATTTACATGTGTTGATTAATAAACTATGCTATAAATCACATGACTTAGAATATTAATCAGTAAAACTTAAGCTTATATTATTAGTTTAATAATCCAACTTATTTCTAATTTTGGGAACTTTCTATTTTTCGAAACTTAGTTATTTTAAGCAATGAATGTATTTATAGAAACTTTCTATTTTTAGAAACTTATTTATTTTAAGCAGTGAATCTATTTATGGAAACTTTTTATTTTTAGAAACTTATTTTTTTTAGGCAGCTATTCTATTTTTGGAAACTTTCTATTTTAAGAAACTTTCTATTTTTGAAAACTTTCTATTTTTAGAAACTTTCTATTTTTGGAAACTTTCTATTTTTTGGAAACCTGCTATTTTTAGAAAGTTACTTATTATTACACAACAAGTATAATAATACAAGAAATACAAGTAAATTTAATCAGAATATGCAGAATACATGATAAACACAGTATAATGTTGGAGTCAGTAAAACATGACATGAACATATAAAACAAGCTAAGACATGATATGAAACCAGTTACGTACCTAGTAATCAAAATACTTATCCACGTATATTATTTATGTAGCATTAGTGATATCGAAGTAGGACTCGCTTCCGTTCGTCTTCTTCGTTCACTGGACACAAGGTACGGATTCTCCGTCCTTTCAGCATGGATATTCTTTCCATATTAGGATTTCCCCGTATGCAGCCAACTATTTTCCCAGTATATGTTTTATATGTTTTGATTGCTTATGTTTGATTAAATGCCTAAGCCATATACATGAATGACCAGTTTCACATAGTTATGGAGGTACCATAACCATAACACTAGAGGCACCAGTGTTATGACTTCACCACGGTGGAGTGATAGCTCGTGGCGTCCCTTCAGCTTTTGGCCATATTATTATGTTATCATGTGGGGCGTATGGGTGCATCCTAGGTTACATGTTTGCAGCAGATTATTCAGGTGAATGTGGTGTGTGCCTTGCATCCTTCACAAGGAGTTGATCCCTCCTACCCAAATTTATATTAATTAGAGGCAGCCACTCTAATTGCACGACGAGGTCACCCCTCCAAGTATTCATGCACGTTGATATTTCATGACCTATATTAGCTTAATGGTTAACATGTTAGACATTTTTTATAAGATAAACATAAGGCTTTTCAAACTATAAAACCAGTTTTACTAAGTTATACCAGGTTTTCCAGGACTTATACATTTCACCTGCTATTAGTCTTATTTATGTTTCAGCCATTCATACTATGTCGTATATCCGTGCACTGAGCGTTATGCTCAGCCGTTACTTTCTTTCCATGTCCCAAAACGGCAGGTACCTAAAGTTAGACTGGACCATTTGGAGGACATGCATAGGATGGGAGCTACCTTAGACTTCTTCTCCTCATGCCTTCATATATTTATGCTTGTTTAGTCTTTCTTTTGTTCATTTAATTTATTTATGTTTTGAGCTTATGTTTGGGAACCGATGTTTGATTCCGGTTTTCCCTATGGTCATGTATGTTTTACTACATATTACCTTGCATGCTTTGATGACACGCCATAATCACGCGTGACATTCCATTTACCAAAATGGGATGTTACAATTATGGTATCAGAGCCAAGGCTTCGACCTGTAGGCTCTAAAACTTGACCTGTGACTAGTGGGTAGTCACCAGGAGCTTCCTAAGCCAACGCTTGTTCTTCCACGTATTGATGTGTTCAGCGCATTGTTGTTTTAACCATGATGTTTTCAGCACCTTGATCTTTTAACCTTGATTTTTTCATCGATATTGTTTTACTAATATGGATGGACAACCGTCATTCATATTTAGTTATGAGTCATTGTTTCATGCATGACGTTTATCGTGAATTGTGACTATGTGGGTTGAACCCCAGTAGTTCATAATTAGTCACATAAAAATTTTTCTGTTAAGTTTTGACAGCTGAGTTTCATTCGTTATGCTCAGCCGTTAATTAGAGGCAAACACTTTCCCAAGATCGGATTAATGATCATGATGCCAACACTGACGAGTGAAAGAGCAGGACATTTCCGTGACTACTATTCGTATACGTCTCGGTCATGCTAGATTCATGATTTTGTATTAGTTTCATAAATGCTCCAGCAGCATTATGGACTTAATAAAGTGAGTTTCCATGAACTCATAAACAAATTCATCAGTGTTTTCATCTATGACAACCTAACCTTCTCTAAAGTCTAGAGAAGAACAGGAAGACCATATTTGCACTATGTTACAAATTTCACGACAGGAGAAATTTCACCATAAAATTTTCCAATATAAATTCTGGTTGATTACAATGACACGCTGAATTGCATAGATTCTCACAGTTAATCTTACCATGACTCAGCTTATGCATAAAGGTGAGAACCCTACACTACATTAGGTGTTCCAGAAAATCCTACGCTAAGAGAAGTCTAATTTCAGAGACTCAGAGTTTCACAAACTTCTATGTATCAAGTTTCTACGAAGCAAGATACAGTTACGTTCATATCTAAGTACCTGACATACCAACAGGCTAAGATACAACACCAACAGACTAGTATGTTTTTCCATCATTAGAAATTGTGAACATAAATGGGACAAGATCTCCATGGATTTTGGTTACCAGATTAACGCAAACCCAGAAGAATCATGGTGCTATCTGGGTTATTGTCAACCATTTGACCAAGTCTGCAGAATCCTTACATCCGCAAGGATTTCAGAACCAGCAGATTGATCGGACGCGTTCCAGCCAGGGCTCATCCGATCACTTGGTAATCCATCAGCTATCGGGCCAGACAAAGGTTCACATTTGTGCTCCTTATTTACGTTCACATCCTTATTCTAATTTCACGACTTGCTTTCACGCTCACGTTCATGACCCTATTCACGTTCATGATCGTATCCTGGTTTACAATTTTACATTCATTTTCGTTCTGGGAAGTTTTGCAAGAATTTGAGAGACCAGACTCAAGTCTAGTATAACTCTCTATGCTCAGACAGACGTTTCACGTCACATTCCACGTCTCATCTTATAGCGTTTGGCGTTACCGCCGTTATATTCCAGGTTCACGATATGTTTCACATGTCATGTTCATTCCACGTTCCTCATATCACGTTCACGATATGTTACACGTACCATTGATCACGATATGTTTGCTTATACTACACTCACCATGTCTCCACGTATCACGTTAAAAAATTTTCACGTATCACGTTCAAAATTTTTCACGTACTACGTTTCAATATGTCTCGCGCATCGTTGCTAATTATCAGTTAGGTTAGATTATTTTACATCGTAACGTTTCAGTTAACCTTGCACGTTAACTCTTATTTCCTCGATCGAATTCAGGGGGATCTATCTTACGTAGATGACAATGAACTCTTAGTGTTTTCAAGTCAAGGTCAGGAGGACCAAGATTTATCATTTGTGTCAAGATCTTGTGAAGGAACCGTTCCAAGAGGGAAGCCACTTAGAAACGGACAAGTTCATCCGGACTTCTTATCCGTTTTTCTCTTATCGATTAGATATGTCCTTTCAGTCACGTCACGTTCCATGTCCTTTTAAGACATGTCACGTTTCACGTTCCTTCTACCATGTCACATGCATGTCCTTTTATCTTACATACCCTCTCAGTTTGATTAGGGTATGTTCCTCTTTCAGCTTACTTTATCTATAATTCGGGGACAAATTATTATTTTAGGGGGAGAGTTGTAAAACCCCCATGCTTTTACCATGAACAGTACATATATAATTGTACGCACATGATTAAAACTTTCCTTTTATCTTTCACGAATAGGAATTTCAAGTATTACGTACGTGTTATTACACGATAAGTATTTAATATGTATTAAGACACGATAATTATTATCAACAATAATTATAATCACGAACATGAAATCATGAACGCAATATAATGACGAACCTATTATTATGTATTTACGTAATATTTATTACGATTACGTATAAATACTTATTACGACACGAACGACAGATAATTAAATCACGTAAACACGACACGAGAACATGTAAATAATTAGAACATGGGAAAATAACGGGTTCCCCTTGTGGGCCCCTCATACTCACGGCATAAACAAACAAAGGGGGCCAAGCCCACCTTTGTTTTTAACTAAATAGAAAAGAAGGGAGTTCATGTTTCATTTACAGGGAATTAGAAAAAATACAAAACCCTAGCCTCTCTTTTGCTCCTCTTTGGCCGCCAGTTTTAGAACACCACAAAGGGTGTGTTTGTTGATTTTGGTAGATCCAATTCTTGCAAGATCGTTCGTGTTATTAATTTCCTTTTGATCCACGAATCGGTAATTTCTTAAACCTTTTCTTTTTAATTGTTTATTAGATCTAAGAACACGTGAATCATGGGTTTATTAAAACTATTAATTAAACATGTTAATTAATTAGATCTAATCATGGGGTATTAAAACATGTGGTTTTAAGGGGTGTTTTGGGTTCGGCCGATGTGTAGAACCGAGAGCCAAGCTCTCGGTGGTTGTGTGATCACCACCAACCGAGACCACAAGGTCTCGGTTTGGTTTGGGTGTCATGGCCGCAAGAAACCAAGGGACCCCGACGCATGTCGGGGTTGACCTTGGTGGTCATGGGGGTCTCGACTGAAAAACCACACGCACCATCGGCTTAAGCCGATAGCGGTTTGCCACAATTAAGGGTTTATAGATCCGGTTCAAGGGGTTTCACGGACCGGTTCACGACATGTTTAGATTTAGAACACGGGTTCGGTTCATGATCTATTTTACAAGTTAATTATTTTTACAAGATAAATAATTAAAAGATTTATTAAATTAATTTATCATGCTATATAATTAATTTAATTTAGACATGACTTAGGTTAATTATTATTAGTAATAATACATATTTTAACCTAAGTATTTTACGATTTAATTTTAGACTAAAGTAATTAATTAATTATTAAAACATGACATATAATTAATTAATTTCCATGACTTAGGTTATATTAATAATAAATATTAATACATGTTCTAACCTAAGTATTTTATGTACTTTAATTAGTTAAATCATGTTATATTTAATTAAATCTTATAACCTATAGTTTATTTAATTTACATGTGTTGATTAATAAACTATACTATAAATCACATGACTTAGAATATTAATCAGTAAAACTTAAGCTTATTATTAGTTTAATAATCCAGCTCATTTCTAAATATGGGAACTTTCTATTTTCGAAACTTAGTTATTTTAAGCAATGAATGTATTTATGGAAACTTTCTATTTTTAGAAACTTATTTATTTTAAGCAGTGAATCTATTTATGGAAACTTTCTATTTTAAGAAACTTATTTATTTTAGGCAGCTATTCTATTTATGGAAACTTTCTCTTTTTGGAAACTTTCTATATTTAGAAACTTTCTATTTTTGAAAACTTTCTATTTTTAGAAACTTTCTATTTTTGGAAACTTTCTATTTTTGGAAACTTTCTATTTTTTGGAAACCTACTTTTTTTAGAAAGTTACTTATTATTACATAACAAGTATAATAATACAAGAAATACAAGTAATATTTAATCAGAATATGCAGAATACATGATAAACACAGTATAATGTTGGAATTAGTAAAACATGACATGAACATATAAAACAAGCTAAGACATGATATGAAACCAGTTACGTACCTAGTAATCAGAATACTTATCCACGTATATTATTTATGTAGCATTAGTGATATCGAAGTAGGACTCGCTTCTGTTCGTCTTCTTCGTTCACTGGACACAACTCCGTCCTTTCAGCATGGATATTCTTTCCTTATTAGGATTTCCCCGTATGCAACCAACTGTTTTCCCAGTATATGTTTTATATGTTTTGATTGCTTATGTTTGATTAAATGCCTAAGCCATATACATGCATGACCAGTTTCACCTAGTTATGGAGGTACCATAACCATAACACTAGAGGCACCAGTGTTATGACTTCACCACGGCGGAGTGATAGCTCTTGGCGTCCCTTCAGCTTTTGGCCATATTATTATGTTATCATGTGGGGCGTATGGGTGCATCCTAGGTTACATGTTTTCAGCAGATTATTCAGGTGAATGTGGTGTGTGCCTTGCATCCTTCACAAGGAGTTGATCCCTCCTACCCAAATTTATATTAATTAGAGGCAGCCACTCTAATTGCACGACGAGGTCACCCCTCCAAGTATTCATGCACGTTGATATTTCATGACCTATATTAGCTTAATGGTTAACATGTTAGACATTTTTTATAAGATAAACATAAGGCTTTTCAAACTATAAAACCAGTTTTACTAAGTTATACCAGGTTTTCCAGGACTTATACATTTCACCTGCTATTAGTCTTATTTATGTTTCAGCCATTCATACTATGTCGTATATCCGTGCACTGAGCGTTATGCTCAGCCGTTACTTTCTTTCCATGTCCCAAAACGGCAGGTACCTAAAGTTAGACTGGACCATTTGGAGGACATGCATAGGATGGGAGCTACCTTAGACTTCTTCTCCTCATGCCTTCATATATTTATGCTTGTTTAGTCTTTCTTTTGTTCATTTAATTTATTTATGTTTTGAGCTTATGTTTGGGAACCGATGTTTGATTCCGGTTTTCCCTATGGTCATGTATGTTTTACTACATATTACCTTGCATGCTTTGATGACACGCCATAATCACGCGTGACATTCCATTTACCAAAATGGGATGTTACAATTATGGTATCAGAGCCAAGGCTTCGACCTGTAGGCTCTAAAACTTGACCTGTGACTAGTGGGTAGTCACCAGGAGCTTCCTAAGCCAACGCTTGTTCTTCCACGTATTGATGTGTTCAGCGCATTGTTGTTTTAACCATGATGTTTTCAGCACCTTGATCTTTTAACCTTGATTTTTTCATCGATATTGTTTTACTAATATGGATGGACAACCGTCATTCATATTTAGTTATGAGTCATTGTTTCATGCATGACGTTTATCGTGAATTGTGACTATGTGGGTTGAACCCCAGTAGTTCATAATTAGTCACATAAAAATTTTTCTGTTAAGTTTTGACAGCTGAGTTTCATTCGTTATGCTCAGCCGTTAATTAGAGGCAAACACTTTCCCAAGATCGGATTAATGATCATGATGCCAACACTGACGAGTGAAAGAGCAGGACATTTCCGTGACTACTATTCGTATACGTCTCGGTCATGCTAGATTCATGATTTTGTATTAGTTTCATAAATGCTCCAGCAGCATTATGGACTTAATAAAGTGAGTTTCCATGAACTCATAAACAAATTCATCAGTGTTTTCATCTATGACAACCTAACCTTCTCTAAAGTCTAGAGAAGAACAGGAAGACCATATTTGCACTATGTTACAAATTTCACGACAGGAGAAATTTCACCATAAAATTTTCCAATATAAATTCTGGTTGATTACAATGACACGCTGAATTGCATAGATTCTCACAGTTAATCTTACCATGACTCAGCTTATGCATAAAGGTGAGAACCCTACACTACATTAGGTGTTCCAGAAAATCCTACGCTAAGAGAAGTCTAATTTCAGAGACTCAGAGTTTCACAAACTTCTATGTATCAAGTTTCTACGAAGCAAGATACAGTTACGTTCATATCTAAGTACCTGACATACCAACAGGCTAAGATACAACACCAACAGACTAGTATGTTTTTCCATCATTAGAAATTGTGAACATAAATGGGACAAGATCTCCATGGATTTTGGTTACCAGATTAACGCAAACCCAGAAGAATCATGGTGCTATCTGGGTTATTGTCAACCATTTGACCAAGTCTGCAGAATCCTTACATCCGCAAGGATTTCAGAACCAGCAGATTGATCGGACGCGTTCCAGCCAGGGCTCATCCGATCACTTGGTAATCCATCAGCTATCGGGCCAGACAAAGGTTCACATTTGTGCTCCTTATTTACGTTCACATCCTTATTCTAATTTCACGACTTGCTTTCACGCTCACGTTCATGACCCTATTCACGTTCATGATCGTATCCTGGTTTACAATTTTACATTCATTTTCGTTCTGGGAAGTTTTGCAAGAATTTGAGAGACCAGACTCAAGTCTAGTATAACTCTCTATGCTCAGACAGACGTTTCACGTCACATTCCACGTCTCATCTTATAGCGTTTGGCGTTACCGCCGTTATATTCCAGGTTCACGATATGTTTCACATGTCATGTTCATTCCACGTTCCTCATATCACGTTCACGATATGTTACACGTACCATTGATCACGATATGTTTGCTTATACTACACTCACCATGTCTCCACGTATCACGTTAAAAAATTTTCACGTATCACGTTCAAAATTTTTCACGTACTACGTTTCAATATGTCTCGCGCATCGTTGCTAATTATCAGTTAGGTTAGATTATTTTACATCGTAATGTTTCAGTTAACCTTGCACGTTAACTCTTATTTCCTCGATCGAATTCAGGGGGATCTATCTTACGTAGATGACAATGAACTCTTAGTGTTTTCAAGTCAAGGTCAGGAGGACCAAGATTTATCATTTGTGTCAAGATCTTGTGAAGGAACCGTTCCAAGAGGGAAGCCACTTAGAAACGGACAAGTTCATCCGGACTTCTTATCCGTTTTTCTCTTATCGATTAGATATGTCCTTTCAGTCACGTCACGTTCCATGTCCTTTTAAGACATGTCACGTTTCACGTTCCTTCTACCATGTCACATGCATGTCCTTTTATCTTACATACCCTCTCAGTTTGATTAGGGTATGTTCCTCTTTCAGCTTACTTTATCTATAATTCGGGGACAAATTATTATTTTAGGGGGAGAGTTGTAAAACCCCCATGCTTTTACCATGAACAGTACATATATAATTGTACGCACATGATTAAAACTTTCCTTTTATCTTTCACGAATAGGAATTTCAAGTATTACGTACGTGTTATTACACGATAAGTATTTAATATGTATTAAGACACGATAATTATTATCAACAATAATTATAATCACGAACATGAAATCATGAACGCAATATAATGACGAACCTATTATTATGTATTTACGTAATATTTATTACGATTACGTATAAATACTTATTACGACACGAACGACAGATAATTAAATCACGTAAACACGACACGAGAACATGTAAATAATTAGAACATGGGAAAATAACGGGTTCCCCTTGTGGGCCCCTCATACTCACGGCATAAACAAACAAAGGGGGCCAAGCCCACCTTTGTTTTTAACTAAATAGAAAAGAAGGGAGTTCATGTTTCATTTACAGGGAATTAGAAAAAATACAAAACCCTAGCCTCTCTTTTGCTCCTCTTTGGCCGCCAGTTTTAGAACACCACAAAGGGTGTGTTTGTTGATTTTGGTAGATCCAATTCTTGCAAGATCGTTCGTGTTATTAATTTCCTTTTGATCCACGAATCGGTAATTTCTTAAACCTTTTCTTTTTAATTGTTTATTAGATCTAAGAACACGTGAATCATGGGTTTATTAAAACTATTAATTAAACATGTTAATTAATTAGATCTAATCATGGGGTATTAAAACATGTGGTTTTAAGGGGTGTTTTGGGTTCGGCCGATGTGTAGAACCGAGAGCCAAGCTCTCGGTGGTTGTGTGATCACCACCAACCGAGACCACAAGGTCTCGGTTTGGTTTGGGTGTCATGGCCGCAAGAAACCAAGGGACCCCGACGCATGTCGGGGTTGACCTTGGTGGTCATGGGGGTCTCGACTGAAAAACCACACGCACCATCGGCTTAAGCCGATAGCGGTTTGCCACAATTAAGGGTTTATAGATCCGGTTCAAGGGGTTTCACGGACCGGTTCACGACATGTTTAGATTTAGAACACGGGTTCGGTTCATGATCTATTTTACAAGTTAATTATTTTTACAAGATAAATAATTAAAAGATTTATTAAATTAATTTATCATGCTATATAATTAATTTAATTTAGACATGACTTAGGTTAATTATTATTAGTAATAATACATATTTTAACCTAAGTATTTTACGATTTAATTTTAGACTAAAGTAATTAATTAATTATTAAAACATGACATATAATTAATTAATTTCCATGACTTAGGTTATATTAATAATAAATATTAATACATGTTCTAACCTAAGTATTTTATGTACTTTAATTAGTTAAATCATGTTATATTTAATTAAATCTTATAACCTATAGTTTATTTAATTTACATGTGTTGATTAATAAACTATACTATAAATCACATGACTTAGAATATTAATCAGTAAAACTTAAGCTTATTATTAGTTTAATAATCCAGCTCATTTCTAAATATGGGAACTTTCTATTTTCGAAACTTAGTTATTTTAAGCAATGAATGTATTTATGGAAACTTTCTATTTTTAGAAACTTATTTATTTTAAGCAGTGAATCTATTTATGGAAACTTTCTATTTTAAGAAACTTATTTATTTTAGGCAGCTATTCTATTTATGGAAACTTTCTCTTTTTGGAAACTTTCTATATTTAGAAACTTTCTATTTTTGAAAACTTTCTATTTTTAGAAACTTTCTATTTTTGGAAACTTTCTATTTTTGGAAACTTTCTATTTTTTGGAAACCTACTTTTTTTAGAAAGTTACTTATTATTACATAACAAGTATAATAATACAAGAAATACAAGTAATATTTAATCAGAATATGCAGAATACATGATAAACACAGTATAATGTTGGAATTAGTAAAACATGACATGAACATATAAAACAAGCTAAGACATGATATGAAACCAGTTACGTACCTAGTAATCAGAATACTTATCCACGTATATTATTTATGTAGCATTAGTGATATCGAAGTAGGACTCGCTTCTGTTCGTCTTCTTCGTTCACTGGACACAACTCCGTCCTTTCAGCATGGATATTCTTTCCTTATTAGGATTTCCCCGTATGCAACCAACTGTTTTCCCAGTATATGTTTTATATGTTTTGATTGCTTATGTTTGATTAAATGCCTAAGCCATATACATGCATGACCAGTTTCACCTAGTTATGGAGGTACCATAACCATAACACTAGAGGCACCAGTGTTATGACTTCACCACGGCGGAGTGATAGCTCTTGGCGTCCCTTCAGCTTTTGGCCATATTATTATGTTATCATGTGGGGCGTATGGGTGCATCCTAGGTTACATGTTTTCAGCAGATTATTCAGGTGAATGTGGTGTGTGCCTTGCATCCTTCACAAGGAGCTGATCCCTCCTACCCAAATTTATATTAATTAGAGGCAGCCACTCTAATTGCATGACGAGGTCACCCCTCCAAGTATTCATGCACGTTGATATTTCATGACCTATATTAGCTTAATGGTTAACATGTTAGACAGTTTTTATAAGATAAAAATAAGGCTTTTCAAAGTATAAAACCAGTTTTACTAAGTTATACCAGGTTTTCCAGGACTTATACATTTCACCTGCTATTAGTCTTATTTATGTTTAGCCATTCATACTATGTCGTATATCCGTGCACTGAGCGTTATGCTCAGCCGTTACTTTCTTTCCATGTCCCAAAACGGCAGGTACCTAAAGTTAGACTGGACCATTTGGAGGACACGCATAGGATGGGAGCTACCTTAGACTTCTTCTCCTCATGCCTTCATATATTTATGCTTGTTTAGTCTTTCTTTTGTTCATTTACTTTATTTATGTTTTGAGCTTATGTTTGGGAACTGATGTTTGATTCTGGTTTTCCCTATGGTCATGTATGTTTTACTACATATTACCTTGCATGCTTTGATGACACGCCATAATCACGCGTGACATTCCATTTACCAAAATGGGGTGTTACAACTATGGTATCAGAGCCAAGGCTTCGACCTGTAGGCTCTAAAACTTGACCTGTGACTAGTGGGTAGTCACCAGGAGCTTCCTAAGCCAACGCTTGTTCTTCCACGTATTGATGTGTTCAGCGCATTGTTGTTTTAACCATGATGTTTTCAGCACCTTGATGTTTTAACCTTGATTTTTTCAACGATATTGTTTTACTAATATGGATGGACAACCGTCATTCATATTTAGTTATGTGTCTTTGTTTCATGCATGACGTTTCTCGTGAATTGTGACTATGTGGGTTGAACCCCAGTAGTTCATAATTAGTCACATAAAAATTTTTTTCTGTTAAGTTTTGACAGTTGAATTTCATTCGTTTATTTCATGTATCATTGTCACAGGAATTATGACTAAGTAATGGTTGGTACAAGACTGGCCCTATTTAGTCGCATGTGCTTTTATCGAAACTTTTAACTTTGGGACCGACCCATAGGCGTCCCCTCGCCATGTCTTTTGTTTTGTGTAAACTGACCATCGGCGTTTACCCTTGCGCATATAAAAGTTTTTATAAACTGCATCATGTACTCATGTACTGTTTTCATGCATAAAATTTTCTCATGATTTATTAGCATAATTTTTTTTTCATGTCCCCTCATAAGTTAATATGTTTTTATGTCAAGTATGTTTTCATACTGTCATGGTTAACTTCGGTTTCATGCTGATTATGTTATATACTCCTTCATGTTAAGTTGTTTCATGTTTCTTCATGATGATTTCGTCTTCATGTTGTTTACGTCTTACGTTTCATTTGTTGTTTATGCTTTCATGCAAGACACTGTTGGAATTCATTTGAATCCTGCTTTCATGATAGTCATGGTTGGTTTTTATCGATCTTGCTTTCAGGAAAATCATCGTTGAAATTCATTTAACCACACGTTAGCGTTTCTCTATGCAACCAGAATGAGGTATATACTGGCATTACCAGGTTATCATGATGGTCTTTCTAACCGTTTAACCAATTATTTTCCTTTAAAATCATGTCAGATGATCGACCCCATACCAATCATTTCATGTGCATTCCATGCGTACTCCATGCACCGTATCCCATGTGCGTATTCCACTTGCTGATACTCTACAAATTGCTGATGTCGCTCATAGCTTGGAGATGTTACTAAGGGTTGACGCTGCGGATTTTAGAGACGCTACGAGATGCTGATGCTGTTCACAACCTGGAGATCTTACAAGACGAAGACAAATGCGTTAGATCAAAGCGATCAGACGAGAAGATGTTTCACCACCAGACGATTTCCATCAATCACTGTCCCAAATTCTTAGTTACATGTCACACGTCATTCAGTTGTCGTTTTAGTCATATGAGTGAGAACCGGTACCAGCCGGCCACTCAGCTGAATAGTTACATGAATCACAGTCATGAGAATGACCGTCATAGAACTAACAGACAAGACGATAGTAACCACTACTGTGACAGCAACTATCCTAGAAATAATCGAAGCTCCGACCACGGACGTGATCAGAAATACAAAGGATCAGTAGTCTAACCGATCCGCCAATTCTGGCATAATAACCTAATATTTGTAGTTCTATTCGTTTCACATATCGAGACACATGTCGAGACATCAGTCAACACACATGTCTCACGTATACTTTCTGAAGACACATGTTAAGACATTAGTCAAGACACATGTCTCACGTATACTTTCTGAAGACACATGTTAAGACACCAGTCAAGACACATGTCATGCTAATATTTCCCAAGACACGAGTAAAGACACATGACTCACGTCTAATTCTGGAACATCCCTAAGAATTTCAGGGTACCCTCCAAGGGGTATATCCATTTTGTTGTGCCATGTATTAATCAGGCCACAAGAATTTCAGTACCATCACCGGCGTATCAGTGAGATCTGTCACGTTTGCTCGATGACACTTTCATTCTTGCACCCATATTTCATATATTCATGACCATAAAGGATGCCATTCGTATCCCCCATGTATATGAAGGTTTTCCTTCAGCCTAAGGATGGGATCCAAGCTGCTAACGCATTACCTCGGACAGATGCAAGTTGAATTTAATCCTAATTATGGGCTACGACCAACACACTATGCTATGATTCATGATTATGTACAGTATTGTTCAGGCTCCTGAATACATTCAGCATGGTTTTCCATCAGGAAAATCTGTACAAATTATCTATGCTTTCCAAGCACGTGCTTTGTTAGCCGTGACTGCTAAAATTTTCTAGCTGTCAGTTAAGACATGACCACTGAAATTCCTTTTGCGCATAACCAGGCGATTATTCCAAAATCTTCCCATACGTTCCAAAAGAACCTTCAAGGAGAAGGACGGTAACATGAGATTATGTGTCGACTACCGTCGATTTAAAACAAATCACCATTCATAACTGTTATTCTCCTCCACGTATTGACGACATATCCAATCGACTTGAGGGTGTCAAACACTTTTCCAAGATCGGATTCATGATCATGATGCCAACAGTGACGAGTGAAAGAGCAGGACATTTCTGTGACTACTATTCATATACGTCTCGGTCATGCTAGATTCATGATTTTGTATTAGTCTCATAAATGCTCCAGCAGCATTATGGACTTAATAAAGTGAGTTTCCATGAACTCATAAACAAATTCATCAGTGTTTTCATCTATGACAACCTAACCTTCTCTAAAGTCTAGAGAAGAACAGGAGACCATATTTGCACTATGTTGCAAATTTTACGACAGGAGAAATTTCACCTTGAAATTTTCCAATATAAATTCTGGTTGATTACAATGACACGCTGAATTGCATAGATTCTCACAGTTAATCTTACCATGACTCAGCTTATGCATAAAGGTGAGAACCCTACACTACATTAGGTGTTCCAGAAAATCCTACGCTAAGAGAAGTCTAATTTCAGAGACTCAGAGTTTCGCAAACTTCTATGTATCAAGTTTCTACGAAGCAAGATACAGTTACGTTCATATCTAAGTACCTGACTTACCAACATGCTAAGATACAACACCAACAGACTAGTATGTTTTTCCATCATTAGAAATTGTGAACATAAATGGGACAAGATCCATGGATTTTGGTTACCAGATTAACGCAAACCCAGAAGAGCATGGTGCTATCTGGGTTATTGTAAACCATTTGACCAAGTCTGCAGAATCCTTACACCTGCAAGGATTTCAGAACCAGCAGATTGATCGGACGCGTTCCAGCCAGGGCTCATCCGATCACTTGGTAATCCATCAGCTATCGGGCCAGACAAAGGTTCGCATTTGTGCTCCTTATTTACGTTCACATCCTTATTCTAATTTCACGACTTGCTTTCGCGCTCACGTTCATGACCCTATTCACGTTCATGATCGTATCCTGGTTTACAATTTTACATTCATTTTCGTTCTGGGAAGTTTTGCAAGAATTTGAGAGACCAGACTCAAGTCTAGTATAGCTCTCTATGCTTAGACAGACGTTTCAGGTCACATTCCACATCTCATCTTATAGCGTTTCGCGTTACCGCTGTTATATTCCAGGTTCACGATATGTTTCACATGCCATGTTCATTCCGTTCCTTATATCACGTTCACGATATGTTACACGTACCATTGATCACGTTATGTTTGCTTATACTACACTCACCATGTCTCCACGTATCACGTTCAAAATTTTTCACGTACTACGTTTCAATATGTCTCGCGCATCGTTGCTAATTATCAGTTAGGTTAGATTATTTTACATTGTAATGTTTCAGTTAACCTTGCACGTTAACTCTTATTTTCTCAATCTAATTCAGGGGATCTATCTTACGTAGATGACAATGAACTCTTCGTGTTTTCAAGTCAAGGTCAGGAGGACCAAGATTTATCATTTGTGTCAAGATCTTGTGAAGGAACCGTTCCAAGAGGGAAGCCACTTAGAAACGGACAAGTTCATCCGGACTTCTTATCCGTTTTTATCTTATCGATTAGATATGTCCTTTCAGTCACGTCACGTTCCATGTCCTTTCAAGACATGTCACGTTTCACGTTCCTTCTACCATGTCACATGCATGTCCTTTTATCTTACATACCCTCTCAGTTTGATTCGGGTATGTTCCTCTTTTAGCTTACTTTATCTATAATTCGGGGACAAATTATTCTTTTAGGGGGGAGAGTTGTAAAACCCGCATGCTTTTACCATGAACAGTACATATATAATTGTACGTACATGATTAAAAATTTCCTTTTATAGCACGTTTATCTTTCACGAATAGGAATTTCAAGTATTACGTACGTGTTATTACACGATAAGTATTTAATATGTATTAAGACACGATAATTATTATCAACAATAATTATAATCACGAACACGAAATCATGAACGCAATATAATGCCGAACCTATTATTATGTATTTACGTAATATTTATTACGATTACGTATAAATACTTATTACGACACGAACGATAGATAATTAAATCACGTAAACACGACACGAGAACATGTAAATAATTAGAACACGGGAAAATAACGGGTTCCCCTTGTGGGCCCCTCATACTCACGGCATAAACAAACAAGGGGGGCCAAGCCCACCTTTGTTTTTAACTAAATAGAAAAGAAGGGAGTTCATGTTTTCATTTACAGAGAATTAGAAAAAATAAAAAACCCTAGCCTCTCTTTTGCTCCTCTTTGGCCGCCAGTTTTAGAACACCACAAAGGGTGTGTTTGTTGATTTTGGTAGATCCAATTCTTGCAAGATCGTTCGTGTTATTAATTTTCTTTTGATCCACGAATCGGTAATTTCTTAAACCTTTTCTTTTTAATTGTTTATTAGATCTAAGAACACGTGAATCATGGGCTTATTAAAACTATTAATTAAACATGTTAATTAATTAGATCTAATCATGAGGTATTAAAACATGTGGTTTTAAGGGGTGTTTTGGGTTCGGCCGATGTGTAGAACCGAGAGCCAAGCTCTCGGTGGTTGTGTGATCACCACCAACCGAGACCACAAGGTCTCAGTTTGGTTTGGGTGTATCGGCCGCAAGAAACCAAGGGACCCCGACGCATGTCGGGGTTGGCCTTGGTGGTCATGGGGGTCTCGGCTGAAGAACCACACGCACCATCGGCTTAAGCCGATGGCGGGTTGCCACAATTAAGGGTTTATAGATCCGGTTCAAGGGGTTTCACGGACCGGTTCACGACATGTTTAGATTTAAAAACGGGTTCGGTTCATGATCTATTTTACGAGTTAATTATTTTTACAAGATAAATAATTACAAGATTTATTAAATTATTTATCATGCTATATACTTAATTTAATTTAGACATGACTTAGGTTAATTATTATTAGTAATAATACATATTTTAACCTAAGTATTTTACGATTTAATTTTAGACTAAAGTAATTAATTAATTATTAAAACATGGTATATAATTAATTAATTTCCATGACTTAGGTTATATTAATAATAAATATTAATACATGTTTTAACCTAAGTATTTTATGTACTTTAATTTAATTAAATCATGTTATATTTAATTAAATCTTATGTCCTATAGTTTATTTATTTTACATGTATTGATTAATAAACTATACTATAAATCACATGACTTAGAATAGTAATCAGTAAAACTTAAGCTTATATTATTAGCTTATAATCCAGCTTATTTCTAAATATGGGAACTTTCTATTATTAGAAACTTATTTATTTTAAGCAGTGAATATATTTATGGAAACTTTCTATTTTTAGAAACTTATTTATTTTAAGCAGTGAAACTATTTATGGAAACTTTCTATTTTAAGAAACTTATTTATTTTAGGCAGCTATTCTATTTATGGAAACTTTTTATTTTTAGAAACTTATTTATTTTAAGCATCTATTCTATTTTTGGAAACTTTCTATTTTTGGAAACTTTCTATTTTTGGAAACTTTCTATTTTGGAAACTTTCTATTTTTGAAAACTTTCTATTTTTGGAAACTTTATATTTTTAGAACTTTTCTATTTTTGGAAACCTGCTATTTTTAGAAAGTTACTTATTATTACACAACAAGTATAATAATACAAGAAATACAAGTAATATTTAATCAGAATATGCAGAATACATGATAAACACAGTATAATGTTGGAATTAGTAAAACATGACATGAACATATAAAACAAGCTAAGACATGATATGAAACCAGTTACGTACCCAATAATCAGAATAATTATACACGTATATTATTTATGTAGCATTAGTGATATCATAGTAGGCCTCTCTTCCGTTCGTCTTCTTCGTTCACTGGACACAAGGTGTGGATTCTCCGTCCTTTCAGCATGGACATTTTTTCCTTATTAGGATTTCCCGGTATGCAGCCAACTGTTTTCCCAGTATATGTTTAATATGTTTTGATTGCTTATGTTTAATTAAATGCCTAAGCCATATACATGCATGACCAGTTTCACCTAGTTATGGAGGTACCATAACCATAACACTAGAGGCACCAGTGTTATGACTTCACCACGGCGGAGTGATAGCTCGTGGCGTCCCTTCATCTTTTGGCCATATTATTATGTTATCATGTGGGGCGTATGGGTGCATCCTAGGTTACATGTTTTCAGCAGATTATCCAGGTGATTGTGGTGTGTGCCTTGCATCCTTCACATGGAGTTGATCCCTCCTACCCAAATTTATATTAATTAGAGGCAGCCCCTCTAATTGCATGACGAGGTCACCCCTCCAAGTATTCATGCACGTAGATATTTCATGACCTATATTGGCTTAATGGTTAACATGTTAGACAGTTTTTATAAGATAAACATAAGGCTTTTCAAACTATAAAACCAGTTTTACTAAGTTATACCAGGTTTTCCAGGACTTATACATTTCCGCTGCTATTAGTCTTATTTATGTTTCAGCAATTCATACTATGTCGTATATCCGTGCACTGAGCGTTATTCTCAGCCGTTACTTTCTTTCCATGTCCCAAAACGGCAGGTACCTAAAGTTAGACTGGACCATTTGGAGGACACGCATAGGATGGGAGCTACCTTAGACTTCTTCTCCTCATGCCTTCATATATTTATGCTTGTTTAGTCTTTCTTTTGTTCATTTACTTTATTTATGTTCTGAGCTTATGTTTGGGAACCGATGTTTGATTCCGGTTTTCCCTATGGTCATGTATGTTTTACTACATATTACCTTGCATGCTTTGATGGCACGCCATAATCACGCGTGACATTCTATTTACCAAAATGGGGTGTTACAGGTTCAATCAAGCGGGTATTAAGACATTGTTAGAGGCACTTAACTTTCATTGTTATTTCAAGCGGCATGCTGATTTATTATCATCGTGCGACTTTCCGTGATCCTTTTGCCAACATTGACTGCAAAAAACAACAATAATGAGGTCAAATTCATCCTTGTCCTAAAGTTTCTGAAAATATTTTGTATTGGCATGCATGTTGTTCATCTGTTTTAAATGTTAGAGATATTTTAACATGTGTCCCAAGAGTCTACAAATAAATAACACAAAAAGTAAGGAAATCTGTGTATTTTAAGTGTGCATACAACCTTTTTTTTAACAGGAACATATCTACAGGAAGCACATCCTCACCTACTGTGGAAGCAGCAGCAAGTAATTTTTTAGCAATATTGGATAAAGAAATGATCGAAGATTCCCGTGTGGTTAATAAACTCGATATGTTAACGAAGTCTCTAAAGGAGTTAGTGAAAAAGAGGGAAGCAAATGTTAACCTATTTAAAAAGTTTATCGAAGATCCAAAAGTTGCATAACGTGTTAGAATTTTGCAATGGGTCCAAGCAAATGATGTAGACAATCTTACTTCTATACGGGCTATGTTAAGACAAACAGAGCGGGACTTGAGTGATAAGTCTCACTTTGTTGTAAAGTCCAACGATCACACGTGGGATTATAGGTGTTGAAAGTACGTGCTTCATAGTCGTTGAATGTTGTTGGGTCAAATTATTGAGTTGATAAGTCAAAACACAACAAAATAAGAAGACAAGGACTACTTTTGCCAAAGTTTCAAACAACAAGCCGTTGGAGTCTTTTTATTACTTTAGCTTTCTTTGTAAGCTATGTTTTCTAGTATATAAAGAAAACATAGGACGTAGGTTTTATAATATTATTCATTCACAATGTAAACCTAAAAGTGTGTGTCGCACTAGACGTGGGATTCAATGTATACACGTCTAGTGGATGTTTGTTATTAATATAATGAACATCCCAATTGTTTTAATTCGTGTCCTTTGTTCCTAAACACCTTGTCATGATCATTGTTCTTTTCCGCTATGTTATCATATGAATGATGATCATCCTAGATATAATGGTTCTTAACCATTGAGCCCAACGATCATAGGACTCAACAATTGGTATCAGAGCCTAAGGCTCGTGATATCTAGGTCCGACGAGGTGTTCGTGTATGGTGAAGAAGAAAAATTCGTATGGAATTTTTCTGGACGTTTTTGTGTGCGCAGCAGTATTCAGAAGGTCATAACTTTTGATTGAACCGTTGGATCGTCACGAAATTTTAGATGTGTGTTCTACATACATAGATCTAAACATCCACCGGAGGGATTGTCGAGTTTTATCCCCAGGCAAAAGTTATTAAGCGTCAAAGTAGGCAGCAGAGGTGATTTTCAGTGTTTCAGCTTTTACATAAAATCAAGAACTAGGGTTTCTATAAACCCTAGATCGACTTAAGGATGAAACAGTTGAGACTTGGAGGCTGTTATGATTAAAGATCTAAGGTTTATGTACAAACCCTAATTAGGGTTTTGGTGCTTAATCTTCTCAAACCCTAGATCTATATTAAACTGCAGCAAGTTGCGGGTTTCTGTCATGTATAAACAGCAGGTTACACGACCATTTAGTGAATCTTTGATTCTCTACATGCTAGTTTATGGTATTGCCGTGAGTGCTTTGTTCCTATTGGTGGAGGTTTACGGTGTTCACACGAAGAGAATGATGTTATATCTTGCGTTAATATGGTCCTTCACGTTCTCATTGGTTGAGATAATTGTGTTCACACGGTTTAACAGTGAAGGAAAAGATTGGATTCACACAGCCAAAAGGAGTAAAATTGTGTTACTGATTTGGATTTGAATCCGCTACATGCAGGTATACAATTACTCACGTAAGGTTAAGACAATCATTCGTTCTCATTGGTTATTCATTGAAGCATTCACACGGTTTGAGGACTCTGATTGGTCAAAGGAGTTTATATGTTCACACGACCTAAGAAGAAACATATATTACATGTGTGTTCACATGGTTTAAGACTTTTGATTGGACATTCAATGTTGCATTCACATGGCTAAAGAGTATATATTGCAATCTGCGTCTAAAGAAGCAAGTGACGTTGATGGTTGTTATTTTGACGCTGTCAAAGACTTGGAGCAACGTTGACAAGGAAAAGTGAATGCAACGCTGACAGGTTATTACGTAGACGCTGACGTTCGTATTTTGGACGTTGACAAAGTTTTAAACGCTGAAAAGAATGAACGCTGACAGGATTTAAGGTTGGCGCTGACGTTTGTAATTCAGGCGCTGACAGGAAGGGTTTCGACGCTGACAGGAATAAGTCAACACTGATAGGTTGACAGTGTTGTCCGAGATATGTACTTCAAACGCTGATACGTGTTGTCCGATATCGGGCAATACACATGAAAGGTTATTGGACAAAGAAAGATCTCGGGTAACACACTGATTGCTGCTGTTAGAGAAAATTAGACGTTTTAAGCACACAAAAAGGAGGATAATACACACAAAGGTACATGGAATCTCCGTTTAATTCAGAATATCATGATGATATTTATGGCTCGGATATATTTAAATGGATTAATGATTTTAATGCGAGTTAGCAACAATTCGTGAGGTAATTTATTGGATTTGATTATGTAATCGGGGTAGCCTTGTAAAAGAGTTATCCGTATTGTCTCTTTTACATATGATATGAAAATTAAGTTTCTTCATGAAGAAGTGTTAGCTTAAGGGGAAGAATTCTTATGGGAAGTTTGATGATTGAAGAAGATTTTCGCAAGTTTGTGTTCTATCATATCTTAAAGTCATGGACTTCCAGCCACTGACTTTAAAGGTAACTTGTTCGTGCTTACATAGTTGGTGATGAAGACTTGTCATAAACACTTGAAGGAGTTACATTATCGTGCTCAGTGTCTCACAAAGGATGAGAATATTGACAAGGGATCGAGGTCTACTTATATTTCTCACTCTGGTATAAGTTCTTCATCACATGGATAAACAAGACATGGAACATAGGTTTGTGGTATTCTACTTCTGCATCAAGACTACTTTATTTATTTTTCTTCAGGATCATTACATAGAGCTACTTTTGGAGAATCTTCAAGATTGCATACTTTCACATATTCCCTATTGATGTGTCAAAAAGGGGAAGAATATGTGCTATACTTAAGGGGAAGCTTCTTGGAGATCATGTACTACATACAAAGGATTCATGCTTAAGAGGAGTGTTTTGACATCATCAACTAGGGGAAGATTGTTGGGTCAAATTATTGAGTTGATAAGTCAAAACACAACAAAATAAGAAGACAAGGACTACTTTTGCCAAAGTTTCAAACAACAAGCCGTTGGAGTCTTTTTATTACTTTAGCTTTCTTTGTAAGCTATGTTTTCTAGTATATAAAGAAAACATAGGACGTAGGTTTCATAACATATCATTCATTCACAATGTAAACCTAAAGTGTGTGTCGCACTAGACGTGGGATTCAATGTATACACGTCTAGTGGATGTTTGTTATTAATATAATGAACATCCCATTTGTTTTAATTCGTGTACCTTGTGCCTAAACACCTTGTCATGATCATTGTTCTTTTCCGCTATGTTATCATATGAACGATGATCAAACCTAGATATATGGTTCCTAACCATTGAGTCGAACGATTATAGGGATCAACAAATGTAAGTTTTTTATGTGTTTGTGTGAAAAAAGTAAATGTGCCATGTGTTGGTGGTAGTTTGTTGCGCACGTGTGTTATCTTTTTTTGTATGCGTTAATGCGAATAAAACTGTAAGTTTCTTTCATACCTTCACTTTGTTTAAGCCCCTCAGTTAAGCACCAAGTTATTGAAGACCTTTAAATCCTGCAACAATAACTTCAGTTCTTAGAGGTAAATATGACACACACTAATAAACGTCGAAAACAAAAACAAAGCTTTAGCAGCGTAAATGAATTGTTCGAATTCTTTAAGAGAAACCAAGTTGACACGATGTGAAACTAAAAAACCAAGAATCCTAATTTCCAAAATCACACAAAAAAAGTTGTTGCAATCTTAATCTCTATAGCCTTATAACAAATGAGGAACTAAAAACGGAGAATCCTAATTTTTAAAGTCATAGAAAAAAGCTGCTACTGTCCTAATCTCCAATATCTTATAACAAAGATCCTACACCTAACTAATCCAGATTACACCAAAATCATACAACTAACACACTTCAAATCAGCAATTTGCAAGCCAATAGTTAAGTTTGAACACTGAATTGAAGTACACAACTTTATGGGAAATAAGATGAACTCGATGCTGCAACCATTAGGTAAAGGAACGTTTTATCCCTTCTGTAATTATGATTCAGGGCTCTGAGCTGCAAATACTAAAGTAGTGCCAAACACCTACAACTGCTGCGAAGAGATTTTGGATATAATCGCCATGCCTAGCTGCAGGTATCGGCAAACCATTTAAGGCAGCAATACAGACATCATCATCGCCCGAGGGAAAAAGGTAATATTTTATAGACTTATCGCGTGAAAGAAGCATCCGAAAAACGCTTCCAACACTTTTTTTGGGGTCAAAATAAAGCTTAAGCATCATGAATCAACAATGTTATTCTACCCACAGTATGTAGTATATGTGGTACAACATACTGGTATAATCTTATTATTAGCAAGTATAACATATATATAGTTCTCCGAGTTACTATGCAACCAATATCAACATCGACAGCAACCACATAGTGATGCACAGGCTAACCAACACATGTCCAACGATCATACAAACTCAAAAACACGTATACCAGCAAGTGAAGGTAAGGATCTTCGCATAAAGAAGGATTATCTTATGATAATGCTTTGTGAGAGAGTTAATGTAAGGATCTTTCACAAAATACCAACACAAACACACCGTGGCTGCAA